>OY856187.1:192384797-192534775 GCA_963693315.1 Diogma glabrata | reverse complement strand
GTCGTGGATTAAATTTTTTATTCTGCTATCACACGTACACTAGTCCCTGGTATTCTCACCCAAGTTAGCGTTAGATATCATATACCACGTATATTAGGACTATTGCTCTAAAATAAATATTGATCAAAAATAAATAAAAAGGTAATCACCCTTCTTAAACCAAGAATAACATATCGACAACATATAAAGAAATAGAATAAAAAGGAAATGTATTCGAAAATTTTATGAAACATAAAACCAGACATAAACTGGAAAACTTAAGAACAAACTGAATTTTTTAAAAAGCAGATAGTTGTTTCTAAATATTTGTTCACTGCTTTATATTGATGAAAAACGTCTCCAACTAGGATAGCTGTCAAAAAAAATCACATGGACCATTTTTGTAGGAAATTTAATTTTCTACAAAAAAGGTCTATGTCATTTTTTCCTGAAAACGTATAGTTCTCATGATATTTTTAAAATGAACTTGTAAGTTTTCGTAATTTTTAAAAAACATAAAAAATAAAGATGACGAAAAACTCCTAATTTTCTTCTTATGCTATAGAATGAAATGTATAAAAAAATAGTCGTGACAAAAAAAATCAAAATTAGTACTTTTTCGTCGAAGTTTTCATCATTTGGTTTTACGAGTTTCGAAGAATTTCAAGTTTTATTTCAAAATATCATCAGAAATATAGGTTTTAGGAAAAAAATGACTTGGACCTTTTTTGTAGAAAATTAAATTTCCTGCAAAAATGATTAAGTGATTTTTTTTTAGATCTGCATGTTTTATGAGATATTAACAATTTTATCAAAAAATAAAATTCGACGATTTTGCGGCACGTGTTCTTTTGACTTAAAAAAAAAAAAATAAAGCCGTTATGGTTTTTTGACCACAAAGAATTTTTCTGGGGGGCGTCTCGGAAAATTTAGTTTTTAACGACCAGTCTAATATATATATATATATATATATATATATATATATATATATATATATATATATATATATATATATATATATATATATATATATATATATATATATATATATATATATATATATATATATATATATATATATATATATATATATATATATATATATATATATATATATATATATATATATATATATATATATATATATAATAAAATTAATATAAAAGCCTAAAAAATACTACAATATTAAAGTGTAAGAAAATAAAGATTCAAACTAGGGATTATTATAAAATGGTAATCCGTTTTATTTACGTGTTTACAAAAATTAAATAATCAAAAAATCCAAATGTGACCTCTAACTCAAGAAAATCTCTGTTTGATTATCTATATTCACGAATCCATTATTAGAACAAAAAAAAATAAAACGAAAATTATGTATACATACAACGATAGAAAAGAAATGAAAATATAAAACAAACTTATCTTAACCCATTTCAAACCGAGCTCCAGGATAAAACCAAATACTTGTTTACAGTAATTTGATGCTCATAGGCCCGAATCTGAGATAGAACACAAATAAGCTTTACCATTTTTCCGGAAAATTGAAAAGTTTACCGTTCGTTTCATCGAACGCTGGAACTGAGTCTATATACAATATATACTAAAAAAAATTTTAAAAAAATAAATAGAACCGGCTTCAAAAAACGAAAATGAAACAAAAAAATGAAAAATAACTTAATTGTGGTTTTTAGAGACAAAAATACAACTAACTATTGATTTATTCAATTTAATTATATTTAACTACAGACAAAAAAATAACAGTTTTAAACAAAGTTATTATATTATAGAATTTATTCGTTATTATAATTATTACAATTATTATAGTTGTCATAATAGCTTTTATATTATATAAGTTATTTGTAGCACAAAACTGCTGCAAATCGGTGCCAAGCCCGAGGCATGTTGGCATTGCGTCTTTATGCTTAAATATTGCAAAAACTATAACAAAATCAAAAATACAAACTTTTTTCAAAATTCCAAAAATTATAATAAAATCAAAAATTTAAACTTTTTTGAAAATTTTAAGCATATTCCGAAAATTTTTACAAAATCAAAAATTGAAACTTTTTTCATAATTCTAAAATTATTGCAAAAATTCATAATTCAAAAAATGAATACAATATTACAAAAAATATAACAATATCAAGAATGCAAACTTTTTCAAAATTCCAAAGATATTCCAAAAAAAATTGTAACAAAATCAAAAAAGCAAATTTTTTTCAAAATTCCAAAAACATTCAAAAAATTATAATAAAATCAAAAATTTAAACTTTTTAAAAATTCTAAAAATATTCCGTAAATTCTTACAAAACCAAAAATTGAAACTTTTTCAAAACTATGAAAATATTGCAAGAATTCATAATTCAAAAATTCAAAAATTGAAACTTTTTTCAAAATTGAGAAAAAAATTGCTAAAATCTAAAATACAAACTTTTTCTAAATTCCAAAAATATTCCCAAAATTATAACAAAATCAAAAATTGAAACTTTTTCAAAATCCTAAAATTTTTCAAGAAAATCAAAAAATAATTGTTTTCAAAATTCTAAAAATATTGCAAAAATTCCTAATTTACATATTCAAAAATTGAAGCTTTGAAAAATAAATAAAAATCATTCTTTTGACACACTTCGAAAACAGTTGACAATATTTTTTTGACAAACTTATAATGCATTGTTTACATATTTATACCGACAAATTATTCTATACTATCGACAATCAAATTAAATTGTAATGTGCTTTTTAAAATATTTAGCACAGACACTCATTTTGAGCAAAATTTATTAAAACTATTCCAAGTGACGTCATTGTGACGTCATTCACATGAAAATTGTTTTTCCTTAACTAGGGACATAAACGACTTTTTTGAAGGTCGTGACCTATCTAGATCGTTTTTTTTACACCGCAAAAGAGCAGTATGCCAATTTTCAGAAAAAATTATAGTGCCGTTTTCGAGAAAAAGTTTAAAAATATACAATTATTTCTCGTTTAATAAGTAAGATATGGACCACCTCGGAATCTATAGCAATATAATTAGGGTTTGCAATACCGGTTAATCGGTTAACCGGTAACGCATTCAAAAAGACAAGATCAAAAACCGGTAAATTTCTAATTTTTACCGGTTTCGGTAAAAATTAAACAAACTTGTATTTATGCTTATTTAATTGAAAAAAATAATAATTGTAGGTAGGTAAAATACAACAAACAATGGTCTGTTGAATTTATTTAAAAGACTCGTTATTTGATTTTCTATTGTTTTAACAAACATGTTTGTTAAATGTCAGTTTTCAACAAACATGTTTGTTAAATATTTTTAACTACCTTGACAAGCTGTTCGTTGATTCTCATTTGTTGAATGAAATAAACATAAACCAAAATTATAAAACATAAATATGTAAAAATTCAAGTAGTAAGGGCTTGAAATTTATAGTGAGCTTAGTGGTAGAAGTGAGATTTGTGAAATAAAAAACATAACATTAAGAAAAAGTGTGAATAGTGAATTGTGATAATTCAAATACCTAAAAAATTAATGAAACTTTAGTATTTACAATTTAAATAATTTGAGTGTTCTAAAAAATTTAAAGAAAGGAAATCAACAGTTTGGTTTTAAAAATGTCTATAAAGGTAAATTTTGTTTCTTCATAATTTAAATTTTTAATTAAAATCATGTTAGAAAAAATATAAGTATACTTTATGTTTATAGTATTACAACATAATATAAACTAATTATAACAAACTAACAGTTATGAAAATATTTGATTGAATCAATAAAATAAAATGTCAAAAGTTAACAAACATGTTCGTTATTTTAACAGTCCGGTTGTGGTTTTGTTCGTAATAATCAACAAACATGTCTGTAAAACTGGCAAACTGTTCGTTAAAAATTTTTGGTTAAATAAATGCAACTGACATCAATTTGTTGTATTCAACGAACAATTTGTAGGATCAAAAGGAACAGAAATGTATGTTGAACCGAACGACATTTCTGTAAATTTTACAAACATTTTTTTGAGTGTATAATATTCTGAAAAAAATTAATCAGTTTATAGTAAAACAGCATAAACTGGACCTAACCAAACCTATTCTAAGACATGAAAAAATCCAAGGATGAAACCCCTCAAAAGATACGGTGAAATATTCCTACTTAATATTCTAGCAGTTTTCCGCAAGTAATAAAACGTAGATTTCGTTCGTTCGTTCGTTCATGGCAAATACTGCTTCTGGAATCTGGTTCTTGCCATCTGATAAATGTTTAACTTTGTTGACCAACATGTTCAAATGTTCAAACTTAATAGAACATGAACATTGATTCAATTACAACTGACGATGCTGCTGTTAGAAAAAAGTTGAATCTTTATTAATCCTTATATCTTCAATTGTGTTTATTTTCTTCAACTTACGACGATAAAATATTTCATGCTAGGGAAATAGATCTTTTGAAGAAATAGACCTTTGAAAGACGAAGAAGATTATGCGCAGTTTTAGTTGCCGTACCATCTTATGTTGTTCATGTTCAGCATGACGAAATAAGGTTCGTAATAGCAAAATTAGAAAAGTTATGAGGTTTTGCAAATTACCAATAAAAAAAGACAACCTAAAAAAACATGGTAAGGTTGTGAAAAAATCAACTATTCTCCATTATAAATTCAAGATCAAGCAGCCGTTTTGCAATTACTAAAAAGATTTTGTAAAGTTCAAAGTGCAATTAGGATAATTTTAATCGCCATTGAATCTGAATAAATTAACGCTTTGCTTTAAATGATTGATCTGAAACCGGAAGCTCAGATTCAGAAGTATGCATTTTCAGTGATCGATTAACTGCGTCCATATTAGCATTGTCAAAATTAACAATAAAAGAAGAGCTGAATGAACAGAAAATTAATAAACATTTTGTGGAAAGCAATACTGAAGAATGACGTAAGGCATTCACAAATATTATTAAAAATTAAATTGACTTTTTCCAAGAACAAAACATTCGTTTCAAATGTTTAGAGAAAGCTTTAAGAAAATAAATTACTTACCATACGAATAACAAGTGACGAATTCAAGCGTATGTTTGCAGCATCTGGTCTACTTAATACAAAATTAAACAGAGGTCTAACTTGAATAATAACACTTTAGAGACAACGTGTTTCTTACTCCAATATTTTAATAACCAAAACTTTGAAAAATTTCAAGATATAAATTATTTTGAAATTTTCTTCTGCAAAAGTGTTATTTTTTATTATTACACGCCAATTTAAGTTATAAAATATGGAGGGGCTGAAATCTCATAGCTCTGAGATATCAAGACTTTGGTCTGGGTTAAGGATTTTGATATAGTTTTCAGCAAAAAACTTTTATGAGGACATGGTTTTTAGTTTTGGGCAGCGATGTACATCAAACATAACTCTTTGTTACAGTATTTTTTATCTCTGTTTAGAAATTTATTACAAAACTAACACGAAACATCAATACGATGCCGGAAAAATTATAACAGATCATAAATTAACATAATTTAGTGAAAAGATGATACACTCAGCAAACTACTCAAAATCCTCTCCATTTAGCGTTTCGAGAAAATATTACAAAATCACAAATTCATATTTCTTTCAAAATTCCAAAAATATTGTAAAAATTAAATAAAATCAAATATTTAAACTTTTTCTAAATTCCAATAATGTTACAAAAACTCTTAAAAATTCAAACTTTTCCAAAATTCTAAAAATATTGCAAAAATCATTACAAAATCAAAAATTGAAACTTTTTTCAAAATTCCAAAAATTATAATAAAATCAAAAATTTAAAATGTTTCAAAATTCTAAAAATATTCCAAAAATTCTTACAAAATCAAAAATAAAATTTTTTTCCAAAATTCTAAAAATATTGCAAAAATTATTACAAAATCAAATATACAAACTTTTTTCGAAATTCCAAAAATATTTCAAAAACTATAACAAATTCAAAAATTTCCATGTCTAATTTCATTTTCAATTACATTTACGTCATAAACAGCTACATTTTTTTTTCCAAAAAATTGGCTAAAAAAATAAATGAAATCATTTTTTGACACACTTGACATTATTTTTTGACAAACTTATAATGCCATAATTCTCTATAATAATAATAAAATTTATTTTTAAATTTAATTTATAATAATAATAATAATAAAATGTCATGTCATGTCTCTAGTGTGTACCCACCAGGGGGTGCTAATAAGGCAGCATCTTCCTGCAACCCGGGTGACTAAGCCAAGGTCCCCGTTCCCGCTAGACATGGCAACAGTTTTACGGTTTGTAATAGCAGGCTAGAGCCCACTTTAGCTCAGGTACCTCGGGTTCGCAAGTCCCGTATCACGGTCTAATCAGACCAGTGACCCCTGAGGTCAAAAAGCAATATTTCAAACGTGACTGTATGGTAAAGCATCATAGACTACTAAACTTTATTAATCTAATTTAGGTCTTAGTCCTCTATTGCTGCTAAAAACAAGTTGGATGGGGGACAGGGTTTTTGAAGATATTAAGACGGTGTATTTGAGGACACAGTTTGACTAGCCACTATTGCAACAAATTTAGTTTAGCCTAATTCTACAGAAACTAACTTAACGACATGAAAATCCTTCAAATTGATAACACAACATTACCTACTAATAAAAAACTAGGATTAAGCGCAGGTCGCAGGGCTTGTGAATTAATCACACTTCAAAGCAGATCTTAAAAAAAATGCATGAGCCTCATCCACATAAGCTCACATTTAAAGTAAAATTTCTTTAGATGTAGATGTGGTTTGGTCGTTTGGACAAATATATAAACAATTTCACTGAATTAGTGCAGTTTTTAATAAAGGGCGGCAATGTTTTTAGTAAAAAAGTAGAAATTGATAATAATTTTTTAGATTATTATTTCCATAATTTATTCATTGGGTTGTTTTTTTTCAACAGGTTGTTTTCGATACATGTGATGAGTGGTTTATGATAACTGAAATGAGATACAAATATTTTTGTGTTGACTCTATTTAAATATCTCGTAAAAACTGCATTTATTGTTGTTCCACGATTTGTAGTCGCTACCGCAAAATTATTAGACATAATCATGTCATATTTTTCTTTGAAAAAGTCAAGTAACGGGACTGAAGATTCTAAAGAAAAATTTGTATTACCAATGATTATGCGTATTTTTTCTAGATTTTGAATTCTTAGCAACTTCAGACAAATATGGTAAGAGTGATCTTTGAAAAAATTGATTTTTTGATCAGGTGATAAAAATACAGAAATGAATAAAAATTTCTGCCCAGTTTCCATCTTATATTCAGCTGCACAGGTCTCCTACAGAACTAACTTGCACTCCCATTGTTTTATCATGACCCGGGTATTTGAAAAACAAACAAAATATTTAAAGAAAAGTTAAGGTATGGATAGGGGGCAGCTGTGTAGGTTTAATATATTTAAGTTTGTTTTGTAATTAGCTCTTACGCAGCCAAATAAAATAATTTGAAGCTCGTTCAATGCAAAAACTAGTTTTGGGAAATTTGTTTTTTAAATAATTGAATTTCAGCCAGTACAGAGACTAGGGTATGCAATACGTGTTTTTTACACTATAACAATACTGGTATTGCGATTGTTAAAAAACGTTATTGGATGTTATCAGATTTACATTAGAACCAAAAGAAAATACTATAACTTCTTTTTAAAATATGTTTTTGTTTCATGTAAACAAGCTCTTAAGAAATTGCACCAATCATCAACAAGAATACTTCCAATTTCTTAAGATCAGGAAATGAAAGGAATTTCGTCATTGGTAATTCTTTTATTTTATTTATCATACAAATTTGAGCTACTGTTATCAGGTCAAGAATTCTCATTAACGATAATTCTATACAGTTTTGTCTACCAGCATCTTCTGCATGATCATTTTTATCATTCCCTTCAATATACGTACCAACATAATATTATATATTTCCTTACAGTATCAGACCCACAGATACAAGATATTGGTTAAAAAGAATAAAATTTAGCTTAGTGCCCAAATGCTGTTCACTCGACATGAATTGCGTGAATTTACTTTTAAACTGGTACTTTTTTTTTAATAAAATGTGTTGTGTAATAGGACTTACGATATGAGTCACAACACCACATAGAGTCCTCTTAAGACGTAGGTCCTATTAATTCTTAAAAGGTCCCAGGCTCTACGTCCCAATCAATATATTAATTCAAGCTTTGAGATCTTTTGATTGCTCGTTGAAAATAAAAATTTTATAGTCGATCAATTAACGTTAAGGTAATGTTAAGGTAGTTAATCGAGATATCCGGGTAGTCGAGTATGTTGAAAAAGCCAAAAATACCCGGGTACTCGATAATCGACCTTGGATACCTTATGTGCCACATTATCAATTATATTATTTAATAAAGTTAATATGTATACATACATCAATACATATAACAGCATGATTGATCAAAACTTGTAAAAAATCAAATCAAAAACAATACGAACCAATAAATACATGTAAAAACAATAAAATATAAATGTTCAAATGTTTATATTTAACGTTACATCTCTCCGTAACAAAAATTTCAAAATATTTCTTCGCTAAAGAAGTTTCACTTCAAAAAAATTTAAACGAGAGTACTGATAACCAAATTCAAGAAAAAACGCTTAAAGTCTTTGACATTACAAAAAATCATATATATGTGTGATGTATGTGAACTAAATTATTTTATCAGGCAAATGGCGAACCTGCTAAAGACAGCAAGTGAAATTCATTATATGAAAATAAAATTAGAAGCTTTAATTGGTTTTATGCCACATTCAGACTAGTAAAAGCAAGCTGGACGAACATTGTTTCGTTAGTAAGTTAAGATTAATACGTGAACACGTGGGTGCTGGTGGATATCACACTTTATTGTATCGTCGATCCCACCTGTTGGTTTAAATCTGTATAGTGATCGTTATATTTCTTTGTTATTCAAACATTTTTGTGCCATCTATTCTACTTGTTAGTATTTCAACTTGCTAGAATAAACAATTTTCATAAAATTTTTTGCATTTTAAATAAGAAAATTGTCAGCTCAGTGGTCTATATCGTTCACACGAACAAGATTAGAGCAAAGCCAATATGAATTACAATTTTAGTTTGATTAATTAAAGTTTTTATACTCAATTCACTGCATTTTAAAACCTCTAACGATATTAACCTCTCAACTTTTTAGTCAAAACAATTTTCCTAGATTAAAAGAAAAAAATGAGAATAGGAAAAATAACAGAAAATAAATTTTCATTTAATTCATGTCACGTTATTACCGACATAGGCGCTAATTTTTATCGTGTGTCAATTTGAATACATATAATGTATATATTCCTTCGGAACAAAAAATAAACTTAAGTTATTTGTTATTCAAATTGTAGCCGGCACGATGGAAACATTGAAAAGAAAAACTTAAGTGGAAATGGGTGAGTTTCTTTTATTTTGTGTTAAATTTTTTTGATTATGTTAAGTTAATGCAAACATTGCAAACATTTAAATTTGAAGTGAAATTGTTTTGTTGACAATATTAATGGTGATATTAAATTAAAGTGAAATGTGGTGGTTGAGTAACAGCAACGTAGACGAACGTGATTTATTATGATGAATGTTTTTTGTGAAATTTTATTTATGTAAATTAAATAATTTCACAAATTTTATGGCAATTGAAGAGGAATTAGGTTATATTTAATAGAACGTTTAAATGTGATATTTTTTGGAAAATTTTGTGGAACTTAATGTGTCACGTTTTATGACTTTTATTAAAATATGTGATTTGGATTGATTTGTGAACCACCAAACCATATTTTTTTTCAATTTGATTAAAACAAATGCTTTTCCGAACATTAAAAATTTGAAATATTTTCCGTGTACATATAAAACCTAAATTATAAATATTCATTTTCATTTTTACGTCAATCTTAAAATTTTTAAGACAATAAACAAGATATGAAAACGAAAATAATCTTTCATTTTACGTTCACTGCTGTTTGTTTTGGAATATTATTATTACATTACAAAATATGTTTCCAGCATTTTATCGTAACATTTATTCGTTCATGTTTCCGATGACATTCGTTTATGTTTCCTGTTTATGCATTATCTCTTGTTTACTTTTCATTTAATTTTCTTAACAAATATTTTCATTTGTGGTGTTTTCCTGTTTTCATTTTTTTGAAATGTTATTTTATTAAATATTTTGGAAAAGTTTATGATGGATTTGGAATGTTGAAAATATGTTTTAATTTTTTTTATTTGTTGTTTAATGATTTTGTTTTTATGGAGGAATTAGTTTGAAGTGGTAAAATATAGTTCAAAATTAATAATATCTGATATGTTGTAACAAATACGTGCTACGCAATATGTGGCAATATGACGAATTAATTTTAGTGACGTCATTACGACAAATAAAGATTGCAGTCGTATTTTTAAGTTTTAAAATGTAAATGTATGTGTGTGATTGCATTTGTAAATAAGACGTTAATTTTTTTGCCTTTTTTTACGATACAATTTGAATGGAAAAAAATCAAAATTCAAAACATTTAAATATTTGGCTTACATATAAAAAATAATATTGATTCCTACAACTTTCTTAGTTTTTTTTTTTTTTTTCCTTTATCTCCATTTAGGAGCATAGGGCGTCTACTAGACTGGACCATCTGACTCTGTTCGGGGCAATCGCTTTCAGTTCACCCCATGTCTTGCCGATTTGTTTTGCTTCAGCTAGCACCGTTTTCTTCCACGTCATGGGTGGTCTTCCAACTCTCCTTTTACCTTGTGGATTCCACTCTAGGGACATCCTTGTTATATCTTTAGCTGGTTTCCTCAGTGTTTGTCCTATCCATCTCCATTTCCTTTGTTTTATCTCGGACTCAATGTCTAACTGCTCTGTCTGTCGTAGAAGTTCCTGGTTACTGATGGTGTTCGGCCAGAAGCATTTGATCAGTCTTCTCAGGCATTTGTTCACAAACACCTGTAGTTGTTTGTGATCTTCTTTGTGTGTTTCCTCGTTTCACACCCATATAGCAGTACTGACTTGACACATGCATTGAACATTCGTAGCTTTGTCTTTCTTGACAGGACGGATGCATTCCAGATCTTGTGAAGCATATTGAACGTATTTCTAGCTTTGTTAATACGCTGACTGATATCTTCTTCAACCCCGCCTGTTTTTGCTACAGTACAATTAAGGTACACAAATTTGTCGACTTCATCCACTTGTGTGTTGTTGATGGTAATTGGTGTTATCGTTTTGGTGTTCAATCTCATAGACTTTGTTTTCCTGATGTTAATGTTGAGACCGACTTCATGTGCAAGGGCTGATAGCTTATGTATTTTCTGCTGCATGTCCGTATGTGTGTGTGTAAGTAGACAGATGTCATCTGCGTAGTCTAGATCATTGAGCCGGCTTGTTGTGTTCCATTGGATTCCATTTGGACTTGCATCATCGAGCTTTCTCATGATACTATCTAGTACTATCAGGAATAGTAGCGGGGATAGTACACAGCCTTGTCTCACTCCTCGGTGGTTGTAGTATTTATCACTTTGGTTTCCTTTGTATTGTATTCTGTTTCCAGCATCCCGATACATTTCTTTGATTAGATCAACTATTTGCTTCGGGACGCCCATTTCACAAAGTGTCTTCCATATCGCGCTTTTGTTAATTGAGTCGAAGGCGCGTTCGAAGTCTACGAAGAGGAGATACAATGGTGAATTCCATTCGTTTGATTGCTCTATGATGATACGGATTGTGTTGATATGATCGGTACAGCTTCTTCCTGGTCTAAAGCCGGCTTGTTCGTTTCTTAGTTTCATGTTAATTGATGGAGATATTCTTTCGAGAATGATCATCGCTAGTATTTTCATTATTGTGTTGAGCAGAGATATACCTCTCCAATTTTTGCATTCTCTTAGATCACCTTTCTTTGGGATTGTTATGGTTAAACCTTCTTTCCATTTGGTTGGTATTTTACCTTCGTTCCATACATCAGCTAATAGTGGTGTTAGAGCTTCTGCTGTTGTGTTTACATCTGCTTTGAGTAATTCTGCTGATATATTATCTGTACCAGCAGATTTGTTATTCTTGAGTTTCTGTATGGCATCTCTAACTTCCCGTTCCGTTGGTGGATGGGTGCTGATAGTTTCGTTATAGTTGTCATCCGGAGACTGCAAGTTATTTTCATGTTGGTGGCAGTTGTCTTCGAAGTATTCTTTCCATCTATTTAGCTGTTGTTCATGTGTTGTGAGGGGTTGACCAGATTCATCCTTTATTGGTGGAGTGTTTGTATATTTGTTGGTGACCTTTCTCACGCATTTGTGTAGTGTGCGCATATTTCTATTAGCTGCTGCTGTCTCTGCATTCTTGAGAATGCTTTCTGTATATCTTCTGCGATCATTCCTTGCCATCTTTTTAACTTGTTTTGCTGTACTTTCATACTTGCTGCGGATCTCGGTTGTGTTCTGGTGACACAATTGCAACTTGAGCTGACGACGCTCTTCAATTTTCTTCCAGGTATCATCGCTAATCCATGGTTTCCGTGATTTGTCTTGGTATCCAAGCACATCTGTAGCAGTTTTGACGTAGGCTTCTTTAACTTGTTCCCATTTTTCATCAATGCTGGTGGTT
Organism: Diogma glabrata; assembly: GCA_963693315.1. NCBI lineage: Eukaryota > Metazoa > Arthropoda > Insecta > Diptera > Cylindrotomidae > Diogma > Diogma glabrata. The sequence continues at coordinate 192,522,177 of OY856187.1, read as the reverse complement.
TCGTTGTTTGGTAGATTGAGCTGGAGCGATTCTTTGAAGATGTTATTTGTATTTTTTTCGCTCAATCTGTTGATGTTAAATTTCCTCTGACATGACTTGTTGTGTTTTACAGCGGCTGGTTTAATTTTGAATGTTGCAATTACCAGTTGATGGTCGCTGTGTATGTCTGCTCCTCGCTTTGCTCTGACGTCTTGTAGTGAGGATAGAAACTTCTTATTCACCAGTACGTGATCAATTTGATTCTTGGTTCTTCCATTTGGTGATGTCCAAGTGTATTTATGTATGTTCTTGTGTGGGAACTTGCTGCCTCCTATGAATAGTTGATTTGTGACACAACAATCGATGAGCCTATCCCCATTATTGTTACGTGTTGATTCTAGTGCATTTTTGCCCATGACTGATTCCATTCCGGTGTTGTCGGTTCCAATTTTGGCATTGAAATCACCTTGTATTATTTTGATGTCATTTCGGTGTGCACTAGCCAGTGTTGCTTGGAGCTGTTCGTAGAATTCATCTTTTATCGCATCATCAGCTTCTTCAGTAGGTGCATAGCACTGTATGATCGTTGTATTTCTAATTTTCGGTTGGAATCTTGCTGTTATTATTCTGCTACTGATTGGTTTCCATTCGAGAAGTGCTCTCTTTGCGTTAGGTGTTGTTAATATTGCTACGCCTAACTTTCTTAGCTATAAAGATAAATTTAAACATCAGCAAATCGACATGAAAAATGACAAACAACCATACTAAATAAATATAATAATTTTTTGGAATCACTAAAATTAATTATTCAAATAACCGGTTTGTTTTTTGTGTTTTTGCTCATTAACCTTCATTCTTTACAAAAAATTATTTCGCACATAATTTTAGATGAAAATAAAATAAACACATTAGTTTTTTGTTACAAAGATCTATCTCATAAAAAAGTTAAATGGAACCAGTCATTTTAAAAAATGTTAAACTACTTTTTCACTCTCGATTTCTTAAATTCTCTGTTTAATATGCTTATCATTAATTAAATTTGGTTTTTATTATTCGTGAAACATGTGGCTAACCGCTGACGTTAGTATGCATATATGTGCTAAGGCGTTTAACAACATATGCACGGTATGGTGTACAAAATGAGCATGATATGTTTTATGCAGATTTTGTGTACGGGATTTTGTAACATGCACAGTTAATGCACATTTCACGCGCTTTTTTCAAAATTATTTAACGGGAAGGGTGTTAGCATCAGAGTGCAAAAATGAATTTGCTTGGAAATGCTAGACTGCTTATGCTTATCTATCTGCACCGTTGCAAAATCTCTTAAGCTGAATTGTAGGAATACTGTAATCGCTGAGACAAACTACAAAATTTTTTTAATATTTTAGATAAGCCTATTTATTTGGGTTCACTTAGGTTTGAGTGAAACTGTATTTTCGTCCACAATTTTTCTTACAAATAATATAATCATCTAACTAATTATAATTTTGTTATTTATAATTTTGTTATATTCTATAATTTTGTTATTTATCTAATAAAATATCGTTTTGGAAAAATGTTCTGTAGAATTTTTTATGAGTTCAGTTTTATAAAATTTTAAAGATGTCGTTTGTAGAATATTGGTATTTAGAGTTCGGTACTTTAAAATAGTAGAAATGAAATTGTTATAGTGAGACTTTGGTATCCGTCCAAATTTCTACATAATCGATTTTCGTACAAACTATAGCTAAACACTTGAAATCTTCTAGGTATAAAATTTGTTTGTCCACGTCTAGAATAAACATATGTTTTTGTTTCTATATTTGCCAAAAGGATTCAAATCATAGCACTGATGAGTGATGAGGCTATAAGTTCGAATCACAAACGAGTTTTTCTCTGAAAACATTCAAACCATACCTGTGATTTGAAAAAAATCAAATTGCATCCTTAATTACTTGAGTTTAATTGATCACAAATCCAAAATAATTTGATTATCTATATTTTATGGACATAGATATGGAGATAGTAAAAACATAATTTTTTTAAGGAATCAAATTTGGCTTAAAAAAATTAAAAAAAATCGCAAAATTTAAAAAAAAATTCCACTGTACTATCGACTGCTTGCTTAGTTTTCGACTAATTTTCAAAAATGTAAACAGTTTTTCCTGTCTCTCTTCCCCTATCATTGAACATTACAAGAGCAAAAAATTTAAAAATTTCACGGTTGGCTCAGTTTTAAAAAGCTATTTAGAGAAAATTGAATTAGTTTTAATCTTGACGGGTTTAAACCTTGACCGTCATATGAAATGTGATTTTTTCCATTCCAACGCAATTATTTTTGTAATTTTCGTAAGAACAGTTTTTGAATTATTTTATTCATGAGTTAGAAGCTGGCATTACTAAAACTTTCATTAGTCACTATAAACAGCCATGTGTAAGAGTCAACTTAATACATGAAACTATATTAAGAAAAACTGTTTGTATATCTTATATACGCGGATATCTCAGCGAGTTATATTCGCGCTTGAACGTTTTTTTTAAACGATTTTTTCATTGACAGTTTTTTTTAAAATATTTTGAAGAATCAGTATTGCTTCCGTCTACCTCACCGATCCAAAATCTAAAAACCAACCCCCAACTCGCTCAATATTGATTTTCGGATCATTTTGTTTTTGAATATCTTTAAGAATGTTTGAGAATATTTTAGTATTTCAAAATTAGCACTGATATAACCATCGTATTCTTAGTTTGTTTATTCAGTTTTCAATTTGCTTTTGAAATTTTGTTTGGCTCAGATAGTGTTAGTTTACATCGAAGTACTAGTGGTAATTGATGTTGTTTGCATGCTTTACAAAATAATTTTGGTTTTGTAACACACGCACAAAAGTTATTCAATTTTGGGGTTGGAATATTTATTTTATTATATAATTTTGTGCATTTGTTACAAAAACTATATTGTGTATGCTCACTATCGCTCAAAAACTAATCAGTTTCTTGCCATACATATTTGCATTTTTTTCCAAAGTGTCATCAAAATTTGTTCACGAACAAATGCTGTGTGCTCCCAACAAACATTAAAAAAATGGTGACACAATAAACATGTTTTCGGGAGACCTCCACCACTTATCCCAATATTGTCAAAAAACTAATCAGCTCTTGGTAATTTAAGTGTCCCCCTTTTTTCAAAGTGTCATTAAAATTTATTAATGAATGAAGCCTGTATGCTCCCAACAAACTTTAAAAACAAATTGTGAAAAGTCAGCAGTTGTATGGTAGACCACTGCCACTTTGATCAATGTGTCCCAAAAGATGATAATTATCTTCTCACAATAATGGAAACCTTTTTCATAAGTTTCATCATAATCACTTCATTATTGTAGGCTGTAGTGTGCATAAACACACTGAAAAGCTGCAAAAAATTACAAAAAAAAATGTTTACCGGATGTGAAAAACCGGAAGTTGGGATGCAGAACTGTTGTAAACCGTATTAAATGCTTATGTTCCAAGTTTGATCCAAGTCGATTATCAGGTACAGATGTTATTGAGCTTTGAAAAAAAACAGGTGCTCGGAGACCCCCCACTACTTTGCTCACTATCGCTCAAAAACTAATCAGTTGCTGACCATACATATTTGCATCTTTTTCCTAAGTGCATTCGTTTTCTTAAGTGTCATTAAAATTCATTCACGAACGAAACTAGTTTGCTCCCAACAAACATAAAAACATGTTTGAAAAAACCACCTGTTGTATGGTTGACCTCTCAACCCTTTATCTAATGTACTCCAAAAGCTGATAAAATCTTTTTAATGTTACCTGAAAGCTTTTACTAACGATTCATGAAAATCGATCGGTAATTGTAGGCTACAGTAGGGATAAACACCTAAAAAAAATACTTTTTAACCGGAATCGGTAAACCGGAATTTGGTATGCAGAAATGTTGAAAACAGTACTTAAACCTTATATACCAAGTTTCCTTTAGATCATAAGCCAGGATGAGAAGTTATTAAAGATTTAAACTTAGAGGTCTTTGGGAGACCCCCCTGCCATTTATTCCTAATTTAAAATGAATCCAGATCTTCCATTTTTAATTAAAATTGGATCATTTGCCAAAGTTTCATCAAGATCCTATGCAGGAGGGTCCGTCGAATCATAAATAAACGATGCCATGCTTTTCCCTAACCACGTAAGCTGGAACCCGATAAATACCATATAAAAGAGGTAAAATGAGTATATTAGGATTAGTCAGATTCTCGTCCTTATATGTATCTTCACAACTTCAGTTAACACTAAAAAAGGAATCAAATAGTTGTAGTCCTTTTGGAGACCATGAACGTCTGATATATCCATCATATTCACTTTTATTTGATGCGCCAACAAGATTGTAATCTTTTTTCCTAAAATTGACATAGTCCACGCTGCTGAAGTTGTGCATAAAATGCTTTGATGTTTATTAGAAAAGCTTATTAGAAAAATTAAAAGAACAAGAAAAATGATAAAGGTTATAACAATTTTCAAAAGAGAAAAATAGGACGGATTAAATGATTTAGAAGAATGGCAATTATGAGAGGCATGAGAAGAAAGAAAATGTGATGAGAAACAAGAATAACAAATAACAAGAACTAGTACAGTGAGCAGATTACAAAAAAATGATCATAAATTAGTAGAACCGGAAACCAAAAGAAAAGTATGAGAAAAATAAGAAAATGAGACAGTGAAAGTATTGAGCAGAATAATCAGAATTAGAAACGTGAGAAGAATTTCAAAAATGTGAATAGTGAAAAGAATAAAAGAAATGAGTCCAGTTAGCTGAGTTAGAGACATAAGAAGAATGAAACTTATGAAACAATAATAAGAGTAAAAACAGTGAAATAATAAGAAAATTAAACAAAAGAACATGTTTTAAAAAAATGAAAAGAATATGTAAAATAAAGAATATAATTTAATTTAGTTTAGTAATAAAAACATATTAAATATTGAAAGATATAAATGATATGATAAAGTATTAAGCAAATACTAAAATTAAAAAAGACGAAAAAGAAAATAATTAAAAAGAATATTGAAATTTGACGCCTAAATAGAGGAAAATTAGAATGAAAAAAATTCATAAGATAGCAAATAATGATAAATTAGGAGAATGAAAAGACAAATTCCAATGAGTACAATAAGAATAATGGGTAAAAGATAAGATTCAGGGAAGTATTATAAAAAAAATAGAGTGAAAAGAAGAAGAAACATGGAAAGCATGAGAAAATTGAGCAGAATTTGGCAGATTTGGAGAACAAAAAAATATGAGAATAATGCAAAAAAAGTGAAGTATGAGAAAATCGAAAATAATAAGAACTCATAAACTAACAAGGTTTTAATAAAAAATTGTTCAATTGTTCAGTCGGTTTGAAGATCTCCATATAGATTGCTGTTTGTGCAAAATTTGCCGGTTTGTGTGTTATTTGGCTTCAATCCGTCACTGGAGATTGATTTTTATTTGACTGTAATATAATTTTTTCAAACTGTTTGAAACTAATTCTATAATTCTATAATTCTATAACTATTCTATAGACTATAATTCTTTCAAACTATTTTGGCCTCTCTGCAAGGTTTGTAATGCTATCGTTTTCTATCTGCCTTTACGAAAACGTAGTTGCTGTTTTCTAACATCTTAAGGAAAACAACTATTCTTTATTTTGTCAATGAGCTGCAGCTGATGCATAGTACCGCTATGTTGATCCATGACACTGTCATGAATTGGCATTTTCAGAAGAGGATTTTTGACTAAGAATTCACAGAGTAGTTCTTATATCTCTCCGTAAACGAGCTCTTCTGGTGAACACTTCATATTTGATGGCACCCTTGCTTGAAAAGTTTAAAGAATGATTGAAATTTTTTAGATTTACTGTGTTGTGTATAGCTTCTAACCATAAGAGCCTCTATACGTTGTGGTGGTATGCTTCTATTCGTATGCGTATTTAAAAAGAGTCTAAAAAGTTTGTTACAGTCAAAAGTATAGACACGAATTGTGGTTCCTGAGCGACTGTGATGTGCAATGAAAAATCGTATCGTGATACTTAGTTTTTGAAAATTTCGTGGTTAAGGTAGGTCTACAATCCAGGTCTCTTCCTGAAGGTTGTTATTCAAAGTCTTTCATTTTTAGTATGTAACATGTTGAATTTGGCGAATTTAATATACTTCGTTATATGTACAACGGGATGCTTGACCGGAAATTTGAAGTTTTTCATCGCGATTGTATCATGATTTTAAAGAAGTGAAGTTGAACAATCAGGAGCACCGGAATGTCTGATTGCGTGTCTAAATGTACGAGAGATTTTTTCATACGCTCTCTTCAAATTTTGTTTAGGAGTTCCGAGAATTATGACTTGGGGCTTTGCATTGCACCACTTCAATGTCTCCAATAGCCAACAGCATATACAAGCATGTATAGTGAAGCGCATTATCAAACTTATAATCTTCAAAAAGGAAAAGGTAATGGAGAGAAAGCTAAGTGTTTCGTGAGCTAGCTTTTTTAAAGTGCTTATGCCAAAAGACGTTGACCAGGTTAGAAAATTCAACAATGTTCATTACATAAACTTGGGTTTCGAGAATATCTTTAACGTAACAAACAACTAATAATAATTCGAATTAATTTTTCAGTTACATCAAAAGAGCAAATTGTGATTTTATACAAATTCTTTGAGATATACATATGATAAAGAAATCCACTAACTGTGATCAAAACAATCGTTGATGAAAGTTCATATACGAAACAATATATGCAACCCATCTGGACCATATTATATGAATTCCTAAATCAATATTTCCCATACTTCAAAAATCCATTCACTTTCTTATAAAATAAAAAAAAAATTAATTAAATTACAAAATCAGTCTTTTAGTGCTATTAAGCAAGTTTTTCCTTTGCTTTGTTCAATTTTCCACCCTCAATGCGAGTTAATAAAAGAAAATTATATTTAAAAACAGTTTAGAGTTTAAGCTGATGTTGTTGTTGCATTGCGGTAAAATTGAAAGATTAAAAATGTATGAAATTCAACAGTTGACAATGATGAAGTATTAAGAGTAATCGGATTGAATGAAGAAAAGTATAGAAAAATTGCTGTATAGTGTATATACAAAGCTAAAAAATAATGAATATTTTATTCTCTAGATTCTGATTTCCTATTTTTTTTGTATTTTATTTTCATGGAAAAATTTGATTTTTGTTACAAGATTCAATCAAATGTGAAAATTTTGTAATATGGATTGAACGATATTACTTTACTTTGGTATCAGTTTTTTTACTCTATATGATGTCGGATTGATCGATTGGTAATAAAATAAAATCAATTTAAAACTATTTGAGTAGATTTTAAGACAGAATGAATTAGGATTAAAAAAAAAATTTGGATGTAGATGCTTATATTACTTCGGTCTGAAAGACCTAAGTATTACATTCATTAGCTCAAAGTGAAATTCTTAACCCCACTTTTTTTGGCATTTCTCGACGTTTTAGGACCTACTGATTCTAAGAAGCAAAAAAAATGTATGTCTGTCTGCCGGCCGGCCATCACAACCGACGAAATCTAGAATACCGCACCGAAAGAAAAAATCTTGGTTGATTCAAACATGTTGCATCGTTAATCGAGCATTAAGTGAAAATTGGGGAATTAAATACGTTTGCGATAGAATCAACCAACGCTCAGGATTTAAATTAACAATTAAACATTTGTTGATATATTTTTTTATAAGTATCACAAACATATTTGATTTAACCATGTTTGTAGTTGAGTCAACTTTGATTTCATTTTCGAGCAACGATGCCGTGGTTGATTTAATTTTCAATTGACTACAAACGTGGTAAATTAAAAATTAGACTAAAAATAGTGATATTGAATACGTTTGTGATAGAATCAAGCAATACTCCGTATTAAATCTATTGGTTTGGTACATCTTTGTTTTGTTTTTGCTGCTATCGATGTTTGTAGGGGTTCGTTTTTTTCGTAAATATAATATTTGAAATTTTTTATATCAGAAATATGTATTTCGCATCAAACCCGATAAACATTTTTATGCATAAAGATAGCGTTCGTATATTTACATTCTAAATAGGAAATGTATGAGTGTGATTTTGTATGTAAAGGATGCGTCCATTTTCTCGCCAGATTTTTAATGATACAATTTAAAAGACCGAAATTCAGAAATCAAAAAATTTAAATATTTGAATTATGTGTAGAAAATAATACTAATTTTCCATAATTTTCTCGTTATTATGAAAAATTAAATTAAAATATCGACATGAAACAAGACAAATAAAAAATATTAAAAAAATGTAAGAATTTTTTTAAATCACAAAAATTAATTGTGGAAAGGGCCTATTAATTTAACAAGATTGTTGATATTATTTTCACAAAAAAATTTTCCGCACATAATTTTATGTGCAGACGATATTAAAATTATTCAATTCAATTAAACGCATGTAAATTATTTCCTAAAATGTAAAATAAAACCAGCCATGTTAGAATATATAAAAAACTTTTTATTTTTCTATTCTTTTTTTTATTATTATTATCATTCAAAATCTAGATTATTGCATTATAAGTTTGTCAAAAAAATGTTGTCAAGTGTGTCAAAAGAAAGGTTTTTATTTATTTTTTTACCCAATTTTTTGGAAAAAATTAAATTAAAATTTTGTTTGAAATGAAGTTTTATTATTATTATTGAGAATTATGGCATTATAAGTTTGTCAAAAAAATGTTCTCAAGTGTGTCAAACGAAAGATTTTTATTTATTTTTTTACCAAATTTTCTGAGAAAAAATAAAATTAATTATTTGTATTTTGGACTTTTGAGATCAATTAAACTCAAGTAAGTAAAGAAGTAATTGGAATTTTTTCAATTCAAAGGTATGGTTTGAAGTTTCTCAGAAAAAAACTCCACTTCACATTTTTCGTGTTTCGGTTGAGATTCGAACCTCCCTCGTCAGCGCCCGGCTCGAATCCTTGAGCAGACACGCTATCGATTACGCCATTGAGGCGATGACAATCTCAAAGTTGAAACTTCTTCATCACTTATTTATTTTTACTTAAGTTGAATTTTTACACTGACATTAGACTTCATATTATTGAAATATTTTTACATTATATGGGATTTTTGGCATTAAACTTCTAGGCAATACTTTGTGTGAATTCATAGAATGGGGAACATTTCTATTCTAATTAACATCCTATGTCACGTTTGTATAGTCGTTATTGATTGTTTCCAATCAATGTGAAATCAATGGCTGACACTTGGTCAATTTGTAGTCTTACATGTATTAACATTAGACTACATTAAGGAAATTTAATTTTAATTTTGGATTTTTGAGGTCAATTAAACTCAAGTAAGTAAAGAAGTAATTGGAATTTTTTTAATTCAAAGGTATGGTTTGAAGTTTCTCAGAAAAAAACTTCACTTCACATTTTTCGTGTTTCGGTTGAGATTCGAACCTACCTCGTCAGTGCCCGGCTCGAATCCTTGAGCAGAAACGATATTAATTACGCCGTTGAGGCGATGACAATTTCAAAGTTGAAACTTCTTCATCACTTATTTATTTTTATTTAAGTTGAATTTTTCCACTGTCATTAGACTCCATATTATGAAAATGTTTTTACATTATATGGGATTTTTGTTATTATTTGTTTGTAATGAAATTTTATTATTTTTACTGAGAACTATGGCATTATAAGTTTGTCAAAAAAATGTTGTCAAGTGTGTCAAAAGAAAGATTTTTATTTATTTTTTTACCCAGTTTTTTGGTAAAAAATAAAATTAATAATTTGTATAACATGAAAATATATTATTATAATAGAGACGTATGGCATTATAAGTTTGTCAAAAAAATAATTTCAAGCGTGTCAAAAAATGATTTCATTGATTTTTTTAGCCAATTTTTTGGGGAAAAAAATGTAGCTGTTTTTATGACGTAAATGAAATTGAAAATGAAATTGGACATGGAAATTTTGGAATTTATTATAGTTTTTGAAATATTTTTGGAATTTTGAACAAAGATTGTATTTTTGATTTTGTAATAATTTTTGCAACATTTTTAGAATTTCGGAAAAAGTTTTAACTTTTGATTTTGTAAGAATTTTTGGAATATAAAGTAGAATATAAAAAGTTTCAATTTTTGATTTTGTAATAATTTTAAGGAATATTTTTAGAATGTTGAAAAAAATTTGATTTTATTATAATTTTTACAATATTTTTGGAATTTTGAAAGAAATATGAATTTGTGATGTTGTAATATTTTCTCGAATCCTTCAAGGTCAATACCTTCAGGTATTGGTTTTTGAATAATTTGCTGAAAATGTAAAGGAAAATGAAATTGGACTTGGACATTTTTGAATTTGTTATAGTTTTTGAAATATTTTTGGAATTTTGGAAAAGTTTCAATTTTTGATTTTGTAAGAATTTTTGGAATATTTTTGATTTTATTATAATTTTTATGATTTTGGAAAAAGCTTCAACTTTTGATATTGTTATAATTTTTGCAATATTTTTACAGTTTTGGAAAAAGTTTCAATTTTTGAATTGTTAAGAATTTTTGGAATATTATTAGAATTTAGAAAAAGTTTAAATTTTTGATTTTATTCTAATTTTTGGAATATATTTGGAATTTTGAAGAAAATAGAATTTTTGAATTTTCTATATTCATATTTTTAGAATTTTGAAAAAAGTTTCAATTTGTGATTTTGTAAGAATTTTTGGAATATTTTTGGAATTTCAAAAAATTTTAAATGTTGGGTAGATGTCATATAAAAATCTACCTATTGCAATGGGCTTCATCTCGGAATTTCGGAAAAATTTTGATGCCAAACGACTATATAAGCGGAGATGGATAAGCGGAGATGAAAAAACAAAAAAAAAATTATGTATATATATATATATATATATATATATATATATATATATATATATATATATATATATATATAATATAAATATATAATATAAATATTTATATTATATATATATATATATATATATATATATATATATATATATATATATATATATATATATATATATATATATATATATATATATATATATATATATATATATATATATATATATATATATATATATATATATATATATATATATATATATATATATATATATATATATATATATATATATATAACGATATGAGGTATAACGGAATTTAGCGGCACTCTCACGGTCGCATTTTTCGATCTACACCAAAATAATTTTCGGTGTATGTTTCGGCAAATAATGTCTTGGACAGGTTTGTGAACTGGCCATATTCGGGTACCGGTTAAGCGGCTAGAGCCTAAAATCTCGAATAATCTAGGGCGCTATAACTTCCGTTTGAATAATAATATTTTAATAAAATTTAAAAATATTGAATAGTTGAACCTTTTTTTATCATTTTTATCCAGATGACAACCTTGGTGTTTCAGGTTCCTCAAAAATCAGCTGTTTTTAAAATTTACTAAACTTTGCTGTCCTTGATCTAGCTGAAATGGCCAAGCTTATATTTGAAAACTTTTTTCACGTACTTAAAATACAAATCTTTCCAAAATTTTCAAAAAAAATAGTTCAAGTTTAACGGTTGAGACCCTAGGTCTGTTGAAATGAAAATAAACGCAAAAGGCAATGCTTTCATCATGTTTCAGTTTATGTTATTTAAATTCATCTTAGCTTTTAAACATATTTTTCAACTATAGCCTCAAAAAATTTCAGCTTTCTAACCCTAAAGGTTCCATTTTTATAAGCGTTATAATGAACCTCTTGCCAAAAAAATTTCAAGCCATTTAATACCATACAAAAATTATCAAAATCTCTTTTGTTTTTATTTTTTTTACTAAGTCACCGTTTGAAAAAAGATTAAATAAGAACAAAAAAACACAACAACAAAAGATGATTTTGAAATAAAATTGTTTGATAATGTTATAAATTATGTGTGATGGTATAATTGTAGTTGTGACGTAGTTCATTTGATCTTTGGTGGATTTAATATGTTATTAAAAGTAGTTTAAATAAAACTGTTCCGAAATTGTATTGATGGAGTTAGTTCGGATAATGTATTTAATTTGGTTCGATAATTTTTTTCAATTATTCTGTTTCTACTTAAATTTTTTATTTAAACTAATCTGACTTATCTAATTTCATTTGGACACAAAACCGTCTGACCCCGAAATCTACCTATTTCTAGCGGATATACCTGCCGCTGGGATTTTTTGATTTTATAGTAATTTTTATAATATTGGAAAAACTTACATTTTTTGATTTTGTTATAATTTTTGCACTATTTTTAGAATTTTTGAAAAAAGTTTTAATCTGTGATTTTATAATAATTTTTGAAATATTTTTAGAATTTTGTTTGAAAAAAGTTTGAATTTTTTATTTTACAATTTCTTTGGAATTTTGAAAGAAATATGAATTTGTGATTTCGAAATATTTTCTCGAAACGCTAAATGGAGAGGTTTTTGAATAGTTTGCTGATTGTATAATCTTTTCACTAAATTATGTTAATATATGATCTGTTATAATTTTCCAGCAAGGTATTGGTGTTTCGTGTTAGTTTTGTAATACATATTTAAACAGAGATAAAAAAATACATGTACTTTAACAAAAAGTTATGTTTGATATACATCACTGCCCAAAACTTAAAACCATGTCCTCATAAAAGTTTTTTGCCCAAAACTATATCGAAATCCTTAACCCAGACCGAAGTCTTGATATCTCAGAGCTTGAGATTTCAGCCCCTCCAAATTTTTTATTTACAATCTTGAATCAAATAATTTACTTATATTTTATTTTTCCACCAAATCTCGTACACCTGTTTACAATGATTGTTCATATATTTCCATAATTCTTCCATAAACACATTTGCATTAAACAACATTTAATAATACTTATAAGCTCATAATTGATGTTTTTCAATTTCGCAATGAATACATAATATCAATCTTATTTCACATTCACTTCTTGAACGTTGAACCTACCTACTCCTCCCATACAAGCTCTCCTGTAACACAAGGAATATGTATAAAAATATTTTAGCAAAAAAATTCCTCCAGCATATGCGTTAACATGTTCCTAATTATTTCTTATATTGTTTTTTTTCATCTTCTACTTGATTATTACTCGTCATATTTTAAATATTTTTTGTAATAAAAACAATAACTTACACTTTGTTTTCCCTAATATAAACGGAAAAACATTAAACAGAATAATTGAAAATGAAAAACAAAACAAAAAACAAAGAAAAAACTGTAGATTTTTCATAACGGGAATGTGAAAAAATTATTATTTATGAAATTGAAGTTGATAAATAGAGTGGTTTCATGGTTGTTTTTTGTAAAATTTTTTTTTACATGAACCATAATAATTACTCGAAATTTGTTGTTTGCTTATGGCACAACATATATAACAAAACATGAAGGTAATGTAATGATGATGACATTTAAGAAAAAAAATTATGTAATTTATGTTCTTTATGTGAAAGTATATCAAATTACCTGTGGGAGAATAAAGTAGTCATAAAACTCATATAATATATTATAATACATATATCTAAGAAAATAAAATTTAATTATTTCAAAAGGAAAACGAATCGTTATTTCTTAAATAAAATAAAACAAAAGTTTTTGTGCTCTGTTACATTTATTCAAAACCATTTTCTAACATTAAATATTTTAACTATTTTTCCTTAAAACTAAACGATAACAAAAGAAATATAAAATTTAATTTTCCAGAATAAACATAAAATATGACAATGTAGTTATCTACGTAAAATTATTGTCAAAAGAAAATTCTTGACACTTAATACTTTGAATGTAATTAATAATAAAGAGATAAGATTATGTTTTGAAAGTTTAGACAATAAAACAAAAGAAAATAGTGTGTCACTACGAGGGTTGGTTGATAATTTAAACCCATGTTGATTGTGAAATTTAGTATTCGTAGTATTTAGGGCACCAAAGTCTCTCATGCTCATGTACTTAAAAAAAAATTATGTGGACACAGTTGAGAATTTATGTATGCGTTGAAAAATTTAATCAAGTTTAATCAAAAGTTAACAGATAGTTTTGCTTTAAGAATTGAATTGAAGGATTTTGTATTAAGAATGTAAAATAAAGGAAGGGATTATCAATGCACGTATCTTACATAAACTTTGTCGATTGAAGCGTATTTTTGAAAACAATGCGGGTAAGACAACCACAACTGACTATGCTGCTTCTGATGCACCAAAAGTTTACCCAAACCCATAATTTCCTGGTTTAGCATTACTCTATACTGGCTCAATGATAAATCATATAAAACTCACATATTAAAGACAAATAAAAAAATCATCAATAATTGATGCCACACAGAACGATTTATGATTTATTTACTTATATAGTAGAATAAATAAGTTCGTCTCCTAACGATTAATGCTCAAAGTATAATTCATCCTGTTGTGCCTAATAGGGTCATTGATTACAACTAATATACTAGAAAAAAAAAAGATACGCCGCTTGAAAAATGCTTGACCTACTGTTGTTACGAAGTTGTTCACCCCATAAAAGTTCATTTGTTGAAACACTGTCTTATTCATAAGCCAACGCGTTTAATGCAAATTATCTCGTTCTTGAATCAATGTGATGAAACAAATTATCCTAGACAAACGACTTATCGTCTTTTTTATTCCTGTATTAGCTTTTTCTTAATGCGGCCCTGAATGATATAATTTTATAAACTATTATTTCAGAAAATTTAAACAGTGTAACCAAAAACTTTTAGTGTAATCGTTTTTAATAGATCAACTACCTTCCCAATACATATTAAACCATTAAAATCGGGCAAGGCCATTTTCTTGAAATTTGATTTCAACGCCACCCTATGCTAAAATTTCCTTTAAACTTTCAGACCCCAACCCCACTGATCTTGAACTAAATTTTTTTAAGATTTCTTAAAACACCAGTCATTTTTTGTTTGTCTTACTACATATATTCCAAGTATGAAGTCGATCAACATGATCAGACTCAGCGTCGATCGCTAAGATTTCCGATTGTCAAAAGTATTGCTGTTACTGTTTAACAAGTTCATGAAATTTTTCACAAGAATTTGTTATGACATATTGTAACTACCAAAAAATCTGTTCATTTGACATTCTCTTTTAAAATCTAAAACAGAGAGTCTTCACATTAATCATACAATCATTTCGTACTATCACACAAATTAACATTCGTTTCATAAATAACATCTATATGTTTATGACATTCCACTGTAATGTAAATTTTTCCAAAAGCGGAACATCTGGTCACCTTATTAATCAGCACATTGTAAATTATGAAATAAATTTAGATCACTTTATATCTTTTTTTTTGAATTGAAAGTTTGGCATGTTTAGTGTTAATATAATTAATTATATATTACTTCTCTGAATATCCGAAGATACCATGCTAACTAGGAATTATAATCAATTGAGAATCAAGTTTCTTTTAAAAATTTATGAACGCCGACTTTTAACTTTTGAGGATTAAAGTTATCATGGAAAACCAACGAAGGTAACGAATTCCAGAGATGAGAGACTCTGTTGAAAAAGTCACGCTGGAAGGCTACAGTTCTCCATTTAACTATTTGAACCGTAGAAGTATGGGCAGCTACCGATGCTCTGGTATGACGCGAAAGGTTTGCAGACTTAGGTAAAATCAATTTGATTTCTTCAGAAACCAGTTCATCATATGTTCACAACATACTTCAAACTACATAGATATGCTCCACCCCATATGTGAGAACAAAATTCCATGCAGGGAGGTATAAAAGATTTGTAAATTAAAATAAACTGTTCGCTACTGAAAAACTTACGGCATCGTCCCAAAAACCCCAATTTTTGAACAGCGCTCTTCGCTAGGCTAAAAATATGGGAATTCCACTTCATATTATTTGCAACTTCAACTCCAAGAAGTTTCACGGACTCTCTCTCCATCAGATCCTTGGAATCAAACTTTAATGGAAAAGAGTTAGGTGTTGACAATCTTGAAAAATGGCAAACTTGTGTTTTAGACGTATTGAATTCAACACTGTTAGCAACACCCCAATCAAAAATAGTTTTCAAATCAACGTTTGCTGAATCTATCAAATTTGCGCTAGAGGTGAATATAATCTAGGTGCAACATGAGATGCATGAAGAGTGCTATCATCAGCAAAACTATGGATAGGATTAATTGTTGAAACCAACAAGTCATTAATATAGATAAGAAAGAGTTAGGGATGAAGCGGAACCTTGAGGAACTCCTGCATTATTCGAAAATACATCCGATGAAATACCGTCAACATTGACTCAAAATTTTTGTTCAGATACAAAACTTTGGATCCAATTTGCATATCCATCCTCAATTTGCATATAAGATTTTTGTGCCAAACTTTGTCAAATGCTTTGGAAATATCAAGAGTAGGGTTTCTAAATATCCGACCTATTTGATTATCCGGATATCGAATACATAAACAATAAATTATCCGGATAATCCGGATATCCGGATAATTAAACAATAAATAAAACATGTTTTTTACTTGGCGGTATTTAAATCATTTATGTATATTTTTCGTGTATCTATATTAATTAATTTTTATACATAGTCACAAAATAACAAAAATAGTAACAAATCATAAATAATAATAATAAAAACATAAAATTATTGATAAATTTACTTAAATTAATGAAGTTATTGATGCATTTATAAAAATGCATATTTTAGAAAAATTATTGCATTAATTAATTAATTATCACAATGTCTCGAAATTGAGTCGAGTTCTAATTTTTGTCCTGGTAAGACCAGCAATTGAAAATACCCGCTCCGTTGCAGTCGATGTAGGTTTTATTGCTAATAATACGCAATATAGAATATCTAAATTGCCCTCCGTTTTTTATAATTATTTAAATAAATGTTATCTTTTTTCAGCAAATGGAACTTCCTTCATTCTGCTTCTCAACATGAGTAATTAAAGCAATAGCATTCTCAAGTACTTTCTGCAGTCACGATTTCTTATACAATCTTCACTGCTTAGACTTTCTTTATCTTCACTTTCAATAGTAATTTCATTAGTGATTTCCTCAGAGTCATAATTTAGAAGTACAGCTCTCATAAACTTTAAAAAATAGCCAACACGTCAGATTTTATTGACAGGGCCACAAGTTTATAAAACATTATTTTTTTTAAATTGATATAGCATTAAATAAATATTAGTAAAATATCTTTACACTGCAGATTCACGAAGTGTTTCATAAAATATTCAATGATTACAGTTTTCAAAACATTAAAGTTTTAAATAAATTTTTAAAACTTGTAGTCACTTCACTGCACTAACAAACTTTGCAACGCAAGTTAATTAATAGTTATTTGATTTTTTCAACGCAATTTGTTTATTTTTTTACAAAATAAAGGGTTTTTTAATATTCGGATAATTGCAAAAAAGTATCCGGATAATCGAATAGTCAAAATAGGGTCGAATAATCCGGATAATTCGATATCCGGATATCCGGATTAGAAACCCTAATCAAGAGCAACACCGAAAGTCTTACCAAAGGTTTCAAGGGATTTATTCCAAAGATGAGTAACAAACGAAAGCAAACCTCCCGTTGCTCTTCCTATTCGGAAGCCGTCTTGTCTTGCATTAAGTAATTTGGAAGACTCTAACAAGCTCGTTAAATTAAAATTTAAATATTTCTCAAAACCTTTAGAAACTATACTGACAAAATTGAAATGGGTCTGTAATTGGATGGGTTAGTTTTACTACCCTTTTTTGCAAGTGGCTGTGGCTGTGGCTGACACTAGAAATTTTCCATATTTCAGGAAAAATTAATTTCTTATAAGACAAATAAAATATTTTAGTAAGGATAGGTGCTAGCTCC
Organism: Diogma glabrata; assembly: GCA_963693315.1. Lineage (NCBI taxonomy): Eukaryota > Metazoa > Arthropoda > Insecta > Diptera > Cylindrotomidae > Diogma > Diogma glabrata. The sequence goes on along the minus strand of OY856187.1, from coordinate 192,504,325 downwards.
CTAGCAAACGTTTTAAGTATAATTGGTAGAATATGATCAGGCCCAGATGCCTTGTTGGTAAGTTATTTGTAACAAGTTATTTGTAAAAATTATTCTGTTTATTTTGAGCAATACTTTAGGAATAGGTCTAGGCTGGAAATTGGGTTCGACTAGTGTAGAATTTATAGAAAAAAAATGTCCTAGCAAATTAGCTTTTTCTTTTAGGTCAATAATAGGTATATCTCTATCAACAAGAGGAGGAAGAGAAGATTTACAGAAATTGCACTGCCTTAACGACTTTATAGAAAATACGTGAACCAGTTGGGTGCTCAGCAAATTTGGAAGATTTTTTTAAATTAAATAGATTTTTCTCTTCATATATTACTTTCATACATAAATTCCTCTCTTTTCGATACTCACTAAGGTTTTCATCAGTTTTGTTTTGGATAAACTTTCGAAAAGCCTTTTTTTTAACTTTAATTGCTTTTTTGCCTTCACTCGAGAACCAAAGATCAACCTTCGGAATGACCAATTTTTTAGGAATAAATCAGCGCATGCCCTCAAGTATAATTTCAGAAAAATTAAAAGCAGCAATGTTTGGATCTTAGCCAGTAAGACTATATTTCCAAGAAAAGCGTGTAAAGAAGATTTTAAGTCCTTGCCAATCTGCCGCTTTGTAGTCCCAAACAAGACAAAGATTTGCTTTAAATTAGATCACATTATGATCTGACCCACCTAAAGGCTCTGATACTTTAGATTGTATTAATAGGGATCATTTGTCAAAAACAAATCAAGCAATTTGCTACTTTTTCCAGGAATATCAGGAACTCAGGTAGGCTGGTCTATTATCTGAGTGAAATTATGATAAAGAGCAAACAGCTCAGCCTGTTTGCCTATCTCATCAGTAGTGGAACTATGTATGTGCCATTCTTTATTATGAATATTGAAGTCCCCAAGAAGAATAAACTTGGCATTAGGAAACTGATCCAACCTATCTATCTTATCAGATAGATCATGAAATAAATTAATGTTCTCATAGGAATTTGGAGAACGCTACAGTCCAAAAACAAATAGCGTTTGATTAGGGCAATTAATTTTTAAAGACACCATATTGTGGTGTTTAGAGTATAATTCAAATTTTTAATCCTTACATATGGAATAGAATTTCGAACATAAGCGCAAACACTATGTTTGTTGTAGAATGAAGATTCTAGACCATAATTAGGACAAATATATCGTCGCTTTAATAATGAAACAACGTATTCGCAAAAGTGTAGTTTCGAGATAATTGGGTTTAAAGATTTTTCGATTTTCTGATTTTCGTAAACTCGGCAGCACAATTGAATGAATAAAGATTTTGGAAAAAAAATTTCTACCAATTAATCTTGACTAATTTCCCCACAGCATATTAAAATTTCACATTAGTACCTGCTGGCTTTTCTACCTAAAAAGAGGTGAAAAGTCAATCAGGTACCTTATACGTTATTTCACATTTCATATACGTTATTTCATTTTGCATGGAAGGACGATTAAGCCTAAAACTAATTATTATTGAAATAACACATAATATTCTTACAATTTTTTATTTATATGAACCGGCATATCATGTAGTAATGAATGATGCTTATACATTATTTTAGATTTACCATTTCGTGTGGCGATCGTAATGTATGTAAAGTATACGACACTGATTTTACCCAAGTTATTATTCTGTCGGAATTGAAATATCGTACATGCATTTACGCTGTTTCAATATTTAACCAAATTCAAATTTGCATGTACGTTAATTAACAATATATTAATTTTCACCCCCAGTTATAAAAAAATTGGAAAATGTTAAAATGCCACTTTATAGACATCCTTATGGGGAATGCAGCGCACCCATTATATAAAAACAACGTATATATGGCATACGTTATTTCATTATTAAAGCGACGATATTTACTCTTATCTAATGTTACGGCTCTCCCACTGATAACACTAGTTTACAAGAAAAATCTCCCTATATAGAACTCAAATTTTCTTATAGATTTTATCCTGCTGAACTCGAATATTATATTCTTTTTTTTTAAGTTAGCTATTGTTTTAGAGATATTCGCAAAAAACCAATTGTTTCGGGGAACAAAAGGGTTATTTCTGTTTTTGGTTCGCATATTTTACAAAACAAACAAACATCAAGGATACTGGAAGTTATACTGAAAATCGTTGAAAAAAAATAAAAAATTTATGTTTCTTTAAAAAAATTTTATATTCAAAGCCATAAATTTTGAACAAACAATGATCGTAAATTTTTTTAATTTCTTGGAGCCTACAGTAAATTTAATATCCTTTCTTCTAAATTAAAAATTGCGCATTTTGGTGCAGGTTGCATCAAGTTATTCAGGTTTGCCCAAAAAAAATCAAAACTCAAAATTTGGAAAAAAAAATTTTTTACCAAGAATAATTTCAATTCTACAACATAATTGATTTAAATATGAGTTGTTATATAGATTTTCGAGTTAATATTGCGAGTTATGGTCAAAAACTGGTCGTAACACAACGTTAAAACGTTAAATGAACATTTTCTTTTTGTACCATCTTGAATGTTGAGTTGCAGTTGACATAACTATTTTTTGGCATCCACGGTTTATCTTCATTCAGGCTTATGTCAAATTAATGAAGGTATGCAATTCTTATATATGGAGTGATTATTTTAGCAGAATGTGTTATGCAAATTCCACAAATAAGCAAAATGAATTTGGGCTATATTTTCACTGAAACTTCTCCAGAAGTCATTTAAATAAATTTAACTTTACCCTTTACTATTTCAAAAGAATTCTTAACTGATATTTGAGAACGACTGAATTTGTAAAATATTATATACGATATGGCACAAAAAGAAAAGAAAAAATACATAGAAACGCGGATGAAATAAGGAAAACTCAAAATGGCTTGCAGTTTTTTTTTTTCGAAAACCTGTATAACAACTTAAATATAAATCAGTTATAGAGTTATTTCGATTAATTCTCAAGACGCTACTATTTTATTAAGTATGGTAAGTTAATGATATCCATTAATTTACGTACACATTCTCAATGTGGTAGAATCATTACAATTAGTTGTTATTCAACTAATCTGAAAACCAATCTAATATGATCTAGGCGATCGGGGGGGTTATTTCGTATGGGAGGAATTGTGAATAGTTAAACTCAAATAACTGGATGAATAATAGGAATTTTTCAATTCTGAAACCAGTTTTGGAATCTTCTAATTAAACCTTACATGTTTTAATCAGAAAAAAATTTACGTGTTTCGTGGCGGTATCGAACCCCATTCATCAGTAACACAAATTCGATACCTTGTGTTATACACGTTTTATCAACTGAGCCATTCGATTGACATATTTTATGGAAATTTTAGTTAGTGAATTGAAACGTCATCAACAATTACAATGAAGTTAACAATTTCACAAAGATTGCCGACCTAATTAATCGAAATAACTCTATAAAAATTAGATAGATAATTAATTAGAAATAATTAATTGAATATATCATGTCGTTTAAGGGTTAAAAGTATTAAAATCCACACTTAGTTGACATGAAATGCTCCATATGTTAAATCCACTAAGGAGCATATGTATGAACTTTGGACGTTATTACTTGGCCTTTATTACTATCTACAAAATATCATATTAATGCTAGTTCATTATGATTTATAGAAAACATAAGTTTTTGTGTTCATTTATTTGCAATTCTTGAAAATCTTTCCAATTTTACCAGAGTTTACAATCTTATTTTATTCGAGCACTCTTATTAATCCTCAAAACTTTTTTATATCGTTCTTACTCGTAGGAGCAGTGGCGTTATTTCACCAAAATCTTGGGGGGGGGGGCGAGAATTTAAACGACATAAAATAGTATATTAAGAAACTAGTTTCATAATCGACGATTTTATCACACGCAATCTGTTTAGAAAACGACCCGCGCAGCGGGGAGTTTTCTAAAGGTTAAGTGCGATAAAACGTCTTATGAAACGAGTTTTTTATACTATTTTTTCTATTTTGCATTTTTTATCTTGAAATTTAAAAAAATGTGTATTCTATTAAAAAAAGTCAATTTGAAATTTTGTTATTATTACTAATTATTTTAATTAAAATATTTAACACTAATTTAGATATTCTGATTAATTTTAATTACATAATTATTCGTTTTAATGTTCACTGACGTTTGTAAGACCAACCTTGAAAGACAAAACTTTTGCGTATCGTAATAAAAGCCATTACGCATTTGGGTATCGAAATGATTTTATTTTAGACGCAAAATAGAAAAAGATTTTTTTCGTAAAACATAACATACACGTTTTTATACACAGATATATTTAAAAGCATTTAAATGCATCGACTTAGAAATAAAAATAAAATGCTTTTAAGCTACATTGGTTACCCTGCTAGTCTTCTGGTGTTGTTTCATCGAAAATCCCTTCATTTGTTAAAAATAATTTTAAATTTAGTATCATCTCTGCATTGTTTAAGCGTCAAGAAAGTAGTTTTAATTAAAGCGCTTGTGCTAAAAATTATTATATCTTTGCTTTGTCACTGTACGGAGAGTAAATTTGTAAACGACAGCAGATCGTGCAGCATATGAGTCACATAGTCACATAGTCCCAGGATCCATAAAACACCACGCGATTGCAATCCCTACGTAACTCCTCTTATGTCGAATCGTGTTTTTGTTTGTTTTCCTTTATTTGTCTTAGAGAGAAAGAGTTATGTCTACCCTAAACTGACCAGAGCCAAATCGTTAAAATGCGGGACAAAATGCAAACGTTCTTCCAAATACTAGCTAAATAGAATTTCTACTGTGAGAAAGTGGGACGGTGAAAACGTGCTACCTAGATTGGGCATAAATTTACTATTTAATGCTTTCCTTTACTATTTTATTCTTCAAAAAATTCTTTTATTTTTATTGGACATTTTTCAACCGTTAGGAAATGTGCTTGCAGTGGTTCGTACATTTTCAAATTTCTTTCTAGTGCTGGCATTACCGCCAGCCAGCGAGTTTCACTTTATCCAATAAGTTTGAAATTTTCACCCCACTAAAATTGGTGTTCGTGTTATCAGCGCAATTAGCAACTACCTTTTTGTCAATGTTAAATAACAACAAGAAAACAAAATAACAACAAAACTTGTTCAAGCTACTGGAGCTGGCGGCTTATAGCAACGCTTTTTTATGTTTATCTGTATCTGTATGTCTTTTAATATCATAATGTCCACTGTTAATTTGCAAATTCACTCAGACTGGTAATACACTAAACTTTTGTTTAGTCGTTATATTTTGATTTTTTTATAAAAGGATAGTCCAATTCAATATCGTATAAGAATTTACGTAAACGTTTTCTGTCCGTCTTGATTTGCAGGAGAACTTTTTAAACATAATTTTAAAAATTAGCATAAATTAACCTTTTATAGCAGCTTAAAACTTTTGTTACACAAGTAAAGACTGCAAAACAATTGAAACAATTTATTTTAACTTTACTAAATAATTAATATCTTTTGTGTATTCTGTAAGTATAAGAGGTATACAGTATACCTCTCGTTCTATCTTTTGCAAATCTATACCATTTATCAAGTTTTTATGCTGTTTGCTTTGTTTGTTCTTTATTGAGAAAAAAAATTATATATTAGAAAATAATAATTTTGCTTTTGAGCTACCTAGTTAAAGTGTGTTTTAAACAGAGTTTGAAACGCTACTTATATCACTCTTTTACTTTGTCCTTTCAGTGCGTAGCTTAAAAAAAAAATATAACACTCCCACATACAGGAGTGAAAATAATAAAATATCATTCTTGCTACTAAATTGAAATTAATGTTTTCTTTCAAACACTCAAAACTTTTATTTTTGCGTCAAATTTGATGCTTTCCAACGTAAAATGCTTCAAACGATTTGTTCAATTATTCATGTATTGTTAGAAAAATGAATATAAAGGATGGCGTAGAGTGACTAATTTTCTTCTTTTGCAAATCGAATGAAAGAACATGAAAATGTAATCTGCTCCAAAGGAGTAAAATCGAAAAAACAAAAATTTTACTCTTACGAGTAAGAACGATATTCAAATTATGAACATTTTAATTTTTGAATATTATTTCAAGGATTGAAATGAGTGCTCGAATAAAGGAAAATTGTAAACTCTGGTTTAAAAATTTAAATTGTTATGAATTTATGCGCAAAACTGAGTCTTTTTAAGTAAAATATTGTGTATTTTGTTTTTCATAATATACTTTCGATCTCTCGTATATACACCGGAGATGTTTCTATAAACAAAGAAACCTTTTCGCTGAGGTAGATCTGTTAGACATTAAAAGATATGTAAATTATTAAAGTGAAATAACTGAGTTTAGTATTTCTAAGAAAATTAAAGTTAAAACACTATTTTAGTAAAAAAAATATTGCACTGGTTTGTTCTCTGAATATGGTTAAATCAACATATACATAACATTATACAAACTGCAAGAAAAAACTGTGAAGCCACTGCTTTGACTAAGATATTGCGCAAACTGTACGTAGATAGATAAAAGGTTTTTTGATTATTTCGATAATGCGGGCAAATGTGGTGGAAATATTTGTTTCGTGGGACGCTTTGTGGGACAGATTTCTCCGTGGGACAACGGAAATGTGTGACATTTCCACGCAGCGTGGGACGTCTGGTCAGTTTACTACCCATAAACATGCGTAAATTTTTCATTTGATTCAAAACAGTACAATTATTGCGAGCTTCTTTTAAATCTGTAAGAAAAACCTACCACAAAAAAATAATAGTTTCTCCCTCCCTGTGACTGTATAAAAAAAATGAACAAAGATTGACGTTTAGGATACGTTTTGAGTTTTATTATAACCAACCAAACATATATTTTATGAATCAAAAATTATAGTCCATATATCGAAAAGAATTTGTCAGCAAGTTTGCATAACATACTTTGAAAATATTTACATAGCTTTAATATTTGTTCGTGTCGTTAGAAAATAATGCTTGTCCATTATAAAACATTCACTATTATAAAATCACTGGAAATAACCCAATAAATTTAAATTACTCCCGTAATTATTTTCATTCATTTTATAAAAATTAGCACAACTATCAAGAAAACTTTTGATATGTTATAGGATTTTACATTTTAGAATTGTTTTTAATTTATTGTTTTTAAAAAAGTCTTGTAAAGCTTGTACAATATGATATAGATAAAAAACAAGGCCAAACACTCAGGGTTCTCCAAATAAGTGGGGTATAATTAGGTTGTGTTCTCCTGCATGTACTTACTTTTAAGTTTATAAAAATTACCAATAACAATTGAAATTTGAATGTTAAATACTGCACTATAAACTCTCGAGGAACCCTATACTAATGGAATATTTTGTTTCCTCTGGCTCAGACACGAATATCTTATAAACAAACCACAATCGATCTTCTAAAAGCGGTGATGCCGCGCACCTTATAGTACCATAGAATTTTGTCAAATTTACGCACCCAAAAACGCTGTGTTTTTGGAACAACGATCGTGTTTTGTTTATAAAACTGATTTCATTAGAAGATTAGAAGCAATACGACCGCCTTTCGTATCGGTGGTGCTCTAGTCCTTGATACAAAGAACGATAACGGTTTGAATATTGCGGTGAACTGTACTTTAGTCGGGCCAAAATAATATGTAACGTAATAATTATATTATCAGATATATTTCAATTAATAGTATGCGATAAAATTGGTATATTATACCGCATTTAGAGCGGCATAGCAAATTAGTAGATGTAATTTAAATCTGTGCTGTAAACACTTTTTATTTTGAAGGCTTGCAACTAATTTGATATCTAGCCTTACCATAGAGTAGTATACTAGAGAAGTAACGTTTAACACAAAAATGTGTAAGAGAATTTAAAAATAAAGAAATATACAAAATTTCTATTTGAGATTTTAACAAATGAATAAGATATATATTTGTTTCTCTTTTTGGCCTGTTTTGTATCTTTTTAATACACATATTTAGAAACAAAATAAAAAAAAAGAATTTTTCTCTTTTCTTCTACTTCAAATTTTATTTATTTTGTTACTTGTAAATAAACACAGAAAGTAAAATACACGTAAAGAAATATGATAGAAAATAAAAAGTTCTTTTACACATACATGTAAATACTCCCTTTAAACATTGAAGGACATATTTTTTTTTTGTTTACTATTTACAAATTTTATCTTCAATTTTTTGTTTTTTTGATATTTTTTTAGTTTAAAATAATATACATTTAAGTTTATGATTTTTTGGTGTCATAGGATAGTTCGAGTTTTGATTGGAATTGATTTTAATAATTGAGATATTATGTTACATTGCATCTACTTTTAAGAAAGAATCTTAATATTCAAATGTTTGAATTAAGACGCTTGGGCATATGTTTAGGATAAATTTTGATAAATGAGAGGTTGGCGGTTTTGTTGGCGTTGATTAGGAAAGTTGTATGGTTTTCATTGTTATTGATAAATGATAATGGGGGGATTTTTTGTTACATTGTAAGTATTTTTATTTAAGAATGTTTATATTAGTATGATTTAGCTAGAACGCTTGGGTTTGTGTTTGGATTAAATATTGATAAATGCAAAGTTTGGTTTATGGCTTCGGCTTATGACATTTGCACATTCGAATTGAATGGAGTATTGGCAGGACAAATACCTGGTTAATTTTGGGGTGATATTAGGATAAGTTGCGTGGGGCAGGTCTCTTGATTGCCTATTTATTTCAATCTTCGATAACATCAGTTTCTGTTATTGGATTTTGAGTAAACTTTTTAAATATGCTAATATATTTTAAAATATGAGTTGATAAAGTTATATATTCCAATCCAACTATCGGTTTTTCAATTCCTACAAAATGTTTTTTTTTATTTTGTTCTATTCGTACAATAGGTTTTATCTCTGTTGTGGTACTACAGATTTCTTTAATGAACTATAGCTAAACTTTAACTATACTACTAATTTATTTAGCAGCAACGGCGATTTTCAAAATATACATTTTTGAGACTGCTACTGGCCGATGATTTCAGTTAAATATTGCCGATCATCGCACGTGATACATATGCGGATGAAAGAATCACACATATTACGAAGTGTTTGTGGATTATCTCTTACAATAAATTTGCGTGATCATCTTCAAAATGATCAATTGGCATTAGCGTTCAACGAACAACTGCTCAAAATTTAAAACGGATAAATTCAATTACAAGAAAATACACAATGCATTCGTTTTCCAAACAATTTTTGCAATATGGTGGCTACCAAAGATGCTTTAATTGAAGGTATATTTAGAGGTTTACAAGTTATTTTCACTAATCATGCGCGGCTTCGTGAGCGAGCTATTTGGCCCGCAAAAAGTATAGGTGTCAACGCCATTAATTTTAAAGTATTGACAAAGCTCGTTGAACCAATTGGCTTTAAAATATCGTATACATTTGAATAGGTTTTGATCGAAAACACTGTATTTTCCTATTTACGACGTTTAGACGAATCGCTTAGGAGTTACAGATTTTCGATGGTAACATATTATCGGATATTGATGACAAAGAGCATACTTAGTTACTTTAATTTCAATTATTTAAAAATCTTAATATAAATCTATCAACAATTATCTATCAATTATTTAAAAATCTTAATATAAATCTATCAACATCCACTATACTTTGCCAATAAAAAGCAGTTTGAAAATTTCAACATATACTACAAGCACCCATGTTCTTACATGAAATTTTAAAAATAAGACCAGCTCTTGACTTGAAAATACAATAGTTATTTACGTACCAAGGTTGTTATAAGGATTTTAACGGCCCGACGGCGATATGACCAGCCCAAGGGCCTCTGGCCCGAGGGATTCATATCGCCTGACGGCCGTTAAAATCTATAACGACAGTGGTGCGTACAACGTTTTATTTTTCATTAAATGTATTAATAATAAATTAGAGTAATTAATAATTATTGAAAAAAAGTTTCATTTTGGTTTCCCTTCAAATAGGTTGCTATGAAAAATCATTTTGATTTCTCTCTAAATGTACATATTTATTTATAAGTACAGTGAAATTCACTTATAACGCCCTCGGTTATAGCGACATTTCGCCTATAGCGTCATAAAATCAAAGTAATGGTTGAACTTGCCTTTGTTCCTATATAAAAATATTCGCTTAAAACGACTACGGTTATTACGACATTTCTGATATAGCGACTAATTTTGCAATAAAATTTGTACAGATAGATGCACAGATTGTTCGTTTATTGCGACCGAAAATTTCAAAAATAAAAACGTTTTTTAGATATGAGAAAAAATAGTTGTGATTTTTTAATCACAATTAGTGGTTTTTATCCTCTATATCTTTCCATTTTGGTGGTTTGGTTTACATTGTCGCAGTTTTAGCTCAGTTGATAAGGCGCTAGGTAGCCTTATAACTCAAGGAAGCCGGTTTCGATTCTCGACGGAGATCACTTTCCCTTTACATTATTCAGAATGTGTTTGTTGGGATACTTCTGTTTCTTTAATATTTTTATAATTAGAACTACGAAGTCTATAACATTGGTTAACTTTTAATTAAAGTATTTTATGGATATTAGCTCATTGTATATCCAGAACACTATGTTTCTAGAGCTGTGGTGAAGTCAGCGTATGCATCAGCGTCGCAATATTTTTTTTATTTCTATTTGGTTGTATATCGGTAGCATATCAGTACCACAACCATCCCTATGCGACCACAACACGGTAAAACAGTAGTATCAATTCACAAAATAATACTGTTTTTTATATTTTTAACCAACCCACATTTTTATGTTATTCTTACGATATTTTATCTACAACACTCTATTTCTTAATATGTTTTTTCCTATTAGATCAGCATAACGCAGATGAGCACTAATGTTTTGTTCTGACCGGTGTCACCGCGTGTAGTCCGACGTCACGCGTCACCACAGTTTAATTTATAACATCTTAAAAAGTTTATTGCTTTACAAAATGATGGATAAAACTGGTAATTCCTTATCCACATTTTCAATTATCATAAATTATCTGTAATACCATAGAACTGTAATACTAAAGTGTGCGTATTTCGTACTATTTGACTTTGCTTTTAACCTATTTTACTAAATTTCTTTCAAAATTTCATCAATGTTCAAACATTATTCAATACATCTAACATAAAAACTCAACCTCTCACAAAAATATGCTCTCCATTCTTCCAAAAAAATGAAAAATATAAAATTAAAAAAACATTGAAATCAACAAATTTAATTTATGTTTCCACAAAAAAAAATGTAACAGCACATTTATGAAAATCGTAATAAAAACTACAATTAAAATTTACAGTACAAAAAACAGCAATAATAATAATCATAAAATCTCATAATTTCATAACATTTTGAAATAATTTTTTTACAGCATAATTTACATTCAACAGAAAAAAAAATAAATTTGTAATGAATAAAATAAAATAAAAATATTAAATAAATAAATAAAAAGTCATAATTATAATTAACACCAACTGGATAATTTTTTATTTAAGTTTTTTCTTCATTTTTCATGGAATCACTCCATTTTCCACTCTCACAGCTAATGTAGGTAGGATAAATTTGTTTTGTTTTATTTTCAATTTTATGTATGTTTAACAGCTTCATTAGGTTGAATTTAGGAGGCGTTAAATTCCAATTTTATATTTAATGGAAACAATTTTATTTTATTATAAAATCCAGACCAACGATGGGGTGGTGGATTGAATAATTTGCATAATTTCAAATTTTATTTCATTCGTTGATTTAAATCACATTATGTATTGTGTAACGAGATTTTACGGTTTTTAAAATAAAATATTTTATCATTAATTTTTTTCAAAAAGAAAATAAAACTTTTTAGGTCCAACTCAATTACCTCACTAATCTTCTCATTTCTTATCAAATCCTCTGTTCGCACATATACCACATATAAACATTTGTTTGTTATCAAGTTTAAGATTTTCCTAACAAAATATTTCAAAATATTTTTAATCTTTCATTTCATAAAATTAATTATAATTTTGGGAAGGAAAACATTTTTGTAAAGAAAATGAATAATATACTAATGTGGTTGTTTCTTGATTACATAAAACTCTTTGTTCTCATATAAATTATATTTATAACACAGATATTTCTTGTACATATAAAAGTATTATAATAAGAATGAAATGGTTTTAAGATAGTAGCGTGACATATTGTGAATAAATTTGGTTAAGTATGCAAAATAATCTTTCAGTGGTTTTCATCGTGTCCGATCAGCCAGATAAATTAAAATGTATTGGTTATGTGTTATGTAGACTAGAGTATGATACGTAGTGTAGTATAGTCATAGAGTCATGTAATTTCCCTTTCATTGCATCTCACAATTTTACCTATCACGCATAGTTCACATCATTTTTCATTCATCCATAATCTATAGTTATAGTTTCATATAGTTTCCGTTACACATAGTTTTTTTATAACAACACCATTAACCACAATATTTTACTTTGCAATCCCCTAATATTGGTTCATACTGCGTTTTCACCAGCCTTATTTCACCGTACTACCAAAATTTGAATTCTCCGGACCTTAACCGTAGTTGTTCTGAAATGTTTTCAAGCCTCAAACAGCTGTGCATATTTGTCCGAGCGTCTCAATATTTTAAAAACTATTATTCTACCATCAGTTTTGTCATTGTCTTTGAAAAGATATTATATTTCTTATATAGTTAATGCTAACAATTTCATTTTCCGTTATGAATCTCAATTTTATTGTAACACTGTTGTAATCTATTATTTCATAATACACAAACATCATAAAATCGGTTGAACTTACGTTTGATCCATTCTCATATGTTCATGTTTCTACCCGATGCGTTGGAAATAGCTTATTTCGTGAAATCATCTTACAATATTGTGTATTACAAAATAACAAACAGATTTTTTGTTAAAACGGAAAATGTACTAACATTTATTAACATAACATTATCTTGCTATTTCCCCTACTATGAAATTGGTAGCGATATTTTCGATATTGAATTAGTGTAAAAGAGATGAATAAACGATTTTGTGTCTCTTAGTCTACTACTTTTTGAAAACTCTTCAGACAGCTGATTTGGTTTTGACGTCTTCTTGCCTGGTGGCCATCTTCTTTGCGGTGATTTTGGATTGGAGATAATAAAATAAAAACAACGTAAAGCCGAAATAATCAAACGATTTTTAAAATTATTCCTTTGGAATTTAATTATGGAAAACAAACAAAAAGATCACAATTATCTCTTATGGAGATTATGTTAAAAACCACCACCAAAGAAAAGAAAAATGAATTGCATGTTTGTGTGTATTGCCAGAAGGCTGAACAAAATCGTATTAATCAAACAAAAAGAATATTTTTTACTTCAATTAAAATTAGTTTATCACTTATCAAATTCGGGATTATTTGTATATAAATTAAATGAATGAGTATTTAACAAAAATAATAAAAAAGGGAAAAACAAAAAGACAGATTCCTCAGATGAGTGTTTCCATATGTTATTTGTATCGGTTGTGTTTGTGATTACCATAATTAGCTTAAGTAGTAAAAATATTATAATTAGTGTACTCTAGTCAAAAAAATAAAAAAAAGAATAATAAAGAAGAAAGAAAAAGTAAATTATTATAAACATTTTCGAATTAAGCTAGTCGATTGTATAATTATCCATTAAACTTAAATATATATTGTTGGACAAAATGGCTTGTTGAGGTAATTTTATTGTTGGTGTGAAGGTGTTTTTGGTTGGTTTTTTTGGTTGTGTGACCTTGCCAGTCATCGTGAGCGAAGCCTCAAGATTGCGGTTAATTATTTAGTGCAGCTGGGATTGACGATTGGAATTGTTTTGTGGAAGTAACGTTATGGTTTGACCATAACCGAACAATAATCGAAACAGTTTGTGATACTTTTGTTTCGCCCAACGGTGAATGATATTTAAACCAACCTTTATTGAGTGATGAATTGAAGATTATTGTGATTTCCGGATTAGTTTTGTTGGTGGACGTCTGGTATCTACAGCAATCATATACCACAACAGGTAGAATTGAAATTGCATTGCAACGCAACTTTCATATAAGAATTTTTGGCTATTAGTACTGTATTACAACCGAATTTCAACACACCATTAATATAAGATTTGGGCCGTTATTACCGTATTTCAACCATAGTTCAACGCCACATTTAAATGAAATTTTTGTTATTACCACCGCATTTGAACGCAACATTTAGTCAAAATTTATGTTATTTATTACTACAATTGCCTGATTAATTTCAACGCAACAGTTATACAAAACTTCTGTGATTACAACTGAAGTTAAGCTCAACATTGATATACAATTGTCTTGTGTTATTGCAACCAAATTTCAACGCAACATGTAGTCAAAATTTATGTTATTTATTACTACAATTACCTGATTTATTTCAATGCATCATTTATACAAACCTAGTTCAGCTCAACATTGATATACAATTTTCTTGTGTTATTACAACCGACTTTCAACCCAGCATTCAAGTATTATTTATACAATTTTACCCGTAATACTTTACCTGGTGGATTATTCATCGCTGATGGAGGGCTAAGGCCGTAAGACTTGGAATCCCGGAGGATTAATCATGGGGTGAGTGAATTTTGTTTAATTTATTTTTATTTTTTTTTACCGTAGAGGTGTGAATGTGTGTGAAAGGGTATACACGTGCGTGAATCGGGGCTTGTTTGCCGATGCGTGTGTGTGTGAACTGGCGATGCGTGTAGCGAGACACATTTAGTCTAAATTGGAAATGCTTCTAATCAAAATACTTTTACTCCGAGGTAATACTTAGTATTCCAAATACCTTTTCGTTTATTATATTATCTAAATTTATGAATTTATATTTTTAAGTGAATCAAAAATCATTCTCAAATAACCTGTAATACAAAAAAAAAACAAATCCTTGTCATGTTTTATGTTTATTAGCCATATTATACATTAACCAACTGTAAACTACAGGTATTGAAACATACTGGTTTGGACATGTTTATTTAACTTACAAATAAAATTATAACTTTTTTTTTCGAGCTGTAAATATTTTTTTTTGGGAATTACGTATGGTTTTACGAATTTTTGAAAATGTTATTAATAAAGAAAAAGGGAAATAAATAATAAAGACTTTCAATATAGCGTGTGACGCTCTCCCGTGCTCTAAGAGTTGATTCTCAGTTTACCAGCAGTGGCCGTGGCGTACAAGCTGTATCATATTGATCAGATGACAGCAATACAACTTGTGTTTGACTACTACCACTTGCGGTACTTGCTGTGGGTCTTTGAGCTTGATTGTTTTGCTTCGCAGTCTGAGTGTGTGGGTGAATGTTAGCATGTATGAAGCGTGAGTGTGTGGGCGTATGGGAATGATTGTGGGGGTTGGACGCGCTGATAGTGGTTCTTTCGCAAAAGGGGTCGCTAGAGTTTCACTTTTCCATTCGTTTTGTTTCCACTTCTGTTTATTTTCGTAAATTGCGTACATTTCTGCATTTGTGTTGAAGCAGCAGGTATTAATCTATCAAATCCACGATGACTGAGCTTTAGTCGTTACGGCATTAAATTACTCTAGGTACGCATCCTGCTATGCCATTCTCATTGGTTCGCCAATGAGAAAGCTCTTCACTACATATGTCAGTGGTTTCAATATGCAATACGTTACTTCGGTCTGAAAGACCTAAGTATTACATTCATGAGCTAAAAGTGAAATTCTTACCACCCCCTCCCCCCCCCCTTTTTTTGCATTTCTCGACGTTTTAGGACCTACTGATTTAAAAAAAGCAAAAAAAATGTACGTCTGTCTGCCGGCCGGCCGGCCGTCACAACTGACGAAATCTAGGAAACGGCTAAAGTGATTTTAAAAATTTTGGTTTCTAAAAATAGGTACACTCAATAGTAAGTGCTGAAAGAACGATGTGTCAATCAAATCGTCATTTTAAGTCAAGAAACATTTTAATTTATTTTGTACCAATTTCTTGGAAAAAATTAAATTAATTATTTGTACGACATGAAATTTCATTATTATTATTGCGGATTATAAGTTAGTCACAAAAATAATGTCAAGAAAGTCAAAAGAATGATTTTCATTTATGTTTAAAAAAAAAATAAAACTGGCTATTTGTATAAAATGAAATGTAATGATCATGATATTATTGTTATTGAGAATTTTATTGCATTATAAGTTTGTCAAAAACATATTGTCAAGTGTGTCAACAAAATTATTTCATTTATTTTTTTAGATAATTTTTTGGAAAAAAAATTTGGCTGTTTGTTTACGTAAATATAACTGCACATGGAAATTTTTGAATTTGTTATAGTTTTTGAAATATTTTTGGTTTGGAAAAGTTTCAGTTTTTGATTTTGTAAGAATTTTTGGAATATTTTTAGAATTTTGAAAAATTTTAAATTTTTGATTTTATTATAATTTTTATAATTTTGGAAAAAGTTACAATTTTTGATTTTGTTATGCAGTAATTATAGCAGTATTTTTAGAGTTTTTGAAAAAAGCTTTTATCTTTGATTTTGAAATAATTTTTGAACTATTTTTAGAATTTTGTTTAATAAAAATTTGAATTTTTGATTTTATTTAATTTTTATAATATTTTTGGAATATTGAAAGAAAAATGAATTTGTGATTTTGAAATATTTTCTCGAAACGCTAAATGGAGAGGTTTTTGAGTAGTTTGCTGATTGTATAATCTTTTCACTAAATCATGTTAATTTATGATCTGTTATAACTTTCCGACAACGTATTGATGTTTCGTGTTAGTTTTGTAATACATATCTAAACAGAGATAACAAATACATGTACTTTAACAAAAAGTTATGTTTGATATACATCGCTGCCCAAACTAAAAACCATGTCCCCATAAAAGTTTTTTACCGAAAACTATATCAAAATCCTTAACCCAAACCGAAGTCTCGATATCTCAGAGCTGTGATATTTCAGCCCCTCCATATGTTATCATACAGGGTATGCTACAAATAATCGAGGATAGTCCAGCAATATGGATCTTTTTTATTGAAAATTATGAATCGGGTAAAATTTTAATGGCAGATGAATTGCTCAACCTATTATTTCAAAATATTAGTTCAAATTTATTTAGTTTTAGAGAAGTTGTGTGGTGAGATGATATTGACATTTCATATTGAGATTATATGGGAAATTATTAATTTGTGTACGATGAAAGGGTGAATAAACAAAGAAACAAAAGTTGGAGGATCTTACTACACATACTTCGTTCAAATGTTATATTTTGAGATTGAATGTTATATTTCTTAAAATCAAAGTTGTTGAGATTTTGTATTAAATTAAATGATAAATTAAATATTTCTAATAATAATAATTGTAAAAACAAAAAATTTGTTTTAGTCGAAATACAGACAATTCAAAATATTGTCAACATTGTTGTTAATTTTATTTTTAAATTTATTTCCATTTGTTATTAACAACAGCAGATCGTGATTTTTATTCAATTTTGGGTGTTTAAAATAAAAAAAACTCATATGTTATAAAAAAGCGACGATTAGTTAAAGAATCACATCCGAATAAAAATACAAATGATCCAGATATATCGTCTAAATTTCAAGATTTGGATTAAAACAATAATTTATGTTGATAAATTATTGTAAAATAATTCCACAAAATAATCTTTAATAAGTATATAGTATTTATTCGACGCGTTTCGAATGTTATACATACATCTACGGGTACAAAAAATATATAACTAAATATAAATAAAAACAAATATTCATATTAAAAGTTTTGAATGAAAAATGGCATATAGGCTGGGGCCGTTACCTTTTTGAGATGAAAAAATTAGTAGCAGGTAACGGCCGGCTGGAATATATAGTTGAGGTCATAAACAATGAAAAAAAAAACTTTCGAACTTGAGATTAAGGGAAGTAGTGAAATGGGGTGATGTGTAAGGGGAGAAAACAGTTTTTCGTTATTTGTAACGAAACGAAGCCTCCTAGAGAAAAGTGTTTCATACAAAAGTTGTAGATAATAAAAAAATCTAAAACTTTAGTTAACACATTTTTCGACATAACCTCAAAGTTTGCGAGAAAATGATGAAAAACCGATTTTTCCGTTTTTTATTTTTTTTTCGCGTGAAAATTATTTAATTTTAATGAAACTTTGTGAAAGTACGTAATTATTTGCGCATAATAAGCATGAATTTTTTCAATTATGGAAAATAAACATTTTTTGAGATTTTACCATTTTTCCGAAAAAACACCCCTATCTCCGGCGAACAACTTTATTGATGTTTTTTTGGATTTTTATGTTGTTCTAGTGCTTATTTTTTTTGTCAAGATGTCTACTCTCAAATAGTATATCGATTTTAATGATTTATTGTAATTTAGCAGCTTAAAATTAAGAAAAACCGAAAAAAAAAGTTTTCGAATCTCGAACTTGTCGATTTTTTTAATTTTTTTCAATTTTTTAGCATATTTATGTTAATAGTTCATAATATTTTAAAGAAAAAACTTTCTTTGGTATAAAATAAATAAAGTTAAATGAATTTACTTATTGGAAACAACGCTAAAATTGAATAAAGTAAAAATAAAAAAATGCTGTTACGTATTCAAACAGAAAAAAATTTACAAAGTTTAAAATTTAACAGCATACTATACGGTTGCCACGTGTCCTACATTCGGTAGGACAGTCCTACTTTGGAGCAAGAATGTCCTACGTTCTCCTTTACTATAAAAAATGTCCTACTTTAGGCAAACTGTAATACAATACCTTACACTGAAAAAAATAGTTTTTTTTTCTTCCTATTTCTCTCAATAAACGCGCTAGCAAAATAAGTAATTGTTATTGCACCTTTACTTATATTAAAATTGTAACTGATTATTTAACTTTATGTCGAAAGGTTAGTAACAATAGCAAATAATTTACATTGCTGACATATGTGAATATCTATGCTTTATTGCACGATTTATTCAGGTGGTAAACCACCATTGTTTAAATTTTGAAATAAACCCACCGTTAAACCTCTGTTTTTTTAAATAACTTTTGTTACAAAGTACCTGTTCTTAGAATTATTAATAAAATAAAATGACTGAACCGAATTTTGTTATGTAAAACCTTTGGCTACAGAAACCGAAAGTTTTTTTTTTTCATTATTTATGACCTCAACTATATATTCCAGCTGTCCGCTACCTGCTACTAATTTTTTTATTTCAGCTATAAAAATCCATAACGGCCCCAGCCTAATACTAACATTTTATGAATGAAATAGTTTAAAATAATTTGTATACATATAAAATTTACTTGTTATTAGGAAAAATATGGTATGTTGATCAAAATATTATGAATGAAATATAAATGAATTGATGGGATTTTTGCATTAAATTTCTAGACAATACTTTGTGTGAATTCATAGAATGGGGAACATTTCTATTCCAATTAACATCCTAAGTCACGTTTGTATAGTCATTATTGATTGTTTCCAATCAATGTGAAATCAATGGCTGACACTCGGTCAATTTGCAGTTCTATATGTATTAACATTAGACTACATTAAGGGAATTTAAATTTCATTTTAGATTTTTTGAGATCAATTAAACTCAAGTAAGTAAAGAAGTAATTGGAATAATGACTATACAAACGTGACTTAGGATGTTAATTGGAATAGAAATGTTCCCCATTCTATGAATTCACACAAAGTATTGTCTAGAAATTTAATGCAAAAATCCCATATAATGTAAAAACATTTCCATAATATGGAGTCTAATGACAGTGGAAAAATTCAACTTAAGTAAAATAAATAAGTGATGAAGAAGTTTCAACTTTGAAATTGTCATCGCCTCAACGGCGTAATCGATAGCGTGTCTGCCTAAGGATTCGAGCCGGGCACTGACGAGGGTAGGTTCGAATCCGATCCGAAACACGAAAAATCTAAATTGGAGTTTTTTTCTGAAAAACTTCAAACCATACCTTTGAATTGAAAAAATTCCAATTACGTCTTTACTTACTTGAGTTTAATTGATCTCAAAAAATCTAAAATAAATGAATTGAGTTTTTTGAATGGAAATTTAAAAAATTGAATTATACAAGATATTTGAATTAAATAATAGTTGGTCGTTTTAAATTAAATTTGGAAATTTTTTGAAAGCTTTATAAATTTCAAACTCTTCTAAAGAATCCATTAAAAAACCTTTGTTACATAAATAAAAAGGTTCTAAATTTTGTTCAAAACTGGTGTAGTTATGGTTATTATCATTTAAATGATTTGCAAAAAGTGACTTTAAATTTTGTTTATTTTTGTTCATTGGAATATGTTCTTTGAATCTTTCTAAAAAAACTTCTTCCTGTTTGCCCTATATAAAATTTGTCACAGGTATCACATTTGATTTTATAAATTCCAGAACATGACTTCAAATTGATGTTAGATTTTGGTTTTAAAATTTTATATAAATTATTTTTGGTTCTAAATGATATCGAATAATTGTGTTTTTTGAAATGATTTCTTATGATGTTTGGTAATAAGTTAGTATATTCTATTGAAATATATTTGATTTTTGTATCATTATTATTTGAACTTTTTGACTTATTTAAAAATTTAGAAAATAACTTATCAATAAATTTTGAATCATAACCATTATCTGAAGCAATGAATTTGATTGTATTTAATTCATCTTGAAAATTTGAAATATTTAGTCGTATATTTAAAAGGCGATAAAAAATAAAAAAAGGCGATAAAAATGGAAAAAAATATTGATGATCTAAGACTAAAACTTAGTGAAAAAAAAATTCACATTTTTTAAAACAAATCGAAAACCGTGTTCTTGAAAGTTACAAAAAAAAAAATTGTTGTGAAGTACAAAAAAGGTCACCTCTTATATCAAACCTCTCATATCAAATACTAGATCACGGCTCTCAACCTCTTTTAAATAACGTTTTTAAAGAAACCCGGATCCTATAGTTTATGTTTAATTTTACAACATTTCCTACTACCGTAAATATTAAAAAAAATTTCTTGTGTAAAGTACGAAGCTAAGATGTTGGGAGGGGGGGGGGGCAGGAAAAGCAACACACATTTTTGGTAGTAACTCAAAACTTAAGTAGCCGATAATATATTTATTTTTTGTATAGTTAGTTTGTTAGTTAGTTTTTTTATACTCATACTTTGTGAGAATATCAATTATGTAGAAATTCGGACGGACAACGCAGTCTCACCACTAGGGCACAGTTTTTACTTTTCCAACGTAGGAAACCCTAAAAAAATGCTATGAATTTCGATTCAATCAATTCGTTTTTTTTCAATTGTTTATCTTCTTGACAACAAAAACAATAGGTTTAGTAATATTTTTGCAACAATAGGTTTATCGTGTGCGTTATTATATGCTTAACAGAATAAAATAATATGCTGTTAATTTTATTCTGCAAATATATTTTTGAATTGCAAATATATTTTAGACACAATAAAACAATTTATGTATTTGATTGTATTGAATTCATAAATATATTTATTTGTACTGTATTTTATAAATAATTTAACTGTATTATATAAAAAGATCAACAAGAACCTTTTCGGCCTCATTTAAAATTGGATGAAAACAATAAATTCAAAATAATGCGCATATTCCACTCTTGAATAATAAAAAGTCAGAGTTAGTTTACACAACTTTAGTTTAGTCTATGTTTTCATTTAAGTTTAATTTCTAATGTGAAGAGTTTTATTTCTTTGAAGGAGGTAATTTCTCTTTCAAATTACCAAAAAGGCAAATATGAATTGAAATGGTACTAATTGAACTTATGTAAATGTATAGCACGAACTAACTGTTTATAAAATTAAATAAAATGCATTGTCTTTTCTCTTATTTGTTACATTTTTTTAATTATGAATGATGAATATTTAGAAATTCAATAATAATTCACTTTAAATTAATACATGCTACTCAGTCGTAAGGATAAAAAGTATTATTGGGTTCGTGTTAAGTGAATTTACAATGCTCACTCTAAATTTACAATGCTTGCTCATAACTTGCTCACTTGCTCGTAAGCTTTAACTCAATAGTAAAATATATTATTAAAAACTTACACAATAAAATACTTTTATTTTGTTACGGTAATTCAATAATCTTTGCACAACAAAGTAAAATTAAATATTGTTTATTTTATTCTGTTAAGCATAATGACACACATCATGATAGTTATAAGAAAACAAAAACAAACTTATTGTAATTGTTGTCTGATGTATAATAGTACTTTATTCTGCATGTGTTTAATGTTATTTTTATTACGGAGCAAAAGTTTTTAATGCAAGCGTGGCACGAGCGAGTGTTAAATACTTGTTGTATTTTAAAGCATGTGTATGAAATCTAAAATAAAGCAATAATATGTAGCAGAATACACAAATCCTCATTATAGTGTAATATATCTTAAATATTAAATATATGATAATATACTTAAATTAATATTCTAATGTTAGTCAACCCCGAACTCTCCTATAATTTTTATAGAAAGTTATTAAAATAATTGTTTTAAGATTACTGCATAAATAAAGGTTATATTTTATGTATTTGTAAAGTACGGAACATCATATGTTTTCGTAACTAGAATTTTGTATGATTTCTTGCATTTAATAATTTAGCTCTTGAGTGACAATATTGTAAATAAATTAAATTAAATAAAATAAACTTAAAATAATTGTGTGTGAATTGTGTATACAAATGAATTGTTGTATAAGAAAGATATAACAAATTTTGGCGACGGGAAAACTATTGGTGAGTCTTTAGTGCATTTTTTTTCGCAAATACTGTGTTCAAAATTGTGGAAAACTGGATAGTTCAAGTAAAATTAAAATTGAAGAAAAATTTCAAAGCGACATTGCTATAACTCCAAGAAAAATGGCTATGATTGGATCAATGGAACATTTTGAAGTAGATAGCGGTAATTTCGTCGATTATGAAGAGCGGATGAGTAATTACTTGAAAGTAAATAAAGTCGTCGACAGTGAAAAGGCAGAATATTTCATAATTCTTGCAGGTCCTGAGTTATATTCCATATTAAAATCATTAGCAGTACCAAAGCGTCCAAAAGATTTAAGTTATGTACAAATTATTAAAGTGCTAACAGAACATTTTGCGCCAAAAGTGAATAAACGCGTCGAACGTTTTAAGTTTTCACAAGTAAAGCAATGCGATGGGGAATCTATATCGGAATTCATTGTTAAGCTAAAAAGTTTAGCACAGTCATGCAAATTTGGAGATTTCCTTGATGATGCATTAGCTGATAAATTTATTGTGGGGTTAAAGTCAAATCAAATGCAACAAGAGCTATTAAAGAGTGCAGAGGAAAAATTTGAAAAATATTGTGAAATGGCACTAAATATGGAAATGTCTACAAAAGAAAGTAAGGTCATAAATCAAAGTCAGCCATCAAATTTTAGTATTAACCGATACACTCAAGGTCAAAGTAGTCAATGTCAAATAAATCAAGCACAAGGTACAAGTAATGGTCAAGGTCACCGTAGTCGAATTCATGAACATTGGCGAACAAAAAGTCAAGTTAGAAACTATCGTCATCAGTCTAGAAGTCCAAGTCAATCATCAAATAGTTCGAGAAGTGATTCAAAAAATTCAAGATGGTCAAGTAAATCAAAACAACGTTTGTGTACAAGATGTGGAGTAAGAAATCATCATGAAAGTCAATGTCCAGCTAGGAAGTGGAAATGCTATACCTGTGAAAAATATGGTCACACGTCTTATGTGTGCAGAAATTTAAAAAGTTTTAGTCAAAAATTTAAAGTGATCAATGCCGTTAATGAAGTCAATAATGGATGTGAAATACAAGTCGTAGTAGATGGAACAATGTTAATCATGGAAGTAGATACGGGAGCCTGTGCAACAGTAATATCATTAGATAAGTTTCACTCTTGTTTTTCTCATTTAAGTCTTTTAAAATATAATAAACAATGTTCTTCTGTTACAGGTGAATTAATTAAAATTTTGGGTAAATTACAAGTGACCGTGGAATTTCAAAATGCTGTTTATGAGTTGGAGTTGGTTGTGATTGATACGAGGAACGATTTTAAGCCACTAATTGGTCGTTCGTGGTTAAATGTTTTAATGCCAGAATGGAAACAAATTTTTATGAATTCCTTGGTGAACAAGCCAAATTGCAGTAAACAAGTGAATAATTTTGAGAATAATTTTGAGAATTTGAATTTAATTTTGGATATTTTTGATAATTATCCAAACGTAAAATCAAATCAGGATTATGATCCTCCAATTGAGGGATTTTCGGTTGAGGTTTTATTAGAAGATAATGTACAACCCATATTCCACTGTGCATATACGGTACCATTTCAAATTAAAACGGAAGTTGAAGAGGAAATAAATAGGCTAGTCAGCAAAAATATCTTGGAGCCAATTAAATATTCAGTGTGGGCTAGTCCGATAGTTGTAGTTCGAAAACAAAATAATTCCGTTCGTATCTGTGTTGATTTTAAGAGAACAATCAATAAATATGTTGTGTCAGAACATTATCCGATACCTAAAATTGATGACATATTTGCGGGTCTAGCAAATTGTACGCATTTTTGTGTTCTTGATTTATCTGGTGCGTACCAGCAGCTTATTGTGTCGGAGAAGTCGCGAGAATTCCTTACAATTAATACCCATAAAGGGTTATTTAGATATACGCGTTTACCTTTTGGGTTAAAAACCGCACCTTCTATTTTCCAATCAGTCATGGATCAGATTCTAGCAAGCCTTGAAGGTGTCGCTTGTTATTTGGATGACATTTTAATTGGTGGAAAGTCCGCAGAAGAATGTCAACGGAACTTGCATAAAACATTAGAACGTTTAGATAAATTTAAAGTCAAAATAAATACAGATAAGTGTAAAATTTTAGAGAAGTCAGTGAGTTATCTAGGCCATATGATATCAAAGGACGGTATAACACCAAATCCAGAAAAGGTCACCGCAATTGTCAATGCTCCAGTCCCAGAATCAGTCTGTCAACTTCAGTCATATTTAGGTCTTATTAACTATTATGGAAAATTTATTCCAAAGCTGTCTGTCGAATTAAGAGCATTATATAATTTACTGCGTAAGGATATAAAATACGAATGGTCTCCAGCATGCCAACAAGGTTTTGAACGGTCTAAGCAACTGCTTTTGGACAATAATTTACTAGAATTATATGATCCCAAAAAGCCAATTATTATAGCTGCAGATGCAAGCCCATATGGAGTAGGTGCGATATTATCGCACATGGTTAATGGTGTTGAAAAACCAGTCATGTTTGTGTCTAGTACACTTACCCCGGCGGAAAAAAACTATTCGCAACTCCATAGAGAAGCTTTAGCTATTATTTATGCAGTTAAAAAATTCCATAAATATATTTTCGGTTTGCCATTTACAATATATAGTGATCATCAAGCACTTAGGGAGATTTTTAATCCAAAAAAGTCTACGCCTTCTGTAGCGGCAGCAAGATTACAGAGGTGGGCTGTAATATTGTCCATGTACAATTACAAAATAGAGTATCGTCCGGGTAAAAAAATGTGCAATGTAGATGCATTGTCACGTTTACCATTAAAATCGGAAACAAAGGTAGAACAGGATACAATTAGATATTTAAATTTTTCAGAAAAATTTCCAATTGATGTAGAAAAAATAGTGAGTAGAACAAAGCAAGACAAAGTATTATCTAAAGTATACGATTACGTAATGAATGGGTGGCCTAATCAATGTCTTAACGATATTTTTCAAATATATTACAATAAAAGATTGTACTTATCATGCGAAGATAATTGTTTGTATTACATGTCAAGAACGGTTATCCTAAAATCTCTTCAATCGGATGTTTTACAATTACTACATGAAAACCATGTAGGCATAGTCAAAATGAAAATGTTGGCCAGGTCGTACGTATGGTGGTTTGGGATAGATAAAGATTTGGAAAACTTTGTAAGTCAGTGTTCAGTTTGTCAACAAACGCAAAATCGACAGTCTGAAAATAATTTGGGTTCATGGCCGGAGGCTTGTTTTCCATTTGAAAGAATACATATAGATTTTTTCTTTTTCCAAAATCATAAATTTTTAATCTTAGTCGATGCGTATAGCAAATTTCTAGAGATTGTAGAAATGAAAAAAACAAATGCTGAAAGTTTAATAGAACAGTTGTCTAAAATTTTTGCAACTTTTGGATTACCTCAAACTATAGTATCCGATAATGGTCCACCTTTTGATTCACACAAATTTAACATGTTTGCAAAAAAGCACAGTATCGAACTATTAAAATCTCCACCGTATCATCCCCAATCAAACGGTCTCGCGGAGCGTAATGTTCAGTCGGCAAAAAAAGTCTTATATAAGTCGATTTTAGATTATAAGTTGAAAAATTTGGGCATTCAACAACGAATTGATAAGTTCCTACTACACCAAAGAAACACTCCAACCATGAAGGCATCTGAAACCCCGTCACAATTAATTTTATCATATAAACCGAAAATTTTATTAGATTCACTTAATAAAAAAGTTAGATTTAATTTAAGGAAAAATAATGAAATAGATTTAAGTATAAGACAAAATAATTATAACGCAAAGTATGTAGAGAAAACTGGAGGTTGGAAAAGCAAAATTTTCTATAAAAATTTCAAAAAAGGGGAAAGGGTTATGTTTATGAATCATGTCAAAAATTATTTAAAATGGATTCCTGCAAGGATACTCAAGCAAGTTAGTCCTTTAACATATTTGATAAGAGTGTACAACAGAGTGAGATATTGTCATCAAAACTCGTTAAGGAAATCAAGCTTACATGATAAGTATCATCCGAATAGTAAAATGATTGATTTAAGTCATCAAGGAGAGTTAGATAGTGGTTTGGAGAATATTGAAGCAACTAGTAAACGGAAGCGTTCTTTATCGGACACAGAAATAATTACTCCGAGAAAATCAAAACGAGAAAGAAAAGTACCAGATAGGTTAAAATATGATTAAAAAGTCTTAAGTTTTATTAATACAGTCATTAGTTTTAGTTTGTGAATTTTATTCTATTTTGAATTTGAGCATTGAATTTAAAAAGGGGAAAGTGTAATATATCTTAAATATTAAATATATGATAATATACTTAAATTAATATTCTAATGTTAGTCAACCCCGAACTCTCCTATAATTTTTATAGAAAGTTATTAAAATAATTGTTTTAAGATTACTGCATAAATAAAGGTTATATTTTATGTATTTGTAAAGTACGGAACATCATATGTTTTCGTAACTAGAATTTTGTATGATTTCTTGCATTTAATAATTTAGCTCTTGAGTGACAATATTGTAAATAAATTAAATTAAATAAAATAAACTTAAAATAATTGTGTGTGAATTGTGTATACAAATGAATTGTTGTATAAGAAAGATATAACATATAGAAATTCAATAATTTAACCACAATAAAAAAGTGTTTATGTTGTCACCATCAACTAGCTCGCTCAACTGACTGAAGAGCTCCATTATAAAATGAATATCTATTCTGATAGTTTTTTCTTTGTTGTGTGCAGATTTTTATAGCTGTTATAAAAATCTTTAATTCTTCTTTTATTGTATTACAATAATTAAAGAAATTTATTGAAAGTATTATTTAAAGACAGATATACTACTTTTTGTAAATTCACTCTTTACTAATTTTTAATTTATTTTTAAAGAAATATATCAACACTGTTTGTCCCATTTCATAACAAATAAAAGTATTAAAAGGACCATTTGAATTCACTTCATACTTGGCACATAAGGAGTATATTTAAAGCCAAAGATTTCGTTTGTTGGAAAATGTTTAGTTTTCAATTTGAGAACAGGGTGGTCTCAACAATTTCTGGAAATTCACATTTAGGCTAACTTTGAAATCAAATGGCAAGAGAACGGCTCGTACCAACTATTTCATGTGCGTTCGAAAGAAAAAGCTGATGTAAAAAATACACAGAAAAATGTTTTGCTTATTGTAAAAAATATT
Source organism: Diogma glabrata (assembly GCA_963693315.1). Classification (NCBI taxonomy): domain Eukaryota; kingdom Metazoa; phylum Arthropoda; class Insecta; order Diptera; family Cylindrotomidae; genus Diogma; species Diogma glabrata. The sequence continues at coordinate 192,476,315 of OY856187.1, read as the reverse complement.
AGGAATAAAATTTTTAAAGAGTCAGGATTTTTGTGAGTAATTAAACTCAAGTAACTAAGGAATTAATTTGAATATTTCCAATTCAAAGGTATGGTTGGAAATATCTCAGAAAAAAGCTCTGTTTTTCTTCTTTACGTGTTTCGGTTGGGATTCGAACTTGTAACCTCATCAGTGCCACACAACGACTTCAATTCCATTAGCAGACACGTTTAACCACATCACCACCAAGGCAAAGATTTTTCTAAGTTGAAACTTCATCATCAGTTATCTTACTTAAGTTGAATTTCTCAATCGTCAGTAAGACATAATTTTTTATGGAAATTTTATTCATTTTGAATGAAGATTTTTTTTCATTGAATTTTCTTGACAGTACTATTGTGTGAATTCATTGGATGTGTAATATTTCTATTATAGTCAACATTCTAAGTCACCAGAGTATAGTCATTATTGATTGTTTTCAATCAATGCGAAAATCAATAATCGACGCTTAGTCAATTATTGTCATATATGCGCGTTTGCATGTTTGCCAACATTTTGGGGCATTTTATTTATTCAGGATTTTTTGTGCAATTAAATTGAAGTAACTAAAGAATTAATTTGAACTTTTCCAATTCAAAGGTATGGTTGGGAATATCTCAGAAAAAACTCTGTTTTTCTCTTTTACGTGTTTCGATTGGGTCTAACTGACAAATTACGACGAATTATGTCTAACTGACTGACGCATTATGTCTCACTAACGATTGAAAAATTCAACCTAAGTAAGATAACTGATGATAAAGTTTTAACTTAAAAATATCAACGCCTTGGTGGTGTAGTGGTTAAACGTGTCTGCCAAAGGAATGGAACTCATTATGTGGCACCGATAAGGTTACGAGTTCGAATCCCAACCGAAACACGTAAAAGAGAAAAACAGAGTTTTTTTCTGAGATATTTCCAACCATACCTTTGAATTGGAAAAATTCTAATTAATTAATTAGTTACTTGAGTTTAATTGCTCACAAAAATCCTGAATAAATAAAATTCCCCAAAACGTTGGCAAATATGCAAGCGCACATATATAATAATAATTGACTAAGTGTCGATTAATGATTTTTGCATTGATTGGAAACAATCAATAATGACTATATACTCGTGACTATACTAGATGTTGACTATACTAGAAATGTTACACATCTTATGAATTCACACAATAGTACTGTCAGGAAAATTAAATGCAAAAAAAAATTTTTTTTAAAGAGTGTTCTGTTGCAGAAAGTCCAACATTTTATAAATTTTTGTTCACAAACTGAAAATTGAATTACCCAAAACGAAAGAGTTTAATTTTGTTTTAAAGATATTAATGCTTAGATGTACATCTCTGGGCAAAAATGTAGTAGTAAAACTTCCGTTTTTGACTTGAGATGCATTCAAACAATTAAATTTTGATATTACGGAACACAGCTTGCCACAGTTTTTTTTGCATAGAGTTAATCATAATTTTTCCAAACTTAAATTTGTGTAGAAAATATTGTAGATCTTTAAAGTTTCAAGATTGAGCTTTTATTATTTAACTTTTTGAACCTTAATATAATAAAAAATCAAAACAACTCACCATAAATGCCATGTTGCATAACAATCCATAATAAAACTATACAAAAAATATTTCCACAATTTACACTATAACACTTCAACATTTTACTGAAAGTATTTTCTATGACTACAATAACTACTATAGTATTCTACAGTTATTTTGTACGGATTTTTACAAATTTTGCTTGTTTTGTTTACATTTCACAAAACCACTAAAAAATATTTATTGATAAGAATTGAGACATTTTTAACGATATCATTTTTGCTCCTATTTGTTTTTTTTTTGTTCATCAAACCTTTCAAAACCAATTTTGAAGTTTTTTTATTACTGTTTTTCACTTTGTACTCAATTTTTACTCTATGTGGTTTTCAAGCTTTTGATAATTTTTTTTTGTGCTATTACTTTACTGGTTTCATTGTTTTAAATTTGTTCCTGTAAAAGAAATAGTAAAAATTTTAATGTTTGTTGAAAACTTTAGTTATTATAAAATAAATGTATTATGTAATAGAAATAAATGCATTTTCAAATTTGTATTTATAGAAGAAATTATTACAATATCGTACAGCTCTGTTTACCCTATTTAACCTACAAATAAAATTATATTGATTCGAATTCCATCCCATAAAATCCACCTCAACATAATCTTCCTATTCAATCACATAAATCCAATAAATATCCAATATTTTATCCGTTATACTATTTAATGCATTGATTCATGATATATTTATATTTATTTGTACAATTTTTTTATCCTCATTCTTTCCTTTATTTTTATGATTTTAATGCCGTAAGGTTTGGAAAAGTTTAGAGAATGAAGAAAATCATTATATCTTCAATAAACCATTAATGGATAAGCTGAATACATAAGAACTTTAGATATTATATCAAAAAATTTATATATTTAAGGAAAATCAAATTGATTTCGTGTATTTATGTATAATACGTTTTCTGAGGGAGGGTTTATAAATTATCTGGATAATTTACTACTGTCGAAATGGGTTATGTTGGACCCTTGTCTGATTAAAAAATCTGACGGCGAATTGATTTATACTTTCATATCTGTTAATAAACATCGTTTAGACATTGAAACTGTTCTGGCTTAAAAGTGCGCTGACACGGTTCTGCTTAGCAAATTTTCTAGCTTTAAATATTTGGTTTTGTTTTGTTCAGTTCTCTAATGCTTAATTCATGTTAGAACTATATAAACAAGTGACAGATCTGTTTGTTCCACACATTATTCAGAAAAACCAAAGACACTGAAATACACCAGTTGTATTGGTTTTCAAAAACTCTATTGGTAATGAAAATAATGGCGCATGGTAGTAGATTATAGAAAATTTAACTAGGTGCAAGGTTAATTATATAACTATATAACCTTAAACTAAAACAAGTACATCAGCTCTTCATTAGCATAATTTAAATCTTTAAAATTTTCAGGGAGACTAGATATTAAGCTAGGTTCTTTAATTTATTAGACTAGTTTTTTAAATATTTCTTGTGTGATGACGCTTTTTGTAGATTGCTATCTACTCCATCTATTAAAAGATTGCTATCTACTGCAACTATTAGGCACATCCAAATTTTAACAAAAATTCTGCATAACATTCGACGATAGCGACACGCTGTCGGTGCAATTCTGTCACAACTGTCTGTTGCGGATGTGATTTACCGATTGCTAACGTGAGTACATTTGTGAATAAGGCAAAGCAGAAGGACTTTGGGTGGAGTGAGAAATAAATGCTGGCAATAGTCTGGGCGATCAAACATTTTTTACAGTATGTGTATGCTTGTTTTTACTAAAAACTGACCACCAGTCACTAGTGTGACTTTAATACCTTTAAAGATCCAACATCCAAGTTATTTTCAAAGTAAACTGGATTGGTGGAATATACCGATACTCTGAGTAAAGTAAAAATTCCAATCTCATCTTGTTAAGGGGAAGCAACAAGTATATATCCTTAAAAGATCTTAATCAAAACAAAATTGGTTCACCTAAAGGTACTCCATCGTATTTTCAACCATCTCTTTTAGTTCCTTAAATTCTAATATTCAAAGTCTATTATATCCTATTTTCAATTAATTTCAACCTTTAAAGATCAATGTCACATAAAAACATGCGTTCTAAAGTGTTGATGAACGCATATTTTGGTTCTTTATTTTAAAATTTTCAACTAAACAGTAAACTCTTTCATATTATCTGGACCTCTAGGATGACCGTCAGGAACATTTGTCTCTTTTCGAAAAATTGTTAATAGTTCCCCATGCGTAGTGCTTTAAAAGTAAAATTCTGTTTCTAATGGTAAATAAACAATTAATTTGTGTCCAGACCAGTGGTTTTAACCTTACCTAATTAAACTAGCAATCCCTTTTCGGTTTTATTCGGTCAAGTTCTTACAAAATTAAGCATTTTCTGTCCCCATTTCTATGCAGCCAAACTGTGCACTGCAAAATTCTAAAAAATTTGTAATGTTTCTTAAATAGGTGATCTCACTTATTGGGTCAAAAAAAAATTTGTTTCGTCTTTTCCACACCCATCCTTTGAAAACACAAAAATATAATTATTTGAGACCCCACTTGATTTGCCCTAAAATTCATCAAACTAGCTGTCTCATTTAATTTTTTCAAATTTTTTATCAATCAAGCTAGAAATGTAGATGAGAGCAAATACAAAAATTGAACTTTTTGGGCAAACATTCAAAAACTTGTCACTGCAAAATTCTGAAAAAAACGCAATGTTTATTAAATTAGGCTTTCTTTGAAATGACGTTTATACTCGTTATACTCTATACTAGTTTTAATAGTGTTTATACTCCTTCTCATTCCCACCCGATGTTGATTCTGAATTGTAGGAACCAAAGAATTAAAAATTGTTAAAAACGTTGTTTATAATTATATTTTTTTATAATTTCATTTCATAGTTACACGTAATATCCATGAGGATGTCTCATTCTCTTTCAAACAAAAAATTTCTGGTAAATTCAACAGTTCCGAAGAATCACGAAAAAACTCCATTATTTATCATCATTTGCAATTATACATCACAACCTTTTTAAATATCAATGAAAAACTATACCTAAATAAGAACTTTTCCATATGGTTAAACAAGAAAAAACAAATTCTAGTTCCAATAAAACATAACTAAACATAAATATTCTTGGACCTAATAAAAGTTCAAAACTAAATTCTTAATTATTTTATGTTGCCTATTTTTATAGAACACATCTTAAATTTCAACCCTTATCAAATAATGTCCAAATAACCAATAACTCAAATAGACAACTGGCCCCAATCACGTTATTCATACCGAAATGAAAACACTTTTCGTTTCAACACACCACAAAGTACAAGCAACATAACACAATTCTGTTTTTATTTTTATTAAATTCTTTATTTTCTTTGTTATTCGTGTTTTCAGTTTTCTTAAATCTTCAAAATCAACCGAAGAGAAATAAGATTCTCCTCTTTCTTTACGTAAAACGTTTTCGACTATTACAGGTTAAATTTTTGGTCACGTATTACAGTTAAATGATGAAAATAAAAACATATATAAATTTCGTTGAATCTAATAAAATATGCATGGCATTAAAAATTATTTATCATCGTAATAATTGGCTGAAACCTACTCAATCATATAGGGGGAAGTGGGGATAGTATAAACATGGGGCAACTGTAAACAGTTTTAATTTCCCTCACAAAACATCAATCAAAATATTCGACAAAAATATCACAGATGTCGCTTCGATCGACTACACACACCAGGAGAATTTGACAGCTGAAGTCAGTCTTGTTCAAAAGTTATTGGTGAATAGGTGTTTCGGCAACCCAAAAGTAAATATTTTTTTTTTTTGTAAAACTCGAATAACTTTTTTTACCATCATATGTTTAAAAATATTCCAACATGTTTTGATAGCTGAAATATTCAAGAAACATAATATTTCTTTGTTTTAGCCAAATTTTAGATCTTGGAATATTTTTTCAAAACATAACCCTAAAATCGCCACGTGGGGCACATATAAACAAAAAAAATTTGGGATAGTATAAGCGCGTTTATATGTGCCGTATGGTATGGCTATATGGTATACGTATGGTTTCCCGTTTCAATTTTGATATTGATTTGCAAAACCTAAACATACGATGAGATTGAATTTTTGCTTTTTTCTTTATAATTTTCAACCTGAATTTATTGAGGTTTTACAACAATCGAAAAATATTGTTTTTTTTTAAAGAAATATATATGTTATATGCTTATATATATTGTTTGAAGCACAATAAATAATAAAAATTTTAAAAAAAAGTACTTTATGAATTTTATTGTGGTTTTTTTGGGTGTTTATATGTGCCCCATACAAAAATGCTCATTGTTTATAAGTACCCCACCAGTGGGGATACTTTAAACGAGAAACATAAATTTTTGAAATTCAAAATTTTTATACTTAATGTTTAGTTACGTAATTAAAAAAAATAGTTTTATGTAGTAAAGATATGAAATTTTACAATGAAACAGTTTTTAAGTAAATATGTTTTATGGTTTTAAAGTTATTGAGCTTTAAGTAAAAACTGTTTATACCATCCCCACTTCCCCCTAATTGAGACAGTAATCGTTCAAAATTTATTTTATTCACCTAATCAAAAGAGTCATAAAAATTCCCACATCACTGATTTTCTTTTGACATAAACAAATAAAAAAGCACAAAAAAGCTTATAGTAAAAATTAAAAAAAACATGCAATTTAAGCCCAGAAACGAATTAAATTATGGAAAAGAAAAAACATGGTCTTTCTTTAACGGTTAAACTCAATCATTCCAAGCCATGTTTCATAAGCGTCAATTGGTTTGCTTTTATTATTTTTTATAATTAGATATAAATTACAGTTGTAAAGTTAATTAGACATTCAACCTTCTGAAGCCATTATAAATCATTTTTTGTTATTATTTTACGATTTTGTATTTCTTCCATTATTATGCGCTACATGTGCTCTGTACACACAAAAAGTTCAAGCTCATTTTTCATATTTGACCTCAAAAAAAAAGAGAAAAGAAAACAACGAGATTGACCTTAGATTGTCTTTCAATTTTTCAGAGCAAACATAAATTTTTGTATTAGAAATGATTTTCCTAATAATAAAACATAAATTAATGTAATCTTTTCGTAAAACAAAAGTAATCCATCAAAATATTTTCTTCTTACAAAATCGTAAAAACTGATTTTTCCTTCGTGTTTCCCCTTGTTGTTCGTGGTTATATGTCTTTTTTATTTTTGTTGTTGTTTAGATGGGAAAATTTATGTTGTATATATTTTCACATCAATCATTTTTAACTGAAAATTTGAATTTAAGTAAGTCGTTCAATTAAATCGTTTAGGAAAAGTTTAAATCTTGTGACAAAAATTATATAAGTTAACTAAAGTACTTCTACTTCCGTTTATTTCTTAAATGTTTCAAAATTACTAGCATATTCTTAGTTGGTTGTTAGTATTTGAAAATTGCCCTGCTATGCGAGAAAATTTTTGGAACGAAGTTCCTTATCGCGCGTTGCAAAACGGGGGCTAGACGGAAAAAATTAAGACCAAAAGTTGTAACGACACTTTTTTTTTATTTTTCTTCACAATACAAACATCTTTTCCATGTGATTGTTTGTTTTTATTTTATTTGTGTAATAAAAACAAATTGCAATATAAGGTAGTGCTAGTGAAAGGTAGACAATTTTTGTTTTATTTGAAACAAAAACAGTGAGCTTAGAAATGTGATGGTGGGTAGTATGAATTTTATTTAGTTTATGAATGATTTTTGTTTTTTTAAAAGAAAATCAGTAAATCTTAAAAGTTTATTCATTAGTTGTACTTAATTTTTTTAAATTCTATTCTATTAGCTAATAAGTAATAACTAAAAGTGCATTTACAAAAACTTAAACGTGATTTCTAATATTTTGTTAAATTTATTGTGACTAGAAGTGTCAAATTTTTGTTATACTTATATCAATAATTTAGCTTTGCTTGACTGTTAAAGTTTATATTGTGGTTTCCGGTTGAATATTATTGCTCATTTGCTTCATTTCAAATATATAAGAAAATATAATTAAGATATTATATATATGTATAAAAATTCATGTGATTTTTCTTCTGTTTTTGTGTCATACATTTCAGTCGAGTGCCGAATAAAATCCGATTTTATTATATGTTTGTATTTATATGTATGCGTGGGTTAGTTTTTTCTCGGTTTCATTTGCTTTTATTTCTTTTATTTTTGAGTATTTTGAAAGGTGGGGAGGCGAAGCAAAAGTAAAAAAAACTTATCTAAGTAAACGATACAGAATATTAGAATATTGTACGTATCATTATTGTAAGTCTGTAATTATTATCTTTTAAGTTATAATAATAAAAATATTATTATAACTTAAAAAAAAAAAATTTTATTACAATTCCTTCACTAATTAATCGAAAGGAACTTCGTTCCATCCAGGTGTCCCTTGACACCCTCTTTACTTTTTTCAAAAAACTTGAAAAATTACTTAAACTTTTTTAATGTTATTCCCACTAGTTAGGACTCAATAATGTCACCAGTTATCCATCCATCCACCTTACAACCTTAAAACGTGTATACAAAGTTTCAACAAAATAGTAAGTCGTAACTCAAAATAGTAGAAGTTATTGAAGTAAACAATTGTACTGAAAAAATCTCGATATAGGCCATTAAATTTTTTTTAACTATTTGGCATTTATTGGTTGATGAAACGTGTGTATGTGTGATTTGTGTATGATACGTGCTTAGCCACGTCGTGTTAAAAAACGATCCTGGGGTAATAAATGTCACATTAGCAACCAATGGACAGGATCAAAGGAGTCATAGAAAAAGAGAGGGCATAGAGGCCCGCCGTAACCACCTAGAGACAGCTAGCAGGACTGAGCGACTCACTTTGATGAAGACTTAATGAGACACATATTATAAGGTATTTAAAATTTATCGCAACGCGGTTGTTTTAGGAGTATTTAAGAAAGAAGAATTTGGAGAAGAATGTGGCTGTCCCAACCTCTAGAACAGTAATAAGAACCAGACTAGAGAGTACAGAACAACGCAGGACGATGCAATAATGAAAACCAGAAAAGTCAACTATCCAATTGAGATAGAGCAACATCAGTCAAAACCGGATACTACTACACTGGTGCATTGATAACAACCAAGGTGGGAATTCTGACAGAGGGCTACCCCCGGGATTCAATTCAAACCAGAGTTTGTTGTTGGAGATTGAGAAATTATAGCTTGACTCCCTACATGGTTGCCATCTTCCTCCTCAGAAGTGCTGGTCAGATCAACAAAAATCTCTTATGTTGTTAGAAGCATAAAACTTTAGAATGGACATCAAGTAATGGAAGATCTTTATTCGACGGGATGAAAGCCCAGACATTTCTATTATTTTTGGGATCAGTAAGAGGTCGAAAACCACATTTCTGTGGTAGTGAACAACCTCAACTACCGCTGAAGAAAAGCTGATAAATCAGGATAAGCTGATAAATCAGACATGATCCTAGAGTCGGACATGGTATGTGTGCTGTCTGGTTTGAGATAAGCTGATGAATCATACATGATCCTAGAATAGGACATGGTGCACAGTTTTGTTGGTAGTTTATGTGATGCGTTTGGATAAGCATCTCTCTCATCTAAAACTTTAGTGTTTTCCATACAATATTTATGTAGAAAATAGGAAGGTACATTGGTCAACAACGACAGAACCCTGTGTTGTGGTAAGGCATTTTTTAAAAATGAAAGGCGCCCGGCCTCCAGAGTTCTGCACTTGCGATCAAGCACCCCCTTGACCCTGCTAAGCTATCAGCGTACGTGTCTACCTTATTTTTGGGTTCCGAACTTGATCTTGGCTTCGATTCTCACGTAGGACCTAACGGCATGGGTGACCCTACCGTTGTAGCTCCTAAGATCATTGAGTCTACTGAGCCCATCACTGATTCTTTACATCAAATGTTTGTTTTTTTTATATAATTTGTAGTTATAATGCCTTGTTGAAAGGTTTTGACAATGCGTGAATTGCAGTTGTGCGATTGAAAAGATTTCTTAGCACCTACAAACATTTCCAAACCATACTATCATTGAATATAAAGAAAAAATCACAAACAAAGAAAAAAAAACGGAAACAAAAAACAAAGATATTGGCCTGTTTGCCAAGTTTAGTTTATCATATATACGCGTAACAAACTTGAGGTCAATAGGTCAAGTAGTTTTTGAGATATCGTGTTTTCAAACAGATATGCACACTATTATTATACACACACGATTATATACACACATACATATAATACCGGGATATTCATATCTCAGGTCACAACGTTAATTGTGCAGAAATTCAGTGTCATAGCAAATATTAGCCTAAGATACCTGTTTACTAAATTTGGGGTCATTAGGCAACTAGTTTCTGAGATATCGTAGCCAGTCACAGACACACACATATCTTGTGTCAATCAATGTCTTGGGAGATGTTGACATAACATACCTGTGTACTTTAGTGTCAATAGACCAATAGCAGTTTTTGAGATATCATATCCACAGACAGACACACATACCGATTTTGACCTTTTAACGTCAGAGGATATATTGTCCTAAATACCTGTGTATTAAATTTGGCGTCAATATGCCAAGTCAAGTCGTTTCTAAGATATATTGTCTACAGACGGACAGACACATTCACATACGGACGGGATTACAATCCTATAAACTATCTCTTTAGCAATAATTAATAAATGTGTGAACATTCGTGATGAGAAGTGTAATTGGTCGCTCTATACCATGGTCAATCCATGAAAGTTGCTTTGTTTCATCTCACAATATAAAAAAAAACATTGAGTCAAAATGACTTCAAGACCACAGGCCACAGAAAGCCTTTTATTGGCAAACGAGAATGAATACTTTATTATGCCACAACTAGAAACTAAAACTCCTGGTGTGAAAAATCCATCATTTTAATGTGACAAAAATGCAATAAGCATGTTCATGTAGATTGTTTTAAAAATTACCACTATATCTAAATCTAGCTACAAACCTTAAATAAACCGTCCACAACTTTTTTAAAAATTTATAAAATTCTATAGTATGTATTTATATAGACTTTTCAATTTTCCGGAAAAACGGTATGATATTATGTGTTTTTTCACAGATTCGGGCTTATGTGCATCAAGTTACTATAAAAAATTATTTCGTTTTATCCTTGAAAATAGTTTCTGGACCTCGGTTCAAAATAAGTTAAATAGAATTAACACGAGAATTTCCAAATGTAAGAAATATGATGACATGATTATAGGCATAAACGATGTGTTAAATGTGCTACGCGCTAGGTGACTAGATGAACAAAGCAGTTTCAAACAACTAAGCAAATAGAAATCGTTAAAGTGAGAATCACTCCGAATAAAGTGTTACATTGCACTCAGAAAATCAACCCGGACTACAAACGGGAGTACCAACCTCAGAGCAAAATCAATTTTTAAAAACAGAACAAATAGATTTCTATATCTAATTTCGGAAGAAAATTTTGTCTAATCATCATTTATTAAAATATTTAGATAAAAACTGTACAATGATAAGGAGCTGAACCTCAGAGATGATAGTTAAAAATAACAAATAGCAAGATGAACATATTCCCATTGAAAAACAAATACTGTAAGTAACGTCACTAAATATCATAAATAAGAATCCAAATTTTACTATCATCGCAATTTATTGTCCACCAAGCATGAAGCAAAATGGTTTCTTCATTTCGGATATAAGACAGACCTTGAAGAAGGACTACTTTTTAATGCCGGTTTTATTTCAACTTAGCATGACTTAATTTAAGTAACAGAACTAATACATTTGGCTTTATGGATTTGTAAGAATCGATGTAAAGAAGTTTTGAATGTGCCAAAAAGTGACCTAGTAAGCTTCGGCACCTTTAACTTTTCACAATATATAATATTGCAAACTGAATTTAATATATTTAGTAATAGAAAGCCAAATAACGTCTAAAGTTCATAATTTTGTTTAATCTTTAATCTTTAACACCAGGACGCGAACAATAAAAGCATCAACAATTCTTTGACAATTTGCAATTTGTGAGCGAAAAAATCAAATGCATATTTGTGAAAAAAAATCAATCAAAGATAACTGAGCGAATAAAACGAAAGTTGATAAAAACCCAAATTAAAATTATAATCAACATTTTAGCAAACCTTTAAGAAAATTGAAATATATTAATTAAAAAAAACTAAGTCAAATTTTAAATCGGCTCCAAGGTGCAGTAGTACATTTAGTACATGTCAATGGCTTTCTCCTGAAAAGATTTCAGACTTCTGTGTGCTCCTGATTTTTCTGGAGAGCACACACAGACAGACAAACACTAAGTTTTATTATTATAGAAGATAATGTGTAGCTCTGATACATAACTATAATATCAGTAGTTAGTCCCTGGGTCCACGCCGATTTCATTTGATGATTACCATATACTTTATACTTTGTGAGGCGCTTGTCCTTGACGAGTCCGAAAACTGTTATTCTACCATTTTCTTCGAAAGGATACGGTTTCCTTTTTTGTTCTGCAAGCTCCGCAAAATACCGATTGCCCGCGATCTTGTAAATTTGCTACCACAATTTTTTTTAACTATGGGGGTGGGTGGAAATTTGTTTTAGAACACGAGGGTAAACTTGTCCGACAAAATGTATCTGCTATTGTCAAGGCCAGCAATTGACATTTTGGCATGTTTGGGTTGTTGGACTCAACAATAGCAGACAAACTTTTATCGAACAAGGTTACTTTCGTGTTCTAAAACAAATTATAACAAAACATTTCTAATTTCCAAGATCGTGGGTAAACTGCATTTTTCGGAGCTTGCCGAACAAAAAAGCGCCCGAATCGAGGAAAATGATAGACAAAAAGCTTTCGAACTTGTCAAGGACAGGCGTCTCACGAAGTATAAAATAGGTGAGAGCCATCAAATGAAATCGGCGTGGGCCGATGGGCAATTCACATGTTAGTTTGTATTCTTTAAAAATATTATTTTTTGGGTTAACGCACTAAGAAATGTGCAACATACAACTTGATTTTCAAGTTTTTTTTATGGTGTAGTGTGTATGATATCCATATATATACAAGAGCAACGTGTAGGGATTTTTTTTTATGGAAGAAAATCAGAACTTATGTTGGTGCAAATATTGATTGGGATATTCAGAGAAAATGGATAAACTTTATTTTTGGAATATAATACGCAAGTAACACCTATGTTATATAAATTGGAAAAGGTTTATTTGAAGAAGATTTTTTTTTGTCTTGAACGAAATGATAATCATTTGACACATGGGGTTGGCATTGGAATGTTTATAACAAGGACGTGGATAGAGCACATCAATTTCTGTAAGCTTTTTTTTTATTATAATTATATATTCTCTTGTTATTAGAAATTGTTGTTATATATAAGCGATCGATCCCCATTTCTTTTTAATATCTTTGAAAATTATTTTTGATTTCATGATAATGTTAAGTTTTTTTGGACAACTGATCATGCAAAATTTTGTAGATTGCTGCAGTCATACGTACGAGTTTAGTGCTCTTAAGTCAAATGTTAAAATTTCTTAATTGAACTTCAAAACAAAATTTCTGAATTTTGAGCATAATAAATCTGCAGAGGCCTGAATTTGATGGAGTCCACTATATATATTTAAGATTATTTGGAACTGAAATCGGCCTTTCATTTTTGGAAACGATTTACATAGTAAAAACAGTTTAATTTTATTTCAAACGGGTTAACCGATTTGAATATTTGTTTTTGATTGAAATGTTTTAAGAAAAAACATTACGCTGATTAAAATGGGAAAAAACTAACCTTTCGGTTACGCTATCTGTGACAATTAAATTTTTGAAATTTCACGAATAAGCAAAAACTTTGTCAGACAAAGCGTTTTTTACTTTTTCAACAAAAAGTGGTCAAATTTCAAGGAAATCGGAACTGGTTGTGTTCACATGATCGACATCTTGATTCAATGTTTCATCAGTTAGCTTTCTTAGTGTAAATTATATAATAAAATATTAATTTACGTCTTTAAATTCTAAGGCACCATACCAACTACCTAAGGACTTCTGTTTTATATTTATTTGTGGAATTTGAAATTTTTTGAACGTTTTAAAACTTTGTTGATTAAAATTTCTTTAAAAATCCACACAGATAAGAAAATTTTAAAGATGTGAAACTGTTCTGAAAATTACGTTAAAAGCCAATAGCTGGTACTTTGTTAAGCTGATTGATAGATTTCTTAAGCAAATTTCATTTTACTGAATTGAACCATTAAGAGAAACATTTTGTTCTTCTACGAATATGATCCTCGGATACCTATAGTTGTCAACTCGCTTTTGTTTAAAATGGCTGACACCATGATGTATTGTGAAAAGCTAAAAATGTGATAATGATAATATTATTATCAACTCAAAGAGCAAACAACACCAAAAATCTTTTCTAATAAAAATAAATCATTACGTATTGTCCGTATTTTAAATATCGACTTTCACTTCACGAATGATTAATTACATTTTTTTTGACAATCACTCCATCTCCCTTCCCCACCCAATATAGAACTACAATGAATATTAAAATAACAGTGATACAATTCTATAAATTTCCACCTAAATGAATTTCATCAAAACCATAAAGAAAATTTTTGTCATGAAAATCACGTAACACAGTTCGTTTAATTTTTTTTTTTTGTTTCTCCTTGTTATTTTCTTGAAGAATAAAATATAGAGATAAAGAAAAAGGAAAAAAAATATTATTGGTTAAGATATTTAACGCACAAGCTTAATCTAATCTCTATGAAATTAATCAAAAGCAAACGCAAAAAAAAAATTAAATATAATGAATAGAAATAAATAAATTAAGATGAAATGTATAAGAAGTAGAAATTAGAAAATAAAGAAACAGAAAATTAACGTAAATTATTTATAACAAATTGAAAAAATTGTTGTTGGAATATAAAATTTCGTTCTTGGTTTGTAAGATTTATTTCTCATGGAACTTCGTTTTTATTGTTTTTTTTCTTAATAAATAGTTGGAGGATGTGAAATTATTTTTTGGTTTAAATGGGATTTTTACTTAAGAAGATAAATAATGTTTATGCGATTTAGGGCGAAACTTAAGTGTAGTGCAATTAAGAGAAATTTCATTTTTCTTTTGTCTAAAATATTCATACTTACGTTATATGATAATGTAAAATATTCGAAACAATCTTCTTCAGTCTCAGAAGAGCTATATTTTCTAAATTTGAAAAGAATAATAAATTTATATCGATCTCGATATATCATACAAGAAAAAATATAATCAATCAATTTTCGGAAAAAAATTATGTTCAATTTTCTTACTATTGAATTTCGTATGTAAAATTATCTTTGCTTGTGTTATGTTACTACGGTTGTCGATGTCGTCAAGTGATAGAATTATTTTTGTTAATTTGGTTTTGATTTGAATTGATTAAAGCTCATAGGTGAATCTAAAGAAATTTATGTTTGAATTTGTAATCTGATAACTTATGGAGATTAACTGAATGGTATTAAATATTTTATGTATATCAAACAAAGGTAAAGTGAATAATATTTTAATCTGTTTGTTATGCTTTGTGTGAAAACCAAAACAGTAAAAGTGTGATATAATCAATACATTAAATGTTGTTGTTGAATTTTTAATGATAGATATTTTGCGTTAAGAACCGCTTTCCAATTATTTTACGAGTATAGCTTATATTGTTATTTATTTTTATAAATAAATCTGATGTTATAGTTTATTTAGTATCTGATGTACTCAGAAATTATGAATATAATCAACAGACGCCGTATTTATCCACCTATCTGAAAAATTGCAAAGATAGATAAAGTAGTAATCGATAGATTAGTAAAAATTAATACTTATAATAAAATAACGTTTTTATTTTACCACTTGTTTTGACACAAGGTGGCTCAAAATTTGTTAAATAAATTCATAAACAATAAAAAGCTTAATCTTAAATTGGGCTCGAACAGGAATTTATTTAAATTAAATTTTTGTGTGAAATGTACTAAGTAAGTTTTAAGTATTCCAGCAAAAGCATTATTGAGTGAATAAATGAGTTTCACAATCTTATAAAACCTTACTAGTAACTTTCAAACAAAACAAAAATTATTCATGTCGATTAATCCAATCGAACAAAATTTAACTTTAAACTTTTCTGGTCTTTGAAATGGAAAAAGCTTGTGTTGACATCATCAGCGTCTTGATTTTCTTTTCCATCAATTATCAAAAAATTTACATTGTACAGCTGACACTTGTGTAGTTATCTCAACCGTCTAATCATTATTAGCCTATACAAGAAAATCTGCCGTGTACAAACAAAAAACAAATGAAACAAACAGAACAAAGTTATTGAAAAAACCAAAAAGAAGGAAAGAAAAGTTATACTATCACATCATAACATAAGATCCTTCATAATTTAACTAACTATTAATATGACAATAACAATTCAGTTAAAACAACACTAAATGGACTACCATATTGTGCAGAATTAATATACTTTATTTCGGTTTTAGTTTAATCAAAAAATTTTTGTTTCATATCGCAAAAAAATATGCATTACAGTGGAAGGTGATTAACAGATAGATACTGTGCATGAAACGAATCTTAAACTTACAAGCAGTTTGTGAATGAATCTTAAACTTTGCAAGCACGAAATATTTCTATGATTGTTGTGAGAACTGACTGTTTTAGATTTTAAAAATGTCTAATTTGTACGATGAATCCTTCTGTGACATTTACCAGTCCTTTGGATACATCAGTATGGGATCGTAACATTATTTTAGCTCCTATAAATATTTTAAATTCCTTGCCTCATATCTTATTAATGTCGATAGGTATGATTCGGTGTAATATGTTATCAATTCTTTAGGTAACATCGACCAATTGATCTTGTGCTCTTTGATCTTTTAGATTTATATTCTTTTTAATCTGAAGTGTCCAAGTACTCCTTTGTTGTCTGGAACTTCAGTGGTTAAAATTTTTTGATCATATAAATTGTTCAAAACATAATGAACAATTAGAATTTTAATCGGACTAAAAATCTTTAAAATTAAATATCTCAAGAACACGTATTAACGCCTCTTTGTAAATTTGATATATTTTAAAGTGAGGCTGGAGCTATATTTTAAAGAAAAAAAAAGTTAAAATTTAATTGATTTTCAAATTTTTTTGTTAATGGAAGTTGTTTGAAAAAATGAAGAAAAATTCGAATTTCAGTCGTACTAAATCTAGATCTTTAAAATTAAATGTCTCAAGAACAAAAATTTTAGCCTCTGAGTTAATTTGATATATTTTAGAGTAAGAATAGAACTTTTTTCAGAAAAAAAATTAATTAAATTCCAATTGATATTCGACCCTAACGCCATCTTTAAAAAAGTTTTTTTAATATTATTTAATTATAAAAACATTTATTTAATTATTTAATTATAAAAACAATTAATTAATTTTCCAAAGGACTAACTAATCATTAGGGCAACCAAAAATATGCACTATAAAAACAATTTTAAGCGCTTAAAATATGCTCTAAAAAAACTATTTTATGCATTTAAAATATGCTCTAAAAACCGAAAGAAACCATGGAAATATATATGTTTTCAGAGTTTTGTTTTTAATTCGGTTCCTAAGAGGTCGCTGTGCTTTGATCACAGTTACGGGGCTAGCTGGCCTGAGATAGTAAAGTATATATCTGAGCTTTTGTCCGCTATCATATACTGCAGAACCGAGATATTACGAGTGTCAGTAGTGGTAGTACTGCAGATATTGACAACTATTAAATATCAATTACATCAGTTGATTAAATTTTTTTACTAAAATCTAAACTGCCAAAATCACGTAAATTTTTTTTACTAAAATTTAAACTGCCAAAATTTTTTCGTTCTCAAAAATTGTTACCAAAAAAAATTTTCTAAATTATCCATTTCATTCGTTATTGTTCTTACAACGACGATGTAAATGTTTCTGCTCAAAACATTACCGAAACCATTCTATTCGGGATTAATAAATTTTTTTTTCAAAAATGAAACCCCAACAAAAATATTTGCATTAAATTGACGCTGATATAATCGTCACTGGTCCTGCAATGAAAGATAATTTGTTCGCAAAACGCTGTGATTCGTACTAAAACTCCTAAAGAAGTACTCTAAATTTTGTCTTCAGGAGTTAATATGAAAGAACTTTTTTCAAACCGAAAAAGATTGAAAAACTTTTAAGGCGGTTTAAAATCACCAAAGTTTCCATACCATTATCCCGCATATTATTCTAAAAACATTTTCAAAAGAATTTTTGCGACTTAAACTAAAATCTTCCACAAATTTTATAAATATAATATTTTTCTTTCATGCTATTGGTCAATTCAAAGTTGCTCGTAATCAAAAAAGGAATGGAATGTGATATTTCAAATTATACACCAATAGCCCAAGGTACAATTTTGTCTATCACTCTATTTTTAATTTATATCAACGAACTGTTGGAAATCAGCACTAAACCAATAAATAGTTTTGCAGACGATAGTACACTGCATAAGTCATTTTTCTCCTATTTTCAAAGGGTAAATGCATGAACAAATAAATGGGTAAATGCATGTCGTAAATAAAACGAGAACCTAAAATATGTAGTGACCAAAATTTGGTCAATTTTAACTCCACCCAAACATAGTTACTGATTGTTTGCAGAACGAAGGCTCAACAACGATGGCTCAATTATTATGTGTAAGCATTTGTTTATTGGGAGTCACAATTTCCAATGAATTACTCTGTAACGACCTCAAAAGGCCGATAAAAAAGAGCGCTTCTTAAAAAATTGATCTCCTCAATAGATGTGAAAAAAATAAAAGTTGTCAAGTTTGGTACACTCCTGCCTGGCTCTTTATGAGTCCGTTAAAAAACATGCTATACGAATTGTATAGATGACGAAAAGTTAGGATCAAATCTTGATTTCCTACAACATCTTCACACTGTTGCTCATGGCCCCGAATGCCCCTTTGACCCCAAATGCTTCTCTGCCCGAACTGCATATAAATGAACTGCTCCAATTTTTTTCGCAAAACCAAAGAATTAATATAATTTGCCGTAAGTTTCATCAAAATGTTTGCATGGAATCAAAGAAAATTTAAAAAATTTGCTACATCAAAAAACATATTTTCAATGATAAGAGTCTAATATCAGTTGAGAACTCAACTTGAGTAAATAGTGTAATTCTTGAAGATTCAACTTCGAAATATCATTCATTCGTTGATAGCGCGACTGCCAAAGGATCGGAACTCATTGGCATTACTAAGGTTTAGAGTTCGAATCACAACCGAAATCCGTACAAGAGAAAAACCGAGTTTTCTCTGAAATAAATTCAACCACACATTTGAATTGAAAAAATTCAAATTATTTCCTAAGTTACTCGAGATCATAATTGCTCACAAAAATGCCAAACAGTTAAACTGTAGAGATCACTCACTGTCATAACGAAAGAATGCAGAGAGTCTTTGTCCGTACAGCGTACAAATGGAATGCTTTCAAATGGAATGCTTTAAATTGGAATACTTTGCACAAATTGAAATCTTTAAAATATTAAACTATTCTTGACACTTAAACGAGTCAATGAAAATTTCGTTTTCCATTTGCAGCCTATAGCACATTAAAATACAGAGCAACAAATTGCAGAGAGGTGGTTTTCGTTTTGAAATTTAATTTACTTTTAGCGTAAATTTTATATAATTGTTGGTGAATTACGTTCTGAGTTAAATCTGGTACAGAATAAAAATAACGCATTTTCAGAAATATACGAAACCAAGGGTTATTCAAATTACCTAAAAGAATTGTAATCTTCCTTAAAAAAATCAACCTTCTACATGACATTCCACTCGACCGGCTCCCACCCCTTGCCCCTCAAAACACAGAGCTCTAGTTCCAATTTCTAGGAGGTTACTATGTTATAGATGAGATTGCTAGTATATGCTTAAATTTTCTACAAATTTTGAAATTTACCAAATTCTATGCTTTCTAAGCTAAGGGGATGGGACGCATACAACCCAACACAAGCATTTTCGGGAATGTGTCAATAGCCAAAAAGCTCAACCTCTCATATGACACCTATCTGAATGCCATAATAAGCGGTAAGATTTTTTATACGATTACTAAGCTTCTTAAAATAGGACAAAACAAAACTAGGATTAACAGCTTTTTATGCCCGTTCTAAGACCTTAGGTTGCTCAGAAAACCTATTGTAAAGGTCCAGTAAACACTAAAATCTTGGCACTAGTGTTCCATTTTCAAAGGACAGGACCCTAAATATTAATGCCGCGATGGTAAAATGTGCCCAATTTTTAGATGCTCATATTTTTGTGCATATTGTCACCATCAATTTAGACGAAAAATGGTAATTATTTAAAAATATGCAAAAATACGGACTTTTGGTGAAATATGGAATAATATTCCCTAAATATATGTATTAAAGCTAAAAAAAACTCATGATTTTGCAAAATATGCAAAAATATGCACTTTTGGTGATATATGCATTTATATGCATTTTAGAGTAAAATATGCAAAAATATGCTCTAACAAGTAGGGCTTAAAAGTCTTAGTTTTACCTGAAACAGATTTCAAGCTTAATCGTTTTTTAATTAAGTGCTGTTAAAAAAACATGCTAGTGCATATTTTTGGTTGCCCTACTAATCATCTATCAAACAAAAACAAGTTTAATATCTTTTAATATCGTTTAATATCTTTTAATTAATATATCGTTTAATAATTTAATTTCAAAGTTGCATCGGATTGGCAGAATTTTACTTTTTCATGCATGTTGGGGTGGCCCCTATGCCAGGGGCAAGTTGAGCCCCTGGCATAGGGGCTCAACTTAAAAATAAGTTGTATTTTTTATTTTGTCCCTACTACTTATACGCCAAGTTTCAGGAAAATCAAAACAGGTCAAGTTTTCACAACTCTGTCTAGAACACGTTTTTCATCTATATGTCTTACAATTTAGTGTGTTTTAAGAGAGATAAACCAAGAAGAAAAAAAACAACAAATTCAAAAATCTACAAAGGTTCAAAGTAGATTCCTAAAAATAACATTAAGATTGTTAAGAAGTTAACCCAAACCAAACCCAAAACATGCAAATTAAAAGATATTCTTAATATGCTATAAAGATTGTGTTTTATTGGAGATGGATGTGGAAAGTCAATAGTGATTGCTGATGTTTGGGAATTACATTACATATTTGTGGAAATTTTTTATTTTATGCCTGATTCAACCTAGGGATCAACGGAAATACACAATGTTCAGAGAAGTTTTTCTTTTATTAACTATTGTTTAAGTTATTCATATAGTGTGGTGTTGTTTTTGTTTTCTTATGTGGTTTGGGGTAGTATCCTAATGAATTGCTATGGTTAGTTAATTTGGGGAGGATTGTGAAATCTCCTTTCTGGAGATCTGGGTGGTGGTTTAAGGCACGCGTGATGTTTTGTTTTGTTTAAATTTGCTTGTACTGAGGTTGGTCAATAGAACCTTCGCTCAAGTGAGCTAGTGGTAGGGTTTAATAGCATGCAAGACCAACTGGTAGAACTGCACGGTCTACCAGATAAACCTCCTATAACAGTTGTATGCATTTTGTTGGATGTATTTGAAGAGCCTTCCTAATCGCAAATTCTGCGATTTATCTTTACTGATCTTCTTCTCAAGAACTGCAAATTGTTTAGCATGAACGTCACTAATTCATAATGCATTAAATATGTCGGTAATTGTTGTTTGCTTCCTTGTTGTCTTATATATTCTGTATCAAATTATCCAATCTGAACATTTGCCATAGATGCGTTGCTGTTATTACTCTGAGGTTGATCAAATGCTTGATTTCTTCTGACTGGTGGTATTTGAAGCAGGTCACCAAAGAGCAGTACATTACTACTACGAAATCCTTCTTCATTATTTTTCATCTGCTTTAGTTTGAAATCTTTCATACATATCAGCTTTAAACACCCCCATACCTTTCATAATTCAGCACGTACTCTCGTTTGGGTTGACAAATTTCTTTCTAATTACCTTCAATCATATGATTCTAAGGCGAGTGTTCCATTTAGCTACGAGGTAATATTTTTTGCCATGGCCACATTCCAGCCCCTAAAAAATTCATGTCATAATAATATTGCATTGTCATATTAGACATCCGCCATATTGGATCTAGAATGACGTCATTTTACTTATTGTATTTCGCTTATCAAGCTATTTCTTTTGATGCCATATCAAACGGGTTACTCTTTGAATTATAAATCGCCATTTTGTGATGCTCGGTTTATTTGATTTTGAATGACGTCCCTTTTCTTACTGTATTACACTCATCACGCTCTTTCATTTTATACCCATATCATAGCTATAGGGTTTACTATGGCAATTGTAAATCGAAATTTTGTGACGTGCACCTTATTGGATTTAGAACAACATCACTTTAGTTATTTGTTTCGCTTACTAAGGCTTGCCATTAGATACCCATATAAAAGAGGTTGCTGTGAAAATGATAAATCGCCATTTTGTATTGTTCGCAATATTGGAAATAAAATGGCGGCATGTAAATAATCGTGCATTGTCACTAGAATCAAGCGTATATGACTTAGTGGAAGGGGGAGAATTATTGATTGAAAAATTACATACACATACGTAAACTTAAATAAAAGCTTTTATTAAAATAGATAAAAGAGAATTCTCCTTTTGTGATTTTTTAGATGGATATTTAGATATCTTCTCCAGTTTTTTAGGATCCAGCTTAATTTCTTGATCGGTTATTACGTGATGTTAGAAGATAACGAGGGGATTTTTCAGCTCGAAATGTTCGAAATCTACACTGAACTGTAACGACCAAAAAATACTATTCATTAGACATTTTTTTTTAAATCTAAAACATACAGTGTAACAAAGAATATTTCGGAACATACCAAGTCATTGTTAAAATTCTTTTTCTTTTTCTTTTACTTTCCTTCGTCACAAGGTGGTGCCCTATTCCAGACTGGAATCCACAAATGTTTATGTCTCATGACATTAGATCTATCTCTCAAAGCCACGTATGTTTCAGTTTTTCGAATAATTCAAATATTAATACTTTAAATTACAACCGTTCCCATGTTTCGTTTTTGTAATCATTGCAAAAACGTTCTCAATAGTAGATTGTATTACTAGTGCGAATGCGTTTTCTAAACAAGAGTTAGTTTGGTAAATAACTCGAATTTAGAAAACGCATTCGCACTAGTAATACACACTATATTTTGTAACAAGTGTGTAAAATTTATAAATATTTATTTAATTGTTCGTTTAATCATTTATTTAACAAAGTTATAAACAAATTTAAGCTTTTTAAATAATTGAAGTGCGCCATCTTCGTTGGAATAGTTATAACATATACTAGCTCGAAAATATAAGCATAAGAATCCAACTAAAAAAACACATAGTAATCCAACTAAGCTGACAAAATTATAAACTTTGAAAACCTAAATAAATTGTTTTTTCTTGCAATTCAAATGATGCAATGTGTTTAAGTTGTTTTTACTATATGGTATGTTATTTAAATTATTATTTTGATATTTTAGTGCTATAAAATATTATATATAGGATATATTTAACTACAAATCTCACATGCAGGCGGCGTACGTGCCCGTGCACAAAATATTTTGTGGTTATATGTGCGGAATAGTAGTTTTTTGTTTTATTCTATTCTAGCACAAAATTGAATATTTTTTACGCATGTGTTACAAAAATATTATCCAATTTCTTTCTTTCCTACAGTAAAACTTTCTCGAAATCTGATAAGGTCTGTTTTTAATTGTTGGAAATTTTAACCGTTCCCACAGTTTAGTGGATTGCTGTAGTCATTTTTTTATGCCTCAACTGCATTTCTTTTGTTGCATTTTAAAAAAAGCTCAGATGACATCGAGGTGTAAATTGGGATGAGATAGTTTTGGTTGGGAGTGGACGGTAAGACTTGTGGTTATATGTTGTTTTGTTGTTAGGTTTTGTTTTTGTTAATTGATCATTGATTATTCTTCTTTTCTTTTGGATCTACAATCATTTTTGTTTGAATTTCATAAAACCCGGTTATGTGAGAAAAAGATTTAACAGTAAAGTTAAGATTTTGAAAAAGAAAATAATAATATTAATTGTTTAGAGATAATTTCATTTTCTTTGATTAAACCTAGTTTATGTGACAAAAAATATTAACAATAAAGTTAAGGTTTTGAAAAAGAAAATAATAATATTAATTGTTTAGTCATAATTTCATTTTCTTCGATTAAACCTAGTTTGGAAATAAAAAAACAAGAAAATAAACAAAAGCAGGAAGAAAAATTTTAGTTTATTTTTATTTATGTTTTGGGGGGGGGGGGTGGAATCAGCGTTTCAGCCTTAGGAGTATCACTCTCGGGATTGAACTAAGGAATTAACGTAGGGGTGAGTCTTGGATCGGGGTGATTTTTTTAATCGTTTTTAATTTATTATTTGTTAAGGGTAAAGATGTATTTAATAGTTCACTTAAAAGGTGGTTGGCGTTCAGAACATGTATTATCGGTGTTTCTAAAACAAACAAAACAAAAAGAAAAAAAACTGAAAAATTTGAAAAATTTAGAACATGGTTTCAAGGCCCGTAAGGTAAGTAGGGATGACTATCTTTAGTCTTTACTTTCGGTTTAATTAATGACCAAACGCTCAATACAAGGACTACCTGGTTGCCGGATAAAACCCACAACAAATTATCGACTAAGCGAAGTCGAAAGCGATTTTTGGACCCACAGCCAGGTGGACAATTCTATAGCCTTAGCATGTGTAATCTCAGCTCCTATCTGGGGGACTAGGTTGCACTGCTAATCGTTACAACAGTCCTCATAATAATCATACATTCGTTTCTAATTATTAAATTGTTTAGGATTTGCTTCAAAAATAATATCTGATCGTGTACAATGTTCTACTGTATAAATAAATCCATATATAAGTTTATCATGTTATATCTTTTCTTTATTTCATATAAATGTGCAACAAACACATATTGTTTATTGTTAAACAGATATCGCAATAGAGTAGATTGATTCTGCGCAGGTGTGTTGGTGTTGTTATCATTAATACGGTGCATTTTGTTGCATTGTTATAAATGAAATATGTACGCAATACTAATAATTTGTTAAATTGTGAAGGACTCTATGTCTAGATTTGATAGAATGAGACTGTTTTTGTGAATGACTTTTACCTGTCTGTTTAATTTGTTTTTTTTTTTGGTTTGTATATGGCAGATTTTCAAGTATGGGTTGATATTTACTTTTTAGTATGAGATAACCTAATCACAACAACTGAGATAAATGGAAACCTTTTAAAAAATCAAAGCATTTAATTGTGTAGAACTACATTTTCAATCAATATAATATTTTTGGTTTTAAAAAGTAAAATTGTCTTTGGATCTTGTATGATAAAATTAATTGTATCTTTGAATATTTACAAAAATTGATTGTCTAATAGATTTTTAACCAAAAACAAAATATATTGTGAAATAAAGGACAGATAGTGATATTGTGAATCGATTTATAGGGATTATTTTAAAAATCAAATTTTGAGTGCTGACAGACAAATATTAGTAAATCAGAATGAATGCTTCTTCATATTGAACAAACTTAGGTTTAGTTCAAAACAATTTGTTTGTAAATTTCTGACATGTTCTGTCTCTTCTGTCAAGGCTGTGATTTGTGATAAAGATTGTTTTCAACGGATATAAAGGGAAGGTAATGATAAACGGTTTATTTTGATAACGTAAGAATAAACGGCCGTTCATTGAATGTTACGTGAAGTTTTTTTACGTTTAAGTTCAAATCATTCTATGCAAACTGTCACCATGGCAATAGGAGGAAAAATATACTAATATAATTTCCGTACGAATGGATGATAAATGGAGAAGGAAGAAACTAAATAATTTTTTTTGCTTGTAAAATATTGAAGTGCTTCATGTCATCGAGAAAATGTTATGACAGAAAAATAACCACGACGGAGCAATAGGACATCTTACAATATCGTTTATAAGTTAATTATTTTTTTTATTATATTTTATGAACTTTTTATTTTTATTGATATGAAATACTAGATCCTTTTTGCTATAGATATTTTTCCCGGGCCAGAGGTCAGTCGGTATTGTTTTTTTTTTAAATTCTTCTTTTTTACCTCAGAAAAGAAACTAAAATGAGGTTTCTTTACTGGACGTAGCATTTACACTGAACTTTTATAATTAGACTCTTTCAAAAGCACTTGTTGATAATCGGTAGCTAAATTTAAAGTACTAAAATAGGTTACTCTATCAATTTTTTTAGATTTTATGTGATAGCTAATATTGTACAATTCCCATTGTTATATTACTGAATTACTGACGAAAGTCTACGACTGATCGCCAATTTTATGAATTGTACAAAAATTGCTTCGGGACCATAAAAATTGGGAAATGTCATCAACTTTGATTATACCGAATAATTTGGCCCACAAGCATTTTAGAAATTTGGTGATTTATTTCCAATATTGTTTTAAATTAATTTTAAATTAATTCGAATTTGACTGGTAATTTAATTGAATGAGTAACAGCAGTGGTAAATGTTATTTGATCACCCGCATTATCAAAAAAAATAAATAAATTCACGGCAAAGACCTGTAATTGAACTGTTGTCTTCAATATTCCAATATTTGAATCTAATTAGGATAGGAGAATATTTAAGTGATTTCCAATAGGATTTGACCAAACAGCTACTTAGTAATCGGGTTGTTTATTTTCTATCTATTTCAATGGGCTAATCTGTTGTGTTCAGAATGAGTGAATGGAATGATAAAAAGCACATTAAAACACAAACTGGAAGATATAAAATTTTTTCGAATCTAGATAGAACTGTAATCAAAATTTACAAAATTTTAATTTAAATATTAACATTCAACTCAAAATCATAATTATGTTTAATTCAACTCATCAAACAAAACAGAATTTAATTAAATTTTTCTACTAACATTAACGTAAACGCAATTTATGATCTCAACCAACATTGTTTGCTCTAAAAACATGATTACTATCCAATTTATTTCAACGAACGATAAAAGTTCACACAACAAAACATCGTCATTAAAAAAAACTCACAAACCAACCGAAAAAGAAACCCTCATGTAGTAAAACGAACATAAAGACAAAAAATCTAATAAAATAACAAAACAAAAAATCCTCTAATTACATTTCAATGTCCACTTTTCCACCATACAACTCGAACGCAAAAAAAAAGTGGAGCACATGCACATAATTTTATTACGTTTCTTATACACATCCAACATCTATCTCCTCAATATCATAAACTTAAATAGAAAATTTTAACGACATAATTTCCTTTTATTTTTTTTTTTTATTTTTATTACGCTTTTTACTTTCAAACATGATAACAATATTAAAATACTTTTTTTTTTATGAAAATCCGAAGGAAATTTTCACCAAAAACAACAAAAAAATGTTGCTTTGGTAAACTTGTGACTTTTCTTCCCAACCACAAAAACAAAAAAAAAGATTCTGGTTTTTCTTTCTTATATGAAATTTATGTTATTTCTCATCATATTTTCATTTTCATGTTTTTTAATTTTATGTTAAAAGAAAAATGGAAAATATTCGTAATGAATTTTTCTTTTTCGTTTGGTGATGGTTGAAGTGTGTCGGTTTAGCATAAGTGATTGTTGTTTTATGATCGGAGATGTGTTCTTAGAAGAAGATGAATTTTATATTTTTTTTTATGGAATACGGAACAGTTTTCAGTTTCACTTATTTTATTTATTTATTTTTAATTTAGTGATTGTTGAATGTATTTTTTATCTTTGACGGTTTTTATGGAGGAATTTAATATATGCGTTTGAATTATTTTTCGATGGTTGTATGCGCTCATTTTTTGTGTCGTTTGGTAAAAAATGCTGTATTTATGTTTTTGTGTTGTTTTTTATGTATTTTAAAGGCTGTAATTTATGTTTCTATTTGATGTTTCGGATATGAAAGATATCAGATAAAATGTTTATTACAAGTATTTTAATGTATGAAGCGAGAAAGGAACTAATTATTTTAAGTAGACTGGGGATTCAATTAAGCAAAAACTGCTAGTTTAGAAGAAATACTATTTATTAATAGTATTCTATTAAAAAATATTTACTATTTATTAATTAATAATAATTTATTAAAGAATAATAACAGTAAATTATAATTGTTATTACTATTTTATTAAACAGCCGATTAATATATTTATTAAATGCCATTACTGCACCTGTATGTTTTTCTGTTATTGGGCGGGGGCAGTCACTCAGATCTGCCCATAATTATCATCCAGAGTTAATATTTTAGTGGTCCAGTCATTATTTAACAATTGCTGCTGCAAAAATGCCATTAAAGGGTCTATTGCTGGGCCATTTGTACAACCCTACTCTGGATTAACAGTCTTTCTTAAATTTATTACAGTGTGTTTTGAAGTTCTTGGAGTGGGAAGTGACCAAATAGTTATTTTTTCGAATCAAATCAAACGGATCAATCATTTTTGAACAAATGTTCAATTTTTTGTCCAATGCAAGGATGAGTGTTTAAAGAATGTTGAATTCCATTTATTATTTAATTTTCGAGCTAGTATGTTTAGATGTATTACAAATAAAGTGTATTTTTATCACAACCCTGCAGCCCAACTGTAAACGTAATCAGCGAAAAATAATTACAAGTCATAAGATTATAACATTAATGAAAATTTAACAAAATAGTTAGAGAGCTGCTGACTTTTATAATTCTTTTACTTAGGTTACAATGGAAATGGTTTAAGCAATTTTTAGCCCGCCCCAGAGAGGAATCATATGATAGGTGAAGAATTTTCAATCAAAATAATAAAAAACTTAATTCTATTACCTTTAAATTTTTCCTTAAAAACAATTAAACATTTTTCACCACAAAATATTGATGATTTTATTCAGAAAACCATTTGGAAAACCCACAAAAGGGAGCTTCCAGAACATGATCAAGTCTTGGAAAAGCCTAAGATTATTCATTATGTTAGAAGTTGGATTTTGATTTTTCTCATCATTGTAACCAAATTCAAATCCATTCATTCAATCAATCAAGGTCATTCAACAGCACGTGTATGGATTTTATCACAACACATCAACTACAGTTTTTTTAATTGGACTCTTCTTATTTGGACAGTGGCATTTATTTTAAATTGATAATAGTGCTTCAAATTACAATTTAAAATATATTGTGCTGTATTTGTATTTGCCAATATATAGTGTTATAATTAACCAAGGTCAAAACAAGGTTAAACTGGATATTTATTCTTCTGTGTATCTGAAAACCGTTTTCTGTATCATGACTGATGCTAAGATTGCGAAACAAAAATCTATACAACAAGTGTTAATAGACCAGCGGGAAAAAATTTGAAGTATTTGTTGATATCAAATAAAGGAGTTCTACATTGACAAATACGAAGGTACGCTTAGAGGTCTTAAAAACGGTCATTAAACAATGCAATTTAACTCTATCTTCCTTGGAGCGTTTTGTTGAAGAAAAATCGGCGGTCTACAAGTTCGCGCAAAATATGAGTAGACCTTTTATGCATTAAAAGCTGCAACTTTGATCACATGCCAGCAACTACACCTTCTTTAAAAACGAATCATACATCCCACCTTTAAACAAGATGACGCTATAATATCGTAGGTACATCGCATCGAAATTCACTAGTTTAGTGGAGGTTTTACAAAATATGATTTACAATACGTTTGATAATTTGGTTCACAAAAATCCTCATATAAATACACTGTCTGAATTCCAGAATTTACGCATTTCAGTCAATAGACAAACAGCAGAGTTAATTAGTTCTTTGGGATTAACTGAGCCTAATCATCAGGTAGCTCTTAATCTCTTAAAAGAGATATATAATAAAACAAAAATTATTTGTCGCAATCATATGCTAAAAATTTTCGAGATCAAACGCATAATCAAACCATCTGACGATAAAATTTCAGAGTTAATTAACACATTGCATTCAAATCTACGTTTCCTTAAATCTTCGTAGCGTCCTTTACATTATTGGGATGATCTTATAGTTAAAATTATTTCACCTGAATAGAGAACCGGTAGATACCTTGCATACACTAAAACAATTGCTAACACGTTTCTTCATAAACGTCTTCATTCATTTGAAGGAAGAACAAAACACAACATAGGCATTTTCGGAAATTCTCAAAGCTCTCGAGTTCAAACTAGATTTCCATTAATATCACATACAACTATTATGACTTCTAAATCTTGAAAAAGGCCAGGTTGTCTTTTTTGTAATAGTTTCGGCATCTAGCGGTTGAAGATCAACGTAGCGTAGATGATAGATTACAATTATGCATAGATTGTTTGCGAAATGATCAACAATAAAATAAACGCATTTTCATCATTATTTATTGCAATAAGCCTAATTTTACAATTTTGTCATCATTCACTTCTTCATATAGAAACTGCCAAGCCTGATTTTAGTAGTCAAGAAATCTTCCATTGTACACTAACTTCAATCATTCTGAAAATAGCACCAACAAAAGTTTGTTGGCTTAAAACGAACCGCTTAACTCAGCAGTCCAAGAGCACCAAAATATTATATAAATTAGTATTTTAAATTCATATAATTTTTTAGCAATAGCTTTTATAGTGGTTTTAAATCGACCGAAAAAACCAATTATAGTCGAAGCACTTTTCGAGAGTGGCTCACACCTCAGTCTTATGACTGAGGAATTTTCAGCTCGATTTTATTTAATCCAAAAATAGGACATGCATCGATAACGGGATTTCAACCGACAATTGGTATAAATATACTACTGAATAGGCAATACCACACAACATAAGGTTAGCTGATCCAAGATACCAACACCACAGCGCATAAATTTGCAAATAAGAGCAGACATTCATTGCGCAAAACAAGTTGTTGGTAAAATTCATTTGGGTCCAGATATGCTGATTTTACAAAATCCTATGCTTGGATGGATTGTGGTGACCCAGTTAAGACGAACACCTTCAGAAATTTTTTAATCTTGTGCAACTATTAGTTAATGGATATCCAAGGATGATCAGTATGTAGAGAATCACTTTGAAAAACACTATATACACTCGCAATGATGTAGGTAAATTTGTTGTTAAACTTCCATTATCTCAACAACCTTCTATTCAACGGTTCATTGCTCTGGAACATCGTTAGAACCAGAACCTAGAGCTTATAATGACTTATAAAAAAGTTATGCAAGAACATTTAGAATTTGGTATTTGGTATTTGGTACTATTCAGAATTTGGCAAGTCGCTTTAGAGGATGTTGTGACAACAAACCTCTTTCTGTCTTATAAATGTGTTTTCAATCCAAATAGCTTCACTACCAAAAGAGGTAGTATTTGGCGCTTCAACAAAGGGTGATTCCAGAAAGCCTTTAAACGACATCTTTATGATAGGACCTGTAATAAAGCTAGTTTTATTTTTGATGTTTCGAACTTACAAATGCGTATGTAGTGCAGATGTTTGTAAAATGTATCGTCAAATACGTGTTCCTGGCGAAGATGCTCAATTAAAACACATATTCTGTCGGGAAAATCCATCAGAAACATTTAAAATTTATAAATTTCTCACTATAAAGTTTGGCACAGTTATACAATATATATAGTTAGTACAACAATAGGCAATATTTTAACTACATCGTAATTTGGTTATAAATAGTTGACAGTTCTCGTTGCTTTTATTTACAAAAACTAAAATCATTTTATAATCATTTTTTTGTAAATAGAATTCAATTCAACTTTAAATTTTATAAATTTTACGAAAGACATCGCAATATCAAACTAGATTGTGAACAGAACTACAGTACGTTGTCATAAATCGGTTCTATTTACTTGCGGGGGGGTTCGAACCGTCGATCCTTGGGAATGAATATTGAGCGCGTTAATAAACTTGGTTGAGTGTATTGAGTGGTCCTGTAAGCTGAATTCGCCAGAACAGCTAGATATCGACTGCCATTTTGGTCTAAGCGGTATTAAGCAAAACATCGACAGTCACCAACATACCAGGCTCGGAGTGTTGATGGTTGTTTATGTTTTTTTAATCCCTGCCAATGATGCTAATGCCAACATCATCTGCATAAGCGGTCGGCCTGAAGCCACGTCCTTCCAAATTTAGCAACAGGTCATTAATGACCAAGTTCCAATGAAAAGATGACTTGATGCTCTGCTTTTTGTTTGCCTCTTTTTACGAACTTACTAGTAGAATACCAAAACAAATTCTGATAAACAACCATGCACCTAAAAAGTAGGTCACTCCCGCTGAATAGTGATTCCTCATTTCACTAATCCACAAACGTCTGGGTAATTGCTACTGGCCTAAGGTTGTTGAAGTCTCTCTTAATATTACAAAAAGTAACTAATGAATAACATCCCATTGGGTCCTGCAGACTTAAAGGGGTTAATGATTTTAAACACTCGCAAAAATTGTTTGGCAAAGCTCTGATCATAGTTATCTCAGAGCAGCTCAAAAAATGTGTTTCCAGCAGTAGTTCTAATGACTTCGCACAGGCAGTGATAAACTGACTATCCGATCGTTGAAGTTAGCTTGTGATGGTTCAAATAGTTCATAATGTTTTTTCAAATTTTGAAGCCTCAGAGGACTTCTCTCCTCTATTTCGTTACAGCAGGCCTTCCAGGAATCATTCTTCGCATTTCTCAGCTCACATTTATAAATTTTAAGGACTATCCTGTAGGATTCTCTATCTAATACAACCCTAGTTTTCTTTGTATTTTTAAAAGCTTCTTACGCTTTTAGACCAGAAACCTGGAGTTTCTTCGTCTGCTATGTTAGATACACTGAAAAAAGCATGTTCTATTTCCACTTGAAATGCACTTGTCTCAACGTCACTTTGCTGGCAAATATGGAGAATAGAACTACGGAATTGTTTAAACAACTGTACAGTTATAGAACAATACTATACAATTAATTTCAAATACTTCAATTTTCAAATGAAAAATTCATAATATAAAGCCAAAGAAAACTTTGTTCATGGAAACAGTTATTAACTTTATTCAACTACTATTATTTTGGACATAACACTTTTTATTATAAATAAAACACTGTTGTCAGGAAAATGTTAACGTGTACAGTTGTCCCAATCACGGTGAAAACTGCCACACGGATAAACTGCCAACTTCGAGATGAGCTTGTCATTACTCTAAGTTTTTTTTCAGTGTATGATTTGTCCTTTGGCCTGTAAAATGTTCAAAAACAATTCAAATTTTATTTTATTTCAAACAATTAATTTGATTGAAATTAAATAATGTGTTATTCCAGGATATATTATATTTTATGAATTAACACCATTACAAAAGTTCAACTTGTTCAATAAATTATCTTAGCTTTTATTACACAATGCCATTGCAAAGGGACAACATTTTTATCGAATTATCTGAATAGTTTTTACATCAACACTTTGGAATGGTGCAACATTTTCATCAAATTGTCTGAAATTTTTGACATCAAAGTCATTACAAAGGCGCAACACTCTTATGGAATTATCTTGATCGTTTTACATCAACGCTTTATATTGAAGGGCACAATATTTTCATCAAATTATCTTAATACTTTGTATTTACTCCAAAATTATTGCAAAACATTTTCATGGAATTATCTTCATTTTTTGTTCATCAACGCAAATTTGCAACAATAGCATTTAATACGTTTAATATTTGTTACATCAACAACAAAATTTTTTTCGTCCACGATTGGAAATGCTCGAAATTTTTGTCACATAAAAATTATCGTTTATCCATTAAAATATAGTCCGTTATAATAAAAAACCATTGCGCCGTAAAATTTTTGTATACAGTTTCATAGATTCAACACTAATTGAGTGTCAGAGCTAGACATAGGCGAAGCGTCTTTGGATGCTAGGGAAGCACTGCTTCCCTTTGAAACAGGCCGCTCTTTTTCAAATTAACGATTGTTTTTTAATAAAGATTTTATCAGCCATCATTCAATAAATTTTCAATACTTTAGTATTAAATAAATCTTCAAAGTTTCTGTAAAATTATACAAATATTTCCATATAAATATTTATTATTATTATTTAATTATATTAATTCCCAATATTTATAAAAAAAACTTCAACGCAATCAAAATATTTATTTATTTCGTCCAAATAATATACAAGAAGCTGTCCAACTTGCAGCGTACGGAATTATAATATTTGTACGCAAAAAAAAAGAAGAAACACAAATAGGAAACGAAAAAACGAAAAAGTTCAAACAAAAACCATAGCAGTAGATGCTGTGTTGCTTATAGCATATCATATACTATCATAGTAGTGCTATGGTAAATCTGTTTTGTTTTAGCTTATATGTACTGGTTTAATTGTTTTACTAAGTTTTACTACTTTACATCAAAGTATGTATTGATGTTTAATAAGAATTTGGATTTATTGTTTGAATTACAAATGTTTGAATAAATAATTATGGTGCATTATTAATTAAAAATTATTACAGAACAGTTTCCAAACCAGTTTTGTTACACACTTTTATTTAACTTGACTCTTGAGAGCTTTGATGGGTGGAATTTTGTGATTCAATTTTCAGTAACTTCCCATTATGTTATTAATCCCAAATTGAAAAGACAAGTTTGTTGAAGCAGTCAGTACGTATTTCTAAAACTTTTAAAGCAAAAAACTTTATAAATCTGAAGAAAAAAAATTCAAATTTTTTTTCATTTTGAAAGACCTTAAAGAATTGCACTGAAATCCTCATCCTCTGGTTGACTCATTTTGAGCGAAGGAATTTTGGTAATACTGTGTATATCATTATAATAATAGACATCATACATGTTTGGGTCATTTCATCTTAATAAAGAGCCTTACATTATAAATAATGAACACAAAAAAAAATAAAAGTATGACATTTCGCTATAAGCTTATAGACCTTTTTTCTTAAAGTTCAAATCGTTATTTTGGTGTATTTGACAGATTACATACAGCAATGATATTTAAAAATCAGTTATTATGTATGAAAATATGAAAATCCATAAGATCTGAATGCCCATTTACCGCGCTGAAATTTTGCTCATACTGAGTATCTCATTATAATACAGGACATATTACACATTTTTGTCATTTTTTTATGAAAAAATGGCCTTAAATTGTAATAATGAGTGATTTGTATTTCGAAAATTTTAAATAATTGTTATTTCTTCTAAATCCAGATTGTTTTGTGTTCTCGTTAAGTTTTTTTTACTATAGTTGCATAATTATTATTTTTTCAATACATTTTAATACATAATTAATGATTTCTAATTATCATTGCTGTATGTAATCTGTCAATTACATACAGTAATATAACGATTCGAATTTTAAGGAAAAAGCTCTATAATTTAGACCTTTTTTCCGAAAAAAAACTTGACATTTGGGCGAACATATATATTTAATAATTTATGTACAACTTAAAATTAATACAACGAGCAAAGAAACGCACTAAAATTTTACACTGGATTTTTAAATAACATACTTACAATTGTTATAGTGCAATTAACCTTATTAAAATTACTTTAAATTTCATAGAATATTAAATTTTCGATAAATGATTTAATTGCTAGTTTTACTTATGGTGTATTTTCTGTGAAATAATGTGGTTAACTTATTTGTAGGTAAAATTATATAACTAAAAACTCTAAAATAAAAAAATAAATAAAAAAAATTTAAAAAACACACTTTTTGAAAAACGAACTAAAAAGCAGAAAATAAATTTTGCGTTAACACCAGCGTTATGTCTTTTATAATTATATTTCCTTTGAAATTGTTAGAAGAAAAAATATTTAAATGGTATTTAACACATCTTAGCATAGATGCAAATATTAAATTTTTGACTAATTTAAAATGCTAATTTTCGATTGGCAAACAGTCTTCCGTTCCCATTTGTTACATAAAATAAAAGTGGGTGGCGCATTCAGAAACGAAAGGGAATAAACGTTGGTAGTCTCTCTTGTTAGAGATTAACATAGAACACATTTGTTCCTTTTCTATATTAACGTATGCGTCACCCACTTTTATTTTATGTAACAAATGGGAACGGAAGACTGTTTGCCAATCGAAAATTAGCATTTTAAATTAGTCAAAAATTTAATATTTGCATCTATGCTAAGATGTGTTAAATACCATTTAAATATTTTTTCTTCTAACAATTTCAAAGGAAATATAATTATAAAAGACATAACGCTGGTGTTAACGCAAAATTTATTTTCTGCTTTTTAGTTCGTTTTTCAAAAAGTGTGTTTTTTAAATTTTTTTTATTTATTTTTTTAATATGTCAACATATTTTTCAATAAGAAAATAGAAGATCTACTGATTTCTAAATTATGTAGGTATTTGTCTTCTTTTGAACCATTTTCGTGGTTCTATTTCTCGATTGTTTGTTAGGATAGAACCAATCAACAAATACAATAATTTTTTCCCTTGGTGAATTTCAATAATATAAAACCATAGTCCATACTTTGATATATTAAGCAAAGAAATTTTTTCATGTATCTGATGAGATGAGCTGCTTTGTAACAACCATATTTATGTTCCAATATTAGTACATATAAATAAATGCAATTTTTAAAATGGATTGAATTTTGCGTTTCAAACCAGAGGATCATGTTTTTTCCGCAAAATTTATTTATTTTCCTTGCCGTTTTGTGCATTGATAATTTCATAGCAAACAACTGCTTCGGATATTAAACAAAAACTGTTCCTTTAGAACAAAATAACTTAAAAGTTTTGAGTAGATCATAAATGGAACGCATAAACTTTAAAAATATTTCAAATATAAATACACAATTTTATTCTTATTTTAAAATAATTATTTTGAGCTTATGATTGATCTGACTAGTCCATTATTATTTTGATCTGACTAGTCCATTTTATTATAAAAAATACAAAAACATGTTTGTAGCCGCCGATCTAAATAAATTAGTAAAATGAAATGCTATTACACAACTTTCTCGAGGAAGAGTAGATTAAAGTGAAACAAGTTTGATCTTTAATGGTAAGCGTCTTTAGTTAAAAGTAATAGAAAAATATGCAAAAAATATATTTTTCTACAATAGCAAATGAATTCTACTTTCATGCAGATTTAATCTCCTTTGAAAATCGTTTTTTTCCTCTAGTGTATAAAATCATATTCGCTAGATAACAAATTGTAGTTGCTAAGGTATCTTCATCAAATAGTTTTTAAGACAAAGTAACCATGAAAAATAGAATATGAATTTGAAATGGTATGTCGTCGATTTTCAATTAAATAATTTATAATAAATATCATTCACAAAAAAGCAGCGTTTCCATATCTTGTAGCAAAACGTATAGTAGAATTTTTTTGCCAGCGAACACAAAATTTGTTTGTTATGCGCATATTGTTTGCACATGCGCATGAGCATGCGCATATTGTTTGCACATTCAGTGTCTCGATTAAAATATTAAAAAAACTATTGGGGTCCCATTGAAATGGACAAAAAAAAACATATAAAATTAACAAATTACTATTGAAATTCAACCAATTATAATAGAAAACCAAAACCTAGTAAAAATGATTTTGTAGGCAATGTAACAAAATTTTGATAATTAAGAATAATTATAATAAAAATAACGACGCCTATGGAAACAAATATCACAACAAACAAATGGTACGAACTAGAAGTAGAAATTTAACTAATATAATTGTTTTGAAAACAAATTTATCCCAAAATAAATAATACATCTCTGTTTTACTTTTTGTCTCATCTTTTATCTCTTGCTGCGTCCTATTTGTCAAAAATTCGCTGGCAAAAAAATTCTACTATACTATGTTTCTTAAAATAGGCTATTTTTGAGTTTTAATAGTAGTTATTGTGGAATATTATTAAGAACGCAGCATCCCATTCTTAAAAACTCGCGCTTCGCCTATGGAGCTAGATACCTCGCTAGTGTCGAAGAAAGAACTAACGTGGAGAATTAGAGATTTAATTTGTTAGAATCAAAAAACTTAAGCTTGTAACTCAAATGTTGCATCAGCTTCAGTCTGACAGATCAAATTTTCGATAAAGACAGAGAAATTCTTTAAGGTATCTTAAAGGGAAGTAACATCTCGAAGATCATGACATAAAATATATTTTAAGCATGACTTGGGCATGTTCTACAAGGTGAATACACTTAACCTAGGTGGTTTGGTTTTTATGCAACAACCATTATTATATATATAAGTATCTCAACGAACTAACTGTTATAATACTAACAATTTCATGTACAACAAAACTCGAGTAGCACAACCACATTGAACATGTTTTCAGAAATGTAAGGCAAAACTTTAAATAATTTCTAACAATCAAGAGAATGTGTTGACTAATTTCAAAAACAAATACAGTCATTTCAAAGCTCACATAATATTTAAACTTTTAACATTTAATCATTGAAACTTGAATCTCCATTACCATAATTTCCTCCAATAAAGCTTTCCTCATAAAAGTATCATTTTTCAAAACCATAATTTTCATTAAGCTTGTTTCTCACACACACACACACATTCAAAGTTCGTTCAGAAGTTTTCACTTATTCAAAATAATTTTCACAAATATTTCAGGAAAGTTATTTTCTTTTGCATATATCTTGTTTGTTGTTAATAAACCACTGAACATATAAATAAATGAAATTTTGTGTGTTTCTGTTTTGTTATAATATGCTTGAATTTTAATGAATATACATGAAAATATATATATAGAATGAATATACATATAGAAAATACATATAGAAGAAAACAGTGGTAAGCAAATGAAAAGAAAAGAAAAACATAAAAAGAAAATTTAAAATAAATTTTCTGTCATCAAATAGATGTTGTTTCCCTTTTTTATTTTACTTTTTGTTCATTTGTTTAACAAGAAACTATTTCAATTCAACATTTGACATTTTTCCCTTTTTTTATGTTTTTAGAAAAGAAAATTTCATATAATAGAAAAGGAAAAATTATTTTCATTTATCAACTTACAAATTTTTCATCATTTAATTTTTGTTTATTTTATTGAGTTTTTGTGGTACTTTTGAGTTGAGTTGATTTCGTTTGTTGTTGTTTTGTTGAATAAAAAATGTTTGATTAATGATTTTTGAAAAATAAAAAATAAAAAGAATTGATTTGGTAGGATTTGCAAATAAGTAAATATTGAAAACTAATTTTATGATAGAAAAATATTATTATATTTGATGTTGATATATGAAAAGCGAATCTTCGATACTGTAGTTTTGATTAGTTGGAAAAATATGTCAATTTCGTGTTGTTTATTAGAAAATGTTGCTTATATTTTAGATCCTCTAGATTTTCAATTTTTTTCGAGTTTGTATCACTATGTATAAAAACCTTCAGGTCATCAAGTCTGATGCTGTTGAGAGATGAGTG
The DNA here is from genome assembly GCA_963693315.1 of Diogma glabrata. Lineage (NCBI taxonomy): Eukaryota > Metazoa > Arthropoda > Insecta > Diptera > Cylindrotomidae > Diogma > Diogma glabrata. The sequence continues at coordinate 192,437,248 of OY856187.1, read as the reverse complement.
GAAAGTTCTATGGTAAGCTGCCTGTAAAAGAGTTTTGGAAAAATGTGGTTAATGTGCATTAAATGTGCATGATACGAAATCCACGTGTACAAAATTGTGCATAACATATGTCTGCATTTGATGTGCATCAAAATGCCTTAGCTTTATATGCACACATGTTTCAGACCCATGTTTTACGAATAATGAAAAGGTGGTCAAGTACGAATAAAATTTCAAATAATAACTCAATAATAATTGTGAACCGTAAAATTCTAAAAAATACCAGTATTTCTTAAAAATTGTGTTTTTTCATATGACCGACCAGACCACTCATATGTGTAGAAAAAGTTTCGGTTCACCCTTCCCCACTCTTATCCTTAGAAAACGCAGACATGTAATTATTTGAGATATCACTTATTTGTTGTTGAAAATTTATCAAACCTCCTGTCTCTGTGAATTTTTTCAAATTTTTTTGTCAGTCACCGTGGGGAAATGATGGGGGGAGGGATAAATGCACTTTTTTGAAAATAATTTAAAAGCTAAACCTAAAAAACTTTTTTTTAAAATTAAATGCAGGACTCGGTTTTAAATGGTGTTTTAACCCCTTCTCATCCCTACTCCTTAAAAAATCATTCCACATTCGTTTAAAGATTTTCGATCAATTACGTTTGTAACTAAGCTAGTACAAAAAACAAAAGGAAAATGCCATTATTCAAAATTATACAAAAAAGGTGTATTGTAAAATTCCAAATTGCATTTTAAAGGAAAACTGAAGTGAAGATTTTTTATCTGATACCATATTTGACTCGAAAAAAATGTAATTTCTCAAAATCCTCACTACCTAGCCTTGTAAAACAAACAAAAACTATTTTATTAATCTTTTAACCCATCATCTAATAGGTTAGTTTTATACGCATCTTAAATTTCAAGTACATGGAATATTTGATTTACGATATAAACAAAAAAATGCGCAAAACACGTTTAACTCTCGCCAATAGAGTTCGTTATAAAAAGCGAAACCCTAAAAATGAAGTAAAACGAAATGAATTTAATAATAATAATAATATATAACAGAATGGAAGATGTCGGTTTACCGATATTTTAATACATTTTTTATAATATTAAGAAAATTAAGAAAATTAATATTATTTTTTTTTTATATAAGTGACATATTTAAATTTATTGATATCTGATTTTTTTGTTTATTTAAATTATATCATTAAAAAATTTGTGAAAAACTGGCCGCATTATTTACAAATGCAATCACACACCTAAATTTTCAATTTATAACTTAAAAACAAGACCAAAAATATTTGTCTAGGAAGGATTTACAACGTATTAGAAGATCCTAGTGATAAAAGTCATACATTTTCCATGCACATTTGGTAGACATGTTTACATGATTTAAAAATGCTAAATTAAAACAAACAGGTACGATATTGACATTTAAATACTTTTAAACTTTCACTAAATTTGAAATATATACCGAAATTTTTAAAAAACTCTTAAAAGTCAGTAAACTAATAGAGCGCACAAAATATGCATGCACTCGTGCACTGTGCACACTATGTTTGTGGATCTATTGGTTGATCCGATATTGTTGATACTTAAATTTTATTGCATGAACAAATGCGTACCATTTACAAATTCATACCAGTTAATCATACACTGTGTAACGAGCGGCTGATGACAGGTAAAGATTATCTTAAGCAATGGAGAACACGTGCTCCTTGAGTTTATTCCGACTAACTTTAGTACGGGATTCCCGTAATTTTTATCTTCCCCTTTAGAAATAAACGGAATCAAAGGTAAAAAGTTAAGTAACTTTTGTGACCCACAACTGTTAAAGGAAAAAAGCCATCGTCACCATTAACTACGACTATCAAATGTTAAATAAAAAACTAAATCACACTGAAAAAAACATGTTCTATTCCCAATTGAAATGCAGTTGTCCCAATCTCGCCGCGGGTGCAAATATGGCGAATCGAACTCCAAAATTGATTCAACATCTATATAGTTACAGAACGATGTAGTTGAACCAACCTTACGGAATGTTTATGTGAATATAAAATATAGTTCAAAAAATTTAAAATATTTCAATTTTGAAATGGAAAACTCATGATGTAATGCCAAAATAAATTTTTTTTTATGGAATTGCTTATTGACTTTATTCAACTACTTTTATATTGCATGGAACACTTTATATTTTAAATAAAACTAAAACTGTTGTCAGTAAAATATTTATATGTAGTTGTCCCAATCACATTGTTATTGTTTGCAAGTATTTTTGTTTTGTTTGAATAATAAACTACCAACTTCGCGATGAGGTTGTCATTACTTCAATTTTTTTTAGTATACTCCATGATTTATTCTGGAACCAACCTGCCATCTTAAATAAATTTAACGGCTCATATTAATGATTAAATTTTATTAGTACTACATGTTGCATTATGCACAGCACATGCTCCTTTGCTATGATTGCCTCCAAAATAAATAGACGACTGTAGAAAAGTGTAATCAAAAATTATTGCACCAGAATTAAAATGATTGTACAAAAAATCATTAAAAAACCGATGTACTAAAACAGGCAATTGAATAATACCATGCAAAAAATTATTGTTGCACCACAATAAAAGGGCGATTTTGGCAAATTACTACAATTACACAAATCACTGCACCAAATTAACTAGTGATTGGTAAAAAAGCCTTAGTTAAAGGTCCAATCGCGATCAAAATACGCAAAACTAGTTAAGTGGAGAATTAAAAAAGTTATCGGAGATTTAAATGTTCAAGCAACCGGACATTATTGTTGTAATAATAATGCCCGGTTGCTTGAACATTTAAATCTCCGCGATTGGACCTTTAAATAAGGCTTATACCTTCACTTGAGTTTTCTTATCTTGTTATTCAGTTAAATGTTTGTTTGTTTTTGTCAAAAAACGGCGTGAAAAAGGTTTGAGAGATATTTCTTCTTGAATATTTAGCTAACTCTCATTTATAAATGTTCAAGCAACTGAGCATAAAAGTTGTTGAAAAAAATTGTATAAATATGTTATTATAAAATTAAATATCTGATAAGACACTGATCCGTTAAACCACCTTCAAACGCTAACGATGATGACATATTTGTTCTCGCTTACATCAAATTTAAACAATATTTTTTACCGGTTCCAATGTGTGTTGAATTGTTTACTATGTGATTTTTATGATTTGTGCTGCATGTTTGTAAACATGAAACAACAGCTAGCAACCGACACCTATGAGAGTTTTTACAAAACCAAGTAACACATGGAACATTTTAAAAGTCAAAATTTTCTTTCATATGAAGTCAAGCGTGTTTAGTGTTACTTATAATAAATTATCAATTAACATCTCTGAATATCCGAAGATACTACGCCAACTGAGATTAGGATTAAAACCAACATTTTATTTACCTGTAGAATTTATAAACACTGTTTTTATATTGAAGGATTTTTTTTGTCAGCAATTAAGCTTAACTAAACATTGAAAATCACTTGAATTTTGTAATTCGAAATAATTTTTCATTTTTTCTAAAGACTCCCTTAGAAGAATTTTTGTTTGTTTCGTGCCGGAATTCGAATTTTCCATAATGCCTATATAGACGGGGAGGCAGCGTTGCAAATCAAAAGTCATTTGATGCCGGTTGATTTTTATTTATTTTAATTAAATAGCTCCAGCTGATAATAAATCTGGCAGTCAGCTGCTAAAGTAGTGGGGGTGTGGTTGTGGGAGACTTTTAAACTGGTAAAAAAAAACGAATTCCAAAAGTAATTTGATGCCGCTTCAAAATTTGTATGATGCATGTCATAGTATAGACCATTTCCGGTTTGACACTTCCGGTTAAAAAGATTTTTTTCCAGGTGTTTATCCCTACTGTAGCCTACAATTACCGATCGATTTTCATGAAACGTTAGTAAAAGCTTTCAAGTAACATGAGAAAGATTTTATCAGCTTTTGGAGTACATTGGATAAAGGTTTGGGGTCCACCATACAACAGGTGGTTTTTTCCACAATGTTTTTTATGTTTGTTGGAGCATAAAACATTCGTTCGTGAATGAATTTTGGCGACACTTTGGAAAAAGATGCAAATATGTATGTCACGAAACTGATTAGTTTTTGAGCGATAGTGAACAAAGTGGTGGGGGGTCTCCCAAACACCTGTTTTTTTTTAAAGCTTAATAACATCTGTGCCTGATAATCGAATTGGATGAAACTTGGTACATAAACATTTGGTACGAATCACAAAAGTTCTGCATCCCAACTTCCGGTTTTTCATTTGCAGAAATATTGTTTTTGCAGAAATAAATGCAGAAATATTGGAAACAGTACTAAAACTTTATATACCAAGTTTCCATAAGATCATAAGTCGGGGTTAGAAGTTATTGAAGATTTAAACTTAGAGGTGCTCGGGAGACCCCCCGCCATTTTGTCCAAATTTAAAATGAATTCAGATCTTCCATTTTCAAGTAAACCTGGATCATTTGCCAAAGTTTCATCAAGATCCTATGCAGAAAGGTCTTGGTATTAGAGAAAAAGTGAGTGAAGAATTAGATTGCTTGGTGAACGAAAAAGTGTTACTACCTGGATTTTAAGGTAACACTAAACAAATTTGTTATTCGGAACATTACCCATTACCTATTGTTGAAGATGTATTTGCGAGTTTAGCAGGCTTCTCAATTTTTTGTGTATTGATTTTAAAGGGGGACATATCTTTACCCATAAGGGTTTATTTCAATTTCAAAGGTTACCGTTTGGAATATCCTCGGCACCTGCAATTTTTCAAAATGTAATTTAGCAAATTGTAGGAGGTATTTCGGAGGTTATTAGTTATTTGGATGACATACTAATTTTTGGTGACGATGAAAAGGATCTTAAAAATAAATTAGCCAAAGTTTTGTTGAAACTAAATGAGTTCAATGTTAATTGATGGGCATAAGTGCAAATTTTTTGGAAATTCGAAGGAACATTTATTACATGTTATTTTTAAGGATGGTAATCAAACCATACACTAATAAGGTAGATGCCTTATTGAAAGCGCTAGCCTCTACAAATGTAATGGAATTACAATTTTATTCCAAATTTGTGTGCGTTGTTATATTCTTTGTATTTTTGCTAAAGTAAGGTGAAAAATATGAATGGTCCGATAGTTGTGAGAAAAAATTTAATAATTGTAAAAAGTTTTTGTCTTGTGATAATTTATTGGTGTTTTATGATCCACAGCTCCCACTTGTGGCATCATGTGATGCTAGTTCTTATAGTGTAGGTGCAGTTTTAGCTCTTTTGGTTAATGGACTTGGGTGGCCAATTATATTTGCGTCTAGTATGTTAAGAGAAAAATTATAGCTAGCTACATCAAAATGCGTAAACCGTTTGCTGTTAAAAATTTTATAAGTATTTATTTATGGCGAACAATTTGTAATTTACTGCGATCATAAACTAATGCATGAAATTTTCATAGATGGTCTATTTTTTTGTCGTAGTTTAATTATGAAATTTAATACCGTAAGAGCTCGATGATCTGTAATGCTGATGATTTATCGCAATTACCAATAGGAGGGAATACGGGTTGAAACGAACCCCAATAAATTTTTTTAATTTATCGAACGAACTGCCTTTAACTCAGGAAGAAATAGCAAAACAAACACAACTGGATGAAGTTTTATAGCAGGTTTTTAAATATCTAATGAATGGATGGGTAAACAATGTTCTACATCAACTAAAAAACTAGTTTAAAATTGAAAGTTCATTATCGTGTCATTCAAATTGTGTATTTTATGGTGATCATATTGTAATTTCTACTCGAATAGTAAGTAAAGTTTTAGAATTATTGCAAAAATCTCATACAGGCGTAGTAAGGATGAATATTATAGCTAGAGAAATAATTTGGTGGCATGGGGTGAATAAAGATATTGAAAATTTCTGTTAAACATGTATCCAATGTAGCTTAGATCAGCGACATTCTCGTGATTGTGATAATGCTCAATGGCCAGAAACTTCATACCCTGAAACCATCTATTCCATAATATTTTAACTTACTTAGTCCCGTAATGGTACTTAAGTTACTTACTCCAGCCATGCGTAACAAAGAAGAGTAAATCAGTGTTGTGCAATTTCTTAACAAAAAGTAATTTAATGTAATTCTTAACATATAAAAAAATGAATTAGTTGCATTTCTACTATCAATGTAAAGAACTTAAAGTTTGTATAGAATGTAAACAATGCAAATGTTCCAATATGACTGATTATTAGAAATTAGCGGCATAAATTGAAAATGAAAACAAAACTACTAAGTATTGATCGATTTAAACTATTGTGATTAATTCCTTAATTAAATTATACTCCAAATACAAACACAATCCATTACGTATTTATATTCGAAATGTAATTTTAGAAATTCTTGTTCCATTGAATTTAGTTGTGTTGCAGCATAAAGTTATAACATAAACTTGTATTGTAGAGTTTTTATATTGCCAGACCATAAAAATGATTTTTTTCCTCTTAAATTGCAAGAGCAATTCTTTTGAAAATTGATCCAAATTATACACAAAATGTTACGTCTCGTTGAATATTAGTTAAAGCAGGGTAACTTAAGAGAGATTCCGGGTTTTAATTGGAAAATATAAATAATTAATTCAAATAATTCTTATATTAAGAAAATTCTTATATTAAGTGCTTTTTCATATGATATCTCACATAACTGGGTTTTAAATGGTGTTTTCCCCCTTCTAATTCCCCATCCTTTAATAAATATGATTAAATATGATATATACGATTAAGTGTTTAACACTTCGCTATATTTTTCGTTCAAAATTTACCACGTTGTCTATATTTTCTATATTTCTATATTACTATTTGACTCGGTAAAAACAAGTGTTTTCTTACAGGCCTTATATCGCGGCCCCGTAAAACAAACGGAAACAACTTTATTTTTTTTTTGTATTCGTCATCTTTAGGGGACATGTTAGTTTTATACGCGTCTTTAATTTTAGGTTCATAGAATTCAAAGTTTATGAGATAATTAATTTTAAGACATAAACACATTATCTCACCAATGTGTTCCGTATAAAAAACAGAACCCTACAAATAAGGTTGACTATGATCCTAAAAACGACCCAGTTATATTAATAAACATATTTTAGCTAATTCAATTTATCTATCCATCACAAGTCACTGACTTATCCGATTATTATAACTTCTTTTAGATCCCATCGTCTAACACCAATCAGCAATTTTATGATTTTCTCAAATATTGTTATTAAGAAAACTTTTAAGTACTCAACAAAAAAGGTAAAATATCCTTTTTGGATATTTCATTGTAATTTAGGCCAAGGTATGAAAACAAAAAAATCTGCCAAAGGGATTTATATCAGCTATTCTGTCTGAAAAATGAACTTAAATTAAATCTTGGGATAAACACACAGAAAAAAAGGGAAGCTAAAACTTCCGAATATAACTAAGCTTATAATCTCTAATGTAAACGGCAGAAAGCATAAAATTAAAACACTTCTTTAAAAGCATAACCTAAATTTTTGTTGGTTGTTTTTTGTGTTATATAAAAGAAAACATTTTTTTTATTTCATCCTTACAAGTGAAAAATTTAATTTTCCCATCTGATCCGTCATAACACTTTTTATCATTGTTTTTTTTATTTCTCTTTTTTGTTTAAAAATTTATATGTATAATTTTATGAAAAATAAAAAAAATGTAACGAACGGAAAAACTGACATTAGAGAAAAGTTAGCAGCCAACGTTGAAAAATTGTGTCATTAACAGACGGAATAGATCATATAATGTAACAACAGAGTTGAATAATTAAATTTAAGAGTGAATTTGAGGGGAGAAAATATACACGAAAGCACAGTTGTTATGGACGTTTAAGTTGAAACAAAATAGAATTATCAAAAATAAAAAGGAAACTTGATTAAAGCTTGGATAGTGTTATTTTTTACATCATTACTCATACAGCAAATGAGATAAGAAAATTTAAATGAATAATTTCCGTTTTGAGGATTTTTTTATCTTTAATCTAATATGCTGAGTTAGCAAACAACTACCATACAATTTTTTCTTACCTTGGATTTTAAGGTAAGTGAATGTAAAAATCCAATCACCAATTTTGAAACAAATTTGAAACAAAAATTTAACGATAAAGTTGTTTAGTTGGTCCAACACAATTGTAATAGTTTCAAACAAAAAAATTTAACAAATTAAATCAATTCTTATCGACTGTAAAGTAGGTTTTGAACTTTTTATCAATAAATCAAAAATTCCTGTTGTGATTATACAATATATAATCAAAATGAAATACAAAACAAAAGTGTATACGACTTCATATCACCCTATATAATAATTTCAACTAAACATCTGTTACAAATTCCAGAAAGGATTCAAGAAAGCAAAACCATTAAATAAAATATATGCAGAATAATGGCATCGATTATTATCAGTATTTCTCGAGTTTTCTATGTAATGAAATTTTCCTAGAATAATCGAAAATTACAACAGAATTGAATTTCAGGAATTCCTTTTGCAAAATGAGAAAAAATTTATATTAGAGTGCGATAGTGTAAACAGTTTAAGTAGAGTGCGATTGTGTTGAGTGAAATTAATTATAAACAAAACGCTGTATCGTGAACATAAAAATGTAAAAAGTAAATAGAAGTAAAGTTATTTTTTAGTTTTAAAAAAAAGTTTTAAGTATTTTTTAATAGAAATATGTATAGGGTATTATTTTGGAGGTTGTGTTATACTAAAAATTTTTATAATCAATAGTTGGAGTTTATTAAACTATTGTTAGAATATTCTGATATAGAAATATTGCTTGGTGTATTTCTTCCCTGTTGTTGTGAAACAGTAAATGTCTTGAAAACTTAATGAAACCTGATGTTTTTGCTTACTATTCAGGGATGGAATCCAAAAACCGATTTAGGAATTAAGTTCGAATTAAAACGTGACATTATATTTTAAAAACTGGGTTAAAAAAACGCGACATTGTTATTAACTGATTTTGTTTCGCCAAATCCCTTAAAGCGGTTTGCCCATATCTGATATATTATGCGAGGAAAAGTTTTGTTATTTCCTCATTAGAAACCTTAATTAATTAAACGAAAATTACAAATAATTGATATATAAATATACAAATTCTGGTTATTCTCTTAGTTAATAGACGTGATATTAACAGTTGAAAGAACTGAACTGAATTAAACTGAAATTCAAGAAAACATATCGATATAAAATTTTTTGATGAATATTGAACAGTAAATTCATGCTAAAACATTCAAATATTAAAAAGAACTAAATAAAACGACAACAAGAATTTTAACTATCACACCTTTTTTAAAATAAAAATTAAAAGTGGATAAAAGTGGTAATCAGAATAAAAGAACTTCATATACAACATGAATTTTAGATGGTCTCCTAATGTTTTGCCAATTTGTTTCCCTTCAGATAGCACAGATTTCTTTCAATTTCTGCATTGGATTCCATTAAGACTTCCATCTTCAGGCTATCACAAGACACTGTCTAGTATAGTACTACGAGGAAAAGTAGCCGGGATAGTACACAGACTTGTCTCACTTCTCGGTGTTTGTAGTATTGATTGCTTTGTTTCGTTTATTCGAATTCTGTTTTCAATATCCTGGTACAATTCTCTGATAGGATCAGTTATTTTCTTCGGTACGTCTATTTTGCGAAGTGAATTGCAGATAGCGATGGAGCCAAATATGCGCTCGAAGTCCACAAAGAGGAGATACAGTTGTGAATTCCATTCATTTGATTGCTCCATGATGATACGGATTATGTTGATAAGATCAGTACAGCTACCTTAGCTAACTTGTTCATTTCTTATTTTTTTGTTAATTGTAGAAGATATTCTAACAACAACATTATGCGAATTTAAATTTTCGGTAATATTGCGAGAAAATAGAGGATGACTATTTGGAAGATGAACAAGTTTATTTTTTATATGAGGATTTTTGCATTAAATTTCTAGACATTACTTTGTGAAATTGTGAGAATTCCTAAGATGGGAATATTTCTATTATAGTCAACATCCTAAGTAAAGAATAAATAGTCTATAGTCATTTTTGATTGTTTCCATAATCAATGAAAAATCATTGACTGACACTTGCAAAAATATTGTGGTATAGCAAATGCAAAGTAGACATCATTATGGGAATTCTATTTTTCGTCATCGCTTCCATGGATTCCAATTGGTAAGCATAGCGACACTAATGAGAAAGGTATGAAGCGAGAAGTGGTTTTTTTCTGAGAAAATTCCAACCACACCTTCGAATTGAGAAAATTCAAATTATTTACCTATTTACTTGAGTTTAATTACTCAAACCAAAAAACCAAAAATGCTGTCTAAGATGCATACATATGTGACAATAATTAACCAATTGCGCCAGTCATTGATTACATATTGATTGGAAACAAATAATAATGACTATAGACGCGTAGTCATTATTACTATACAGTATACACTTAGACAACTACAGTAGAAATATACCCATCCTATGAATCACACAAAGAAATGTTAAGAAATTATATATAAAAAGACCCCAACACTGATCAGAAAGGTTCGAAACCGGCCTGTAACATAAAAACGAGAAGTAAAGGTTTTTTCTGCGAAAAATCCAACCATAGCTTTGAATTGAAAAAATTCAAATTATTACAAATTATTACTTATTGAAATTATTACTTGAATTGAATTGCTCACAAAAATACCCAACATTTTTATTTTATTTTATATTACTGAATTTTTTGATTCCCAGTCCCAAAAATCTCATCATCCCGAATTTAATGATACATCACAATGGAGATTGCATGGCATGCTTATGTTTAGTGAATCACTGTAGATTTTCATTGGATAAACAAGATGCTAATCAAAAGAAATATAAATGAATAAATACGTCTTTCGCGTTCTTAAACGTTATCTGGTGATAACAGTTTTGCAAAACAAGCCCTTACATGTCTTGTTTTTTTCGTAGTAGTTTTTCCAAAGTATTTTGCAACTCAATTACTCCAATACTCCTGAAATCAATCCACATATATTATTATTTAAAAGAAAATTAACTTTCCATTTTGCTTATGCATTTTTGGGTAGAAGAACATCTCCTCGTTTTGGAAGTATTCCTCCAAACCGAACGTTAACTTTACCTGCTTTAGAGCCATGTTGCAAGACTTGACTCTAAGTCAAAAGCTACTGAATTTTTTTCTTACTGTCAATTCCTCGGGCCAACTTTCAGTATCTTGTAAGAACCGAGAAAAACAGAGGGCATTAAATTTTAGTCATGCTTTAAACTTGGTTCAATTAATTTTCTTTTATCTCACCAATTAATGAAACAGCTTTTTAATGCTTCATGGCCAAGAAAATTACACTCACTAGCGCGTTATCATTAGTATTGATACTGTCACAAATTGACATCGCTATCTATCTACACCCTATCTATGTCTATCTCTACATGCAGTATAGAATCGATGATGTGAACTTGAACCTATCCGATTTTCTTGAGTAATCGTTAGTATAATAAAAAAATTCTCATTTCTCATTTTTTTCATAGTTTTGACACAGGATGGCTCTAAATTTGTTAAAAAATTTTTTAGACAAGGAAAATTTAAAGTTGGATTGTGCTATGGATGGTTAACCGGTTTTATTGATTTTTTTTTTGTTTAAAAGGTGCTATGTAAGACTTTATAAAAATAATTCACTGATCAAAAAAATAATATTTTAATGACATCATGACAAACATGGCATCAAAAAATAAACCTTTTTATATATAAAAAATCAAAGAAAATTGATTTGAAATCGCCTCGTTGGAAAAACTAAAATTAAAAAAAATCTTATCAAATTTTTTATCAGTGTAATATTTTTATAATGCTATACTTAGTACCTTTCAATAAATAAAAAGTCCACTAAAATCGGCTAACCAGTTCGAGCACAATTTAACTTTTCCTTCCCTCTCTAAATTTTTAAACAAATTATAATTATAGAAATACATTTGTGTTCCTTGGAAGGAGAATTCACTGAGCCTGTAAGGTTAATGGCAATATTTTTTTAGTCAATGTAAAACGCAATTACCAACATGGACTAAAAAGGATATTTTCCCTCAAGATGTTGAATATCAAATAATTTGTATTTCATACTCACTGGTTGAATGGAATATTGCTACTAGCTGATGCCCTCTATTTGTTATTTTTTTTTTGTGAAAAACGAGATCTACACAGGTGAAAAAGTCGATATTTGAACTTATTTGAACCTGCCCCGCCACCTTTGCTCAAACAATACACTTTAAAAAAGTTATAAAAGTCATATTTTTTGTTTTGTCTATATTATACGCCAAGTTTCAGGATAATCAAGGTTCAGGTTCATAGGTGACCAGTGGCGGGGAACCCCAACATGAATGAAAACTTTGAAATTAAATTGCTCAAGAACGGCTATACCGATGTCATCAAATTTTTTTTGTTTGATAGATGATTAGTTAATTGTTTGAAAAAAAATTAATTTTTTGATTTTGTAATTAATTTTTATATGAAAATATTAAAAAAATTTTTTTAAGGATGGCGCTAGGGTCGAAGATCAATTGGAATTTAATAATTTTTTTTTCGAAAATAGTTCTATTCGTACTCTAAAATATTTAAAATTTTCAAGGAGGCGTAAATTTGTGTTCTTGAGATATTTGATTTTTAAGATTTTAGTCCGACTAAAAATTCTAATTTTTCATAACTTTTTAAAACTTCAGTGGTTAAAATTTTTTGTTGATAAAAATTGTTCGAAAAAATAATGAACAATTAGTTTAAAAATTTTTAAAACTAAATATCTCAAGAACACGAGTTAACGCCTCTTTATAAATTTGAAATATTTTAGAGTAAGGATAGCACTATTTTCGAAAAAAAACTAATTAAATTCTAATTGATCTTCAACCCTATCTTTAAAATTTAATATTTTAATTTTAAACTTAATTACGAAAACAATAAATTAATTTTTTTTCAAACAAAATCATACTTTTGTTCTATTAAACAAAAAAAAGTTGGATGACATCGGTTTAGCCGTTATTGAGCAATTTAATTTTAAAGTTACATCGGATTGGCAGAATTATCATGCATGCGTTTGTGTGCCCTCTATGCTCAAACTATGCACTTTAAAAAAAATTGTAAAATAAGCCATATTTTTTATTTTGTCCATACTACTTATATGCCAAGTTTCAGGAAAATCAAAAATGGTTAAGTTTACACAACTCGGTCTAGAACACGTTTTTCTTCAGCTATTATGTTTTCATTTGCATTTTTTAAAAGGAATTTATTCATACATACAAAGATTTATCTTTTTAACATGCCGACTTTGGAACCAGATTGGAAACTTTTTTGAAAAACAGATGAAGAAGTCCATTGTCCAAACGATACTAACATAAAATGATATTGGTTTGTCGATTTCTGTTAAATTAATGCTATTTTTGTTCATTTTAGAACTTCTGCAAGGGCTTACAAATAAAATTTTCTGGATCACTTGGAAGTCTATAACGGATATGAAGTTGAATGTTTATTACTCCTGCATTCATGTATGGCATGTCAATCGCAACGGACAACAACGAACAATTAAAGCTCTGAAGTAATTAGCTTCTAAGAAATGGATCAAAGTGCTCAAAACGTTTAGCTCATTTGTTTATATATTCCAAATAATGACTACTTTTTTTTTGTAAGGTTATGTCTGGTGCTACGTAGAAATTTAAATCTTGCTCTCTCATCTCACCAGTAATCTCTTGAGAAAAATAACATTTCCTTTTTGGATGATTTTTCTTCAATACTCAAAAAAAATATACATGTGAAAGGGGTAAATCATAAACTCGTAATCCAATCTTTAATCTGATTACCACCTTCATAATTCTATAAACACAAAAGAATTTAAGCTAACAAAAGCAGAAAAAAATCTACTTAATCTTATTTTTATATTTTTTTTTTATTTTCTCTCCAGTGTATTAATCGTCCAAACCGAAAATATTTTTTTTTTTTCATAAATTATTTTTCCTATTTTCTCATCTAATAATAAAAGTAATTTCGCATCTCGATCACGTTAGCTCCTTACTCACAAATCCATTTATTATTATGTTGGTTGGTGTTACAACCCACTAACATCCTATAATTTAATTCCTTCTATACCTCTATACTGATAATCTCTTGTAATTGTTTTCCCGAATTGGGTTTTTCTTTATAATTTTTGTGGCTGGAAAATTTTTCTGGATATATTTCGACAGTATTTAACTCATAATCCATGAAATTGTTTATAAAAATTGTGAAATTGCTTATTATAGAATTCTCATAAAGTTTATAAGATTGAATTGTGCGTATCCGTCATTCATAATTTTTTGCTTCACCACAATTTTAAATTGTGTGAAGTAATGCAATCTATCGAGAGAAAAAAATCCTACATACCCCAAATTTAGTTTTTTATTTTGTTTTCGACCATCCTCTATCTAAATAGCCAATAAAAATTTTGGTGTACGTCTGTGTGTGGGTGGGTGGGTGGATTGGTGAGTGTTTTAAGCTGTGGATGACATTCCTGCATAGGATCTTGATAAAACTTTGGCAAATGATCCAAGTTCACTGAAAAATGAAAGATCTGGATTCATTTTAAATCTGGACAAAATGACGGGGGTCTCCCAAACACCTCTTAGTTTAAATCTTTAATAACTTTTAATTCCGGCTTATGATCTTATGGAAACATAGTATATAAGGTGTTAGTATTGTTTCCAATATTTCTGCATACCAACTTCCGGTTTGTCACTTCCGGTTAAAATGTTTGTTTTTCAGGTATTTATCCCTACTGTAGTCTACAATTACCGATCGAATTTCATGAAATGTTGGTAAAAACTTTAAAATAACATGAACAAGATTTTATCGGCTTTTGAAATAGTTTGGACAAAGGTTTGGTGGTCCACTATACAGCAGGTGTTTTTTTCCCAAACATACTTTTTATGTTTTGTTGGGAGCATACAACATTCGTTCAAGAATGAATTTTGACACTTCATAAAGAGATGCAAGTATGTATGGCAAGGAGCTGATTAGTTTTTGAGCGATATTGATTGAAATGGTGGAGGGTCTTCCAAACACCTGATTTTTGAAAGCTCAATAACATCTGTACCTGATTATCGAATTGGATGAAAATTGATACATAAAAATTTAGTACCGTTCACAACAGTTCTGCATCCCAACTTCCGGTTTTTCACTTCCGATAAAAAATGTTTTTTTGTAATTTTTTGAAGTTTTTTTCAGTGTCTTTATGCACACCAGCCTACAATAATGAAGTGATTATGATGAAACTTATGGAAAAAATTTCAATTAGCGTGAGAAGATAATTATCATCTCTTAGAACACATTGATCAATGTGGCAGGGGGTCTACCATACAACTACTGACTTTCCACACTTTGTTTTAAAGTCTGTTGGGAGCATACAGGTTTCATTCATTAATTAATTTTAATGACACTTTGAAAAAAGATGGAGATATAAATTGCAAAGAACCGATCAGTTTTTGGGCAATATTGGGATAAGTAGTGAGGGGCCTCCCGAACACCTGTTTATTGTGCCACTATTTTTTTAAAGTTTGTTGGGAGCATACAACATTCGTTCGTGAATAAATTTTAAGGATACTTTGGAAAAAGATGCAAATTTGTATGGCAAGGAACTGATTAGGGTTTAAGCGATATTGAACAAAGTGGTGGGGAGTTCCCTGAGCTCCCATTGTTTTGAAAGCTCAAATAACATCTGTGCCTAGTAATCGAATTGAATGAAACTTGGTGCAAAAAGCATTTAGTATGGTTCACCACAGTTCTGTATCCCAACTTCTGGTTTGTCATTGTCATTAAATTTTTTTTTTACTTTTTCTCGTTCTACAGAATTTATCGATGGTCTAGCGCACAGATGTGGTAAGTGACATTTTTTGAGAAAATGAGTTAAGTACTCTATAAAATTCTCCATTTCATTTTTCAAATAATGTAAAAATGTTGTATGGGCATGTTTAATATTCTATCCAATAGATGGCATTATTGTTTGAAAAAAGTACTGTGGGCCAAAAACGTGCCGTGTTCAAATGTAGTATAATCACTTACAACAAAAGTATTTTAAAAATGAAATAATATTAGTAGCACAAATGTGACAAGTGAACAATTACCACATTTCTAGTAACATTTAAATAACGTGGTTTCTGCTATCAATAGTCAATTGTAGTTATTCATAAGTATGACCTAACTAAATACAAAATATTTACTACGTTTTCATGTAGATCAAAAATGATTTCAATCCTTATTCCGTATTCAAACTATAATAGTATATTAAGAAACTAGTTTCATAATCGACGATTTTATCGCACGCAATCTGTTTAGAAAACGACCCGCGCAGCGAGGAGTTTTCTCAAGGATAAATGCGATAAAACGTCTTAAGAAACGAGTTTTTTATACTATTTTTTTCTATTTTGCAATTTTTGTCTTGAAATTTTAAAAAATGTGTATTTAATTAAAAAATAGTCAATTTGAAATTTTGTTATTATTACTAATTATTTTAATTAATTAAAATATTTAACACTAATTTAGATATGCTTATTAATTTTATTTACATAACTATTCGTTTTAATGTTCACTGACGTTTGTATGACCAATGTGACCAACCTTGAAAGACAAAACTTTGCGTATCGTAATGAAGGCCATTTCGATACGCATTTGGGTATCGAAATGACTTTATTTTAGACGCAAAATAGAAAAAGTGTTTTTATGGCATAATTGAAAACAATTTGAAAACATTTTTAAAACTGTATCGAAAAACTGTGAAATTTAGTATTGACGAAATAAAGTAATAAAATTTCTTTCCTGATACTTGATTTTTTACATCAACCAGCTGTTTGCTGGTGATAATCAGTTATACTACAAACGTAAGCTAAATGTATATAATTTTACAATTTTTGAAGGACATAGTAAGGATGGTTATTGTTTTGTTTGGGACGAGTGCAATGGAACGAAAGGAAGCTCAGAAATAGCAACATGCCTTTTAAAATATTTAAATCAATTGCCTGAAACTGTTACCCACATTTCACCATTTTCAGATACATGTAGTGGGCAAAATAGAAATAAAAATACTACGACCGCTATGTTGTATGCAGTAAATACTATTCAAAACATTAAAACAATTGATTTAAAGTGTATGGAATCTGGACACTCATACCTGGAAGCAGACTCAATACACGCAACAATAGAAAGAGCAAGGAAGCACACAAAAATTTATGCTACCAGAAAATGGGCTTTATTATTTTCTGCAGCAAGAATGAGACCAAGTCCATACACAGTAATAACTTTAAATGATAAAGATTTTTGTGATTTGGAGAAATTAGTGCATTCAATGGTACTTAATACCACTTTAAATACCGAAAATGAAAAGATTACCTGGCTTAAAATTAAATGGATGTGGTTTAACAAAAGTGAACCAGATATTATGCAGTATAAATATGGATTACAAGACAAAAGATTGGATATTTCTAAAAAAAAATCGCAGGTAGGAAAAAAAAATTGGACTTTTGATGGTTTATTATCTTGTAAGTACCCAAAACAATTACCAATAAATGAAGACATGAAAAAAAGATTTAAAATCTTTACTAGCACTTAAAATAATTCCAGCTGATTATAAAAGTTTCTACAATGAACTACCAACAGCCAAAACATTGCAACCAGTAGAATCGGAAGATGAATAAAGGTTTTGTATAACTATATGCCTGAAACGTTCTCGTTAATACTTTGTTAGTAGGTATAGGAATATTGGAAGTACCAATATTTAATAAATTTATATTCTGTTATTTATGAATTTTTTTAAAAATATTTTTTTAATATTCGATAAATTTAAATTCTGTTTTTCTTTATGAATATTTTTTTTTATTTTCTGGTCACTGAGAAGGCATCAGTGTAATTAATAATGTTACAGTTTTTGTTTAATATTTTTTATAATATTGTTAATTTCCTATTAACTAAATTAATATAGTATAGATTTCTAAAAAGTATAATGCTTTAAGGTTAATAATTAAAAATAAAGTAAGAAAAAATATAATTGTGTTATTATTATAATATTACTAATAAAGTGTTATAAGCGTACATTATACTAAAAAAATATGAACAAATGTGGTAAGTACATATGGTTTGTATAAAATTAAATATTATTATGCATGTAAGTTCTAACATGTAAAAAGACATAATTAAAAAAGAAGACTAGATAACTACTATAAAACTCTATCGAATTCAACCACATAAAATTTGACATTTCCAATTTTTATTGAAGTGTAAACTTTCAAATGCCTGTACTGAAAAATTTGCTAAATGTCACTTACCACATCTGTGCGCTAGACCATCGTTATGTTTGTTGGGATACTACAGCTTTTTTAATATTTTTATAATTAGAACTACGCAAAATCTTTATCACTGGTTAGCCATTAATTAAAAATTTTTATGGATATTAGCTCACTATATATCTTTAACTTTTTGTTTCCAGAGCTGTTGTGAAGTTTTTATTTAGCGTATGGTTTTTATGACACATTAAAAAGTAAAACTTAAAAAAGGTAGATTTTTCTATGAAATCTACCTAAAACAAAACATTAATACACATTAAATGAACTTACAATCGATTTGATTGCGCGTCTTTAGTTAAAAAGTAAAAATATTTGAACATTGGGCAGTACATTTGAACATTAGATGTTTACATCGAGTGAGTCTATCCATGTTACTACATCGGGCGTTGCCAAATGGATGTCTGCGATGTTGCCATTGTATCGTCGAATTGGACACACAGTTGCAATGTGTTTTATGGTTTGTTGTGGAGCTCCACAGTCACATTGAGGGGACTCTGAAATGCCCCACTTGTAGAAGGAATCAGCACAACTTCCATAATTCGTTCTTATTCGGTTTAGTGTAGTCCAGGTATGTCGTGGCAAATCGAAACCAGGTTGGGTAGAAGTCGGGTTAGTAATAGAAAGTCCAAGTGTATTGTAATGATGCCAAGAGGTGTCCCGCAGGCATTTAAAATATTAAAATTAGTAGCCAACAGGTTGCTGGCAGTTTTATGTGGAGGCTTTCTTGACTTCAATCGACAACGAGTATGGTCACCGTAATATTCGTGCAAGGGTAACGTGATGTTGTTGGTTACCTTTTTATGTTCACGCATAAGCGCATGTGAGCGTCTGAGTGCAGGTGGAGCGATATTTCTTAATACAGGGAGCCAAAGTAAAGGAGTAGACCTGATAGTACCACTTATAGTACGCATCGTGGCATGCAGCTGGCAGTCAACTTTTTCAGTATGTGTGCTATTCAACCAGACTGGTGCGCCATACTCAGCCACTGAGTAAACCAGACGTAGAGCAGTTGTGCGGAGGGTAGATACAGTAGCACCCTATGTCAAGCCTGCCAGTTTGTGCAATATATTGTTTCTCGTTTTAAGTTTTTTTGACGTATTTTCTAGGTGGAGTTTAAAAGAAAGAGTTCTATCGAGAGTAATGCCCAGGTACTTTGGCTGTTGATTGTATTTAATAACAGTGCCGTTAACTAACACTGATAATTCGTGTTTTGCCAGTTTGTTGTTTAAGTGGACACAAGAACTCTCGGTTTTACTTAGATTAGGAAATAAACTCCACGTTCGAAAATAGTCATTCTTTATCGTCAGGTCAGTTGAGAGCAAATCTTCCAAGACACCTATGTCTTTATTTTGACCAATCATCAGCGTAACCAAACTTCTTTGATGTTGTGTCAGGAATGTCATGCATGTACAAATTGAAAAGTACTGGCGCCAGAACGGAACCCTGTGGTAAACCATTGTTAAGCATTTTGGACCTACTACAGGAATTATTTAGATGGGACTTTGAATACACGATTACTCAGCCTGTTGTTAATTAAACGCGAGATGGTGCTACAAGGTATTGCACTGAACAGCTTATATATAATCCCAATTCGCCAGACCATGTCATATGCTGTAGTGAGATCGATGAATACTGCGCCTGTTTTTAATTGTTTTTGATACCCAGCTTCGATGTAGGATGTTAAAGTGAGCAGTTGGTCAGTGCAACTGCGATTGGGATGGAAACCAGCTTGTTCGACTGGGATCTGCTCATTCAGTATCGGAGCGATACCATTGTATATGAGAGGGTGCTTATTGAGATACTAGAGTTTCCTTTAATGAAACTGTAGCAAAAAATGGAAATGTTTATAAGAAAGAACTGATAAGCTTTTGAGGGATAATGGGCAAGACCAGACCAAAACCACTCAACTTTAAGTGGCCGGGGGCACACCTTAGAGTTGATCGATTGATTCCAAATTTTACACATAAGTTTGAAGTAAGGTTGGAACCTTTAAAGTCTGAAAGGAAACTAATAAAATGCTTGACCTATGGTATTAGCGACATCTTTATAATATTCTTAGTATTTTTAACAGTGTAAGCAAAAAGTTTACTGTTATTATCAATTTGAATTTTCAGAAATCTGCTATAAACATGTTTCTTGTTTATATCCGGAATTACAAGTTAAGTAAAAATAACCCACACTTGGCCTCTAATCCAGGAAAATCTATAGTTAAAAAAATTGTATTATAAAAATCTTAATCCTTAATTTTAAAACTCATATTATAAAAAAAATATTGCGACGCTGATGCATAGACTGACTTCACCACAGCTCTGGAAACATAGTGTTCTAGATATAAAGTGAGCTAATATCCATCAAATACTTTGACTAAAGGCTAACCAATGTTATAGATTTCGCGTAGTTCTAAGTATAAAAATATTAAAGAAAGCAGTAGTATCCCAACAAACATAAATTATGTTGTACGAGAAAAAGTAAAACAAAATTTTAACCGGAAGTGACAAACTGGAAGTTGGGATGCAGAACTGTTGCGAACTGTACTAAATGCTTTATGTACCAAGTTTCATCTAATTCAATTATCAGGTACAGGTGCTATTGAGATTTCAAAAAACAGGTGCTCGGGGGACCCCCAACCACTTTATTTAATATCGCTAAAAAACTAATCAGTTCCTTGCCATACATATTTGCATCTTATTCCAAAGTGTCATCAAAATTCATTCACGAACGAATGTTGTATGCTCCCAACAAACATTAAAAAAACACATTAAACAGGTGTTCGGGAGGCCCTCCACCACTTATCCCAATATTGCCCAATAACTATAATCAGTTCTTTGTCATTTAAGTCTTCATATTTTTTCAAAGTGTCACTAAAATAGATTAATGAATAGATTAATATCTGTATGCTCCCAGCAAACTTTAAAAACAAAGCGTGAAAAGTCAGCAGTTGTATGATAGATCCCTTGCCACTTTGATCAATATGTTTTAAAAGATGATATTTTTCTTTTTACACTAATTGAAACCTTTTCCATAAGTTTCATCATAATCACTTCATTATTGTAGGCTGTAGTGTGCATAAACACACTGAAAAAATATCAAAAAATTACAACAAAAAATGTTTACCGGAAGTGAAAAACCGTAATTTGGGAGGCAGAACTGTTGCGAATTGTACTAAATGCTTATGTACCAAGTTTCGTCGAATTTGATTATCAGGAATAGATGTTATTGATCTTTCAAAAAACCATTATATGGGACGCCCCTCACCACTTTGCTCACTATCACTCAAAAACTAATCAGTTCCTTGCCATACATATTTGCATCTTTTTCAAAAGTGTCATCACAATTAATTCACGAACGAATCTAGTATGCTCTCAACAAACATAAAAAGTGGGACAAGTGCGAATAAAATTTGCTCGCCAAGGGTTCCCTGGATGTAAAAGAACATAATATCAAAAATAAATGACATAAAGTTATGTTGTAAAGTCTTTATATCGCCAGATTATGGACGCATAACAGAATAAATGTTTAATCGTAGACGTCAATAGTAAATGTCAATCACATCTATATCGATCAAAAATGTTACTTGACGTTAAATCTTATCCATAGCTGTTTATGTTAACTAAAGAAAGATTTAACCAGTATTTTAATGGTTTAAGTTGGGAATATTTGTTCTATAAACCAGCGTCGAAATATTGGGTGGTATTATTTACTTAAAATAGCACTTTTTTTTATCAATAACTAAAAAACTGTGCATCGTAAAATTCTAAAAAATATTGCAATGTTTCTTAAATTAAGTGCTCTTTCAAATGACACCCCACTTGTTTGGGTCCAAAAAAGCTTTTTTTTACCCTCCCCACACCCATCCCCTAAACACACAGAAATATAATTATTTGAGACCTTGTTATAAATGTCATTTAAAGCTTACCAAACTGCCTGTCTATACGCATTTTTCCAAACTTTTCTATCAATCAGTGTCGCAACGTAGGGGGGGGGGGGGGGAGAACGGTCTGGAATTTGCCCATTTTTTAGAATAGCTAAAAAACTGTGTACCGCAAAATTCTAAAAAAATTGCAGAGTTTTGGAAATTTAATGCTCTTTCAAATGATACCCCACTCGCTTGGATCAAAAAAGTTTTTTTTTACCCCCCTTACACCCATCCCCTAAACACACAGAAATATAATTATTTGAGAGTTCGCTGTAATTTTCGTTCAAAATATAGCAAACTTCCTGTCTCTGTGATTTTTTTCAATTTTTTCTGTCTATCAGTGTCGTACGTAGGGGGGGGGGGAGGGGGAGAACGGTCTGAAGTTTGCACATTTTTTAGAATAACTCAAAAACTGTGTACCGCAAAATTCTAAAAAATTATTGCAAAGTTTATGAAATTTGGTGCTCTTTCAAATGACACCCCCACTCGCTTGGGTCAAAAAAGTTTTTTTTCACCCTTCCTTACCCCAATCCCTTAAAAGCACAAAAATATAATTATTTGAGAGTTCGCTATAATTTCCGTTCAGAGTTTATCAAACTTCCTGTCTCTGTGAATTTTTTCAAATTTTTCTGTTAATTAGGCTCGAAATGCAAGGGGGGGACCAACTTTTTGTGTCACTTTATTGATAATAATTCAAAAACTATGCATTGCAAAGTTCTAAAAAAATGGCAATATTTCAAGTGCTCTTTCAAATGACACCCCACATGACCTGGTTTTAAATGATGTTTTTACCCCTTAACATTCTCACCCCTTTAATAAATATAGTTATGAGTATCAGCCACTTTTCTATATTTTTCATTGAAAACCTCCTCATTTTTCTATCATTCCAAATATATTTCAAGATTTTCGATGAAGTAGGGTCGGAGTTAATCGGGGCAATGAAACATCGAGAAAACGTCATTTTTCAAAATTATACAAAAAATGGTGAGGTGTAAAATTCCAAAATACATTTTCGAATAATTCTGAAATGAAGCCCTTTCATATGATACTCGTCTCGATAAAAAATGTTTGTTTCCAAAGGCTTTACATCGTACCTCCTTAAAACAAACGAACACAACTTTATTTATTTTTTAACCCGCCATCTTGTGTGGATATGTTAGTTTTATAAGCACTTCAAATTTTAAGTTCATCGGATTAATGGTTTACGAGATAATCGAAATAATGTGAAAAACACGTTGTATACTCTCACCAATAGTGTTCCGTATAAAAAACGGAACACTAAAAACATAGTGGAAAAAACCACTTGTTGTATGGTGGACCCCCAACCTTTTATCCATTGTACTCCAAAAGCTGATAAAATCTTTCTCATGTTACTTGGAAGCTTTTATCAAAGTTTCACGAAAATCGATTGTTAATATAGGCTACAGTGGCCATAAACACGTGAAAAAAACCGTTTAATCAGAAGTTGTTATGCAGAAATATTGGAAACAGTACCAAAACCTTATATACCAAGTTTCCATAAGATCATAAACCGGGATTAGAAGTAATTGAAGATTCTTAGAGGTGTTCGGGAGATCCCGGTCATTTTGTCCAAATTTAAAATGAATCCAAATCTTCCATTTGCAAGTGAACCTGGGTCATTTGCCAAAGTTTCATCAAGATCCTATACAGGAAGGTCACCCACCCACACACACATGTACACCAAAATTTTTATTGGTTATTTAGATAGAGAATAGTCCAAAGCAAAAGAAAAAACAAAATTTGGGGTATGTAAGATTTTTTTCTCGAAAGATTGCATTATTTCACACAATTTAAAATTGTGGTGAAGAAAAAAACAAATTTGTCAATGACAGAAAAAAAGTAAATGAAATGTAAAAAAATTATAATAAAAATAAATTTAACTTGATTGTTGAATTGATGTTCCGTTCCGTGACTAGCTTTGGTATCCAAACAAACACGTACAAACCCTTAATTACTTTAAAAATTATAATCTTTTTTTTTAATGGGTCCGAATAGTTTCTTATTTACACTAGCAATGCCCTTAGTTGGTCAATAGGTTTGTTTAACAAAAAAAGATACCAGTTATTGACACTTAGTAACAAACCATATCACTTTATAACAATTTCAGTTCTAGACAATCCAAATTTTCCTCGATGCCATTAAAATGGACTGCATGAGTTAGTTTAAGTTTGTTCTTGATCTAAATAACTTTTTCTTACACTCTAAGAAACAATTCACACACGGCAATTTTAGTATTCAAACTTTTTAGTTGAATATTTTATTGTTGACAGAATAAAATAAGATAACCAAATACAATATATTTACTAAAAACTATCCATACTACAAAACGTCCTGTATTATTGGTAAAAAAAAACAAAAACAACGTTAGTTAGTTTAGCCAAAAATATGTAATTATGATACAAAATCATTTTTAGTTCGTTAAATCAATTAACATATTTTAAATAAAGTTTTATTTATTATCTAAAAAATTTAATATATGAAAAGGTATTTACCGATGATGAATATTTGATATTCGAAACGCATCAAATAAATAATATATGCAACATAAAAACTTTATTGTGGATTTGTTTTAACAATAATTTTATAATTTTAATTACTGATTTCATTTAAATCAGTAACATCAAAAACTTATTGTTTACCATTTTAACCAGTTTAAATTTTTTATATATTTTCTTTTTCCCTTCAAAAGTTTGCACTACAATCAACTTTAATAACTCAAAATTATTTAATCGATTAAATTCACAATTGAACTAAAATTAAGTTTTAATTCTTTTACCAATAAACCAATAATATGATCAATATGTTATAAAAAAATGGTTAAAAAATTCCCAAAAAAATTCATTTCACATTTTTTGCGCGAAAGCAAAATATTTCTTTTAGAGTTAAAACTTAACTGATTTGTTAACTCGGTGTGATTTTACTCATCGAATTTATTTAGAAAAAGACTATCTATTTATCTCTGCCTTGTGGCTCCCATTTATGAAGCATCAAAGAACTTTCATTTATACATTGCAATTCTACTGTATGTACAAATAAAACATCCAAGTACTACCAAACAAAAGGAACATAAGGTCCTTCAAACTTTAATCAATTATTGATATTGCAAACATATATCAGCCAAAACTCATAATATGAAGAACCCTATCATTATTTCAGCATTAACGCTTATGTGCATAATCAACTTACTTTATTTGGTTTATTTCTTTATTTCTTAATACAATATTCTGTGTAGTAGGAATTACAATATGTGTCACCACAACAACCTTTTAAAACCAAGGTCCCACAACAACATACGTTCAAAAGTGTTGTTTGAATTAAATTTTTCTTTTTTTTTTGTTTCCATTTTATATTTTTTGTCGAAGAATCGATAACTAAAAACTAAATTCTATAAAATATGGCAATATTTTATATTAGGATAGAGAAAAAATTTCAATGGTTAAAGCCCACAAATAAAGGTTATATGAAGGATCGTTTATTCGAGCAAACAATAGCGTGTCTCCATCAATGAATATTCCACTGCTAAGATTGTGGTTGCTACCGTTAACTGCATACAGTTCATCCACCAACACCCTTAAGATATCACCTTGGCTAGCGGTATCTCACTACTATTACCAGTGGTAATAGTAGTGGTAATAGTAGTGAGTATATATCTCACGTTAAATCGTATGTCAATAGCAGGGACTAGAGTACGCGAGGTTGTCACACCCGTAGATCAAAAATAAAAAATATCTACAAAACATAAAAGTTGATCCCTCCATGTAGGTAAAACTCCCCAAACTTCCATGTTTAAAACAACCAAAACTATATGCGCTGCACATAGAAAGAAAAGTAAAGAAAAAAACAATTGATTATACAAAAACATTTAATATACAAAGACAAATTAAGTTATTTGAGGGGAAAATGACATGTAACGTTATATACGATATATACCAAATACGAATTATGGATATCGTGCAACGTCATAACCAGACAGATGTTATTTGTGAAACGAATATTAAATTGTTTGATAGTACTGAACGAATGTAGGATTTATAGAATGAATATTGTGGGCTATATGTGCTTTATATTTAATCTATTTGATAGATTTTTGTTAGACGTTACTAATCTTAAGGAACACCCTGTTCTAAAATATAACTCATTACATATACAAACCGATCAATGAGTTTAAATATTTTAATATCAACGATTTGATTCGAAAAATTGGTAATTAGATAGATCAAAGGATAGATCAACAATCCTTGGATAGATTTTTTAATCTATCCTGATTCATACAATACAAACAACGATTAATCCGAGAATTTATCTTCTATCCGTATTCATATAATCGGCCCTTAGTGTATGATTGATATTGTGTTAAAATAAGTAATAAATTATAACAAAAGATGATGAAGTAAATGGAATAGTAAATTGATAATTATTAGTATATTCCCAATATATTTATAATAAAATTATTAGTTCAGTTAATCAAAATTATTAATAAATTTATAATATTGATAGTTATGGTTTTATTTGGAACAACCTTTTTTGACTACTTTTCACATCCTTTTAGAATTAGTAATACAGACAGATACTGTATCTAACAAAAATGCGTCCCGATTTAACAAAGTATTTAAATTACTGTTAGCGTATTTTTCAACCGTGAATATTTTCTTAATAAGAGATGACCGCCGGATAATTTGTGTATTTTTCTCTTCAATATATACCACGTTTAAACACCTTTTGCAAGCTTAAGTCAAAATACGTTGGAGGATGGTTTTTAAATATTTACTGAAAAGTTGATTTATTTGGCCTTCATATAATTAACATTACGTCATGGTGATGACTACTGTAAAATAGCTTAATATATCATAATTTATTTGCTGCAAAATGTCATAGGGCACCCGAAGCAAAAATTTAAATTTTTTTTTTAAAACCTCGAAAGTTTTTTAATCTATCCTGGAAAATGTTTAGTTCTTCGTATCTATATTGACAGAAACCCGGTTTCAGATTTGAGCATTGTTTGAGCTTTCCTTCAGTTTTTTCCCACACTTTTTATAAAAATATTCATCTAGATTCTTTTTCTTTCCTTATTCTTTATTCTTTCACAACCCAGTTAATAAAAGATGATAAATAACAATTTTCTCTTAATCATTACTGACATAAAGTTTCCTTTTTAACTAGCACATTTTTTGGTTTATATGTACCTCCCAAGTTTTTCCCCCAGCTACATTTCAGCAGTTATATTTCCAACATCAAGCTATGATTTAAAAAAAATTCAATATAAAAATACCAAAGATGTCGATAATTTTTAAAATTTAAATGAAAAACAGAATAATTAATTAAATTAAAAAATTCTAATTCCGAAAATGCTTTTCTTCATTTATCTCAAGCGGAAAAATTGCTTTCATTATGTAAACAAAACAAAAATTCACTACAAGAAAATTTTTAGTATTTCCTAAGATTTTAACCCATTTCAGAGAAAATTTCAATACAGAAATATATGGAAAAGGCAAAAAAATTATTTAAATATATTATAAGAATTTTTCCGTTTTGATTAAAAATGTATGTACTTCATTCGTATGGTTTAATTTTTTATCTTTTTTTTTTGAAGAAAAGGAAAAGTCTTGGAAAATTTTTTCAAAGAAATTTGTTTTTGTCTGTAAAAGCTAAAGGATTAATATATTAAAATTAATCAGATAGTTGAATCGTTTAAGATGTGTAATTTAATTTTTTAGAATTGAATAGAATAGAAGTTGCAAGTTGTAGCAAGGAAATCAATAATCATACAATACCATGAGATTGCTAAGCCAAATGTTATAATGTGAATCAATAGCCAATAGCCATTGTGTTGCATTTAATCTCTGTAAAAGCTGCTTCCATTACAACAATTATAAAACCACGAAGAGAAATAAAATCCTGCATTTCATTTTATTACCATTTATTTAAAAAAACAACCGAAGAAATTACCAAATTTAAACTCATGTTTAACTCTTTGATTCGCATATATTTTTGTTTTTATATAACAAAATAACTATGATGTTCAACTATGCTTTATAAGCTTTCCACTTTGTAAAACATAAACAAGCAAACAAAATTAAATTTCAAAAATTAATTCAAACCAAACACAACATACATATTAGTAATTTATTTATTATATTTGTTTAACATTCTTGTTCTCAACAACAGTAAATTCAAATCAAATTTGTTTTTTATCTTCCAAAAACTCTTCATTCTGCCAATCAATCATCCACCAAACTAAATACAAACAAAACCAAAATAAAAAGTTCAAAAGAAAATTGATTTCCTTTCACTTAAGTCACGTAGTTTATTATACTTGTTTTTTCTTTTTAAATATTAATCGTAAATAACGTTACGACATTTTGTGCTTTATGTGTGCTTTTTTTTATCATGTTTTGTTTATTTTTTGGCGATTGATTTTGAAAGAATCATTTAACATTTTGGATTTTTCATCTTTTTTTTATATTTTGGTTTGAAATTGTCTGTTTTTCTTTTATGTGAAATTAACATTATTTGTTTGAATAATTGATATGATATGTGAGAAGTCTACAAAGTGAACTTAAGATTTTATGATTTATAGATGTTAATATTTCTCTAGAATCCAATAGTTTAGCTAATAGATTTAAGGTGAAGTTGAGGTGTATAATATTTAATCGCTTGTTTGCTGTCAAGGCTCTTTCAACAATCAAAGCTCTTAATCAGAACCAGAATAAATCTTTTGATGTCACTTAATCTATATGCGCAATATCTGAATATCCAGTTTTATTATAAGGGACATTCGCTGTTTAATTTTTGCTTAGTATGTTTTTAATGAAAAATATAGCAATGTGTCCAATCCAATTACAATACAATCGGATAAAAGCAATTTTGAGTAAGCTCAATTTTTAATGAACGCGCTTATTGTAATCTGATGACACTTGCTCATAATTTGGACTTTCTGTATTGTTTTTCAAACCTTGGAAAATACTCTTGGTAAAAATATGAAAGTTTGAATTTATACGCACATACGCACATGATTCAAGAAGAAGAAATTAAAATCGTAAAGCGGTTCGTTCACAAAATCAATGAGCTTCATTTGATTGAAGTAGTTCATATGAGAAGGAATAAACAAACAAATTAGTTTTCTCTATGAAAAAGCGAAGTTGGGTTTTCCATTAAAAAGCATAAATCACAAAAAAAATTTTATGTAATGGAAAATGAAATAAATCGTCTAGAAAAGAATCATTTGATAACTAAACACTGCAGAGAATTTATCAGTTTATAGCAAAAACAATATCAAACTGTTTAAAAATAATTTTGCTTATGTTATGATTATGAACATAGTTAGATTGTGAAATTCCCTTAATCAAAAATGCAACAGGTAAAGCAAACCATGACTATCAGTAAAATATTTTAGAAATGGAAAACCAAAGCACAAAGGACAAAAAGGTCATAATTGCGGTTCTCATCTCAAACGGTTCAAACATTGCAGTTTCATCCTACACCAACTAACAAGAATAACATACTAGCTTACACCAATTAAGGTATAAGTACATTTTGTCACGTAGATTATTGAGTCTGGATTTCAATAGCTAGAAAAATAAGTTTTTAAGCGTGGGTGAGAAACCAGTTGGTGCGTGGTGTCTAGACGATTAAGTTCTTTCAAAAGGTTTAACACCTAAATTTTAAAGTGTTTTTTTTAAATTTTTTTGTAATAAATAAACTCATTCCACAAATATTTCAACTCGGAATAAATAAACCAAGTGAGGGAGAAAATTTGTATTTTCTTTTAGGATCGTAATTATTTTACCTAGTTAATTAGAAAGTTTTTTTAATTCTTTTATAAATTCAGGATAAAAATCAAATTCAATACGCAAAGAAAAATTTAAGCATTTTGCTTTCAACTACTTCCAAATAATTTATAATAATATTGCATAATTTTTTTGTATACATGTTTTTACCCACAGTTTTATTTAACTTGTGTTTGCCAGTTGTGTTGGCTTCTATTTTGTGATCAATTGTTCAGCAACTAACCATGATTGGATTAGTCTCGAATTTAAAAGACAAGTTTGTTGAACCATTCTGTACGTGTTAATAAAAATTTTAAACCAAAAAACTTACTAAAAACGAAAATAAAAATTCAATTCTTAAACTAATTTTTCTCCATTTATAAAAGCTTCAAGATTTAGATTTAGTGTTTGTGTTGGAACTTGCCTCATACTGGGTATATTATTATAATAGAGGACATATTATTCGTTTTTGTCATTTTTATATGGGAAAATGCCCTTAAATTGTAAATTCATGCATCAATCGGAGTCAGAAGGAGAAGATTGTTTGCTAAATTAAAAAAAAATAACAGGAAACAAAAAAATAAATTTTATTTTATTTTATTTTATTTTTGCATGAATATGTCTTTATAAAGACAGAGTAAAGGTAAAATAAAATAAAATACACTGAGTGTGTGTTAGTGTTAGTGAAAGAGAAAGTGCAAGTAAAGGGAAGATAGGAGTCGTACAATTATATAATTGGTGTGATTTTTCTGTATTCAAAAATTATTTGCTATTTTATATTTACTGTTACCAGGCGGTAGGCAGGTTAAATTTTATCTTTTATTGCTTTGATGTAATAAATTTTGTGGTAAACTTATTTTTAGGTAAACAAAATATAACTAAAAACCATATATAACTATATATAGTATTAGTATATAACTAATAACTTAAGAAGAAGAAAATAAAAATAAAATATTTAAAAACCCACTTTTTGAAACACGAACTAAAAGGTAAAAAATAAACTTTGCATTGGCACAACGTTGTGTTGCTAAGAAACAAACGATATAGTCAATATATAGTAGGGGAACAAATGTATGCAAAATGTGTGGCTATTACTAAACATTAGTCCCTATCAAGAGACTGATTAGGCTACCCACTTCTATTTTATGAAACAAATGGGAACGCAAAATGGTTTATCTATCAAAAATACTAATAGTCAAAAATCTAAAGTTTGCATCTGTGCTAAGATGTGTTAAATACTATTTAAATATTTATTTTCTTCTTACAATTTTAAAGAAAATATAATTAGCAAAACACATAAAGCTTGTACGGACATGTCGTTTGTTTTTTGGCAACATAACGTTGTGTCAATGTAAAATTTATTTTAGGTAGATTTCATATAAAAATCTACCTATTGCAATGGTTTTAATTTTCAGTTTGCTTTTAAAAAAGTGGGTTTTTTAAATTTTTTTCATTTATTATTTTAACTAAAGTCAAAATAAATGTGATTCAAGGGAGGAAGAAAGCTAATTTTGATAAACATATGAATTACTAGGATACTTTAAAGAACTTATGATTATATAATTAACGTTAATAATTTGTTTATGAAACAGGTAAAACGAACCTTGGCTGTTAGTAAAATATTTTAGAAATGGGAAACCATAGCAGAAAGAACAAAAAGGTCATAATTGTTTCTCAAACGGTTCAAACATTGCAGTTTCATCCTACTCCGACTAATGAAAAAAACAAACTAGCTTACATCAATTAAGGCATATTTAGATTATTTATTTTTTAAATAATTTATTTAAAATAAATTTAATATTTTCAAATGATTGAGAATGACCATTTATGGTTGAAACATGTAACAAAATATTTTTAAAAAAGTTGTAAACGCAAAAAATTATTAAATTTATTTTAAATAAATTATTTTAAATTAATTTAAACAACTTGGAAACCAAACCATCATTATTTTAAGTTATTTAACCATCTTAAAATTTTTAAAAATGTTTATTTTTTTGGCGTTACTATACCATTATACTACTACTTTACCATTAAGTATTGGAAACCAAACTTCAATGGTGTCACGATTATTCAAATGAAGACACAAAACATAATATAGAAATAAGACCCCAATAAGAAGTAAGTGCTACGTTAGGTTTTCTTTTAATTTTCTATATAAGAGATATAGCCTGCACTGGGCTATATCTCCTATATAGAAAAAAACCTTTTAAAAAAGAATTGAATATGTAGAAAAATACCTTTTAAAAAAGAAAAAAAAAGAAGACAGTGTTAAGGACTGCCGACAGAAGTGAAAACTTAAATCTGTGAAATAGCTGTGTTTTTTGTCTGTCTTCCAATTATTGTAGCATTGCAAATTAAAATTTCAGAATGTTTAAATTAAAATCATTAAAATTATTCTGCGTTTCACATTCCAAGCAACTATTATGTACATTTTTATATTTAAAATAATCAAAACACATCACAGAAAAAATTGCGTATATCAACACCTTAGAAAGCATGTTGTTGTAGGACCTTGTTCTTAAAAGTTTTTTATGTGTTGTTGTGACATGCCTTGTAATTTCTACTACCAAACATATTTTATTTTTTAAAAAATAGCGTATGATCAAAGAATATTCCATAACTTATAGTAGAGGGATGGTATAGTTGATTGAAAATGCTTCATCCGCCAGCACCCCTAAGATATCACTTTGGCTAATGAGATTGCACTGGTATTGCCAGTGGTATACGATATCACAAGATAACACATATGCCAATAACAGGGACTAAAGTACGCGTGGTTGTCACACCCATAGATCAACAATTTTAAATTTTACAAATCTTTCTGCAGAAAGCTAAGTAAATTAATTGGTATTAATGCATATTGTTGCCGTTTGCAAATCACATTTTTAATTAGTTTATTTATCATGATTGCCATCCATGTTTAATCATACATAAGCTAAGCTTCTTTATATAGAATTTATGCGATTTCCGTTTCGTAATTGTGAGCTTGAAATCGTATAATCGATGTTATCAAGTATCAAGTTACAAGTATTAAGTCTTTACCTAATTTTAGAAACATGTATTACATACAATTTCAAACCAACAATTTTGATATACAAATGTTATTGTTTCAGATTATACTATCTTTCCTACGTTCAATATTTATTTTGCATGATGACTAGAATGCAAATTGCAAACAGTAGCAGACAGTAGCAATATAACTTTAAAAAACTGCATTATAGATCAATTTTTTAAAATCCGTAAAAAGAAATTTTTATTATGTTTATGAATTCATGAAAAAAAAATAATAATTTTAATGGTATTTAATATAAATTAAAAAAAAAACAATAAAAAAATGTACCAAGTCCAGGAATTGAACTCACGATCTACAGAACACCAGTCGAGTGCGATATCCACATCCCAATTTCAAACGTCAAGAAATGATGGATGTGTTTCATATTTAAAAATATTTTGCTGATTTAAAAATTGGCAATGCGAATATATAAATTTCACTCCATAGAAAATTTTACAACGTGGCTAAAGAAGTTTTCACTTCAAAAATCCGCAAACGTTTAAAAAGCACCCATCAGAACTGATGTGGTTGTGGGTTTGCAAATGTATCTTTGTGTTCTGAAATAATGTTTTGCTATAATACAAAACATTAAAAAATTTCAAATCGAGATTAGTTACCTGTATGCATTAAAATTAAATCTAGCAGCAATATTTTTCAAAAATTCAATATCTTTATTTTATATTTCCATCCGCAATAACCTATCTACAACTCAATTAAAACGCAAAAAACAAACAAAAAATGTGTCCACTTCCATATTCATAACGAACGAATGTTATCAAAACCAACTAGCCCATTAGTAGTCATTTTATATACCAAAAATCCATAACTAACCAAAAATGAAATAAAAAACGTTTTTGCAATAAATTAATTTTTTTTGCACATTCTACTCCTAACGTGTTCATATCAGCATTTTCTACAACACAAAAAAAAATGAATTCAAACATTGTCATTGCAGTTTTTATTTATATGTTTGAAACTTTGTTTGTTATCAAATGAACTATTTTTTCTATCTGTTTATACTCGAGGGACGAAAAAGGGTTGATAAGTAACTTGTCATTAAGTTTTAACCAAAACTTCAACTTCCAATAAAACTGTGTTTCTTTTAGTTTTGTTGCTGTTTAAACAGATGTTTGTCGTAAAAGACAAACGTACGAAAACATTTCTAAGAAAGGAGCTTTCGAATTTCTAAAAAATAAGACCAAACCCTAGATTCATAATAAAATATATCATTTTTATTCTACGTTAAAAAAACTTTATATGAAGCAATACGCTTTTTTATTCAAAATTATGCATCATTTTGAAGATAAACTTAGTATTGTTGAACAAACCTACAATATGGTGATATGAAATTAGATGAATTTGGAATATGAATTGGAATTCATCCTGATTCTCGAAAAAGTTATAGCTTTTTTGTTGAAAGAATGTTTACATAGTATGCTGCTGGTTATAGTGCGTATAAAAGGTTAAAACATGTGTTTAGCTAGTTGCACGAGTCCTGGGATTTTAAGATGTGTAATCAAACGGGTAGTGGATACCAGATAAGACACTATACCAGATAAGTGTATACCAGATAACACTTTCATTACCGTTTGCTACAAAACAGCCCCTAAGAAGCCAATAAAGAGTCCTGAAGCAAACACTCCTCCAATCTTACTCTCCTGATAATCAGTTTCTTTTCATTCCTGGGATTTAACCTAAGAAGAGAAACGCACCAGGCGCTGTATGCTCAAAGAGGTCTGGCAGCTTTTTGGTGAGTTGTTCTGAATGAATAACAATAAAAATAGATACTATATAGCTTCTACTAATGCACTAAAAAACCAAAACACAAAGCTAAGCACAAAGTTTCAATTTAGGGTCATGCTTTATTTTCAAAACACTATAAGTCTGTTGGCATATGTGTACGTTAAAATTCTCATACGTCTAAAATTAGTTGAATCCAATAAATTTTGCAAAGGTTACAAATGATAGATGGCTTCAGCAAATTTGAACCGCGTAGTGAGCAGACAACAAACAATAAAACGTCGTTCGACTAACAAAAATATGAAAGTGGTCGTCTAAAGGTATAGTGAGCTTAGATTTAGAAATGTCATTAGAAACAAAGTCTTTGGCAAGGAATCAATTATGCAATTGCTTGGTTCAAGAACGATACTTGAGTTGCACCAAAAGTATTGTAAAATCTATTATTATTCCTGCAACCTTATAACTTGGTGACCTATACGCGTCCAATCTGTTTAAAATATGCTTACAAAAATACAAAGGTTCAAATGTCTTAGTACCACAGAATTATTTCAACGCAAGCCAACATTAGCAATTAAGATTCTAAAAATCCGTTCTGTGTTACAAGCTGAAGTACATGTTTTTGTATGCCAAAAATAATATATCAATACCAACACTTTAATAGAATTAGGGACTAAAATGAAAGCTACATACGGTCCCATGACATGATATGCCAGCATTTGGTACACACATCACATGTCTATCCAACCAATGTAGGCTAAGCAGCAGAAGCACTGTTAGTACTAAACCGTACGTGCTTTGACAAAAAATGTCTGCAGTAATAGTGTAACCTTTGTACGGTAATTAAGCAACAATGCAAAGAAATGCTTTTTCGAAATTTTAACAAAACAAGTGGCTAACAGAAAACTCACAGGAAACTCACAATAAGGCCCAATCCAAAAAATGAGAACAGAATCTAAACGTTAAATTATAGAGGAATGAGTTCGTTTCAAGAATTTCCAAGTTTCTTCCTGTTACACTTTTAAGAACAATCGACTTAAGCATAGAATTACTAAGAATGTTTACATGTTGTGTTACTCGACATGATTCTACAAACAATCATCTTAACAAAATAGAGGGGACTCTTTCCAATAAATGCAGAATCTGTAACTCAGGCGCGACAAATATGGAAGACATGATCTGCAACTACCTACAACTGCCATGACACAGATACAACAAGCTTGCAAATGAAAGACTGACAATTTCACTACTATAAGAACTTAAATAGAGCCAAAAAATGTCAAAAAAGTATTAACATACATTACAAAAGACAATTGGACATGTCATTGATGACGATTGCCTCAGAACAACCAGTGATATCTCAAAAGATTTTTAAATCGCTGTGATACTTTATATTATCAGTTAAATGCTCTTCGATATAAAAACTACTAGACAGATAGCGAGCATCTTCTTGGAAAAACTGCTAGAATTGAAATGATTAACATTATGACGCATTATGACGGGTTTAACATTATGATGTTGTATGGTGTATGTCTGGATGAACATCAAATGTGTGGTTCCAAATATTGTAAGTTGCCATGTTGACTTCGATGATGATGATTTCTTATAACTTAGATTCACACATCAAACATTTTACAAAAAATGTCAAGCATATGGCGTACAAGTAATAAAGTTGCTCGATCTGCAACTTCAGGCTTTATTGTAATAATTATTTAAGTTTTTAATTCAAATCAAACATTGGGAGGAAAGAAGAACGTGACTGAAGGTAAATGATTCCGTAATCATCCTCTACCACTGATAAAAGTTTCGCATCATAACTCATTATAAAACGCTGCTCTATTGGAGATAGTTATGGACGTGGTGCTCATGAGCTCGTTATTGAAACTCAAATATTTACTCAGCGTAGTTGTGTATTTATGGAAGCATTGGGCTCATAACCTCCATGTTATCTAACAAGTGCTGCAGAAAATTAGTGTTGGAGCATATCATAGCATAAAAACATGTTCTAGACCGAGTTGTGAAAACCTGACCATTTTTGATTTTCCAGAAACTTAGCATATAAGCAGTAGGGACAAAATAAAACTTAAAATTTATTTTAGAATTTTTGTAAAGTGCATAGTTTAAGTATAGAGGGCATCCCAACATGCATTTTTAGTAGTTATGCAATGACCAAAAAAATATATTCATTAGACATTTTCTTTTAAAATCCAAAACAGACAGTCTTTACAATAATCATAAATTCATTTCTTCTTTCATTAATTTCTTCATATCAAATAATTCGTGACTCGCTTCATCAATAATATCTGATCGTAAACAACGTTCCACTGTTTCACTTTCCAATAAATCCATATTTTTGTTTACCATGTTATATCTCTCCTTTATTTCAATTTTAATGTGTAAAACACCACATTTTTTTGCTGTTAAACAGATACCGAACTAGATTAAATTGAGTCTGCGCAGGTGTGTTGATGTTGTTATCATTAATAAGGTGCTTTGCCTTGCATTGTTATAGATGAAATATTTACGCAATATTAATGATTGGTTAAATTGTGAAGGATACAATGTCTAGATTTAATAGTATGCGGCTGTATAAATGAGTGATTTTTCTCTGTCTGTTTCATTTGTTTTTTTGTTTGTACACGGCAGGTTTTCGTGTATGAGTCAATATTTATTTGTTATGCTGAGAAAACCCAATCACAACAACGGAGATAAATGGAAGCCTTTTAAAAAATATAATCGTTGTGTAAGACGACATTGAGATATACTTTTAGTTATGTTTTAACCTTCAGGCTGTTTGTTAGAATGTAGTTAAGTATTAATTTTGAATAGCTAATGTTGAGCTTTAAAAAACAGTTATTGCGTTTTGTCGAATAAAAGATTAGATATTTTGGTGAAGATAAATCGATGTAGAATGTGCACGCTTTGTTAAAAATGCTAAAATTCAAGTGATAAATTTTAATACATAGAATTTTTTCTGTATAAAGGACAAAACAATATTTTTTAAACATATCATATTTGCATGACAAAAAACTTTGGGGAAAATCAAGAAATTTTGCTTTTTTTAAATATTTTGGTGTAATTAGAGTAATAGTATCTACTATCCATCTATTAGAAAAGGGTTATACAAGTCCAGTTAGTAAATTGTTGAGGAAAGAAAACGAAAAAACTAAACTTTTAATTCTGGGTATGGTACGCAAGTTCTAAATACATCTACGTATATACTGTTAATTTTATTTACAGAATAAAAACTGATAAATGGAGCAAAGTTGTAATATATTGATATTGGGTAATACCGCTAGATGAATTAAGACCAACGAGAGATTGAAGACTAACTGAAAAACGATGATACTGTAATATGAATTTTGGAAGGGATGTCAAAAGAACATCGTTATCAAAAACAATTAAGGTAACGAAGCTTGGACGATACAGAAGGATTACATCCTTTTATCGAAATATTAATCAGCAATCAAAATTCAACACCATAAGTTGTTAGTTTTCATATTGTAAATTTGTTTGTTCTTTGTCTTCTTTGTATTTATTAATTTTTATTTTTGGTCTTTACATTAATAATTGTGTTTCCTTACATCAATATAATCTATTTCTTTGTTATCATTTTATTTTTATTATATGATATGAAATACTAAATACAAGAAAGATTAGAAATCTGCCCAGTACAAGACCTGCGTATTGTTTTATTTATCGCGGTCATATAAACCGAATAACGATTTTTTATGTATTGAATTTAGTAAATAATTAAAAAATAAATTTAATTAAAATATATGAACAATTATTAAAAATTTTCTAATTACACTAGTTTACAAAAAAAATCTCCTCAAATAAAATCCCACATTTCTTATGGATTTTGACCTGTTTATCACGAATATCGTATTAAATTTTTTAGGTTCGCTCGTATTTTTGAGATATTCGCGAAAAATCAATTTTTCAATTAAAAAAATTGTTTTAGCAGTTTTTGGATCTCATATTTTATAAAACAATTAAATTAATATATTAATAAAACAAATGCATAGTTAATATCCTAACAAACATTTTGAGCTATATTTTGTAACAATCAATGATTCTGGAAGGTACACTCAAAAGACGGTAAAAAAAATTGAATTATTCACGTTTTCTTTTAATTTTCCAAATTCAACGCCATTATTTTAGAACAAACAATGATTATTACTATTTTTAATTTCTTGGAGCCTATGGCTAGTTCAATTTAGTTTTTTTAAGCTGGAAAACGGATTTTGGTGCAGTTTGCACCAAGTTATTCAAGTTTTCCCAAAAAAAATCAAAAGCTCAAAATTTGGAAAAAAATTTTGTACGAAGAATAATTTTAATTCTGTAACATAACCCAGGGAAGAACGAGTTAAGGAACCAAACCTGGGCTGAGTTCACGCCACATCTATTGTGGATTGGGCCAGGCTTAATATTTTCAAATGGCCAAGTTTAACCTGATGTTCTGGGGCCTGATGTCTTGAACCAAGTTTTGACGATGTCTTACGGCAATTTTGGAAAACAAACTTGGACCAGGTCTACTAAACCAAATTTTTTTCCAAAACTGTCTGTAACCCTCGTCCGGCGGCATAATTTTACAACGCTAACAGGCGACAGATATTTTATATGGAAATCCTCAAGGTAGACATAATTATTGTGCGATAAATAGATAATTTATAGAATTTTCTAATTATTTTTCGGCAAAAAATAAAATTAATTATTTGTTTGACATGAAATTTTATTATTATTATATAGAATTATGGCATTATAAGTTTGTCAAAAAAATGTTGTCAAGTGTGTCAAAAGAAAGATTTTTATTTATTATTTTACCCAATTTTTTGGAAAAAAATAAAACTAATTATTTGTTTGACATGCAATTTTATTATTATTATTGTGAATTATGGCATTATAAGTTTGTCAAAAGAATGTTGTCAATTGTGTCAAAGGAAAGATTTTTATTTATTTTTGTACGACATGATATACATCGCTAATTATACTAAAAACCATGTCTCCATAAAAGTTTTTTCCGAAAACTATATCAAAATCCTTAACCCAGACCGAAGTCTTGATAACTCAGAGCTGTGAGATTTCAGCCCCTCCATATTTATATTATTATATAATACACGGGTCTATGATATAATAACTATAATACCGTTATTATATCATATAAAAGGTATGAAGGTACAATTGTACCTTTACAGCCTGTTATGATAATGAAAACCTCTCGAACCCCTATCTTTGAAAAGGCTGGGGATATTTTTCTAAAATTAATTCCGCATGATCCAGCAGGAAAATGTAGAGATCTCATAAAACTTAAACCCTCTCCGGCTTCTACAAGAAAAGTTATTAGTATTTAAAAACGGAAAAGGTACAATTGTACCTATACCGTCCGACGAATGTTAAATGTGTGGAAAGAGTAACATATATGAAAATAGAGATAAACATAATATGGCTTGCACATGTTTACAATTCATTAGGTTGATGAATAACGTGTAATATAATAAACTGAATCTTGGTTTGGTCAAAGTTAGCAAGCCAAGACTTGGTTCACCAAAATGGGCCTGAGTTTGGTTCGTTATTTGATATTGGCAGCTCCTACCCGGAAATTGATTTGAATAAAAGTTGTTATACAGATTTTCAAATTAAAACTGAGAACTATTTTGAGTTTTCCTTGTTTCAACTAACTTTTATATTAGATATGGTAAATGTCGTTATGGAAGAACAGAAATCAATGGTTAGCTCTATTTAATAACTAAGAACCAAATAAATTTTAAAATATATTAAAATTTATATTGATGATATGTTTGACATAAAATTTTTTTTCAGCAAACTTCTGTGAAATTGAACTTTGCTGCCGCTAGGGAGAAGATTAAAGGTTTACTTTTTTGACGCATAGCAAAGTTGTTATTTTTTCAAACAAACTGTATAACTATGATAACAAAAAACCAACAAATATTTTGATTGGATTATGAAATTTTGAATTGAATTGAAGTAAATTTTTTATCAAAGCATCCTTATGATAAAAAATTTTATTTATGCCAATGTTTTTTTAGTTTTTGAAAGTTACTATAACGATAATAAATCATATTTATAAAAATTTCATATTCATAAACAATTTAAACGTTTGCGGAAAAAATACTGTATTTAGTTCGGAGCTAAAGAGAATTGTTGTATTTCATCTAGAACTATCTAAAAATACTATAGACTTTACACAAAAAGTAGCAATTTAGCTCCTTATTATATTATATACTTTTACACTCAACATCAAATCTCATACGGTGGGATGTTTCCTCCCAAGTTTCATCGAAATAATTCAAACTACACCGACAAATTCAATTTTGTCCTCGATGAAAACGCAATAAATCATGGTGCTTTAAAAAATAATTTTACCGTTACCGTATACAAATCTTGTTTGTATATTTAGAAAAAATGTTATGGCGCAAATAAAACTTTAAATCGATCCTCTTGCGCTCTCACTGAGAAAACCTGGTCGTAACACAAAGTTTAGATGAACATTTGACCATGTGTAACTCATTGATTTCGCATTACTATACGCTCGTGACTTAGAA
The DNA here is from genome assembly GCA_963693315.1 of Diogma glabrata. Lineage (NCBI taxonomy): Eukaryota > Metazoa > Arthropoda > Insecta > Diptera > Cylindrotomidae > Diogma > Diogma glabrata. The sequence goes on along the minus strand of OY856187.1, from coordinate 192,395,813 downwards.
TGTTGACTATAATAGAAATATTGCACATCCTATGAATTCACACAATAGTGCTGTCTGGAAATTTAATGGAAAATCACCAAAATAATGTTAAAACATTTGCGATAAATAGGAGTCTAATGATAGTTGAGAATTCAACATAAGTAAGTGATGATGAAGTTCCAACTTCTAAATATCATCGAATTGGTGGCGAAGTGGACAGCGTGTGTGCGAAAGGATTTAAATTCACTCTGGCACTGATGAGGTTATGAGTTTGAATCCCAACCGAAACACGTAAAAGAGAAAAACAGAGTTTTTTTCTGAGATTTTTCCGACAATACCTTTGAATTGAATATATTCAAATTGCTTCCTTAGTTACTTAAATTTATTTTCTCACAAAAATCCCGAATAGTTAAATGAACATTGTTTCCATTTTGCCATCTTGAAAATATTAAGTTGACATAACAATGTTTTGGCATTCACGGTTTATCTTCATTCAATTATATGGCGAAGGAATGAACAGATGTTGTTCTTATAAATTGTGTAATTTTTTTAGCAGAATGAATTTGGACTATTTTTAAAACTAGAAACATCTTCACGGCGCCATTTAAATAAATTTGACTAACGACTTTTCACTTGACTATTTTAAAATAATTCCTAACCGATGTTTGAGAGCAAATGGACTTATAAAATATTATTTACGGTGCAGCATAAATGGAAGAGAAGAAATTCAAAAACGAGGTTAAAATAAGAAAACTCAAAGTTGCTCGTAGTTTTAATTAGAAAATCTATATTACAACTCATAATTAAATCAATAATGTTGCAGAATTTAGATTGTTCTTGGCAAAAATTTTATTTTCAAAATTTTGAGTTTTGACCTTTTTTGGGGAAGACTTGAATTACTTGGTGCAAACTGCACCAAAATTCGTTTGTTAGATTTAAAGAAAGGAAAGTGAGCTAACCATAGACTTAAAAAAAATTAAAAATATTTGCAATCATTGTTTGTTCTAAAATAATGGCATTTTTCAATTTTTTTCAACATTTTTCGAGTATACGTCCAAGACGTGGATAACCGGACAACCCAAAATTGAAAAATGCCATTATTTTAGAACAAACAATGATTGCAAATATTTTTAATTTTTTTTAAGTCTATGGTTAGCTCACTTTCCTTTCTTTAAATCTAACAAACGAATTTTGGTGCAGTTTGCACCAAGTAATTCAAGTCTTCCCCAAAAAGGGTCAAAACTCAAAATTTTGAAAATAAAATTTTTGCCAAGAACAATCTAAATTCTGCAACATTATTGATTTAATTATGAGTTGTAATATAGATTTTCTAATTAAAACTACGAGCAACTTTGAGTTTTCAAATATACTTTAGCTTAAAATGTTTGTTACCATATTTACTGTTTATTTCATTAATTTACTTTTTATTCGCCTACATATTAAAGTGTTGCTTTATTACTGTGATTTGCGGCCTTAAAGTGTCACTTTTTAACTATTTATTTTGTTGTCATAGCTACGTCCAAAAAAGTAAAAAGCATTTGTATTTGTTTAAATTTTTTGAAAAATAGAATTTTTTATCAAAGCAACCCTTAAATTCAAAATTTCATTATCCAATTAAAATAGTTGTTATCATTTGTTGTCATGGATATACTATAATTTGGAAAAAATAACAAATATTTTGTCAAAGGTTACTTGTTCTGCATATTGTTCTACATAAGGGCACCCTTATGCTCAAACCATTCCTTTTAAAAAATTTCTAAATGAAGTTTATTTTTTATCTTGTCCATACTAATTATAACGCAAGTATCAGGAAAACCAAAAATGGTCAAGTGTGTAAATCACGTTTTTCATCAGCAGTTCCTTGTTATCATCAACTCCATACTGCGAAATAATATACTATGGAACTTTGGTCTACAACTGTTCAATCCAACGAATGTTTTTAAATAGAAAATTAAGAGAACCTGTTATAGAATTCTTATTGAAGCAGCGAAGGCTCCTTAAGCCATCTAAATTTTGAGTTAAAAATATTGTTACCATGTAAAAAAAAGCCTAGAAGCTGTAAGCAATCAATTTTTCTCTCATGATAATCGTACACTTCTCTCATGATAATCGTACACAGAACGCTCCCGCGTATAAAATCAATGAGCTGGAAAAATTGACAAAAGATTGGAATCACCTATAGTCTCAGGAGCACCACTTAAAATTTATCCACCAATTCCAAAGCTGTAAAGTAAACTTGGAAAGTCATTAACTATCATTAACAGCATATCTTGGTTTTTAAAAAAACACAGCATCTGTTACAATTAAAAATACTTTGGTCACCAATCTTAGAACTGTCAGTTGCCACCGCAACTTTTTTTTTGTTTTGGTTGTGGTAAAGATAATCCTGTTAAACCTATATGTAGCACGTGTAAATTGCGGCTTGAAACTCCGAAAGACATTGCCGATAATCACGGAAATTGAAATAAAAAATGCGGTTTTGAACCTCTAGACTTTAACGTTCAAGAACTTCTTGAACTGCCTCTAACGACGAACCAAATATCTATCATTATGTTTCTTTCAATGCTTATCCTTATAACCTTTTAACTGAAGTTCTTAATGCTACCAAATTTTTCGTGCAGAAACCTAACTATTACTGAAATGCATCTGTAGCTAGATATTTTTGGTATAAAATTATCTGGTTTTCTAGACATTGGCGTATGAATACCATAACTTATTGCCTCAATTTAGCAATTCCTATCAAACTTTTGTATCCTGCATTATAGGTGCTGATCAAACTCCCAATTCAATTGTAGTATACGTAATATTCTCATCTAATATGCTGGCTTCCTATAGTTTGTTTGTCTGTGTATTGTTCCTTGTTGGCATCGACTTTTGAAAAGCGATTGACATTACTCCGTATGTCGTTAGTGTAATGTTGCTCATTGCCTCAAATGAAACAAAACATGTCCTGATACCGGATTCAATTAACAAACTTATAGACATTTTGGACTCACATAACTCCGTCTACATGCTTGGTATAGGAATATCCTCTTTAGTAAGACATACTTTCGACATCGGTATTATTGAGTCGAAAGGTAGGTCTAGGTATTGTCCTCCTATTATTGGAGGTATTTTTCAATTTCTCTAGCACTTAAACAAAATCTAAATTGAACTAAACCGGATGTGGAAGTAATGGGTTATTGAGTAGAGCATAATTTCATTAAGCTTGCCGGTGGCACTAGCACCATAAGTAAATGGTATATACCGCTTTTGTTTTATTCACTAAGAGCCCTAAATAAGATCAAAACTTTATTTTTGAAATGTGTTAAACCACGTGATAATTATGAAATTGTACTCTTCAACTTCCACAACCTTCAAACCCTATCAGATATACAATAAAATTTTACGCATGTTTTCAAATTTCTGATGCCAACCTTTGTACCAATTAACTTTTGTAAATTCATATTGATAACGGAAGAGGATAAATACTTTAGCTTTATGGTTGGGGAAGGTAATTAACGTACAATCTCGAAAATTGTGAAACAATTCTAAATAAGCCAGCATCAGTTTCAGTTAATTAAAGGCATCGGCTACTAGGAATAGCTGGATGGTTTAAACTGCGATATTTGTGATTATGTTACGCAGCAGTGGCTCCTAAAGTAACTTCATCACCGTTGAAAAAGTATTATTGTAATTATAATATATAATTCTTATGGTTTATTGAACAATTAGTTCAATGGAGTTTTTGTCACATCTTCTTCTTTTGTGTTTTCATTGTTTTTTTATTATTTACTTGTACGAGTGAATAAAGCTGTCAACTCTGGTATCTTATATATTAATATGCTAACTTTGTACTTTGTACAGCCTAAGGCTTTTTTATTCGAATTTTCGCTTATTCCAAATTTTCACTGCTAACTGATATTAGTGTAACCCAGATCTGATTTTTGGGATTTTTCGGATCATAAGTAAAAAAGTTATAGACGAGTTATAATGTATTTTTGAATTCAACTGCCTCCCCTCAAATCAAATCAAATGGATCACATGGAATCGTCCAAATCTTTTCTTTGTTTATAGTATTTTATATTTTCTTTTCAGTTTGTGCATTGATCTAGGAGAGTATGGACGTTATTTTTCTTTGTTGTTTTATCTTATATATTAATACGTAGAATATTTAGTTAGATATATATTGTTTGTGAATGAAAGAGGATAAAAAATTGATTATTGATTGTTGTATTTTTTTTTCAGTGACAATTTGTTAATGTGTGTTTTTGGTATGATAGTTTGAGGTCGTAAATTTGATTGTTAAAATTTTTAATATATATTGTTTGTGAATGAAAGAGGATAAAAAATTGATTAATGATTGTTGTATTTTTTTTTCAGCGACAATTTTGTAATGTGTGTGTTTGGTATGACAGTTTGAGATCGTAAATTTGATTGTTAGAATTTTAATATATATTGTTTGTGAATGAAAGAGGATAAAAAATTGATTATTGATTGTTTTTTTTTCAGCGACAATTTTGTAATGTGTGTGTTTGGTATGATAGTTTGAGATCGTAAATTTGATTGTTAGAATTTTTAATATATATTGTTTGTGAATGAAAGAGGATAAAAAATTGATTATTGATTGTTGTATTTTTTTTTCAGCGACAATTTTGTAATGTGTGTGTTTTAGTATGATAGTTTGAAATCGTAAATTTGATTGTTAGAATTTTTAGTATATACTAGGAGGGCCCGGCGTGCTTCGCTACGCTTATAAATAAAGTTTTTTTATTTCAAAAAGTGGTAATGAGAAATGCTAGCATATAATTTTTAATTTTTCTTTTTAAATATATGAATGAAAAATAATCAGAACTCTAGCTGATCAGCAGCCAAATTCTGTAATTGTGAAGCGGTGAAGTGATAAGTTTTTTAATGAAAAGAAACGAAGAAATTTTTATCACTTCACCGCTTCACAGTTACAGAATTTGGCTGCAGTTCGGATATATGGAAAATTAGCGATCAAATAAGTTAGAGATCAAATAAGCTTACTTAAAAACTTATTTAATCGCTAATTTTTCATATATCCGAACCGATCAGCTAGAGTTCTGATTATTTTTCATTCATATATTTAAAAAGAAAAATTAAAAATTATATGCTTGCATTTCTCATTACCATTTTTTAAAATCGTTGCTTCTACGTCAACAAAATGTCTACGAAAAAGCTTTATTTAGAAGCGCAGCGAAGCACACCGGGCCCTCCTAGTTACAATTAATCTTCCAAAAACGCGACGCGTTCAAAATTGTAAAAAAACTGATTAAATAAACTTAAAAAAATATGGTGAGAATATACAAAAATTTTGTTAATATAAAATTGAACATGACGTCTCCACAGTATTTTTTATATATGTGTACAATTATTATTAGTTTAGAGTTAATGCGAAATAGTTTTACATAAATCAAAAATTATCTGTTGGATTAAATATTAAAAAAAATCATTGAAATAATGGTTTAATTCCAAACATCAACAAATTTAATAAACTTTTTAAACATCTAATAACAAAAACGAGCGGTCAACAACAATAACAGTTAAAAATATTGTCCCCTTTAACATGTTGTTCTAAAATCGCCTGTTGCTTTGGCGCAACGAATTTTATTACATTAAACTATCGATATATTTCAGCAATTGCTGTGGCAATATTGATTTATTATTATTATCATTCAACAATCGCCAGTACCATTGGCACAACGATTTCTATAGTATTGATTTATTATTATTCATATTTAACAATAGCTTGTTCATCGGCGCAAACCGATTGGTGGTTTTATTAGAAGAGTTGGATCAAATTCAAATAATGGGGGTGAGTTAAATATTTAAGTTTTTAAATTAAATAATTGTATTTGGTGTGGTGTGTGATGGTCTTGGTTCCTCTGACTTTTGGGATCGTAAGAGTCGCTGTTCTTTGCTTATTTAAATCCGTCTTCTTGTGAAACTTTGTCGTGCATTTCAGCGTTTGTGATGGGCTTATAAATGGTTTAATCAAACTCGCAGACCGCGTTAGTTTGAAATTAATATATCAAGGCACGCTTGTTATCTAATGTTACTGATAGTGATTCCACTATCAGGAATGCACAGTGTTTGTAACAATTTCCTGTATTTTGACTAAACTAAATTAGTTACTAAGGTAAACACTTGCCCAAATGACTATCCATCAGTGCAACTTGAGTTAAATTATTGCTGCCGAGTTTTCCAAATTTCAACTTAGATGTCTTCGGTAATGTTTAAACTTTGATTTGTGCGGTAATTTCCTAGTTTGAAGGCTGGTAATATCTAGTAGTTCTAGATCACCTCATTGAGTTTTGCCTACGCAAATCGTTATCAACTAGGAGTCTCCGCAAATTATTATCCTTTTTGAGAAACAAGCCAGGTTTATTTTTCTTTTTTTAACACAAATTTGGCTTACATAAAACCATTTTTCTAACACCCAAAACTAAATCAACCCACAAACATCATACGTCATTGGTCAGTACTGAAAATTGTTTTATATATATGTCATTTGAATATGTGTCATCATGTTTATCAATCTGGAGACTTTTATATTAAAATGAGTTGCTATTATTGGACCATTGAAAACGGTGGTTTTTCATTCTAATACTGGAATGTGTCAATTTTTGCTTCAACAGATAACTAAAATTTAATTTTTTCTTTTATTTTACTATCCCTAAACAATTCTTGTTATACGGTTCTCCTCTTACAATTCTTAACCATATACAAATTTGCAATAATATCATACACAACAAAATATAAAATCCTCATTATAACTGAAGCTAATTAATTTATACAAAAACCTCTCTTCCAATAAACCGAAAATCCATTTTCTCGTTCATAACTAATTTTCATTCCACATCCAATTTTTCCCTCGCTTTTTTTCCTTTCTTTCACAATTAATTCATGTGAAAAAATTTATGTACGGTCTAAAACCACAAAACATGAGAGCAGATAAAAACAAAGAAAATCACAGCAGTAGAAGGATTTTTTTTCCACTGATTTGTTTTATCGGCCGGAAAATTGTAATAAAATAACTTAAAAATAAATAAAACGAGATAAAGTGTTTGGATATGAAAGTGAGAGAAAAAGAAAAGGATGGTGGATTATTTTTTTTTCCTTTGTTATTTATTTCGTGTTCATTGTCTCCATTAAAATTTTCTTAATTACATATTCGAACAAAAAATAAAAGGAAAACCCCAAAATGAAAAACTGGATTAGTTTTTTGCTTTGTTTTCCTTTTTTTTTGTTGTTTATGTTAATTTTACATTTTAAAATTTTATTTTTTTTCCTAACTTGTTTAACAAAATGTTTTTTATTGTTTTGTAAAACTGAGTTGTTTTATTTTAAATAGGAGCCGTAATGTAATCGAATATTCCAGGCAGATAATATATCATAATTATAAATTTAATTTCCATTTTTAACATTAATTATTCTAGGAAAAAAATTGATCTAAAACTTTTCCGAAAATTCTTCATATACCATGAGAAATTAAACACAAGATGCTAATATGGTTGTTCATTTGTGTAAATTGCTGTTAAAATAATACTCGAAGTTATTATAAGAAAAACTAATTTTCTATTTTCAAATAGTTTCTAAAGTGAAAATAGAAAATAATTTTCTTTAGTTTTTTGTAAAAATTTAAATAATATTGTAATTTTATTCAATAGTTTAAAAGTTAAGATAACTGGCAGATTTTAACTTTGTTTAAGGTTTTTATGGTTATATGATGAGGTTAATTAAAATTTATTGATATGTATATTTATTTTACATGAACTAGATGTTTCTGTATTTTGAAATGTTTGTGGTGAAGGTTTACATGTTTATATTTGAAAATGAATAGTTAAGTAAAAGATTTTGTTTAAATTAAGTGAAAAAGTATGAAATAGTTTACCTTACCTTACTTTGTTTATTCGTCATTAAACTAATCGAAAAAATTAAACGTAATTCTAATGACAACATTAACTTAAGAATATTTGCCCATAAAATTAAAACATCTTTTAACCATTATACAACATCAATTAATTAATTAGCTTCTGTTCAAACAAAACAAAACAAAAAAAAAATTTTATCAAACGTAACCGTAAACTTTTTAACAAACTTTTATATTTGCAAAAAAAAAACTTTTCCTTTACAATATTTTGTTTTTCTTATAAACTTTAATAAAATGTGTTTTTCTTAAGATCTTTGAAAAATTGTTATGAAAATTGTTTCTGTCTTAATTTTAGGTTTATTACGTTTTTTGGAATTTAGAATTAATTAGAAAGTAAAATCATTGTCATGGTAAACAGAAGAGGTGGGATAAGTTTGAAATAAAAATTGTTAACATTTTATTAGGTGCGTTTCGTTAATAAAAAAGTATATTTGAAAGTTATTTGCATAATAAATTTTAATATAAGCTTTTTTTAACCAGTATTCCTGTTACCGGTTACTCAGTTGTTGGGTTCTAGTTCTATAAATACTCCTAAGGTAAACATAAAACTTTGCCACAATCATATGACTTAGTAGAATCAATGACTCTAATAGCTGTTGTGACAGAGTCATCAAAAGACAAAGTCCATACTTTAAGCTAAGACGAAACATGTGTACTCAAAGCGACGTGGTAAATATACCACCTTATTAATTTAACACAAAAGATAACATAAGCACGAAAGTTGCCGATACTTAACCTATCTAAGAACGCTTTTATAGAGCACTAAGTTTAGGTTGATTTACGATATGTCATTTCTGACAACCAAAATTGCATACCGTGAGTCAACCAAAACATAGTGCATAATTTTTTAAAAAATAATTCATATTAATCTGTGTCCCCGATATGGCAATAACATGAACTGAAAAACCTTTATTCTTTAGCGCTTTCTGTTAACTAGCATAATATGTGCTTACAAAACAAGTTTCTAACAAAGTTGTTTGTTTCAAACAAAGAGCTACAAAAGCTTAACCGAAAAAATAATACCTAGTTCTACTGAGAACGTGTAAGCAACGCTTGAACATCCAGAGGCTATTCTCAAAGGAGTATTCTTCCCGATGCTTTGGTGAACAGTTTTTGATGACCTTTTAATTAAAAAGTTTAGTATCCCCACTGTCAGTGGGGCTGTCCCTCAATTAAAAACCAACAAATTTCATCGTTATTATTAAGCGGATTAGGACTTCAACCTCAACCCTTCTGTACTAAATAGGGAACATATTAAAGCAGGTAAGAAGATTTTGTTGGCGTGATTCTACACAGTAAACTCAGTTGGTACTCACATCTGAAATATATCGTGAGCCAAAGCAACAAGACTGTCTTTGTCTAATAATAACATCTATTCTGTCATATATACGCAGCTTTGGTCTGGTGAGCTAAAACCAACCTATTATATGCACAGACAACCCTCATAAAACACAAAGATTTGTACGTATAGGTGCCGCCGGTGGCAGAAAAATGTTGCAGCTAAATAAATAAAATGGACAATTACCACATTTCAGAATAAATGTCAAAAACAACTGATCTAGCAACACAATTTATTGCTAAAATGTTGCTTGTATAATAGACGCGCTTTAACTGAAAGTAGTGTGAGAATGCTCCCTAAATCTACAAAAAACTGCATAATTAGTATTATTGATGGTGATTTGCTGAAAGATTTGCTCTGAACTCCATTGATTTGGAAACTCCTAAAGAAATACCTGATATCCAGTCTTCAGTAGTTAATATGAATGAACTCCACTTCAAACCCAAAATAGTCGCTAAGCTTTTAAAGGGGTTAAACATCAAAAAAGCTCAGGAATGAACAACATTCCAAACATTATTTTAAAAACCTTTTCTAAAGAACTTGCACCAAATTTGACTAAAATATTTTGCCAATCCTGCAAATTTGGTATACCTTCCTTGTGCTGAAAATTGGCAAATGTCCAGCCCATCCCCAAAAAGGGACCAAAATCCAATATCTCAAATTATAGGCCAATAGCCATACGAGCATTATATTAATACACACATTTTAAAATTTCTGGAAGTAAATCATTTAATAGCCGACATACGGTTTTCGAAACAAAAGATCAACTACCGTTCTATTAAACAGAACAGTATTATACTTGATAAGGGTGGTGAAACATTCGTTATCGCTTTAGACATCTCCAAGGCATTCGATCGAGTCTACACCGAAAAAAAAAAACGTTGGTAGGATCAACTACAAAGCTTGTTTGATTTTGCGTCTAATATGAGCGTGGTTATTTTAACCAATGTAGCATCGTCAATTTATTTTAAAAAACGTAATAATTTTCATTATTTGAATCAACAACGGCGTGATCAATTTCTTGTTCAAACATTCACAAATCATAGTTGAAATAAGTAGTTTGTTCATGTTTTTGTTTGAAAATTATTGTGTTTGTTAAAATAAAAACGAGGAAAAACAAAATTCGTTCAATGATAATAATAATAAACAAAAGAATAGAAAAATAAAAAGTTTTTTATATACATATTCTAACATGGCTGGTTTTATTTTACATTTTAGGAAATAATTTACATGCGTTTAATTGAATTGAATAATTTTAATATTATCTGCACATAAAATTATGTGCGGATGAAATTTTTTTGTGAATATAATATCAACAATCTTATTAAATTAATAGGCCCTTTCCATAATTAATTTTAGCGATTTAAAAACATTCTTATATTTTTTCAATATTTTTTATTTGTCTTGTTTCATGTCGATTTATCGATATTTTAATTTAATTTTTCATAATAATGAGAAAATTATGGAAAATTAGTATTCTTTTCTACACATAATTCAAATATTTAAATTTTTTGATTTCTGAATTTCGGTCTTTTAAATTGTGTCATTAACCCCTTAAGGTTTTATTTGTATAAAAAAATTTATGTTTGGTTGAACTATTTGTTTGAAAAATTTTGTGCCGAAAACAATTCTTTTAAAAAAATGCTCCGATTTTCTTGGAACTTTGATGATCGTTAGTATAATAAAAAAAAACTCACACGTGTTTTTTATTTTTTTATTTGCTCACTAGTTCTAAGCTACAGGGTGGCTCGAATTTTTTTAA
>OY856187.1:192209797-192379797 GCA_963693315.1 Diogma glabrata | reverse complement strand
TCAAATATTATATTCACGAAAAAAACGAACCCATACAAACATCGATAGAACCCATACAAACATCGTACCAAAACAATAGATTTAATACGGAGTATTGCTTGATTCTATCACAAACGTATTCAATATTACTATTTTTAGTCTAATTTTTAATTTACCACGTTTGTATTCAATTGAAAATTAAATTAACTACGGCATCGTTGCTCGAAACTGAAATCATAGTTGACTCAACTACAAAGATGGTTAAATCAAATATGTTTGTGATACTTATAAAAAAATATATCAACAACGGTTAAATTGTTAATTTAAATACAGAGCGTTGGTTGATTCTATCGCAAACCTATTTAATTCCCCAATTTTCACTTAATGCTCGATTAACAATGCAACATGTTTGAATCAACCAAGATTTTTTCTTTCAGTGTAGCTTGCCAACTTAATCAACAAGCTCATTGGGTATGGTTTTCATCCCAATGGTGTGAAGCTGATTCAAAATTTTCTAGCCAACCAAAACATTTCGTTCTCCTATGACGGATTTTCGTCTGACTCTAAACTAATTAACGCTGGTGGTACCTCATGGTTCAGTATTGTCCTCAACCTTATTTTTGATTAGTATCAACGATTTGCTGAGAATCACCAGCAGCACCATAAATAGTTTTGCAGATGATAGTACTCTGCACAAGTCGTTCGAGCCCCTTCCTTCAAAAGATAAATTGAACGAACGAATTAATCGTGCCTGGAGAGATAAACGTGAATCACGACGTAAAAAAAGTCGCCGATTGGGGTGACCAAAACCTGGTCAATTTCAAATCTACCAAAACACAGCTGTTAATTGTTTCGAGATCAAAGACCGAGTTCCCCAAAGATATTTTATTCAGTATGTGTGATGACCCAATAAGAGATATATAAAAACATTCGTTTATTGGATATCACAGTTTCAAATGACCTACTCTGGAACGATGATGTAATGGCGATGACAAAAAGCGCGTCTAGAAAACCGGCCTCCTAAATAGATGCAAAAATTTTTTCACTCCATGTTTATAAGTCCTATATCCGTCCATGTATGGAGTACTGTTGTCAAATTTGGGGTGCTGTTTCTGTTTCTATCTTGGCCCCCTTGATCTCTGTTCAAAAGCGGGCTATACGAATTGTGGGTGATCGAGATTTGACGTCAAAACTTGATTTCCTACAACATCGTCGCATTGTTGTGGACCTCGTGGTTTTTTACAAATATCGTCATCAACAGTGCTCAGATGAAATCAGCAGCATCATGCCTAAAACTTATTAATCAGCTAGCGCAATCAGTCAACGGTAAAGATCCCGCGCTGTCATACCGGTAGATCGCAGAAAGGCTTCGTTGTCCGAACTGCATACAAATGGAATAGTTTTCCAGAATAAATAGTCTAACGTGGTTCCAATCCGCAGAGCGCAGCTTGTTGTGGGACCTACGTCTTAAAAGGTATTTATGTCTTGTTGTGACACATATTGTAATCCCTATAACACAACAATTTTATTTAACAAAAAAAGATAAAGCAACTTTTTAGAATTTGTGTAGGTACCAGGCTACTCTCGGGTTTAAAGCAATGCAGAAGAAAATTTTCTAGCAAAAAAATAAGACGTACTAAATTTCAGGTTACAGAGCCATGCTTTGAATCTGACTACAAGTTAACTGAAAAATCGGTTAGCTGAACCAAATAGACAATTATGGAGAAGATGGGTGGGTCTACTGTACTCTTAAAAATTTCTAGAAAGGAAATTCGTCTCTCCCTTAAAACAATGGATCTATAGTCAGATTTTGTGAAGATCCTTACAGCTTATCAAGTTACGCCTTGCTGTTGCTGTCAGATGAAGGTTCTGCAACTCAGAGGCAGAAACGATGAAACTAGTTAAGGATGGAATAATGGGTGGCGTTTTTGACCTGGAAACTTACTTGGTCAAGGGAGACTTGCATTTTCTCTACAATAAAATATTACTTCAATCAAGCTCATCAAAAACGTCAACGAAACAGATTCGGACACAGCATATCCTATAGTGACATCAACGTCAATATAAGTAACCGAAATTATGATTGAGTATAGCAGATCTTTATGTCGCTAATAGAATACAAATATAACTAATACTTTAGAACTAATAGAACACAATTATCAAATAGTATCGGATAGTTTCCCATTGTCCAATGTAGTCATTTTTGGGAAAGATTTTTGAAGAAAATTAAGAAAAATAAGAAAATTAATGTACTTTGAATTTTTCAAATTCTAACCTAAAAATATTTAATGGTTTTGGTGCAGTTATCCTAGTTTCTTTTAAAATTCAATAAAATTTATTATACCACTACGTTCAGAGTTTATATCACTAAGAGTTAATACAGATTGACCCTAAACCGTATTTCTTTATCTATAATAAAATAAATCCAGACATTTAATTCAAATTATTTGATTACAGTTAAAAATAATTTACGTTGAGCAGTAATCAACGTTCATTTGAGGTTAAAATTAACGTTTGTCGGTAAATTTAAAATAATTCCATATAAGAACTAATTCCACTTTATATTATCAAAATTGCCACAAACGACAGAAGGAGAAATAAAGAAGCAAATTTCAAGTGCTTTCAGATGATGTAATCGAGCATATCGAAAGCGCTTGAAATAGTTCTCTTTTTATAGTTCCATAAAATGAAGAAAGAAACACCAAAAGTGGCGAGCTGATGTTGACTTTAGAAAACAAAATGATGTCACAAATTACAATCAATGATGTTTTCCCACTCCGGAATATCAATAGTTTTAGATTCATGATACAAAATTCACAATTTATCATGGTACAGGGTACCATAAAGTTCTATTAGATAATGAAAGTCAAACTGGATATAGTGCCAGCAGTTGATATGTACTGTACTCGTTTTATTGTATCTAATTTATTCAATTTATTTTGACAATTCAACTTAAAGACTAAACAAATATTTTCAAAATACTATCATGTTTTCAATCTACTTCAAACCAAAATCCATTCCATTTGTTTATTGCTTTTATCTACCTTTGGTTGTATCAGAAAAGACAGTTTCTACTGTCTGCTAATGATCACAATAAATTTCTTTTGAAGAGCGAATGACTTGTTTATTTTTTCTAAAAAGAAAACATTTATATCTAAACTTGATGTAATTGCTCAAAATATAAATAAAGGCAATCAAACAAGAACCAAAATATAGTATAACCACAAACATGCTCTGAAGCAAAAACCTAAGCAAATATTTGAAAGAAATATAAATGCTTTATTTGTAAAGTTCAATTGTTTATCCAACACAATTCAAAAGGATTTTTGTTGAGCAGCGTATCAGTATCAGAGTAAATCATATTTGAAAATGCTATTTAAAAAATGGTCTGCAATCAATTCATTCAATTCAAATCGAATGAATAAATTGTTTTTAGAATGCAGTTAATGTTCATTATCCGTAGTATTTGGTTCTGTAGTATCTGACTCGTTATGATAGTTTGTTTTTATGACTAAGCTTTTAGTGAAATTTTTTGTAAACACGTAGTCTTTCTACATCAGAGTAAAACAAAATTATTAGTAACCAAGTGGTACAAATAAAGATACTTGTCGTAACTCCTTTTCTTTCTTAATAAGGAGTGATGATTAGTACACTATTAAAGCAGTTCGTTTCCACGACCATAGGTTCTCTGCAACGAAACTACCCATAAGCATCGTATTATCCAGTTTATTTTTGCAGAGGGCCTATTTCAATAAAATTCCTACTACGTATTCTTTTCCAAATTGCTGGATTTGAAAGCAATCCCATTTCACACAAAAAAATCTGTGTTTGACATGCAATATTGTGATCAACAAAAAACAACTAAACATAAAACTCAATTTTAGGACCCGTAACCAAATGTAAACAGAGTTGGTTTGTTTTAAACACTTTTGTTTTAAACACTGTTTAAAACAGTGTTTAAAACAAATTGTTTTTTTTGAAAAAAACAATGTTTTAAACAAAAATTGTTTTTTTTAAATATTGCAATGTTGCTTATTTGCTATCCAATAGAACTGTTGTACGTTGTCGTGTTTTACCGTTTTTAATACATTTGACCACCTTTTGGCACCTTAAGCGTCATTAAAATTTTAAAAAATTTTAAAGCTTTCATATGTTTTTTTGTTAATAAAATGCGTTGTAAGGTGTTGATGAACGCAAATCTTTATGTTTTGTTTTTTTTTTTTTCAAAGAAGGAATAACTAAACAATAAATTCTATCACATATAAAATATGACATATCCCATGATGATAGGATAGGATACATAAAATAAAAATAAAATAAGAGATAAAAAGAAAATGTCTTTTAAAAATTTGCAAAATTACAAAATTAAAAGGGGGTTGCCAATAATCCGGCTAGTGTTATATTCCTTGATCATGTGACGCACTGTCTTCCTCAATTATTAAAGCCCACACAAAGAGAAATATCAAAGCTCGATTCCTCGAGTAAGCAATAACGTGCCATTACCAAGGAATACTTCATAGATAAAATTTAGGGTTGACTAGGTAGTGATATCTTACTACTATTTCCTGTGGTATGTAATATCTCACGTTCTCTCGAGTGTCAATACTAGCCAAACTATTATTAGAAATGTGCTGAAGGATGTGTTATTCGATTCCCGACAGACGTTCAATGGAAGATCAAGTGCAATTTGTTTAATTGTTAAATAAAAAAGTGGTAAATATATGCTATTCCTGTGGATCAAAAGGAACATCTCAATTTTGAAAAGGAAATTAAAGATTAGCTTACGTATTTCATATCAGTGATATATATTAACATTTTTTACCAGATACTTAACAAATGCTTAATAAAATAGGTTGAGGAATTTTATTAAATTTTAAAACCAGTCGCAAATGCTTTGAACAAATGAATCAAATTTAGAAGCAGTGACGACATGATTTAGGTTTTATTTTTGGCCATCAATTGTGATGCAAAAAATAATCAAACACGCATATTCAGCATTTTTGTCTCCGTTACATTATGTTATATTTTAAATTTAAATAAAATTATATTGCTTTAAAAATTCAAATTCAAAATCTTGTTGTTTTCAATAGATTTTTTGTTAAAGGCACTATATCGTTACAGCGAATATTCTTAAATGAATGGTATCAATATCGTAATCTGTGATTTACAATCAGAAACTTATTTTATCTATTTAATCAAATCGTTTACCTGTTTTCCATATTCTTTTCAAGTTGAACTATTTAGGTGCATCACGACTCGGAAATACGTAGGTCGCAGAGTTCTTATCATAATTCAAATTTCTGAAGTTTACGTTAGCCAATTAATACAACAATGCCATTAGATTGAGGTGTTAACTATTCTTAGTCATCTTGGGACAACTATTTGAGTAGCTACTGAGAATATTCAAGAAATCTTGAGAATCTTAAACGTGATCCTTAAGACTAGCCACAAAATCTTGAGAATCTTTCAGAATATATTGAGCATTTTCAAAGAATCTAAGAACATTTGGACGTACAGACCCTCTTCAGATAAAAATCTTTAGACGACCCTTATTAATCTGAGAATATTTAAAACACTTATTTTCTTTGGAGTTTTTTCACTCCAATTACATATTTTCATTTAAAACCAAAAAAACGAATCTTTGTAGTATAAAACAAAAAAAACACAAAAAAAACAAAAAAAACAAAAAGAACACAAAAAAAACAAAAAAAACTGTTTTAAACAATAAAAAACGCGTTTTAAACAAAAAAAACAGTTTTTTTTGTTTTTTTTAAAAAAAACAGTGTTTTTAACCAACGCTGAATGTAAATCAGATCGCTGGAATTTCACAAATTTTTTATAAAACAAATTGAAGGAAAAATGGCAAACAATCGTTTTCTATCCAATTTCCAAACCAAAGAACGTCTGTTTTATAATATTTTGTGAAAAACTGCACGATATGGGGGTGTTATCTGACTGGTACTGAGAAGTAAGATGCGAGTTCACAACCATTGTAACAAGAATGGGAGATGAATTACATTACTCCGATTTAAGCAATCCGCAGTTTATAAGCAAACACATACGGGGCAAATTGAGACAACAAATAGAACAAAGCAACTTTAAAGCAGGTACAAGAAATATGAGCCAAACCATTAAATGGGCAACTTCATCATCATTACTGTTCTGCTTGCGCAGGTCCCTGGTGTATCCGCCAATGGTCTCTCTCCTGAGCCGTCTCTTTCATCATTCCTTACCCTCCGTAGCCCGTTTTTATACTGTCCATCATTTTTCTCTTTCTTCTTCTCCTTTTGGCTTGTCCCTCCACAGATCCTTCCAAAACATCTCTTAACAAACATTGCCATCTTAGTACGTGCCCGATCCAATTCCTTTTTCTTTACTCTATTGTCTTTACTAGACTACGTTCCTCTCCTACTCTTCTTCGAACTTCCTCATTTCTCACCTTGTCTATCCACTTGATCTTAAGAACTCGTCTCCAAATCCACATTTCAAAACTCTCTAACTTACTATTTTTCTTTTTTGATAAGGACCATGTTTCACATCCGTACAAGAGAACTATAGACAAAGCACTATATCATTCTTTTCATCAATACCATGTCTATTTTACTGTTTAACAGTATCCTCTTTGATCTGAAAGCCTGCTTTGCCATACTAATCCTTGCTTTTATTTTTTTTATTCCACTCCAGTCTTCCGTCACCTCAGTTCCCAGATATTCGAATTTTTCCACCTGTTCTAGCCTTTCTTCACCTACAGTGATGTTTAACATTTCTTTCTTTCCTATTTTCATTACCTTTGACTGTCACACATAAATTCTAAGCCCATACATACTTTCCATATCCTTTAAATGTTTCAACATTCTGTTCAGTTCTTCTTCTTTTTCTGCAAAATCGCAATGTCATCTGTAAATCGAACGCACGCAACTTCCTTTCCTCCTATACTCACTCCCTTATCGCTCCTCCAGCATTCCTGCACCATTTCGTCCATGTAAATGTTAAAAAGAGCAGGAGATAAACAACATCCTTGTTTCACTCCTATTCCAATCTCAAACCAGCCTGTCCTGCTGTTACCAACAAGTAAAGCTACTCTATGGTTCATATACAGCATGCTTATTAACCTCTTTTCTCTCCAGTCAACTCCTTTCTGTTTCAATATCTCCAACAGTTTCCCCCACAAAGGACAGTCAAAAGCTTTTTCCAAGTCTACAAAGCAAAGGTAAACCTCGTAAACCTCTCCACAATAGAATTTACGACTCCCAGTGCATCCCATGTACCAATACCCTTTCTAAAACCGAACTGCTCCTCGTCCACGCTATCCTCCATCACTCTTGTCAGACGCCTATTTATTACTCTCAGCAAGATTTTAGCAGCATATAAACCTAGACTGATGGTTCTGTGTTCTTCACATTTCTTTGTTCCCTTTTTTTAGCTAGTCCTCAGACCACTCCTCACTTTTATAAATCTCATTGCACAGAGATGTTAACTCTCGCATGCCTTCCTCTTGCAGACACCTCAACGTTTCCACTGGTATCTCATCAATTTCTACTGCCTTGCCACTTTTCATATCTTTCATTCCAGTATAATACGTGGGCCGATGTTATCTTTTGGTACTACCTCTTCTCTCTCTATGCTTAGAACCTTTCGTTTTTCCTTCGTCTTATACAGTTCCTCCATATATTCTTTCCCAAAATTATCTTTTCTTCTTTCAGAATTACACCCTCCTGACTCTGCACTTCTATACATTTTACTCTGTTCCTGTCTGTGGTCGTTGTTAGTTCTCTCACTTTGTTATATACCAGATCATGCCTTCCATATTTAACCATTTCTTCAATTTCTTTACACTCATTATTAAACCATGCCTCTCTTGCTATGTCAGTTTCCTTTCTCCATTCTGTGTTCATTCTTCTATACTTTATTCGTCCCTTTTCAGTATTTAACTTTTTAAGCTTGCGTCTTTCCACCATTTTATCTACCATACCCTGTGTAATCCACGGTTTCTTTGGTCGAACTCCTTTCTTGTATCCTACACTAATTTCCCACACAGTTTTTATACTTTGCTTTATGCTTTTCCATCTCGTCTCACTATCCTCTACTATTGTTGTTTTCAAAATTCTCATTTCACTTTCCATATCCAAATCTATTTTCTTGGCATCCAGAGACTTTAATCTCTCTAAATTCCATTTCTTGATTTTTGCTGCTTTCTTTAATCTTTTAAGTTTTTTTTTTTAAACTGCTAGTACGAGCACATGGGCAACTTAGACCTTTCGAATTTTTTCCCACAAGATTTATATGCACAATCGTTTGGTCGCTTCAAATTTCTAGGAGAAGACAGAATATTTCTAATCTTCCTGCAAAAAGGTTTGCCTACTATTCTCTCATATGTTGAGCGTCTGTTTACAGAAAGTTTCAACCCTGCGTATATTCCTCATATATGGAGAGAAGCTAAGAGTAGTTTATACGCAAGTCAGGAAAGAAATCACACGAACCCAAATCATAACGATATTACGTTTGAAATATTTTCTCCTGAAAAGAATGTAAAAGGCGCTGGACTACAACATTTGGTCTGTATGCCTTAGGCATAACTCTCTCAACTCGTGCCAGCATGTCTATCAAACTGGTTAATAAATGGAAACGACATAACATAAAGTCGTAAAAGAGATTGGGAGTACTCTAAAATGGAAGGAGGTACGTGCACATTTATGAACATACAAGGGGCCTTTCATAATGTTCATTTTCATGCTTTTATTGAAATGGCTACTAAGAAAAATCTGAACATGAATACACATCAACATGTTACAAATTTAGAAATTATAGTTACACTGGGAAATACATCACTGTCAGGATTTATAGAGGCTTCCCATGGGAACGGTATACTCTACGTTGCTTTAGCTGATAGTTGTTGATGATTGATGATGATAAACATGATTCTATCGGCGGTAAATGAGCCCAAACTACCTTGGACTTAGTGCTTAATTGGTGCAACAAGGTGAGGCTGTTTGTCATCCACAAAAACTAGAACCTTAGTTTTACGAACAAAAGGAGCTTTCATTTCAATCCTTCTGTTTGGTTGGCGAACGGATACAAAAAGTCAAGGAGATAAAGTACTTAAGTATGACGGAAAGCGAACTCATTTAAAACTCACACCTAAAATACATCTTGGATAAAGGATATAAACCTTCCTTCGCATGCAGATTTGGGAACAATTATTTGGCAAAACCTGAAGATTAGGCAAAAAAATATTATATATGGCATTATCAAAGTATAATAAAAACCAAATACTACCATACGCAGCTTTTGTCTGATGGTTGGCAACAAACAACACATCTGCTCACACAGTGCTCACAAGCATACCGAAACTTGTGTACCTCTCTGCCACTGATGCTTTCAGAACCACACCAACATCAGCAATGGAGATCATTCTCCTATTTTATCCATTACACCTACACATTTGAGCTGTAGCATGATCAAACGCTAGCAGACAACAGTCCATCTTTCTCCTAGTTTGTTCATTATACCTACATATTTGATCTGTAGCATTATCAAGCGCTTACGCTGCAGTTCATCAAAATATCTAAAATATTTTACTGTCAAAATAGGAGTCAAGGAGGCATTGAGATCTACTTACTATCACTACTATCCAATACCAGTAGTTCGTATTTGGATGACACACAAACCAACATAGGCACCTCTGCAAATGTAAATCAAACCGAAGCCTTCACCATAAATTACTGTGCTATGCTGTGTGAGGAGAGGGAATACAACAACGCAGCCATATAAATTATTTCTGTTGAGTCGTTCAGTCAGGTGATGTAATTTTCTCTGACAAACATACAGAAAAGTGGATCCTTTTCATTCTAAAAAGTTTTTAAGCCCCTTCCGTCGTCTCCTAAAAACAATGTATCTTGAGAGAGAATCTCTGATTAATTAAATAGGCTTCCCTGCCTCTGACAGCTTTGACCTTGCAAGACCCAGATATATCAAGACCGATGAGGGGAGACTAAATGTTCCTCTACTGAAAATCGTTAGCTCAATACACTTTATTAACATTGCATCTACTACAGAAACATCGACGTCATCAGAACTACGCACAATACATAACAACATCAAGGCTAAGTTCAATAGATTTATAGTTTGCAGTCCTACTCGAACTAGCCAACCAAATATCTAAATTTCGAGAACCCCACCCTCCATAAAAAAATTCAAAACAGGCACAACAAACTTTGGCGAACTATTATATGGGGAACATAAACCTTTGTTCAACAATCTCTTAACGGCCAACAACAAGGAATACGTCCACAAATTCAACATACAGCTCACTCTACTTCTCTCAAGGGTCACTGATCTGATTAGAAATTGACACGGGGATATGCGAGCCCTAGGTACCTGAGCTAACCGGTTAATCCAGCCAAATCAGCTTACTGGTCAATAGGAGTGGCGTAAGCTTAAGTGTGACCCATTTGGCTTTTTCTGGTACTATGGGGTTAAGCATTAATGTTAGCCACAGCTTTACATTGAGGTTGGATTCGCAAAGGTTGTGGTTGAAGAAATTCTGGTATATGGGAGGCTTTAGAGACACTATGTGGACCCATTATCAGTAGTCTTTTCGGTAGAATGGATTACTCTGCCGTAATGGAACCCGTGCAGGTGAGCCTGCTTAATGAGCTCCCTACCAGATGGGATCTGGTACTGGCATACGCTAGATTGCCAGCAGCAATATAATGCTGCTGTCCCGCGTTGCTAAGCTGAAGGGCTCGTTCAAAGCTTTAGCACTCCATAGAAATATTGAAGAAAGTGCTAAAATCTTTTATACCAAGTCTCAATAAGATTAAAAGCCAGGACTATAAGTTATTAGTGATTGAAAGTAACAAGTATTCGGAAGGATTTTTTGGTCCAATTTTCCAAATCTTCCATTTTTGAATTAGCCTGGGTCATATACCAAAGTTTTATCAAAATCCTGTGCGTTTATGTCACACAAGTCGCTGATCACGCAATTGTGGAGGAAATTAAAAGCATTTAGAAGCTCCCTACACGTGTGCTGAAATTTAGTGTCACGTTGAGTCGTGAGCTCAAAATTAATACAAAAGATATTGCAACTTCGGGTGTTTGGCATTCTGAGGGCAGGGAAACCGTATGGAAGGTTTTACTGGATTGGATCTAAAACTTGCTCATTGTTGGAATGTGATGACATGTTGTCCCCACTCACCTTCTTTAGAGAACCCACCTTCTTTGGAGAACAAAGTAGTCACGGTTCTAGCCCAAAACAACAAGGTGTTGGACAAATGTCAAATAGTAGATGAAACTATTAAACCTGACCAGAATGCGGTAGGTGTAGGTGTACCTAAGATAAATTTACCCGCCTCTCTTTCTGTTCTACCTCAGATGTTGTCATAACTGTAATAGAAAGGATTTTACCGAATAAAAATCGAACGTGAAGAATCTAACGTGATATCATTCTGCTACCCAGCTCTTCAAATCAAGTAACCCTGCAAGAGCCAAATGAAATTTCATTTAATGTCATGTAGGAATTTGATGTTTTGTTTCCCAAAACCAACAATCTTACTGTGAAAAAGCGCCATCAATTCAACTCAACTGTAAGACTTGATTCTCATCAACTGTTAGACTTTATTAAACATGTGTTAATGATCTTTCTTTCTTTCCATGGCATTCGAAAAAAAGATATGCAATTAATAGTCCATGGGAACCGCCGATTTCATTTGATGAATACCACATATTTTAAGCTTCGTGAGGCGCGTGCCCTTGATGGGTTCGAAAACTTTTGTTATGATATTTTCTTCGATTCGGCCGCGTTTTTTGTTCGGCAAACTCCGAAAAATGACGATTGACCGGGATCTTGTAATTTTTTTTTACTATGGGGGTTGCAAATTTGTTTAAAAACTTTGGGGTTATCTTGTCCGACAACACTCTTTCCTATTCTTCTTTTCTTCATTTGTTGTTTACTACTTTTAAGCAAAAATTTCTTCCACTTATGTTGGCCTGATTTGATCATATAAAAGCACATTATCTTGCATATTTTTTAACACATTATCTTATCGCATTATCACATTATCACATTATCTTTTCTTAAGTGAAAACTTAATACTTGTAATTTGATACTTGATAACATCGATTATATCGATTTAAACTCACAATTACGAGACGGAAATCGCATAAATCCTATACAAAGAAGCATAGCTTATATATGATTAAACATGGATGGCAATCATGATAAATAAAATAATTAAAAATGGTGGCACTTAGCCGATAGTGATTTGCAAACGGCAACAATGCGCATTAATACCAATGAATTTGCTTAGCTTTCCGCAGAAAAATTTGTAAAATTTAAATTTGTTGATCTATGGGTGTGACAACCACGCGTACTTTAGTCCCTGCTATTGGCATATAAGTGCTATTTTGACTATTATTTGGTTTAAGTTGTGAGGTTAGTGTGTGTAGTTAGCGGTTTATCGTTCTGACTTGTTTCTCATTTATTCTGCTAATACGATTCAAACACTACTAATACGATATCAATTGATTGCGATTGCCAATGAAGTTTTCACTTCTGCCGTGCGGTCTTAAGCACTCTCTCTGTTTTTTTTTAATTTTGACGATTTTTTCAGAAAAAATGGCAAAAATGTGATAGTTTTGTTTTTTGAATTTTTTGTTCGGTTATTTTGTTCTTTTTTTTCTAAAAGTTATTTGTTTTACAATTCACAATCAATCTATATCTATATATAAATACGTAAGCAATATTTTTGCGGTACAATTTTAAAATATTTGCTCCATCAAAAGTCTGGCTATATGTATATCGTAGGATAGGTCTTGAGTAGTAGATGTGCCGAAAAACACTATTTTTGAATTTTGACGATTTTTTCAGAAAAAATGGCAGAAATGTGATAGTTTTGTTTTCGGAGTTTTTTGTTCGGTTATTTTGTTTTTTTTTTTTCAAGTTATTTGCTTCACAATTCAAAATCAATCTATATCAATCAATTAAAATCTGAAATAATGTGTTGTAGCAATTTGGTTGGGAGGTCTATTTACAATTTCTATTTACAATGGCCGAATTTCGGCCATTCTGCGATTCCTAGTTTTATTAAATGTAGAATTTACTATGTGGTGATAATTTATCTACTATATATTATATTAAATACATTGAATTTTGCAGACCAAGTTGTTTTACAGGTGGTTGAGGTATAATTTTTTTTGTTATAGTATTAAGTTTTGAATATTTATGTATTAACTTGGTGTTAGATGAGGTTCGGAAAAGCTCTGGATTTCTTACCCATTTCCCCATGCATAACCTACATGTGAAATGAATAGCGTTTCCATTTTTGATTTTTTTTGTTAACCGTTGTGGTTTTGTTTAATATTTCTTTATTTTTATGACCGTCCCTTATGTCGAAATGAGTGTAGCTAAACTCCACCCAACCCTGAGTTAAAGTCGTGGAATTACTTTCTGTTGGCACATTTTAATCGTTATATTTCCGGTGCGTTATCTTCATATGTTTAGGGTAGGTTTATTATGGTACCTATAGACTTTCAATATTCCCTTCAGTATAATTTTCATACAAAATCTCTTGTCTGTTGATATTTGGAAGGTACTTAAATCACCCAGTATCTTTAAACCCAGCCTATTGGTTATAGCGAAAGAGATCGTTGGAACAATAAACAAAGCCATTTGTTGCCCTATTATCAATTTTGGCCAACAATCTGGGCGTTTCAACTAAGTCTAAAATCGTGGAAGAGACAATGAACAACGAAAACTGCAGTGAGCGTGGTAGCTAGATATCGTTCACATCGAGATCAAATGGAAAATTGTCGACAGTCTTCCACAAAATTACATTAGAAATTCCTCAAACATTTCATTAAAACATGTTCCTAAAATACTTTTCGCACTGTATAAAACATGTTACCTGCTCAAAAGCTTAAAAATAAACAAAATTCTGTTGGAGGAATTCATTTTTTAAAAAAATAAGAATATGCCACTATCAATATTATTAAAAAACATATTTATTTTACATATTTATTTTTTGCCTTATTCCCTGATCTCTAACCCTCCAGACAAATAAACATTTACTGCAACCTTCATCTCTGTTAATTCATAAACATGAAAATAAAAATCTAAGACGCTTTTCACGTACACCACATAACTTCGCATTCTTATCTCTCTTCATTAAATATACAAAAATATTTTCATTGAACAAAATACCAAAGAAATACAGTTACATTAAAAGTAAGATAATCACAAATTTTCATTTTCGTTACCTTCCTCGTTCCCCTACTCATGCAAAAAAAATTTCCCATCACTTTTAATTTTCACAGAAAACATTGAAACAAACGAACAAACGAAGGAAGAGGATACATTTGTAAAATTTTCTTTTGAAAAAAAAATCCAAGAACGATAAAAACCACAACTCGCATTTCTGTTCAAATACATAAAAACGTATACTTACATCAAATCAATTTTCTTCATCTTAAGTTGAAACACAATGAAAAAGTTACGTTTTCAAAAGCAAGAAAGAAAAAAAACTTGAATAACTTTTATGGTCTCATTCCGTATCTCTTTCAATAATTAAACAATTAATATTATTATTATTATTTTCACAAATTTTTTAATTAGAAATTACGATGGAACACAGAAACAACAAAATAGCAAGAAGAGGGAAAAGATTCGAACAAGATTTTATGATTTCTTTTAATTATAATTTTTTTTTTTAATAAAATAAATTAAAATTTATCACATACTAAGTATAAGCTTGGGTTGATAATTCTCCATTATACTTAAAAATTTTGCTAGTGGTTACTAAAGATCTCTACAATAAACATCCCAACTCACCCGTATCTAACTTTTAATATTTTTCGAATTAAAAAATTAGATAATTTATTCGCTTCTAACGTAAAAATTAAAGAAAATGGTTTAAAATTTAACAATGAGAAAACAAAGAAAATTTTCTTAATTTTCGGAATATTTATTGGGGAAATATAAAAGTGTGAATTTATTATTTGGGATATTTTTTCCTATAAAGTTTGTGTATAGAAAATTGTAAATTATGTTACAATAAGGGAAATAAAGGGGTGAAATTAGTTTTTCTTTTAATGATTTAAAGTTTGTGGTATATTTTTAACTTTACTTAAAAAGAAAAGAAGAAAACAAAAATAATTAAGATCATTATTCATTTTATATTGGATATTAGAAAATTGGAAAATTTTATAAGAAAAATTTATCGCTTTAGTTGTTGGAGCTTATGTTTTTTTGAATATCTTAATTAGTTTTTTTCTGACTTTATTTTTGTTTTAAGTCAAAACTAAACACATTCTATTGAATTTTGTTTTTTTTTCGCATAAGCGATACACCTACTTCTAAAATTTTTGTTCATCAGTTTATGTATGGGAATTCAACAGTTGAAGATGATTGAGATTAATGAATGTTTCTTGTTGTGTAAAGAGGTTTAAAGAGTATTTCAATTATGTAACTGACAAGAGAAATCAAATTATGTTGTAAGTTTTGAAAGGATTTTAATAAAATTTAGTGTTTCAATGAACAAAAAATTTGAAGAATCAAGAGGCTAATAAACTAACATTAAGGGTGTTCTGTGTTCATATGCGAAAAGTTTACAGAAAACCAAGTGAAATCATTTTTTCTTTTTTTTACAATACATGTTAAAAGTTTTGTCATATTTTTTTATGATCTTAGCTTAAACATTTTATCGTTGAATTATTTAAATCATGTAAAAAAAATCTAGATTGTAAGTTTTAAGTATTTCGCATTTCTGACTGTTTTAATAAAAAAACATTAGAAATTTTAGTATTGTCAGAATAATATATAGTGAAGGTAATTAAAAAGTTCAAACTCACAGTGAAAACGGGTAAGAGGCGTTTAAGAATAATACAATAGCAGTAAAAGGAGTCAAGGAATTTCTGTGAAAAGTTGAAATTAGTTAATGCAAAGAAATGGGATCATAATAAAACTTTAGTGATTTGAAGAATGAAAGAAATTTATTCTGTTCTCAATTAAGTAAATTGGAAGGAGGCATAAGATTAGACCGAACAATTTGTTACTTGAAACTTCGAAAACTTCTAATCCTAAAATTCAATTTTGTTAGATCTTTTTATGTTTTAATTATTCGTATTCTTTTACGCACCAGCTCACTACCAGATCTATTGTTGCCACCAAGTGGTCAATACACCCTCGTTTTGCTAAGTTTTGCTAAGTGACATTTTCTTTAGGCTTAGTATTGAGAAGAAATCTCACATGGGTTGGGCTAGCAAGCATTCCAAAGCAAAATTGTTTGAATTATTGATCAATTTTTTACTGTCATCATTACACATGTTTATGCATTTTAACTGCAGGACACATCCACAGATACATTTTATCAACAATCCCGCGTACTTCAGTTACTACTATTGTCATATGAGTTAACTTGAGATATCACATACCACTGGTAATATCTGTGAGATATAACTAGCCAAGGTGATATCTTAGGGGTGCGGGGGGATGAACTGGATTCAGTCAACGGTGGCTTCCATAATCGTAGCTATGTAATATTCCTTAAAGATGACACACTATTGTTTGGTTTAATTATCGAGGAAAACACTACGTTACATGATCAAGGAATATGCCACTAGCTGGATTTGTGGTAACATATTAAAATTATTATAAAAGTTCTAGAAATGAAAACGACAGTTCTTGTATCACAAACAAATTTATATTCAGAAAATTTGTTCGCAACCCTATGATAATGCCTGTTATAATTCCTAATAATATTCAGTATAAAATATGTTAATCAGCATTATTCTGTACTTCGATGTTATCACATTAAAGTAATCAATGAAATAAAAGTGTACATATACATAAATTAATTATTTAAAAATCAAAGTGTTTTAAACCAAATCTGATTGTATCTACAATATTATTGTATATCAAGTTCATAAGTTTCATTGTGCGAATGATACTAAGCGCACCATAGCTGGGGCGTCAAGATTTAAATAAAACCAGCCAAACTAAATTGGTGACCTTCGACAACGAGTTCGCCCGCCTGGTTTAGATTTTTAAAATCAGGCAGATATAATTTCACATTTTTTTGCTTTGGGAAAGGAAACTCGGTACAACTCATCGTACCAAGTAAGGAGAAAATTTCAAAAACAAATGCGTATCAATAGAACAGAAAACTCTCATTGTATTTATTATATTGTAGTGGAATCTTGATTATTTTACCGTTATTGCTTAATAACGTTATATATACCACAATAATCAACTGCTCAATATACAAACAAACTTTTATACAAATACAAGAAGATGTTCATTTACTAGTGAAAATAATTTTATCAGCCTCTGTGTTGTGACTGTCTACGTTGCGAACAATGGGACGCCCATTAATTCCTCTAAAAGTAAGCTAAGATTTCTAAAAGATACTGAAGCGGATATTTAAGTTATCTCATTCTTGTGAACCATATAAAGACAATATAGACAATAGATAGCAAATCTACCTAGCTTTCAATAAACGCAGGAACCTAATTATAACCTGTCTATAAAAACACACAGTTGTCTATAGAATCGTAACCGAGGAACAAGTTCCTTTTTCTTGTGCGCGTCGATTAATTACGGAAAAACATAAAATTGCAAAGTATGAGTTCGAATATATGAACTCTATAGAATTGTGCAGATAATCATCATCATCCATCTCTTCACTTCTGCATTTAATCCCGAAACGCGACAGCACTGAATGGTTGACCTTGTAAGAAATGTCGCAGACTTAACGCGGTGACAATACCAGATCGTTACCCATTTCTCCATATACAAAACTTTTATCTAAATTGGCAGGATTATACTATTTTTTCAAATATGGAGGTCAAAGCCTACTACTAAATACCAGAAGCTCCAAAAGATGTATTTAAAGCCGTAATCACAACTCCAGTTGGGCTTTTTGAGTTCTTGAGAATGCCATACGGTCTGCTAATCACATCACTGCCTTCCAGCGTTTCATGGACGAAACGGATTGAAAGGATTGAAATTGAAGGATTGAAAGGATTAAATTTTGTTGAAGCATACCTCGATGATATCCTGGTGGCAAGTCAGTCAGTGTCCAGAGATCAGAATTGCCTTGGCTCAGGTGCCTAGCACACTCAAAGGAACATTGTCAATTTAGAATAAGTACAGATGCCTCCAATGTTGCTTTTGGAGCAACTGAACATGGGATGCTAAAATTATTGGGCTTTTACTCTAAAAAACTTTCACCCTAAGAACGTAAGTACTCTGCAAAATTTCAGTGGAACTGCGTCTACAAGTGTTCAAAAATCCACTCAACCTGTCTTATGTTGGGGTCTGAGCATCGCACCAATTGGTTTTTCTAAATATTTCTGAACCAGTTTGAACAAGGACATGGGGTGTCAAAAACACGCCTCCCTAGCCAAATTTTGAATGCGGTTTGTCACACTCGTTCCAAAAAAGGATGATTTAAAATTCCTTCCGGGCAGTTAATGCATATCCTTATAGGCCAACTAAAGATTATTGATCAGCTCCATTTTAGTTTCCTTTAAGTTTTTAAAAGAAATTTGCTTTTTACCTATTATTTTATTTTTAGTTTATCTATCCAGTCATAAAATATTGTTCTATCTCATATTTTATCTGTGTGTCATTTTTTAGCTATCGACTCTTTAACAAAAAACATAAATAAAACGCAAAAAAAATTATTTAAACCCAAGTTGCTGTGGGCCCTGGACCCAGGTCTTAAATGGTTCTTATGTGTATATTGTAATGCCTACTACAAAACACATTTTATTTTTTTTTTTTTTTTTTAATAAAATGTGTTGTGTAATAGGGTTTAGAATATGTGTCACAACAACACATAAATACCTTTTAAGACCTAGGTCTAGACCTGGGTCCCACAACAACTGGCGTTCTGAGGTGTAGATTAACGCTTTTTTTAAACATCTGTGGGTTGAAGCCACCTGAGACTAAGTGTTCCGGCAAACTATTCCATTTGTACGCAGTTCGGACAAAGAAGTCTCTCTGCGATCTGCCAGTATGACAGCGCGGGATCTTTACCGTTTCACTGGTTGCGGCAGCCGATTGCCGAGTGGAACGGGGGTAAGAATAAGTTTGAGGCATGATGCCGCTGATTTCATCTGAGCACTGCTGATGACGATATTTGTAAAAAACAACGAGGTCAGCAACAGTGCGACGATGTTGTAGGGAATCAAGTTGTGATGTCAAAGTTCGATCACCTACAATTCGTATAGCTCGCTTTTGAACAGAGTCCAAGAGGGCCAAGATGGAAACAGAGGCAGCACCCCAAACTTGACAGCAGTACTCCATACAGGGACGAATATAGGACTTATAAACATGGAGCAATTGGTATGGAGTGAAAAATTTTTTGCATCTATTTAGGAGGCCGAGTTTTTTTAAACAATTTATTAAACAAAAGTTAGCCTCCAGCATATAGTCGCAACTCATATATGTATCTTCAGATGCATCCTCACGATGTGGCAATTATGGATAAAGATTCCACAGCAGAAAGATATAAAATTGAGCCGCTTGGTTTTGATATTGAAGCAGATCTTATTTTCGTTTTGACATTAGACGAGTTTTTGGATGAAAATAATTCAAATCAACCTAGGTAAACAAGTCTTCAACAGCATAACTCAACTATTGATCTTCAAGTATTTCAAGATTATTTTACGCAGCCATAAACCCAATACCAAAGAATCAATTAATAAAATGAAATTGTTTGATATAAAACTAGCAAACTTGCTACTTCTTGAATCCTGAAATTGAATGCAAAGAATGTCGAAGATTTTATTGACTATGTGAATTTTATCAAACCCAACCTAAAGTTGCAGATCAAGAGAAATTACTAAATTTTCTTATAAAAGTAAAAATTCTAGACAGTTGAAAACCAAAGTTAGCATTAAAGTAACCCATTACCCCATAACCCCCAACCCACATTCAAGGAATTTAAAACCATTATTTGTAATCGATTTTCTAGTAATATCTAGAAAACATAGAAAAATGGAGAGCTTCAAAATTTAAATCAACAAGGGAGCTTAGTGGATTTCACAACAAAATTAAAAAATGTGTTTTCTGATTAAATTAAATTAAAAATGCTTTATAAATAAAGAGCAAGTTTGTTGAGTTGTTATGCCCACAAATTACCGACATGTATCGTTTGTAAAGGATTCACAGTCAAATACAGAATAATTGGGTTCTGTTAAGGTGTGTTAACTAGAGGTTAGGGCTTGACAGTTAAAACTTAAAACAACCAAAAAACTGCACTAACAGCAAAGACTAACTTCTCGCTAACACATTTTATATTTTCCATCCTCGATTCAACAAACTACATGTTTTACATTATCGTAATTTTTCATTTAATAGATCACAATACAAATAACCTTTTGATCGCCCCATCAAACATATGATTTTCTGAATTTGTTATTGTTATGTATTAGCATCATCTATACCTAGATATTATTATTATTGTTTCTTTGTTTTAATATAAAAAAACAAAACAAAAGAGATGCGAGTATGAAAACCTGAAAACTCTAAATATACACCTTAAAATCCTTTCCATGCATTAGTTCAAATTTTGCAACAGTTTAAATGATGATATGATTAAAGGGTAGTTCCTAATTTTTGGTTTACCTTATAATTAGCTGGAAATAACAGACAATTAATGGAACCACTAACTAAAACCGGTTGGTTCTATAATTGTATTAACGTAACGAAGCTGCAAAATGAAAGAAATGTAATGCAATCAACCTCTTTCTCTTTCGTTTACTTTAGATTTTGTAAATTATTATCTATATATAGGAATGTTTTTTAATCTTTTAGTCAGTTCATGATTTATTTTGAACAAATTATTTCTTCAGATGATTCGTAATTGATATTGGAAACTAAATTTATTCCGAATTCGTGAGTCGTGATTAAAATTTTTAAATAAATTGTATTTCATTGGCGTTTTATAATTCGTAAAGTTGATTTCTACCTTTTCTTTTAAAAGTTTGTGATTTGTAACGTAAAAACCAAAATTAAAATTATTCCTGGAGTGTCATAGTTGTTGTTACTAAAATAACTCGTTAGTTTTTTCTAAAATCATAATTTTTGACCTTCCTAAAGGAAAAATAAAATTGTTAAAGTTTTTATTCGGTATTTCCTTATTGTTTAAATATTGAATTGTAAATGTTGCAAAAGATATAAGAAAAACCATTACATTTGTTGTTATAAAAAAATTTAATAATAAAAAAATTACGAAAAAAAGGAATTGTATATGAAATGTAAAGTCAAAACAAAAAGAATTTCGTGTTAAAACAAATTGTACCACTAAATAAAATATGAATCTTGTTTTGATATATAGTGTAAAATTCAACTAATCACTTAAATTAATTTATTTGTTACACTGAAACACCAATTTAACAAAAAATAACAATTTAATTTATTTAATTTTTCTAAAGTTACATTTAACTATACTTCTATTGCACAACTGATTTTAGAATAAAAAATTCGGACAAGTGCGAAAAAAATTCGGTCGCCAAGGGAATGTAAAAGAACACAATATCAAAAAGAAATGACAAAGTTATGTTGTATAGTCTTTATATCGCCAGACTATGGACGCATAACAGAATAAATGTTTAATCGTAGACGTCAATAGTAAATGTCAATCACATCTACATTGATCAAAAATGTTGCTTGAGGTTAAGTCTTATCCATAGCTGTTTATGTTAACTAAATAAAGATTTAACCAGTATTTTAATAAACACACAGAAAAATAATTATTTGAGAGTTTGCTGTAATTTTCGTTCAAAATATAGCAAACTTCCTGTCTCTATGAATTTTTTCAATTTTTTCTGTTTATCAGTGTCGAAACGTAGGGGGGAACGGTATGGAATTTGCACATTTCTTAGAATAACTCAAAAACTATGCACCGGAAAACTCTAAAAAAAACTGCAAAGTTTTTGAAATTTGATGTTCTTTCATATGATACCCTACTTGCTTGGGTCAAAAAAAGTTTTTTTACCCTCCTTACACCCATCTCCTTAACACACAGAAATATAATTATTTGAGAGTTCGCTATAATTTTCGTTCAAAATATAGCAAACTTCCTGTCTCTGTGATTTTTTTCAATTTTTTCTGTCAATCAGTGTCGGAACGTAGGGGGGGGGGGGGGGAGATCTGGAATTTGCACATTTTTTAGAATAACTCGAAGAATGGTACCGCAAAATTCTAAAAAAAATTGCAAGGTTTTGGAAATTTGGTGCTCTTTTAAATGATATTCCGCTCTCTTGGGTCAATAAAAGTTTTTTTTTACCCTCCTTACACCCATCCCCTAAACACACAGAAATATAATTATTTGAGAGTTCGCTATAATTTTCGTTCAAAATATAGCAAACTTCCTGTCTCTATGAATTTTTTCAATTTTTTCTGTCAATCAGGGTCAAAACGTAGAGGGGGGGGGGGTGGGACGGTCTAGAATTTGCACATTTTTTTGAATAACCCAAAAACTGTGCACAGGAAAATTCTAAAAAAAATTGCAAGGTTTTTGAAATTTGATGCTCTTTCAAATGACAACCCACTCGCTTGGGTCAAAAAATTTTTTTTCACCCTTCCCCACCCCAATCCTTTAAAAGCAAAAAAATATAATTACTTGAGAGTGAGTTCGCTATAATTTTCGTTCAGAGTTTATCAAATTTCTTGTCTCTGTGAATTTTTTCAAATTTTTAGGTTAACTAGGCTCGAAATGCAAGGGAGGACCAACTTTTTGTGTGACTTTATTGATAATAATTCAAAAACTATGCATTGCAAAATTCTAAAAAAAATGGCAATATTTCTAAAATCAAGTGGTCTTTCAAATGACACCCCACATGACCTGGTTTTAAATGATGTTTTTACCCCTTCTCATTCCCACCCCTTTAATAAATATAGTGATGAGTATCTGCCACTTTTCTATATTTTTTATAAAAACCTACTCATTTTTCTATCATTCCCAATATATTTTAAGATTTTCTATGAAGTAGGGTCGGAGTTAATCGGGGCAATAAAACATCGAGAAAACGTCATTTTTCAAAATTATACAAAAAATGGTGAGGTGTAAAATTCCAAAATATTTTATATAAATATTCCAAAATATATTATTCCAAATAATGCTGAAATGAAGCCCTTTCATATGATACCCTACTCGTCTCGATAAAAAAATGTTTGTTTTCAAAGGATTTACATCGTACCTCCTTAAAACAAGCGAACACAACTTTATTTATTTTTTAACCCGCCATCTTGTGTGGGTAGGTTAGTTTTATAAGCACCTCAAATTTTAAGTTCATTGAATTAATGGCTCACGAGATAATCGAAATAATGTGAAAAACACGTTGTACTCTCACCAGTAGTGTTCCGTATAAAAAACGGAACCCTAAAAAGAACTAATTTTAATACAAATGATAGCAAATTAACTAACGGCAAATTTTCTCTTCTATTTAGAGAAAATAATAATACATATCAAATTAATTATACATATAAATGATTATTTAAATTGTTGCTCAAATACTGTAGTAGCAGTAGCGTATATATAAGTTTGATGATTGACACATCTGATTTATGAATCATTTTGAGTTATACATATGGTGTTAATTAACAAATTTGATATTAATAAATTACATCTGAAACTAAAAAAAAATATATATGTATATATTTAAAGAATTGTTTCCTTTATGAAATGAGTTAAAAGTTGGAAACCGTGGTCGTGGTGTTCAACTGTTAAAGAGAATCATACAACAATTATAAGGCATAACAGTTATTAAAACGCAAGCGGGAGGACATTCAGCTGCTGATTTTTTTGTTGGTGAAATTTATGTTGGTGTTATTTATGTTATAATTTATTTACTAGCTCATTGGCAGAATTAACATTGATCGGATACCATTGAATATTATATTGATATTCCGATTACCTACATCGTGGCTCACCGTATACAACAACAATCAATAAGTATAAGCTAAGTTATTTTTCTTTCAAATTTTTTTTTATGAATCCTGTAATTTTTTTGTTTGAATTTATTTGGGTGACCGTCGTGGTGCTTTAGATTAATTAGTTTCTATTAAAGGTTTTTTCTTAGGTAAAGGCCATGTTGGGTTTCTTTTGAATTTTTGTTATATCTACATCTCGGCATAACGGTTTCTTTCAAAGTTTATTTAAGCAAAACAACCATCAACACACCGGTTTTCCAATTAATCGATAGTCAACTGATTTAGTTGATAAATTTAAAAAC
Source organism: Diogma glabrata (assembly GCA_963693315.1). NCBI lineage: Eukaryota > Metazoa > Arthropoda > Insecta > Diptera > Cylindrotomidae > Diogma > Diogma glabrata. The sequence continues at coordinate 192,355,578 of OY856187.1, read as the reverse complement.
CTATGAACTGATCACCCATACATAAAAAACAAAACGATTTAATTAATTTTACAAGTAAAACTTTACCATAAAATTGAGAGAATTAATAAAATTAATACAGATAAGCAACATTTGATTACAGTCTACGTTTCTATATGGAATATGTACGGCGGAAAAAAAGATAAAGAAAAAACTGAACTCAAAACAATAAAACCTGAAGTGCAAGAAACAGCCAATCATTTATTTACAAGAGGATTAAAATGTAAAGAAATTGGCTTTATTAAATTACTTTATTAAATTACTTTATTAAATTTCAACTTGATTCAGCTTCATTAAATCATAAATCAAATATACCAATAAAAGTGCCGCAACTATTTCGATCTTGAAACCGTCGAAAATTTGGGTGGATAATTTGGAAGCTAGTTTTGGAAAACTATAGATTTTGGAGCACGAGTTTCAAATACTACCAAATGGTTTTCCAATAGAAGCAGATTACATTTTGGGAAACGACTTTTTGAAAAAGTTTAAAACCAACATAAATAATTCCACTTACACTCTCAAAATTCCAGTAAAAATACGATATGTGTACCAATCTATGATCATAGAACTCAACCATGATTCCCTCTCCCTCCCTTTTGACAGAAATGCATTCGAAGTTTGCACATTTGACGTGACGAAGGTATGACGTTTGCAGATGAACCAAGCGTCATACTTGTCGAAGAAATTCAACCAGGTGTGTTCATAGCAAATACGTTTCGCAAAATTTATAAATGCAACAATGAATGAAAAACCGATAAAAATACATCAACCTCAAGTGGTGTCTCTAAGTTTAATTAATGTTTATACAATTGCAAACAACGAAAAAAACCACATAGAAGTTCAAACATTGCAAAATCAAATTAAACTTCTACAAAATTTATTACAGTTTTATACAAACACAAGCTATAATAAAGATATGATATTGGAAATATGTAAGCAATATGCAGTTATATTTTATTTAGAAGGTCAAAAATTGACCACTAATTTGTTTTGTAAACAAAAAAGCTTGTTGAATGAAATAGAATGAAGCTCAAGCTCATATACATGAGATTTTAAGGCAACGATATGCTGAAAAATGACGTTATAAAAAATTTCTTAATCACTATATAGTTCACCTCGTCTAATAGTTCCCAATAAAATTGCATGGATGTAAAAGATTGGAGAGTGGTAGTTGACTGTCGAAAAATTAAGAAAAAGTGATTTGTGATTTGTTTCCATTACCGGATTTCCAATTTTGATGAGTATATTTAACTGAATGATAAATTGATCATGGCAACGATGCGGATAAACAAATTTGTTTGAAATTATTATTGGCGAGCATTACACCTGTTACAGCTGCAAAACAACAATTATGAGCTCTGATGCGTAAATTATAGTATTTGTAAGGAATTTTATCGTACTTTAGTTCGGTCTGAAAGACTAAAGTATTACAATCTCATCTTTATGTCAAAACCTTACACCCAACTTTTATTGGAATATCTCGACGTTTTAAGTTACATGTTTTGTTTTATAAGTTTTATTAGTTTTAATGTGTTATGTTCATGTATCACAAAAAAGAAACAGACGCGATCGGTCAGGTCCAATAAAATTCGCTCGTCGAGATTTTCGTGAACGAAAAATAACAAATTATCAAAAATAATTGATATAAAACTGTGTGGTAAAGTCTTTATATTGCAAGATTATAGGCACAAAAAAATGAATTTTTTCTTGTAAATGTCATACCAATATCAATTGAAAATGATACGAAACTAATGAATCGAAATGATCGAAATGATTTGTTTTTTTTGTCATTTATAAAATAATTATGATGGATCAATTTGAACCTAAACAATTGATTTGATAGCGTAAAGCAGGCCTAGTAATATGTTTACTGAATCTCATATTCCCTTTTTTCATATTTCCATTTTCCATTTTCAATATCGCACAGGATATATTCGACAGATATCTTAGTTTTATTTACTCCTGAAAAACAAAGTGTGGTTCAACTGACAATAAATTCACAAAACGTTGTATTTCAAATTGAAAGTCATAAAATTTGCAATAGCAAATAGAAATAGGTCTCAAGAATAACATTTAAACATAGGTGAGCTAATGGCCAGACACTGGTGTAGTTATGCAGATGAAATAAAAATGAGGTCATGAGGTCATTAGCCATGTAAATAAAATTTACCGGCTCTTCCAAGTGGGGTTATAGTTTGATGAAGCAACATAATTTGGTAAGAAGAGCTGTTACTTCAACTAGACAACATTAACCTGACAACTGAGAGGTAAAAATTCAGTCTTAAATAATTTTTAGTAAAAAACAAACAAGGAATTAAACTGTGTATATCGGATATCTAAATCAGATCCTTTAATCAGCTTTAATTTACCTTCAAAGTATATAGTGACCGATAGGCGATCATCCGATGTAAAAATAGTCACTACTGGAAATGAGATTTGCAAATTCACCACTAATTTAGCTATATTAGATGATGGTACAAAACTACCAGCCTATATTAAATTTAATCGAACAACTATTCCGATTCAATGTGTTCATGTTTTCATGTTTCTACGAATTAAAAGGGATCGATTTCGCTCGCTGAAATATTTTAAGGGTAAGGAAAGGTCTGGAATAAACAACTGCAAAACAAAGCTCTAAAAAAATTGCCTTTGTTAATTTTGGCTGACAAAACGGGGGAAATTACGTCAGCATGTAAGGGGTAAATAGGGACTTACCAGAAACGTTATATCCGAAACCAAATTTTTGAAATTAGAACTAAGAACTAAATGGAAAAAGTCGATTTTAAACGGATATAAGGAATTTACCAAAAACGGCAACAAAAAGAGTGATTTATAAGGAAATTATCCTACACGGATAAAAATAAAGCTATGATTGCAAGTCATAAGTTTTATATAACATAATTATAAATGTTTATTCCCGACAACCACTTTTTATAATATTATTGCAATATCCATGACTTTAAGGCATTCATTTTTATGAATACTTAGTCATGGAATATAAAACCTTAGCATAAAATTTTGAAAAAAACAAAACAATGATTACTATTGATAAACAATGAATATCAAAATTATAATTTTTCATGCCTGATAATCATTTAATATTTAAAAATGTGCATATAATATAACTAGGAAGCATGAAATTTTATGAATAGTAAGGTATGAAATAATTCATCCCATACATCATCACTAAATAATAATGTTTGTTTTTCAGTTATTTTATATGATTTGTAGGCATTGAGTATTCTTTATAAGTACGATTTTTAATTTTTGTTTTTTCAACTTTCTTCGTGAATTAAACAATGATTAAATTTATTAATTTAATAAAAATATTTTATTTTCTAACAACTTATTTCACTTCGTGAAGCTTCGTTTTGTTTCTTGTATATTACTTGGCATATCAAAAGGAAGTTATTGTCATATCATTTCATTATTTTACAATACCAATCGGTTCGATTAAAAAAAGTCTAGCGACAGGTATATCCGCTAGAAAAAGGTAGATTTCTGGATCAGACAGGTATGCATACAAGTAGAATCAATGTATCAAATTAGTTAAAATCAAAAAACTTAGTAGAAACGGAATTATCCAACAAATTTCAATTCCAACTACAATTATACCATCACACATAATTTATAATCAAACATTATCAAACAATTTTAATTCAAAATCATCTTTGTTGTGGTTTTTATTGTTCTTATTTAATCTTTTTCGAACGGTTACTAAGTGAAAAAAATAAAAACAAAAGAAAATTTGCTAGTTTTCCTATGGTATTAAATGGCTTCAGATTTGTCTACAATAGGTGCATTAAATTGCTTATAAAAATGGAACCTTTTGGGTTAGAAAGCTTGAATTCGGTGAGGCTGTAGTTTAATAGAATGCTTAAAAGTTAAAATGAATTTAAATAACATAAACTGAAACACGATGAAAGCATTGCCTTTTGCGTTTGTTTTCATTTCAACATTTTTTTTTTAATTTTGGAAAGATTTGATAGCGATTAGATTCTAGCGATAGATTCTAGGAGCCCGCCGACATAAACAGCAACTCATAAATACTCTTCTATAATTTTTTGTGTGGCTTAATTACGCCTAGTCTACCACTTTTTTTTCTCTATCATAATTTTCTTAGTCGCGGCTTTTTCTCTCCAGTAATTTTTAAACTTGTCAATACCGTATTAAGCTAAAAATTTATAGATACTCTATTTTTAAAAGATTTAATACCAAGAGAAATTCATGAATCGCGAGAGAAAAAACTTGTCCGACAAAAATTTCGGTACGTTAAGGGTGTCTACCGAGTGAAACATGTAATAATAACAATTTCGAAAAATTTATGGATAACCACCTGATTTTTATGCAAAATGCTTCAAAAAGGTATGTAAAATCACGTCCTTACATCGTCCGACATGACAGATTTACCAATTTTAAAGTCCGACAAGTGGACATTGACATTTTCACGGTGACCTAAAATTTATTCATAACAATTTCCGCTTTCGAGTTTTGGCTGTTAAATAAAGCCTACAAGGAGGTGAATAAGTTGTCCGACAGTAAAATATTAACATTTTCATAAAAATCGAACAAATTGTTATTTTTCAATTGAAAATCCGCGAAGGTTTACAGTATCTGCGTTTGTGAGCGTAAATACAGCATACTTCCACATTACCGGCTGTTTTTTACAGGATTACTAAAAAAAGGTATGTACAATCCAATTATTTAATTGTCGGACACGATCTATTCTCCGATTTTCCAGTCCGACGCATGGAAATTATAGATTTTATGAAGCTTCAAATTTTTTGATGAAATTCTTTTTTGATCTTTTTTTTTTTATATTTTATAATTGCTATTATAGTACATTATGATGCAAGGACGTAAAGTGGATGAACGTTGATTAACAATAAGTATTATTATTATTGGTTTGATGGTCCCCAAAGTCCTTCATTTGAAGATATATCTTCAAATTTAACAGGTATGAAAATTATAAGTTTCAGTAAGCCCTTATTGATCAATCTGTTCATTTTTACGCCACAGTTTTCCATAGATTTTCACATTTTTTCATAATTTTTCAGTTTTTCCTGTTCATTTTCGTTTTTTTCATAGTTTCTCACAGATTTTCTCAATTTCTTAAAAATTCATTTCTTATCGAGAAAATTACCTCAAAAAACCACCTTTTTAATTTTTAGATTAGAAAATAGGGTAGTTGGTTTTTTCGAAATTTGTTGGTCAGATTCTGAAAGAGCCCTCTTGAAAATACCCTCCTATGGATTATTAAATATTTCCAAGCATCAGTAACAAAGTTGTCTGTGCTTAAAGTTAACGGACAAAAACGGATAGATTTGATCGATAAGAGTTAATATGCGTTTCACTATTTAATGTTTCATTTACTATAGCTTTTAAAAATCATTAATTATCCAGATTTCAATGATGATAACGAGGATGATGAGGCAAACGATAACAGTAGCACAGATGAAGAGAGTTCAACTGATGATGACTAAAACGACTGATGAAGTCGACGTTCGACTGATGAAGTTCGACTGAACGACGTTCGACTGATGAAGAGTAAAAAAAAATTTTTTTTTCACGTTTCTTCATATATATATTTTTTTATTTTTTTAATGAAATTGTTAATAAAAGTTCCTATTATTAGTTTAATACATGTTTTTAACTATTCACATTCCTTATCATTCATTTATTATTGTAATTAATGAAACTAAAACTATTTATTAACTTGGAAAAAAGAAAGTATTGAAATGATGTTGTCGATCGATGTTTTTTTGTCGGACTATTGATTTGGCACGAAATATTTGTCCGCCACTTGTACTACACGGTAAGTTCTGCTCTATAATATGTTAATTTCTTTTTGTCCGACGGTTATGAATAAATTTTAGGTCGCCGTGAAAATGTCAATGTCCGCTTGTCGGACTTTAAAATTGGTAAATCTGTCTTGTCGGACGATGTAAGGACGTGATTTTACATACCTTTTTGAAGCATTTTTCGTAATAATCAGGTAGTTATCCATAAATTTTTCGAAATTGTTATTATTACATGTTTCACTCGGTAGAAACCCTTAACGTACCGAAATTTTTGTCGGACAAGTTTTTTCTCTCGCGATTCATGAATTTCTCTTGGTATTAAATCTTTTAAAAATAGAGTATCTATAAATTTTTAGCTTAATACGGTATTGACAAGTTTAAAAATTACTGGGGAGAAAAAGCCGCGACTAAGAAAATTATGATAGAGAAAAAAAAGTGGTAGACTAGGCGTAATTAAGCCACACAAAAAATTATAGAAGAGTATTTATGAGTTGCTGTTTATGTCGGCGGGCTCCCAGACTATATATTGTATCTTTGTGTAAAAAGTTTTCAAATGTGAGCTTGGCCATTTTCACTAGATCAAGGACAAAAAAATTTGGCAAATTTTTAAAACAGCTGATTTTGCAGGAACCTGGAACGCCAAAGTTGTCATTTGGATAACAATGATAGAAATATGTTCAAATATTCAATATTTATAAATTTAATTAAAATATTATGATTCAAACGGAAGTTATAGCGCCCTAGATTATTCGACTTTTTAGGCTAGCCGCTTAACTGGTACCCGGATATGGCAAGTTCACATACACAAAAGATATTCTGGTGTAGGTCGAAAAATGCGACCGTGAGAGTGCCACCAAAATCCGTTATATCTTATTTCGTTATATATATGGGTAATTCTTTTATAAACCGAAAACCTTTCTGACCGACCCATTTTTAATTTGGCTGAAATTTTTTTAGGGGTTTTTTTATCGAAAAAAAAGATATACGTGCTCGAGGATTTTTTTTTTTTTGGAAAATAGAGCTGTTTTAAACTTTGAGAATTTCGTGATTTTTGGCTTGAAGCCTTATTTTCAAAAATTCATAAATTTGGTTTTATAGAAGATAAAACTTTTTTCTTTTTTTATTTGAAAGTTAAAAAGTGGAGTTTTTTAAAAATAAATATTTTCAACTAAAGTTATCAACAAATTCCTATTGTTATAAACAAATAAAATGTTAAAATTAAACTTTAACCATTGTCTCCCTCCACCCATGAAATTAATTTTTAATATAATCATCGTATTCGGCGTTCAATTTCCTATAAAAAAAAGTATTTATTTTTAATGGAGAAATGATATTTACTGTTAGAAATAAATTAATTTATCGAGCGCGGGACGACAAAAAAATCTATATATGGGTCATTCTTTTACATACCGAACAGATTAGGACAAATATAACTAAGACATTTTTGATTCAGCTGAAAATTTTTTTACGGGTTCTATATAAACATAACTATATACTTGTTTGAAGTTTTTTTTTAGGGAAAATAGAGCGGTTCAAAATGTCGAGAATTTTGTGATTTTTGGCTTGAAGACTTGTTTTCAAAGATTCATAACTTTGGTTCTGGTGGTTCTGGTAAAGATAGACACTTTTTGTCTATTTCATTTTAAAGAATAAAGATGCAATTTAAAAAAAAAGTGTTATTTATAAAAATTATTAGCAAATTCCTATTGTTATAAACAAACAAAATTTTAAAATCAATTTTTAGTCATTATCTAGAATAAATAAAGAGTGTTTAGTGTAATCATCGTATTCTACGTTCAATTTTCAATAAGAAACGTATGTTTAGTTAATGAAGAAATGAGTTTTACTGTTACAAATAAGTTAATTTTTCCAGCGTCAGACGACAAACATTTATAAAATTTTTCCTCGTCTCGCGCTCGATAAATTAGTTTATTTCTAACAGTAAAACTCATTCCTCCATTAATTAAATACACGTTTCTTATTGAAAATTGAACGTAGAATACGATGACCATACTAAACACTCTTTATTTTTGTTAGATAATGACTAAAAATTGATTTTAACATTTTATTTGTTTATAACAATAGGAATTTGTTAATAATTTTTATAAATAACACTTTTTTTTTAAATTGCATCTCTATTCTCTAAAATGAAATAGACAAAAAGTGTCTATCTTTGCCAGAATCAAAGTTATGAATCTCTGAAAACAAGCCTTCAAGCCAAAAATCACAAAATTCTTGACATTTAGAACCGCTTTATTTTCCCAAAAAAAAATCCTCAAACAAGTATATCGTTATGTTTATATAGAACCCGTAAAAAATTTTCAGCTGAATCAAAAATGTTTTAGTCACATTTTGTCCTAATCTGTTCGGTATGTAAAAGAATGACCCATATACAGATTTTTTTGTCGTCCCGCGCTCGATAAATTAATTTATTTCTAACAGTAAATATCATTTCTCAATTAAAAAAAATACTTATTTTATAGGAAATTGAACGTTGAATACGATGATTGTATTAAAAATTAATTTCATGGGTGGGGCGGGGCAATGGTTAAAGTTTAATTTTAACATTTTATTTGTTTATAACAATAGGAGTTCGTTAATAACTTTAGTTGAAAATATTTATTTTTAAGAAATTCCATTTTTTAACTTTCAAATAAAAAAAAGAAAAAGCTTTTATCTTCTATAAAACCGAAGTTATGAATTTTTGAAAATAAGTCTTCAAGCCAAAAATCACGAAATTCTCAAAATTTAAAACAGCTCTATTTTCCAAAAAAAAAATCCTCGAACACGTATATCTTTTTTTCGATAAAAAACCCCTAAAAAAATTTCAGCCAAATCAAAAATGGGTCGGTCAGATTTTGTCCAAATCTGTTCGGTTTATAAAAGAATTACCCATTATATATAAATTTTTTTTTCATTTTTATTTTCCGTCTCCGCTTATCATATATAGTCGTTTGCCACCAAAAATTTTTCCGAAATTCTGAGATGAAGCACTCCAATAGGTAGATTTTTATATGAAATCTACCTAAAACCACAAAATAATTATATTACAATCAAACAGTAATAAAATCAAACGGTATTTATTTATATTCTATTTTAATTTATATTCTCTATTTATTGATAGTGAAGAAACTGTCGAAAGGTATTTTATAGTCAAAAATTATTGTTTAATATGCAACTTTATTTTGTGAATATTGATTATATTTTTCATGGAAAGTTCAAAATATATTAGTAAGAAATATTTACATACATTTATATTATTTATTTTCCTAAATTGTAAATTTCTAAATAATTTTTATAAATTATAAATGTTTATTCCTCATAACCACTTTTTATAATATTATTGCAATATCCATGACTTTAAGGCATACATTTTTTTGAACTCGTGGAATAGAAAAACCTCGCATAAAATATTAAAAGAAACGAAACTGTGATTACAAGTCACAAACAAATAAATAACAAAAATATAATTTTTCATACCTAATGATCATGTTGTATTTCAAAATGAGCATAAAATAGATCTAAATAATGGATAGATTTTAAAATTCACTAGACTTTTTTGTGGAATTTGAGTTGTATATATATAAACTACAAGCGGAGAATAATTCATTCTGTTAGTTAGGGATCATTGGGTAGCTTCTGTAAACATAATCTTTAAGACGTATGGGTATTTTTTATTTTTTATTTATTATTATTATCATTATAAAACGATACAGTTAAGGCAAGCCTTCTCAAAGTCTGTACCGAGTGATATACATTTAAAAGTAGTTAACAAGTAATTAACAGGACAATACAATTATTGAAATGAGACATAATAATTACTTAATACTGACATAAAATGCTGATATTCACAACAATAATAATACTTATATATTTATAAATTGAAATATTCAGTAAATTCTACAAACAACAATGTATGTACTTAATAATAAAGATGGATAGTGGTTTGAAAATGATAAAAAATGAAAAAAAAAAAAAAAAATGTACAAAAATGTATGATTGAAATAAAAAATTTAATTATACAATAATTCAATGGCTTGATTGACAAAATGGCTAAAGCAGTTTCTTTTAAATATGCCAAGAGTATTTGAGCATTTTATATGTTCAGGAAGATTATTGTAGATGTTAATACCATGAACGAAAATAGAGTCTGAAAATTGTTTACACGAGTATCTGCTACTAAGAGACTGAAGTCTACGTGTGCGCAAGGAAGAACCAAACTGTAACAAAGAAGATAAATAAGACGGATGATGGACATGCAAGATCTTAAATAAAAAGCAACACATACGGTACTGTAAGTAAGAAAAGAACTTGCAACCGAGTATTTGCGTAGCATAATTTGAGACATGATCATACCGCTTAAGTTTATGGACATAACGTGTACAATTGTTGAATGCGACTTGCAGCGATCTTTTAGAATCAAAGTCGGAATTGTAAAACAGAACATCACAATATGTAAAGAGTGGTACAATTAGAGCTTTGATAAACAGCAAGCGTATATTTAAAGGAACAAAGTGTTGAAATTGACGCAAGCAATGTAGAGAAAAGTTTACTTTACGACAAACTTGATTTATGTGATCAGACCATGTGAGAGTATTATTAAAAGTTACACCAAGATTCTTCACAGTGTCAGTAAATTGAAGTTGGACACCGTTTAAGAACAATGGAGGTAACACAATGTCAAGGCGACGCTTGTATATAAAAATACACTGTGTTTTAATAGCATTAAGTGAGAGTCCATTTGAGCTAGACCACCTAGCAACAGAGGCCAAATCTTCATTGATTTGATCAAATGCACCATTAATAGCCTTAAGTTGTGCAGAATGGTACATTTGACCGTCATCAGCATATAAATGAAGTGAGCAGAAGTTAATGTGATCAGGTAAATCATTAATATACAAAGCAAATAACAAAGGCCCCAAGATTGACCCCTGAGGTACACCAGAAGATAGCGGAAGAGGAAACGAAATGTTATCTCCAATACGTACACTTTGACGTCGATCAGCCAAATAAGAAACTAGGAATCGGACAGCAAATGGTGAAAATCCAAAGTAAAGCCATAATTTTTGCACCAGGCACTCATGATCAATTGAATCAAAAGCATGCGTAAAATCTAGTAGGATTAATATAGAAAATTTAGATTCATTGAGTTTACTACTAATGTCAAATACTATTTTAGAAAGCGCAGTAGAAGTACTATAGTTTTTACGAAATCCTGATTGAAAATCATATAATAAATTATTATCCTCGATGTAACTTTCCATTTGATTCTTAAGCAGTACTTCAAAAACTTTCGATAAAACTGGTGAAATACTTATTGGACGATAATTACCAATCGAAGAAGGTTCTTTAGTTTTCGGTATTGGTAACACAGTCGAATGTTTCCACTCATATGGAAAAACACATTTAGTAATACACGAGTTATAAACATAAGTAATATAGGGCAATATATATGGAAGGATGATCAACAAAAATTTAAGGCTTATATTATCAGAACCGATCGCATTACTCGAAATGGAGCATGCTGCATGATACACATCAGACTCCGTAACATGAATAAAATTAAAAGCGCTGGGATTATCAATATTACCATATGGTAGTGGAAGAACAACGGGAGACGTTTTTAAAGTTGTAAAATATTCGTTGAAATCATCAGCAGAATATTTGGAATCTGAACTAACTGACGTAGACTCATAGAGATTCAGTGAACGTAGAGTTTTCCACACATTTTGATTACTCTTATTGAGACAATTCGAGAAATAATTTTCTTTGGCTTTGCGAATGAGATCAGTAACTTTATTACGAAATTTACGAAATATAATTAAGTCTCTGTTATTACGGCTGAGTATCCAGATTCTATAGGCCTTATCACGAATAGAAATCCAATACAAAATTTGTTGATTCATCCAAGGGGTAGAAGTGTCTTTAGAAATCAATTTACATTTCAACGGTACACACATATCATAAAGATGTAAAACTAATTCAGAGATGAATTTAACTTGGGAATCACAATCAAGAATATGATAGATTTGATCCCACGGTAGTTGTAAGATGGTCTGGTGGAGTAATTCAAAATTCAGTACTGACATATCTCGAACCAAGTGAAAATTATTTGGTGGCTTTGGTAGTCTGTAATTATATGACATATACACAAGATCATGATCAGCAATACCAGGCAGTGCAGATTGACCGAACATCATTATCCTTGATCTATTAACCTCAGGTATAATAATAAGATCAAGAAGAGCTGCTAATCGAGTTGGATTATAAGGAATAGAATAGAGAGCAGAAGAAATTAATAGATTTTTAAAATTTCTTATTGGTAGTGAGGGATTTGAAGAACACATATCAAAATTAAAATCACCCATAAGAATGGTATGGCTGTATTGTGATAACATAGGCTCAATAGCAGATGCGATATCCTCCACATCACCAACGCAAACTGGGGGTGGATTATAAAAAATACCAACCACTATCTTGGATCCAACAACCGATATTTCAATAAATAGATACTCAAGTTTAGCATTAGTAGACTTAGAAGATTTACTTACAACTTTAACTTTCAAACCTTGACGAATATAGAAAGCCACCCCACCACATGCCTTACCAATACGATCATGTCTAAACAAACTAAAACCCGGCACATCATACAATAATTTAGGAGATGAATTACTTAGAAAACTTTCAGATATACCAAGTATGTGTAAGTGTGGCTTATTGAGTAACAATCTAATTTCATCAATATGGGCAGTAATACTACGTGCATTAATGTGTGCAAAATTAAATGAAAATTTAGAGAACGATAATCGTTCGAGATTCGAATCCTCGGCAATATTCACACTCACATCGTTCATGGCAAGATCCAAATCAAAGTCTTCCACTTTGAATGCAAATACTCTTAACATCACGATAAACAGAATTAAAAATGACTATAAAATAAAAACCATCATTAATAAAAACATTTAGAGATAGACAATCAATCATATCAAACCATTGATCAGATTCACCCTCCTTAAGTTCAATCACATTCTTATTCATCTCATTATTACCATCTAAAACCAAACAAAAGTAAACATTAATAATATAATAAGATATCAAAATTAATTTCAAATAATTAAAAAAGTAAAAATAAAATATTTCAACATTAAGCTTTTTATCAATATAGGTAACATTAGGTGATGATTGTTGGGCTTTTCAATCTTAAGAGGTTTGGTTGACACTTGAAGTTTTATGCTTAGAGACTTCGGTTTCAGGAAAAAGCGAGCATAAGTCGACTAATGAATTAACTCCAATTGGCTGTTCATGTCCAGTAACATCAATAAAAACTCCGCCCCTATGAGTATACACACGCGTTATATTACTACTAGCTTTTTTCTTGATGGTGAGCGATTTCCTATATATTATATAGTCATCACTAGTTAGATTTTCAAATATGTATATTCTGGAGCTTATTTGGGATAAACCGAAATCCAAAAGATTCAAATTAATATGTTTATAGTATTCAGCAAGCAACCGGTTTCGTGTTCGGATATTGTCAAACGTTACAATGATATTATCATGTTGAATACGGTTCACTTGACTACGAGATTTTAAGCGAAAAATGGCAAGTATACTAGATGATGTTATGCCGACTTGAAGTTTATTTGCTATATCCAGAACAATATCAATGTCATTCCGATTATCTATTTTGGGTATACCAGAAATGATCAATTGGTTAAACTTTCTTTCCCGTTCAATCCTTCGAACTTTGAATTTGAGATCCTCAATTGAATTAAAATGTTGTGAACAATCACTGAGTTTACTTTTAAGATTAGTCAGCTCAATAGACAAAGCAGTATTATCATTTCTTAAATTCAAATTTTCTTGTTCAATTTCAAACATTTTGTCAACAGCTGATTTACAATCAATAACATCGGCTTTCAATTTATCATGTTCGCTTTTCATTAAATTAACATCAATGTGGAGTGACGTAATATTATTTGTCAATTCTTCAAGCTTAACAGTATTTTGCAAAACGATTAATTTTTTTTTCTTGTTCATTAATTTTTAAAATAAGTTGATCAATTTTTAACTCCATATTAGTACTGCTATTACTAGTTAATGATGACGCTGTTGATGGTGATAAATTATTTTTTATTGTTGTGGATCTCAAATCCATTTTTTTATCACACATATTGACTTAATATTTTAGTAATTATTTACGCAAAAAGACTACACTGACTTGGTATAAGAAACACCCACTGAATTGATTTAAGCAAAAAATGTCAACTGTTTAAATACAACCGGTATTCACAATGAGTTTTTAACAACCAAAAAATATATGTAACCAATTAAAACTCATGCAATTTATAATTTTAATACAAATGGTTCAAGATTCAGAAACCAAAATTTACTATTGATCAGCAAAATGAAAACTATAGCATTAAACACTTTTTAGATCAAAAATATCAACATTAAATATCAATAATTATTAAAAATTAGAAAATAAATTTATAGAAGCACAGAAACTCGACCGTCTCATACGAAAAACGAAAAAATATGGGTATGACTATTAAATTAAAAGTTAGTGGTGTTCCCTCATTCAAATGATAAATAAATGTAAATACAAGATAAAGTTAATATAATTGAAATATAATATACATGACAGGTTTAGAAGACTTCATCCAAATGCTAGGAATATGAAAAAACCCTGGTTAAATAATTTATTTATTCCTAAGCGACATAAATTTATGAATTAGAGGCATGTTTTTTATAAAAAGTAGTTATATTTTGTTCTCTAATAAGTATATAAATTTTGTACAGCAAATTTTTTTTTTGTTCCTACTGATCATGCTATGTACCCAATGTTCATAAAATTATGAATAATATTCATAATAAGCTCCATAGTAATTTTTCAAAATAGTATTCCTTATAAGTATATAATACACCTGGCTTATTCATGGTTGAAAATCAACGTAATTTAAGCACGAAATATACCCTATTAAGCATAAAAAGCCTAGATTTCTGTCCGTGCATAAGGTTTATTCTATACCTGTAAAGCTAGGAACAGAAATACGTGTTCTATAATTTATTATTCCTAAGCGCCATCATTTTATAAATAAGGGGCATGATATTTTACAAAAAATATTGTTCCTTATAGTCATATTTTGCTATCTAATAAGTATACAATATTTTTTCAACAAAATTATTTCTCTTTTCCTTATTAGTCATGCTACGTACCCTGTATGTATAAAATTCATAGAGTAATATTCATAATAATCACTTTAGTGATTTTTTGAACAAGTATACCTTATAAGTATATAATACACCTGGCTTATTCACGGTTGAGAATTAACGTAATTTAAGCATGAAATATAACCTATTAAGCATAAAAAAAACCTTGATTTCTATCTGTGTATCAACGGCTTGAAACAACGATTTGGAGAGGTTTAAAAAAGTGCATTAGATCGTTTGAAGGGGATGTTGAAAGTGTTACGTCGTCATCAGGAGAATTTGAACCCATGATTTTAGATTAGATTAGATTAGATTAAAATTTGGTGGTTGAATTTTGTACCTTACTACTCCCTGGTGACTACCCAGTTAGAGCACCTCCTTCAGTCCAGCTTCCTTCAGGAACTTCGAGATATGGAGGGGGTTAAGTTTATGCAGGTCATTCCCGTCAATGTACCACTCCCCCAGATGAAACCTTCTCGTGTAGATCAAGGCTCCACAATCTTTGAGAAGATAGGCTGGGGTCTCTCCTTCTAAAAGACAAAATCTATATTCGTCTCCCTGCTCCACCCCTATGTAATTAAGGTGTTTTTTTAGTTTACAATGTCCTGTAAGAACCCCTGTCAGTATTTTAAGGTTATTCCTATTTAACCTATAGCACATTACTGCTCTCTTTTGATTGAACGATCCAATCAACTCCTTGGATTGCTCTAGACCCTCGGTGTTATACCAGGTTTTGGACCAATCCGTCATAATTGCTTCCTTCATCCTTGTGGGGATGGCTTTAGTCCCCAGTCCACAAAAGGGTTCCGGGCCAACAAACGATGTTACAGCACCTCGTTTTGCTAATTTGTCGGCTTCTTCATTACCTACGATACCCGCATGACCAGGTATCCATCCACTGCAGTGAACTGTTATTTTTTTACTATTTCCAAGCTTATTTAGCTTGCTCACACAGTCTCCAACAACCTTAGATGTGATGGTTTATGAGCGTGAGGCATTGATTGCTGCTTGGCTGTCTGATAAGATGGCAATTTTCTTATTCTTATATTTCTTTCTTAAGCAAAAGTTTGCGCATCTTTTGATTGCACATATCTCAGCCTGGAAGACGCTGAGGCAGGTGCGTGCTCATGGGCTCAAAGAATTTGGTTTTCGGTCCAAATACTCCGGCGCCCACCCCTACCCCGGATACCATTTGATAACATCGTTACCCAGATGGTGCGTAGTGTATTCACTGCTCCAGTCCGCTTTGTTGCACAACTGCGATGTATATTTCTTATTGAACTTGTACTGCTTAATCATTCCATCTTCAGGAAACTCAAGCAAAGGATTATCCCTTGAAAGACTATCCCGATATTTAGACTTTGTGATCGTTCCCTTACCCAAACCCTCCATGGTAAATCTCAGTATGGTTCTCCTAGCTACGCTCTTAATCTGCAAGTGGAACGGAACCAGTCCTAACAGCATCGCCATTGACGCGGTAGGACAAGTCCTCATTGCCCCCGTTATGCAGATACAGGCCAACCTCTGCACCTTTTCCAATTAAGTTTTCCTAGCATTTGAACCCAAAGTGGAGACCGGTACTGAAGAATATAGAAACGTTCTATCTGTTCTTTTAGTCGATTTGAAAACGCTAAGCATAAGGCGGGTGAAAAATAAGCAAGCATTACCTACAACTGTCACATCTCAATATTCCACCAATACATGTGTCACTATCCCTAGTACCTACCGATACATGGGCCGTTAAAAATGTTACGCTGGGTCTATGATCACAAAAAATGGTTTTTCGCATATATCTCGCTAACGGTGCCTTTTATCGAAAAAATAGGGTAATAAAGTTTGTAGTTTTGAAAATTTCCTTGCACGAAACGTTGCATTATTTTTTCCATAAGACAAATGGTTTTCAAGAAAATTGGATTTAAAAAAATGTAGGCTGAAGGCCTTAAAATATTTGAAAATTTAAATAAAACTTTTCAAATCACATTTTATCGAAAACCGTAAGTCTAACGAAAAAAAAAATAATTCAATATATTGTGTTGGAAATTTTCTAGGCAAAATTTTTTACTACCACTATTTTCTCGAAAAATGTCACAGTTATTTCACGATGGCTTTTTTGTGACCCTTGACCCACGTAATATTTTTAGCAGCACAAGTGTCAATGGGTCTTTTGGGATATTATTTAGAACCACAAAACTCATGCAAAAATTCAGCGTGTCTCTAATTTTTCCAAAGTGCAATAACTTTATTCCCAGTATAACTTTTGGACTTGTTCTTTGTTTAAAATGTGATTCTTTCCAATTCAATTGTAAATTTTTATTTCATCTATAAAGCCGAAAGCTTTTAATACCTCATTTTTGATAGAAGAAAATTTAATTTTCACTAACAATTTGCGGCTTAAAATGGAAAAACATTAAAAATTTCTTACTTCTTTACTTTTTTTATTTTTACGTTTGTGGCATCACAAAAGTTATGAAAATGCATTTTTTGATGACATATGAAATTTTAATGGAGTATAAATACCCCCCCAAAAAAGTGACATTAACCTTTGAAGGGTTGTAATACGTCAAAATGTATGAAATCTGAGCTCTACTTCAACATCTGGAGTAATTCAGTTAATTAAAGTCAGGATCTAAAAGGAGAGCTTAAAATTGTACATTTTGATAATAATTCCAAAAATTTGCACTACCAAACTCTTAAAGAAATTGTTTCCTAAATAAAGTGTTCTTTCAAATGACTCAATCGGGTCATAACAGCTGCTTTGATGCTTCGCCACTGGCATCGTCCCATTAGATTTGAAACCAAGCGGGAAAGTATACATGAAAAACCGCTATTATTTGTTATTATTATTCATATAAATAGAATAACTATGACTAACTATGACTATAACTGAAGTCACGTGCTGACATAACTGGCATATTCTCTTCCAGTGCAGTTATATAGAAGGCGTCGAAAAATAATAATAAAAATTGATGATAAATGCAAAAAGCAAAATGTTTAAGTACTTATGAAATTCTGATTTTTTCTGAATTAATAATCCAAAGTAAACTGTTAAAATTTAAAACTCGATTTAACAACCTCTAAGTCTAAGGTTTTCATATAAAAAATTTATGAAACCCACAACCAAACTTAATCTTAATCCAAAATTTTGTACACCCCTTTTGCAAAAAAGTTGAACACTTATATTAATCAAAATAAACTATGTTGTCTTTACACAAATTCAAATTTACATAAAATTTTGGATCCAAATACTCTCAATTTAATTAAAAATATTATAAAATAACTAAATAACCCTCAACAAATCCAGCATAATGAAAGTCAAACAAACCTTCAATACCCACCGAATAAAAATAAAATCAAATTCAACCCAAATTCAACCTATTATTTTAAACATGTATTTTTAAACCCAAACCTTAACCTCTCAAACCAATTTAATTTTCGACAAAATTAAAATTAGAACACAAAACACCTTCAAAAATATATATCACCACAAAAAAAACGAAAAATTTTCTCTTGGTTTTTTTTCCCAATGTAAACAACCAAAATATATATTTCAATTTTCTAAATTTTTCCTTTTTTCCTTAATAATATTTTTTAATCCTTTTTTGCCTCCCGTTTGTTCCACGTAAGTTTTCCACAATCAAAAATATATTGAATTAAAACAAACAACAAAAAATAAATTTCCATTGAAAATTGAATATTAATTAATAAAATTCCGATACCGAAATTTTTGTTGTTTTTTTTTTTCATCCAATGGAAAATGAAATTTTTTTACAAAGGGCTAGACAAATATTTCTAAGCAACACAAATTGAAAATGCATTTATTTCATGTTGATATTGAATAGAAACCTTATTTTTACTTCTAGATTTTCACTTTATTTTTTCTTTTGCTTGTTGTTGTTTTAATTAAATCACAACTATCACAATAAATTTAATTAAATAACTATTTCATCAATTTCCTTTTTTTGAAAAATATTTTTCACTTTGAACTTTCACTTTGAAAAGCTTTTAACAGCTTATAATTAGCAATTGTACACTTTGAACTTTTAAATTTTTTTTTAAATTATTAATTAAATTATTTATATCCCGAAAAACCGGAAAGATTTATATCAACCATAATTTTTAAATTGTCGAAATAATTTTTTCTGATTTTTTGTTTCAAAATTTCTGTCTTTTTCTTATTAGTTTTAAAATCTTTCATAAAAATTATACATCTTTCGTTTTCAAAATGCGATAACAAACTGGAAAAATTGTTCATAACAAAATATAAAGCTTTCATCTCAACAAATATTTTATTTTTTTTTATGGAAGAAAAAAGAAAAACAGAAAATTATTTCAATTTGGGAAAATTGAATGTATTTTTTGCTCTTATTTGAGAGAGTTATGAATATGTTTATGTGGACCAAAATGTAGAGAGAATGAACCTGGAGACCAATGGAATAGTAAGACAAAAACAATATAATGCAGAAAGCGCCCTGCTGTCTGGTAGGTATGAAGGAGGTTTTTTTTTTATCAAATTTTGTTTGAAAAACTCTGAGGTTTTTTTTGTTGTTTTTGGTATTATTGTGAACTAGCAAAAATGAATTTTGCTGGAGAAATTGTTTTTGTTTGTTGGAAGTAATAATGATTGCGCAATAGATGTTGGAGTTGATGCATATTTGTATGCGCTTAGATAGTGCGTGGATTACATCTCATTTCTGTTGGAAACGATTTTGCATTTATATTTTATCTGTTAAAAATAGTGTTTTAGTCGTTTGAGTATTTGATAAAGAGTGGTGATATTACAAGTGGGATACATAATTTCAGATACAACAACTTTTACAAGATAAAATCAACATTACTATTAAAATATGTAAGACTAAACATTAAAATCCGAAGTATCGAGTTAAGGCCAATGTTTAGTATTTGAATGAACGACAATATAAAGCTGGTTGGTATTTTGTATATTGCATCTGGTATCTGGTACCTGGTTTCTGGTATTTGTTATCTGGTATCTGGCATCTGGCATCTGGTATCTGGTACCTGGTATCTGGTATCTGGTATCTGGTATCTCGTATCTGTAATCTGATATCTGGTATCTGATATCAGGTATCTGGTATATGGTATCTTGTATCTGGTATCTGGTATCTAGTGTCTGGTATCTGGTATCTGGTATCTGGTATCTGGTTTCTGGTATCTGGTATATGGTATCTGGTATCTGGTACCTGGTATCTGGTATCAGGTATCCGGTATCTGGTATCTGGTATCTGCTATCTGTATCTGGTATCTAGTATCTGTTCTCTTGTATCTGGTATCTGGTATCCGGTATCTGGTATCTGGTGGCTAGTATCTGATATCGAGTATCTGGTACCTGGTATCTGGTATCTAGTATCTAGTATCTGGTATCTGGTATTTGGTGTCTGGTATCTGGTATCTGGTATCTGCTATCTGTTATCTGGTATCTGGTATCTGGTATTTGGTATCTGGTATCTAGTATCTGATATCTGGTATCCGGCACCTTGTATCTGGTATCTGGTATATGGGATTTGGTATCTGGTAAATGGTATCTGGTATCTGGTATCTTGTATCTGGTATCTGGTATCTAGTATCTGATATCTGATATCTGGTATCTGGTATCTGGTATCTGGTATCTGGTATCTGGTAACTGGTATCTGGTATCTGGAGTCTGGTATCTTGTATCTGGTATCTGGTATCTGGTATCTGATATCTGGTATCTGGTATCTGGTATCTGGTATCTGGTATCTGATATCTGGTATCTGGTATCTGGTAACTGGCATCTGGTATCTGGTATCTGGTATCTGGTATCTGGTATCTGGTATCTGGTATCAGGAATCTGGTATCTGGTAATTGGTAGTAGCTAGTATCTGATATTGAATATCTGTTGCCTTTTATCTGGTATCTGGTATCTGGTATCTGTTGTCTGGTATCTGGTATCTAATATCTGGTATCTGATATCTGGTATCTGCTATGTGTTATCTGGTATCTGGTATCTGGTATCTGGTATCTGGTATCTGGTATCTTGTATCTGATACCTGATATCTGGTATCTGGTATCTGGTATCTGGTATTTGGTATCTGGTATCTTATATCTGGTATCTGGTATTTGGTATCTGGTATCTGGTATCTGTTATCTGTTATCTGGTATCTGGTATCTGGTATCTGGTATCTGGTATCCGGCACCTTGTATTAGGTATCTGGTATATGGGATTTGGTATCTGGTATATGGTATCTGGTAGCTAGTATTTTGTATTTGGTACCTGGTATCTGGTATCTGGTATCTGGTATCTGGTATCTGGTATCTGGTATCTGGTATCTGGTATCTGGTATCTGGTATCTGGTATCTAGTATCTGGTATCTGGTATCTGGTATCTGGTATCTGGTATCTGGTGTCTGGTATCTAGTATCTGGTATCTGGTATCTGGTATCTGGTATCTGGTATCTGGTATCTGGTATCTGGTATCTGGTATCTAGTACCTTTTATCTGGTATCTGGTATCTCGTATCTGGTATCTGGTATCTGGTATCTGGTATCTGGTATCTGGTATCTGGTATCTGGAATCTGGCATCTGGCATCTGGGATCTGGTGTCTGGTATTGGGTGTCTGGTATCTGGTATCTGGTATCTGGTAACTAGCATCTGGTATCTAGTATCTGGTATCTGGTATCTGGTATCAGGAATCTGGTGTCTGGTATTTGGTAGTAGCTAGTATCTGATATTGAGTATCTGGTGCCTGGTATTTGGTATCTGCTATGTGATTTCTGGTATCTGTATCTGGTATCTGGTATCTCGTATCTCGTATCTGGTATCTGGTATCTGGTATCTGGTATCTGGTATCTAGTATCTTGTATCTGGTACCTGGTATCTGGTATCTGGTATCTGGTATCTGATATCTGGTATCAGGTATATGGTATCTGGTATCTGTTATCTGTTGTCTGGTATCTGGTATCCGGTATCTGGTGTCTGGTGGCTAGTATCTGATATCGATAATCTGGTACCTAGTATCTGGTATCTAGTATCTGGTATCTGGTATTTGGTGTCTGGTAACTGGTATCTGGTATCTGGTATCTGGTATCTGATATCTGGTATCTGGTATTTGGTATCTGGTATCTGGTATCTGGTACCTTGTATCTGGTATCTGGTATCTGGGATTTGGTATCTGGTGGCTGGTATCTGGTATCTGGTATCTCATAACTGGTATCTGGTATCTGGTATCTGGTACCTTGTATCTGGTATCTGGTATCTGGTATCTGGTATCTTGTATCTGGTATCTGGTATCTGGTATATGGTATCTTGTATCTGGTATCTGATATCTGGTATCTGGTATCTGGTATCTAGTTTTTGGTATCTGGTATCTGGTATCTGTTATCCGGTATCTGGAATCTGGTATCTGGTATCTGGTATCCGGTATCTGGTATCTGGTGGCTAGTATCTGATATCGAGTATCTGGTACCTTGTATCTGGTATCTAGTATCTGGTATATGGTATCTGGTACTGTGTGTCTGCTATCTGGTATCTAGTATCTGGTATCTGGTATCTGGTATTTGGTATCTGGTATCTGGTATTAGGTATGTGGTATCTGGTATCTGCTATCTGGTATATGGTATCTTGTATCTGGCACCTTGTATCTGGTATCTGGGATTTGGTATCTGGTATCTGGTATCTGGTAGCTGGTATCTAGTATCTGGTATCTGGTATCTGGTATTTGGCCTCTGGTATCTGGTATCGGGTATCCTCTATCTGGTATCTGGTATCTGGAATCTGGTATCTTGTATCTGGTATCTTTTATCTGGTATCTGGTGTCTGGTATCTGGTATCTGGTATCTGGAATCTGGTTTCTGGTATCTTGTATGTGGTATCTGGTATCTGGTATCTGGTATCTGGTATCTGGTATCTGGTATCTGTTATCTGGTATCTGGTATCTGGTATCTGGTATCTGGTATCTGGTATCCGGCACCTTGTATTAGGTATCTGGTATATGGGATTTGGTATCTGGTATATGGTATCTGGTAGCTAGTATCTTGTATCTGGTATCTGGTATCTGGTATCTGGTATCTGGTTTCTGGTATCTGGTATCTGGTATCTGGTATCTGGTATCTGGTATCTGGTATCTGGTATCTGTTATCTGGTATCTGGTATCTGGTATCTGGTATCTGGTATCTGGTATCTGGTATCTGGTATCTAGTACCTTTTATCTGGTATCTGGTATCTCGTATCTGGTATCTGGAATCTGGTATCTGGTATCTGGTATCTGGTATCTGGTATCTGGAATCTGGCATCTGGCATCTGGGATCTGGTATTTGGTATCGGGTGTCTGGTATCTGGCATCTGGTATCTGGTAACTAGCATCTGGTATCTGGTATCTGGTATCTGGTATCTGGTATCTGGTATCTGGTATCTGGTGTCTGGTATCTAGTACCTTTTATCTGGTATCTGGTATCTGGTATCTGGTATCTGGTATCTGGTATCTGGTATCTGGAATCTGGCATCTGGCATCTGGGATCTGGGATCTGGTATCGGGTGTCTGGTATCTGGTATCTGGTATCTGGTAACTAGCATCTAATATCTGGTATCTGGTATCTGGTATCAGGAATCTGGTGTCTGGTATTTGGTAGTAGCTAGTATCTGATATTGAGTATCTGGTGCCTGGTATTTGGTATCTGGTATCTGCTATGTGATTTCTGGTATCTGTATCTGGTATCTGGTATCTCGTATTTCGTATCTCGTATCTGGTATCTGGTATCTGGTATCTAGTATCTTGTATCTGGTACCTGGTATCTGGTATCTGGTATCTGGTATCTGGTATCTGGTATCTGATATCTGGTATCAGGTATTTGGTATCTGGTATCTGTTTTCTGTTATCTGGTATCTGGTATCCGGTATCTGGTGTCTGGTGGCTAGTATCTGATATCGATAATCTGGTACCTGGTATCTGGTATCTAGTATCTGGTATCTGGTATATGGTGTCTGGTAACTGGTATCTGGTATCTGGTATCTGATATCTGGTATCTGGTATTTGGTATCTGGTATCTGGTATCTGGCACCTTGTATCTGGTATCTGGTATCTGGTATCTGGGATTTGGTATCTGGTGGCTGGTATCTGGTATCTCATATCTGGTACCTGGTATCTGGTATCTGGTACCTGGTATCTGGTATCTGGTATCTGGTATCTGGTATCTGGTATCTGGTATCTTGTATCTGGTATCTGGTATCTGGTATCTGGTATCTTGTATCTGGTATCTGATATCTGGTATCTGGTATCTGGTATCTGGTTTTTGGTATCTGCACTGTGTTTTAGGATAGGAAATTTGGGAACTTTATTACCCGGTGATGTTTTCCTAAACATGTATATATTTTTGGAATCCTTTTGGCTTAAGGATTCTAAAAATGTCAAAATATTTGACCTCACCCCCCCCCCCCCCCCCGGGGGGGACGAAGTAGCCCCCCTGAGGGGATTTTGAGACGCTATTGCAAGATGACAGATTCATGTCCAGGTAGCTTAAGTTTAAAGTTTGGGGTCAATTGAAGCAATAGGTCATGAGAAATTGACCTTCAAATGTCAAAAAATGACCAATATGGGGCTACTTTAGCTCCAGTTTTTCGAAAAATGTGCAACTTTGTGTACGAGTTTTGAAATGAAATAGGTAGTCTGGACACCCAACTAATCTATTCAGGTAAAATTAGGATTACACATCATGACCTGGCTTACATAATGACCTATATTTTTGACAAAAACCAAAAATTGCAAAAATTTAAAACATGGCTAAATTAATTTAGCATGGCTAAATTACTACTTGCATAATGTTAATATGACCTCACTGTCAAAAGTTATGACCTTTCAAAAAAGTTTAAAAAATTTCTTGTGAATCCCACATAACCAATACATCATTCGAAAGCAAAATTAATTTCCTTTACGAATATGTACTATACTTAACCTTTGTGACACATACTTTCATTTTCATAATATTTTATCAATGTGTGTTGGGTCTTATATTTTCGTAATGATAATTTCACAATTTAATACCAAAATTTTAAAAATAGCAGGCAGGGTTTAAACACTAAGAATTGAGTTGGGTGCAAAATATATTGAAAGAGTTCTACGAGTTGTTTGGACCGAGTCTGCCCCGGTATATGGGCATAATATTGGCAAGAACTAAAAATCTTGCCAAATTCTCTCCATAGACTCCCCAAGCTCAAAGGGGTATGTGGGACTTTACGCCCCAGAGCTGAAAATAAACCCCATTGCAAATGAAGCCTAATAGCGAGCGAGCAGCTCTGAGGAGTCTATGGCACAGTGTCTATGGCACAGTGAGGTCATATTAACATTATCCAAGTACATAAATTGATTTTCAGTGTTAGATCTTCAATTTGGTGTGCAAATTGGATTGATTTAGCCATGTTTTAAATTTTTGCAATTTTTGGTTTTTGTCAAAAATATAGGTCATTATGTAAGCCAGGTCATGATGTGTAATCCTAATTTTACCTGAATAGATTAGTTGGGTGTCCAGACTACCTATTTCATTTCAAAACTCGTACACAAAGTTGCACATTTTTCGAAAAACTTGACCTAAAGTAGCCCCATATTGGTCATTTTTTGACATTTGAAGGTCAATTTCTCATGACCTATTGCTTCAATTGACCCCAAACTTTAAACTTAAGCGACCTGGACATGAATCTGTCACCTTGCAATAGCGTCTCAAGTTCCCCCTCAGGGGGGGGCTACTTCACCCCCCCGGGGGGTGAGGTCAAATATTTTGACATTTTTAGAATGCTTAAGCCACAAGGATTCCAAAAATATATACATGTTTAGAAAAACATCACCGGGTAATAAAGTTCCCAAATTTCCTATCCTAAAACACAGTGATCTGGTATCTGGTATCTGTTATCCGGTATCTGGAATCTGGTATCTGGTATCTGGTATCCGGTATCTGGTATCTGGTGGCT
Organism: Diogma glabrata; assembly: GCA_963693315.1. NCBI lineage: Eukaryota > Metazoa > Arthropoda > Insecta > Diptera > Cylindrotomidae > Diogma > Diogma glabrata. The sequence goes on along the minus strand of OY856187.1, from coordinate 192,329,613 downwards.
AGTATCTGATATCGAGTATCTGGTACCTGGTATCTGGTATCTAGTATCTGGTATATGGTATCTGGTACTGTGTGTCTGCTATCTGGTATCTAGTATCTGGTATCTGGTATCTGGTATTTGGTATCTGGTATCTGGTATTAGGTATATGGTATCTGGTTTCTGCTATCTGGTATATGGTATCTTGTATCTGGCACCTTGTATCTGGTATCTGGGATTTGGTATCTGGTATCTGGTATCTGGTAGCTGGTATCTAGTATCTGGTATCTGGTATTTGGCCTCTGGTATCTGGTATCGGGTATCCTCTATCTGGTATCTGGAATCCGGTATCTGGTATCTGGTATCTTTTATCTGGTATCTGGTGTCTGGTATCTGGTATCTGGTATCTGGAATCTGGTTTCTGGTATCTTGTATGTGGTATCTGGTATCTGGTATCTGGTATCTGGTATCTGGTATCCGGTATCTGGTATCTGGTATCTGATATCTGGTATCTGGTCCCTGGTATCTTGTACGTGGTATCTGATTTCTGGTAACTGGTGTCTAGTGTCTGTTAGATAATTCAGGATACGAGATATCACATTTTCCAAAATCAGATACAAAACACTAGATACTAGGTTTCAGGTATCTGATATTATCTGGTATCTGGCTTAGGTAGCTGGGTTGTGGTTTTTGAAATCGGAAATTCGTTACATGGCTTCTGCTTAAATATTCTGCTTGGAAGAGCGCTGCATTTAAACTTTAGATAGATTATCACAAACTAATTACCTATGCTTAGTAGAAGTAAGAAATAAATAATACAGTGATGAGGATGTTTATACTCCAAATGTATAACTTCAAGTATTACACAATATTTGGCCAACACACTATTCGCCAGACGTCTATAAAATCAGACCGAGGTCGGAATGGAAATAGAACCTATCCTTTCATGGGTAGTTCTACAAACATAGGAATTTTTTACGGCTCTGCTTATTTCGTATATTAATATGAAAAAAAAAATTTTGTTTTCACATGAAATTTGTAAACCTTAACTATGTCTAGCTGGTCACCCAAAATAAACCCGTTTCGAAATATACGTCTTAGAAAAAAAATTATTCAAAACGTCAAATTATCAGTCCCCTGGCGTGTCCCACCTTGAAATTCAAAGCTGGTAAACTAAATAATCAATGATTCTAAGTGTGTAGAGACAAATTTACTCTGTAGTAATAATTTTGAATAATGGTGCTTTAATAATGTGTAAATAATCATAACATAACTCTATATTTCATATTAGATATATCCTATTGAAGTTTGTCCCACCAATTTGTTATTATTCTCCTGCCCAATCAAAACACATTGAAAATATTGGAAATTCATATTTCTATCAAGTTATCGCTCGTCACAGAAATTAATTAAAGTTCAATAAATATAATATTGCAAGTGTTTTACTTAGTCCGAGGTTTTATCATTCAAAACAGTCATCATTAGTAGCAAGATCGTGTGTTGTCCAGTCAAATTATCAGTCCCCTGGCAAGCATTTTCGTAAAAAGTATTTTAATTACAGGTAATTTTGTAATTTTATACGTCGTGAATATGAATTGCCTTGGTATAGAATCCGTTTATTTTTTTGTTTTAGACGTAATTTTGTCATTTTTAAGCGAAATACTGATAAATTATCAGTCCCCTGTTCTCAGTCCCCTGGAAGATTTAAATGCGGGCAGACTTAGTTAAATGTTTATTTCGTATTTTGAGATAATATTGAGACAATTTTGAGTTAATTTAGGATTAAGAAGGATATTTTTTAATTTTGACTCTTATATTTTTGTGTTTTTTTGTTTTTGTTTTTTTTATTTTTTTTTTTTTTGACTGGCCACATTCAGAAACGTTGAAAGAACGTCATCAACTTTAACTAAAACTAGTTGCCAGAACTTTTACGCAAAAAACATGTCGTGCCGTAATTAGCTCCATTTTCTTCCTTCGTGTGTAGAACTACCCTCATATTAATTGAGTTAGATCAAACCAAGTTTTGCTCTCGTTTGGATTCCACTAAAATAAACCAAAATTGTTTTCCAGAAGCTTTTAAGCTTGTATGAAAATGATGCAACAAATTGAAACTGTAGATAAAATTCAAAGAATATATATGGTCGTTTTCCTAAATGTGAGAAACTTCAATTGCATTTTTTCTGTTTTTAACGACGAACTCATACCAACATCGAAAGAGGTTTTAAAAATATAAGAGGTTTTGAATAGAGTAGTAACTCACTAGTGAAATCACATTAAAGGAACTGCGTGCCTGGAGATATAAATTTTCCGACTGGTTGCAGTCTGTAAGTTTGATTTTGCCTTTCCTCAGCCCAGAACAAATGCTGAATTGCATGCAAGAGTTTCACAAGAAGACGGTTTCTGTATTCTGCACTCAAAATATATTTTTTTTTTCAAGCACTCCATTTGCAAAACTATCAGCTCTTGCTCCTACGATTTCTTTTGCAACAACTTCACCACATTGAATTATTGACGACAATCCCAAACTTGTATGTGCCAATTTACATATTAAGCTGAAAATTTTTTTTTAGTAAGATGTGCTGTGTAGTAGGCGTTACAATATGTGTCACAACTGGTGATGTAAAAGTGTTTACTCCTATTGTATAATACGCGGTATTATACGTCATATACCGTATTGTCCAATAACGTAGTAAAATACAAGGTATTTTATTAAAAAACATTTTCTATTGTGATGGCGCGCGAATCAGTAATCTGCCATTTAATTGAGATTTCGCGTTACTTAAACAATGTATAACTGCGAAAATGTATAAAGTACTGGTTCTTGAATATATAAACGACGCAAAAGAAAATGAATTATTATTCCTTGTCACAATTAGAAATGCATTCTTAATGATTCGCAAATTTCTAAAGCAACCAAATTGTTGTAATATCAATAGAACATTCATTTCAAACATCGAATGCTGCATCGAATACATCGAATCATTTCTATTCACCGTTACAGGGAATCTTTTTTTATTCAGTTAATCCATATTATGAGCCACAGACTCTATCGTTCAATTTTATAACTTTGAGGTCTATTTCTATACCATCAAAATGATTAACTAAAACACCCAAATCACAAAACTCACGCAAATATGTTTTTTTATTTTTTTTTTTTTATAGAAGGAATAACTAAACAATAAATCCTATCACATATAAAATATGACATAGGCCAACATTTCATGAGATAGAAAATATTAATAAAAAAAATTAAAAATTAAAATTAAAACATGCAAACAGCAAATTTGTTTTAACAATTTGCGGTAACAGAACTAAAATGTGGTTGCCAATAATCCAGTTGGTGGCACATTTCTTGATAATGGGACGCACTTTCTTCCCCAAATGATTAAAGCCCATACTAAGCGTTATATAAAGGCTTTATTCTTCGAGTAAGCAATAACGTGGCATCATCAAGGAATACTCCATAGCTAAGATTGAGGATGCTACCGTTGACTGAATAGAGTTCATTCGCCAGCACCCCTAAGATATCACCTTGGCTAGTATCTCACTTCTATTGTCAGTGGGATGTGATATCTCACGCTAGCTCGTATACATTTAGCGATTTTTTTAAGCGCTAATATAAATGCAATCTTAGCTAGACGGGTGGATTTTTAGGTCATGAAATTAGTATGAGGAACTGTACAAAACATAACGTTATAAACAACTATCGTGGTCTTGTAACCCATCAAACATTTATTAAACTGTACGAACCTATACATTTTAAAATATACATTTTTGGTACAACGATTTTTCTAACAGTAATCATCAACCGCCACTGTTCATTTTGAGTTCAGCGATGTTGTTTTTTATGTTACGATAGTACTCAAACGACCAACTGTTATTTTCAGTGCGGTGATGTATTCATCAAAATTGTGGTGAACGATTCATTTTTTTTAATTTTAGCAATCACCAGATGTGTCGGTGCAACGATTTATTCATCTCAATTTTAATCAACGACTCATTTACATAAATGTTATTTAACGAGTTATTTATATTGTATAATATATTATACAAATATTGGCTAATGGTTTGAGAGTTAGATGGTTGGTGGGGAGCTTACAGAAATCGAGGAATGACTAAAAATTTTTTTAAATTTATTAATTATATTTGATGTGTGGTGGTGATGGTTTTGGTTTCTCCGAATTGTTGAGTCGTCAGAGTAGCTTTTCCTTACATTTTTATTTCTGTTCTCTTTTAAAACTTATCGACTGAATTTCAGCATTTGCAATGCGTTGAGGAGAAGGGTGGGTTGGTCAGAATTTTTTCTAGGAAGACACCTCGGAAGTTTCAGATTATTGTTCAATGATCAGGAACTCACTGCTGCTTGTTACAGTCATAGTCCAAAAAGCTCTAAAAAGTGCGCCAAATTTTTGTGTAGTTGGTGTATATTGTTTGGTATCTGTTACTTAGTATATGGTTTTTTATCTATTATTTGAAGTGGAAAGGATCTTGTTTCTGTTTAAGGTTTCTTTGATTTGGGATCCAGATTTTGCTTTACATGTTTGGTATTCACTACCATAGGGTCTAGTGATTGATATATGGGATTGCAAGTTCATGGAAATTTGGTATCTGATGTCTGCATCCTTGCACTTTTAAAACTAAAACTCAAACTCCGCAGTAACAATAAATCCCTTAACATTGTTAAGAGAACTATATATCTCAATTTCAAAGTTGATTTAAAGATACGGTAACCATAAATATCCAGAACTGCAATTCTGTCAACCACACTCGAAACTCTTTCTAAACAATATACTGTTTTAAATTCTACATATTTAGAGCAAAATCTCATTCACAAACCAAGTGCTTCCTAGACTTTCAATTCAACAAAATAAAAGTTTTGTGGAAAAAGTTTATCACAAGGTGAAATTCAACTTTGTGTATTTTACATTGATTTATTTTTATTTCTCTTTTGAAGCCGTACAAGCTTGGATTTATTATTTATGACAAATCAAAAATTATTTAATTTATAACTTTAATTTTATTTATTTAAAAAACAGAATAAATCGAAAAACAGAAAAAACTTACAAAAAACTTTATTCAAAAACGAAATATTACATATTTCGTTTTTGAATAAAGTTTTTTGTAAGTTTTTTCTGTTTTTCGATTTATTGAAATTCAAATTCAACGTTTTAGCCTTTAGGTTTTGTTGTTGGAACAAAAGAAATATTCGTATTTTTAATTTTTAAAATAAGGATAAATAGTCTAGGAGCCCGCCGACATAAACAGCAACTCATAAATTTCTCTCTGGCATTTACATCCCATGAAGGGATTTTGCCGTCTGTGCAATAAGCTTCCAATCATCTCGTTCCATGACCAGTTGACCCCAGTTTCGACATCCTATATCACGAAGGTCTTGGATGATGTCATCACGCCAGCGTTGTCTAGGTCTTCCTCTTCGACGAACACCAGCTGGTTGTTGTTGGGACGCTTTTTTTATCATTCTATCTAATGGAGCCCTTTCTACATGACCAAACCATCTGATCCGGTTAGATTTAATGAATCCGATTACATCGCAGCCTCCAAGAAGCTGTCTGATTTCGTGATTCATTCGGATTCTATACTGATTTTCAGCAACTTTACATGGACCATAAATTGTTCGTATGACCTTCCTCTCGAATGTTGATAAAATTCTACAATCGGAGGAAGTCAGTGTCCAGCTTTCACTTCCAAATATAAGCACAGGTCGAATTAATGCTTTGTAAAGTGTGAGTTTACACGACCGCGAAAGATGTTTTGATCGCAGAAGTTTTGAGTATGCGTAGAAAACTCTGTATGCAGCAGAGACACGGGCTTTGATATCTGCCTGCATGTCATTTGACGATGTTATTACAGACCCGAGGTATTTGAAGTTTTCCACGCGTTCCACTTCGTAGTCGCCAGTATCCAGATTTCCGGGAGGTATGTTCTTAGATGTTGTTAACACTTTAGTTTTGCCGGTGTTGATGCATAATCCAAGTCGTTTAGCACTTCTTTCAAGCTTAGAGAGACTATCTTTAATATCGGTCGTTCTACGTCCGAGAAGCACAATATCATCTGCGTAGCCAAGAACTTGACTAGATTTATTATATATGCAGTTTTGCGTCTCAATTCGGCTTTTTCTTATCGCGTACTCCAGCGCCAAATTAAACAGTACAGGCGCGAGTGCATCACCTTGTCGAACTCCTGATGTTATATCGAAAGGATCAGAAACTGACCCTTCGATTACTATTCTACAGTTTGATCCCGATGTTGTGAGTTTGCACAGAGAAACAAGTTTCTCTGGGATACCAAGGCATATGAGTGCGGACCAGAGGTTGTCGCGGATGATACTATCATATGCTTGCCTGAAATCAACGTAGAGCTGGTGAATGCTGATGTTGTACTCCCAACATTTTTCCAGAATCATCCTTAATGTAAAACATTGATCTGTGGTTGAGCGGTTGGGACGAAAACCACACTGATAGTCACCGATGATAGATTCGGCGAACGGGATGAGTCGAGCAAGTACGACATTAGCTAGTATTTTATATGCTGTGTTCAACAGTGCGATGCCACGATAATTCGCACACTTTAGACGGTCACCTTTCTTATGTAGCGGAACAATGAGAGCTGTTTTCCATTCAGCAGGTAGTTCTTCTTGGTCCCAAATTGCAAGAATCAGATCGTATATACGTGAGACCAGAGCTGCTCCTCCATTTTTCAAAAGTTCTACGGGAATTCCATCGAAACCTGGTGATTTGCCATTTTTCAGTTTTTTAATTGCAGCTTCCACTTCTTCTATTGCTGGGTAAGGGACAAAAATCTCCTCAGTTGATGGAGCAATTGCTCGAATAGGATGAACTTCATTCGTCCTATTCAATAGGTCTTGAAAGTGGGATCGCCACACTGCCAGCACATCACGTTCACTTGTTGTAAGTTCATTATTTTCATTTTTGATGGCTGTAGATCTTGGGTGGAAATCTTTTGTCAGATTCCGTGCATTGGCAAAGCACTCTTTTGAATTTCCGATGGCCGCATGTTGGTTGATGTCTTCAATGCAGCTCTTCATATGTTCGCGTTTCTTTTTACGTAGAAGTTTTGCTGAGGCTTTCCTGGCGCATAGATAATCAGCTTGGGAGCTTCGGGTGTTCCTTGTTAACCATTTTTCTCGCAGTTTTTGTTTATGTTCAACGGATTGGCGGCACTCGTCGTCGAACCATTCGTTGTGTGATTTGGGTGGCCGCTTTCCGATTGTAGTTTGTGCTGCGGCTATAATGGTTGATTGAAGCGTTTACCATTCTTCTTGTATGTTTAATGGCATCTCAGAAGAGATGTCATGCTCTTCTATGTTTTGTGTTATTATTTCCTGATATCTTTTCAGCGTTTCCGGATGTTTAAATGCATCGACGTTCCAGCGCACGGTCTTTTTTGCTTGTCTGTTAAATGTAGATGATAATTTTCACTTGTACTTAAAGATGACAAGCATATGATCAGTGTCCATATCAGCACCTCTGTATGATCGAACGTCAGTTACACTTGTGGAGTGTCTCTTAGAGATCATGACGTGATCGATTTGATTTTCCGTTCTTCCGTCATTTGATTTCCACGTTGCCTTGTGAATTCTCTTGTGAGGGAAAAAAGTGCTGGAAATTACTAGATCATACATCATAGCCAGCTCGGCTGCGCGAAAACCGTTATTGTTGCTGATATGATGCAAGCTGTTAGGGCCGATATGTGTTTTAAGTTCTGCAATCCTACCGATTTGAGCATTAAAGTCACCTACCACGATTTTTATATCGTGCCGCGGGATTGTATTGATGACTTCTTCGAGTTCTAGGAAGAACAGGTCTTTAATATCATCTGCTTTATCTTCAGTAGGTGCATGAACATTGACGATCGTTACATTGAATTTTTGCGTGCGGATTTTCAGTGTGCATAACCGCATATTAATTGGGCAGAAGTCGATAACATGCTGATTCACGCGACGGTGTATAAGAAAGCCAACTCCAAATTCTCCTCCGTTTTGATGACCGCAATAATAAAGAGTGTATCCTTTCGCTGTTTCATGGATTCCACTACCTGGCCATCTTAGTTCTTGTAATGCCACTATATCTAGTGTGTAGCTCTCGACTTGTTGTGTGAGTTTTAGGAGATCTCCTGGTCTTCTAAGGCTTAGCACGTTCCAGGTTCCCATTTTTAAATCGTAGTCCGGGTACAGTTTCCGAGGTTGTTCCAATAATGATTCCGAGATATTCCGAGGCCTGTGTACAGAATTCATGACAATAATTTTTTTACGGAAATGGGGTGTTAGCCCTTCGCCCAACCCAAATTTTCGTGAATGGGTTCGTTCTGCATCTTAAGGTCACCAGAAACAACCTTTTTACATGTTTATATAGCGAGCCGCTTGATCCAAGACAGACGCCCGCTGCAAGCCGCCCCTAACATGTAGAACAGACGCTTCCTACACATTTATATAGCGAGCCGCTTGATCCAAGACAGACGCACGCTCCAAGCCGCCCCTAACATGGAGAACAGACGCTTGAGTTGCATTGGTTTTATTTCGCCAATGACTCGCCATGGTGCAGAATCATTGAGTATAAGCAGTATTTACTCTGCCCCTCTCAACTACACCAACCTAATTCTGTTAGCGTTACCCAGGTAGCACGGCGTGGACGTAGAATTTCGGATTTTCGCTACCCAACTCATAAATACTCTTCTATAATTTTTTGTGTGGCTTAATTACGCCTAGTCTACCACTTTTTTTTCTCTATCATAATTTTCTTAGTCGCGGCTTTTTCTCTCCAGTAATTTTTAAACTTGTACATACCGTATTAAGCAAAAATTTATAGATACTCTATTTTTAAAAAATTTAATACCAAGAGAAATTCATGAATCACAAGAGAAAAAACTTGTCCGACAAAAATTTTCACCGAGTGAAACATGTAATAATAACGATTTCGAAAAATTTATGGATAACCACCTGATTTTTATGAAAAATGCTTCAAAAAGGTATGTTAAATCACGTCCTTACATCGTCCGACAAGACAGATTTATCAATTTTCCAGTCCGACAAGCGGACATTGACATTTTCACGGCGACCTAAAATTTACTCATAACAGTTTCCGCTTTCGATTTTATGCTGTTAAATGAAGCCTACAACGAGGTGAACAAGTTGTCCGACAGTAAAATATTACCATTTTCATAAAAATCGAACAAATTGTTATTTTTCAATTGAAAATCCGCGAAGGTTTACAGTATTTGCGTTTGTGAGCGTAAATACAGCATACTTCCACATAACCAGCTGTTTTTTACAGAATTACAAAAAAAAAGTATGTAGAATCCAATTATTTAATTGTCGGACACGATATATTCTCAGATTTTCCAGTCCGACGCAAGGAAATTATAGATTTTATGAAGCTTCAAATTTTTTGATTTTATGAAGCTTCAAAGAGTTCGTTTGCAAATTATATTCATTGAAAAGCAAAGATGTAAATCTAGGACGACTCGAACTCTTCGAGAAGGCATTCAGAAATAAAAATCATGATGATAAAATAATCAAGAGTAAATTGAAAGGATTATATGCACTGAAAAAAAATTGAAGTTCGTGACAACCTCATCTCGAATTTGGCAGTTGATTATTCATGCCAAAAAAAATTATTTGCAAACAATTTCACTGTGATTGGAACAACTAAACGATAACATTTTCCTAACAACAGAATGAGGTTTATTTAAAATATAAAGTGTTATATCCAATATAACAGTAGTTGAATAAAGATAATAACTATTCCCCTGAAAAAAATTTTCTTTGATCTTATATCATGAATTTTTCATTTTAAAGTTTAAGTATTTGAGATTAATTGAACTATATTTTATTTTCACATAAATATTTCGTGTGATCGTCTCTACTTCATCGATTTATAATTGTAGAGTTGTTGAAGCAATTTCGTAGTTTGATTCGCCATATGTGACCTCACCGTGCGGTTGAGACAATTGCATTTCGATTGGAAATAGGATATGTTTTTTTCAGTGTGCTTCTAGTATGCCACCATCAAAAGAGGAATTGCTGCAACAAATTAAGCGAACCATCTACATATCCAGCGTTTGGTGTTATGCACATATGAGATGCCCCACCAATCTCAAACCTGAAAACTGTGGATGGACGTTGAGTAACAATAAGTATCATTATTATTGGTTTGATGGTCCCCAAAGTCCTTCATTTGAAGATATATCTTCAAATTTAACAGGTATGAAAATTATAAATTTCAGTAAGCCCTTATTGATCAATCTGTTCATTTTTACCCCACAGTTTTCCATAGATTTTCACATTTTTTCATAATTTTTCAGTTTTTCCTGTTCATTTTCGTTCAACAGTTTTTCATAGTTCCTCACAGATTTTCCCAATTTTTTAAAAATTCATTTCTTATCGAGAAAATTACCTCAAAAATCACCTTTTTAATTTTTAGAATAAAAAATAGGGTAGGAAGGGGTAGTTTTTTCTTGGCCAGATTCTGAAATAGCACTCTTGAAAATACCCTCCTATGAATTATTAAATATTTCCAAGCATCAGTGTCAAAGTTGTCCGTGCTTAAAGTTAACGGACAAAAACGGATAGATTTGGTCGATAAGAGTTAATATGAGTTTCACTATTTAATGTTTCATTTACTATAGCTTTCAAAAATCAATAATTTTCCAGATTTCAATGATGATAACGATGATGATGAGGCAAACGATAACAGTAGCACAGATGAAGAGAGTTCAACTGATGATGACTCTGATTAGGAAAAAATTTTTTTTCACTTTTCTTCATATATAAATTTTTTTTATTTTTTTAATGAAATTGTTAATAAAAGTCCTATTATTAGTTTAATACATGTTTTTAACTATTCACATTCCTTACCATTCATTTATTATTGTAATTAATGAAACTAAAATTATTTATGAACTTGGTAAAACGAAATTATTGAAATGATGTTGTCGATCGATATTTTTTTGTCGGACTATTGATTTGGCCCAAAATATTTGTCCGCCACTTGTACTACACGGTAAGTTCTGCTTTATAATATGTTAATTTCTTTCTGTCCGACGGTAATGAATAAATTTTAGGTCGCCGTCAAAATGTCAAATGTCCGCTTGTCGGACTGGAAAATTGGTAAATATGTCTTGTCGGACGATGTAAGGACGTGATTTTACATACCTTTTGAAGCATTTTTCATAAAAATCAGGTGGTTATCCATAAATTTTTCGAAATCGTTATTATTACATGTTTCACTCGGTAGACACCCTTGACGTACCGAAATTTTTGTCGGACAAGTTTTTTCTCTCGCGATTCATGAATTTCTCTTGGTATTAAATTTTTTAAAAATAGAGTATCTATAAATTTTTAGCTTAATACGGTATTGACAAGTTTAAAAATTACTAGAGAAAAAAAGCCGCGACTAAGAAAATTATGATAGAGAAACAAAAGTGGTAGACTAGGCGTAATTAAGCCACACAAAAAATTATAGAACAGTATTTATGAGTTGCTGTTTATGTCGGCGGGCTCCTAGACTAAAACAAATATGACGATAATTCTTGGAATATAAAAAAATTATAAACTTTATTAAGTAAGCTCGACTTTTGATGTAGATTTATAAACATATTTTCACTGTGCCTCAATTTTAAAATAAATTTAATTTCTGAATTGTGTTTTGCTTAAAAATAAAATATGTACCAAGAATTGAAAAGCATATTTTATGAATAAAACTACATTATTTTTCAACGTGAAAAAAAATAAAATTCAATATAAATATATGGATCAAAGCTTAAAACAAACATTTTATTTTCAAATCGAATTATGTTAACATATTTAATATGCATTTATAGGCTTTCCCTCACCTGAACACCTTAATCGTAATTTGATCGATTAAATATGCCTAATAATGAAATTATCCACTTAAAAAAATTATCGAACAATTTCCATTTCATATTTATTCTATTACCTAATTCAAATCCGATTACAAACCAATAAATTTCACTTTTGCTTTATCACAACAACAACATTAAACACCAATAAAAAAAGAAAATATGTCAAATAACGAGATTAAATACAAAAGAATCAATTTTAACTCAATAAATAAAAAAAAAGCTGGTAATTGAGTGGTTTTATTTAACTTAATTCAACTTCAAATGAAAAGGCAAAGCATTAAAAAAATGTAGGAAAAATCTCATTCATCAAAGCCATATTTTTTGTAAGTTGATAAAAAGAAAACAGAAAATCGGAAAACCTTGTAATCAAAAAGCAATACAATCATCGAAAATCAATACATATTATGAGTTTTCCTGCTTAGTTTTCTTTTCTGTTTTTTTTTTAATTTGATTAAAAGCATTTTATTTTTTTTGTCTTTATATTTCATTTAATTTTCATCTCATCGTTGTTTCCATTTCAATCGTATTCTTATAGAAATGAATGAAAATACATTTTCAATTGAGAATGTTATACGGATTTGTAAAAATATTTGTTTGTTGTTGTAACGGGACGGGAGATATGATGGAAAATAAAAGCTTTTCTTTTGTTGCTGACATTTTTTGACTTAATAATAATGAAAATCTTTGTATGTTTGAAGAAACGAAAGATCAAACAACCTTTTTTTTCAAGATTTTTTCAAAAAAATTGTTTAGTTAAGTTATGCATATTAGATATAATTAAGTATGAAACAATTTTTTATTAACAACTTCAAAAAAAACCATAAGTCTAAGACTACGAGGTAGTTGGTTCTAGTTTTTCTTTGATTTTTTAACTTAAAGAAATATCATATTTTAAATCCTGATGTTGTCATCGAGTACTTGAACTGAATAAAAATTTTATGATGCTAATGTTGTCCAATACTTTAGATTATCACTTCGACACAGTATGAGATCCACATTAAATCGTTACTTACCTACCAATTATAAAAATAAAATTTTATATTATGTCGCATGGAGGGATCGCATGGAGGGATCAGTTTTTATTAATTTGTTAATTTTTTTCTATTTTTTTGATCCACGGGTGTGACAACCCCGCGTACTCCAGTCCCTGCTATTGGCATATGAGTTAACGTGAGATATCACATACCACTGGCAATAGCAGTGAGATATCAGTAGCCAAGGTGATATCTTAGGGGTGCTGGTGGATGAACTGTATTCAGTCAACGGTAGCACTCTCAATCTTAGCTAATGAATAATCCTTGATGCTGGAACGCTGTAGCTTGCTCGATGAAACGAGCCTTCATATAACTACATGTCTGAGCTTTAATCATTGAAAAATATTCTGCGTCCCATAATCAGGGATTATGCCATTGGCTGGACTATTGGCAAACCAATTTTAGTTTTGTTCCTGCAAATTTGTAAAACAAATTTGCTTTTTATCTCTTATTTTATTTTTATTTTCCCTATCCTATCACGAAATATTGGCCTATGTCATATTTTATATGTGATAGGATTTACGGTTTAGTTATCCATTACTTAACAAAAAAATATTAAAAAAAAACAAAAAAAAAACAGATTTGCGTCCATTAACATCGTTAGAACGCATGTTGTTGTGGGACCTTGGTCTTAAAAGGTTTTTATGTGTTGTTGTGACACATATTGTAATGCCTACTACACATCACATTTTATTAAAAAAAAAAAAAAAATGTTTACTAGTGAAAATGTTTGGTAAAAGAGCTTCAAAGCCTTGTCTCCATCTGGCTTTTACTTACACTAGATACCAGGTACATACGATCAGATGCCAGATTTCATATTCTAGAAACAAGATACCAGATACTACAAAGTATATACCAGATACAAGATATCAGAAACCAAATACCAGACAATAGATATCAGAGACCAGATACCAGATATTAGATGCAAGGTACCAGATACCAGATTATTGATACCAGATACCAGATACTAGATACCAGAAAACCAGATACCAGCTACCAGATACCAGATATCAGACAAAAAAAAACAAGATACCAAATACCAGATACCAGAAACCAGATACCAGATGCCAGATATCAGATACCAGATATCAAATACCAGATACCAGATACCAGGTTCCAGATACCAGATACCAGATACCAGATACAAGATACCAGATACCAGATATCAGACACCAGATACCAGATAGCAGATACCATATACCAGATATCTACAGATGTAAAGGTAATATTACCCATGGTAAAATTACCGGTAAGATTGGTAATATTACGTAATATTACTTAGGCTTGGTAAAATTGGTAAAATTGCAATAAAATTTTATTAACCTTTATTTAATAAAAATCAAAGTTTGCGATTTTTTTGTAGAATAATAGAATATTTATTACAACAACAAGAATATTTATCACAACAAGATGCCTCTGAAAACCTTGATCTTAGTCCAAAATGCATCTGAGGTATTGTATACATTTTTAAACAGCTGTAGATTGAGGCCATCCGAGGTTATTGATTCCAGCAAATGATTTCATTTCAGATGATATGCAGTTCGGTTCAGCAGTATATCTTTGTGCAGTACCCACTGGTGAGCAATTGATACGAATAAAAGAGTAAATCTTATGGATTTCATCGGAACACTGCGGTGAACTGTTTTTTAATTGCAGTACGTGGTGTGACAAATCAAGTGAATTAAAAACATTCTGTTGGAAAAACAAAATACTTCATTGGCTCTATAGCAGTTGCGGTATAGACGGATTTCTATATTATTTCTTCGCTTTGAATGTCAGATTGAATAATTTTGTGAAGTTCGTAGATGTCTTTATTGTTGGCCGCAAGTATAGTTCATTCTCTCACAAATCGTGATTCTTATATAGTAAGTTAGAATATTTGGAAATAATTTGAAAGTAATTTGTTTCGCGTTGCAATGTTACTTTAAACGAAGCAGCAACAGCAGCAGATCGATAGAATTCTCAAACGGTTAAGAACACACAACGCAACGAAACATTATCAACCCTTCATTGTAAATTTTTGTTTCGAGTTTGAGAAAAAAATTTTTTTTTGCTTTTTGCCTTTTATATTTTTCCCATGAATGAAACAATGAAACAATGCACGAATTAGATTTTGATTGTTGCCCGCGTAATTAATGTATCTATCCCATCGTCGGTTGTGGCATATGTGGAGTGACACGTCACACGTTTACTGCCGTTGACAATTATCAATGCTGAAAAAACGTTGAACCGGGCTCTTTTCCCAACCACATGCGATAAAAGTAGCATCTATCTAGATTGGGATGCATCGCATATAGTTTGAACATATATTAAGTTTCAATGAATATGCTTGGTTTTCTGTAGACTCTCTTTTTGAATTTGTGCCGTTCAAATGTTTTTACATTTTTCATACCAATACGTAAACATTTTCGAATATAATATTGTCCTTACAAACGCATAACTTCGACATAACAGTGAAGAAAGCAGTCATCGTTGTAGCCAGTTGGTCCAGACTTTCTTCCATTTTTGCAGATATGCAAACAACGTGTTGTCCGTTTTCCAGATGTACTGCTAAGCATAAACAACAGCCGATTTTCGTATATTTAACTCCATAAAAATATATTTGATTTGCATCTAATGTTTTTATAAACTATAGAAATGATTGTGATATGGTCGTACATTTTGAATTAATTAAAAATGCAACCATAACTTAATTTTTTTATCCAGTTTTATATTTTACCTATTTTACCAATTTTACCAATCTTACTGGTAATTTTACGGTAAAATTACCATAAAAATATTTTACCGGTAAATTTACATCTGTACAGATACCAGATACCATATACCAGATACCAGATATCAGATATCAAATAATAGATTATTTAAAAGTTTTTTTGAAAAAAAACTATTTTGACCTTGACCAGTAGATCATTTTTTTCTTTTCGAAAACAAATTGTTTTGTACTTGATTTTTCCAGTCCAAATTGTGTGATTTAACCAGAATTTTCTTACAAACATTTTTTTGTAAATCAAAACTTTTTAAGCAACACATTTTTTTTTAAGAAACAAAGATTTTTCAATTAAAAGTTTTTTTGTCGAATCATCTAACTTGATGATAGGATAAGTAACTGCTTCACGTTAACTTTAACGCTGTGCACCTTTTTCTTGAGAATCTTAAGCCTGACATTCCTTTTTTAACGGAAACGATTATCAGTGCAAGCGCTGTGTCGCTGAATCTTCAATCTTCGAACTTGAATCTTCATTCTACTTCAAATATGGTGTTTGTGCGTTTATTAGAAATTCTGTACAGTATGTAAGAATTAATAAATTTGAATTAAATTCAAAATTTCACAATATGGTTTCCCTTGAGATTACCTGCTCTAATCCAACTCTGTTTGTCTTTGGATTGTATCGCTCAGCCAACTCACCTGATAACATAAATTTATTTCATGACCTATCTGAAAAGATAGATAGGTTGGCCGTGTATCCTAATGCTAAAATTATAGTTCTTGGTGATTTTAATGTTCATAATAAAGAATGGCTTACACACAGCTCTAAAACTCAGATAATAGATCAGCCTACCAGATTTCCTGACATTCACGGCCAAAATAGGAACTTGCTTGATTTGTTTTTGATAAATGATCCTTCCTTCATAGATCATAATTTGATATCCACGCATTTATACAATATACAAGAACCTAAACAGTTTAAAGCTAATCCTCACCTTGTTTGGGATTATAAAGCTGCAGATTGGCATGGGCCTAGAGTTTTCATTAAATGGTTTCCATGGAAACGTATTTGTCTTTCCCAGCAAGATCCAAACATCGCTGCTTCTAATTTTTCAGAAATAATACACATGAGTATGCACAGGTTTATTCCAAATAGATTGATCGTTACGAAGGTTGATCTATGGTTTTCGGGTAAATGCAAAAAGCAATTAAAATTAAAAAAGGCCTTTCAAAAGTTTGTTCAAAACAAAACTGATGAAAACCTTAGATTGTACCGAATAGAAAGAAATATATGTAGAAAACTAATAGATACAGAGAAACATCTATTTATTAGAAAAAAAGCTAGTATATTTGCTGAGCATGTTATGTAGACTGGAGTATGAAACCGTAGAGCGGTAGGGTTTCAGATTTATATTATGTCTGTTTTCTCATAAGTCACAATTTTGCTTACCATACGTAGTTCATAATAGTTTCTCATTCATCCACAATCCATAGACATATTTTTTTTATATATAGTTTCCGTTACATAAATTTGTTCTTCGCATAAAACAAATAATAATAATATTTCCTATACAATCCCCTATTATTGACTTACACTGCGTTTTCACCAGCGTTATTTCACCATACGTCATAAATTTGAATTCTCCGGACACTAACCGTAATTGCCCTGAATGTTTTCAAGCCTCAAACAGCTGTGCATATTTGCCCGGTCGTCGCAATAGAAAAAATTATTGTCCTTTATTAGTTATGTATTCGATTTCTTATATGGATATTTTTGTTTATCAATTTGTCTCTCCGTTATAGATCTACGTTTTACTGTAATACAATAGTAAGCTGTTATTTCATAACACATAAACATCTTAAGATCGGTTAAACTTACGTTTAATTCATTTTAATGTTTTTTACAAATGTGTTGGAAGTGACTTATTTCGTGAAATCATCTTACAATATTATGTATTACAAAATAACAAGCGGTTTTGTTTTAACGAAAAAGTTCCTAACATTTACTAACATAATATAAATTAATTTCCTTTCAACAGAACCACTTTGTCGAATTTTTCGGTATTAAAAATGCTATAAAAAGAGATGACTATACTATCTCTGTCTCTTGTGCAGCATATTATCTCTCATGAATGTCGAAATTTTAAGAAAAATTTTGCATTCATGCAAGTTTCTATTAACCTTAAGCATAAACAAATAATAATATAAGACAAATGAAGTAGAACAAAAAATTGGGAATGTTTTTCTATTTTACTTTTGGATATTAACTATCTAGTGACACCTGTACTCAAGTAGATGATTCGTAATATTTAAAATTAGTGTTATATGAGTATAAAGTTTAACGTTTTTATTTTTCTGGTTTCTATTTATTCTTATATCTTTATGATTATTATTGTTTTTATAAATGTATTTGTGTAGAACGTTTATAAAAAAACCATTGTTTTTAACCATATTTTTTTTGGAAAGGACAAATCAGATTTTTTGTTGATTGAAAAACGATTTAAATTTCGTATTGTTTTACGTTTTGAATTATGTTCGTAGTCGTGTGAAGCGATTTGAATGAAATTTAAATTATTTAGTTTTTGAAGAAAATTTTTTGTTTGCATTTTATTTTGGGAAGCAATTAAATTCTGATAAAGATTTTGTTTTTTTATCAAAAAATTAGAGAAAATTTAGTAAAATATTTATTTATGATTTTTGTGAATGAAAAGTATGAATTATTTTGAAAAATTTTCGGATCAAATTAGATTTAAATAATATCAATTATTGATACAAGTAGCACAAAGGAAATATTTTGAGTTTAGTTTTTAATTGTTTTTATAGTTTTTTTGTAATACAAAAATTTTATAATACAAAAAATGAAAGTAGTCACTATAAACATTTGTAGAGATTTATATATTTAAATTTAAATAATAATTCTCTACTTATCCTTACAAACATAAACGATCACAAATTTAACTCGAGACAGGAAATAACTGAACATTGAACAAAAACCCAACCATATTCCAAAAGTAAACGTCACAAAGGAGCAGCGAACCAATAAATTAATAAATAATTTATTCGAACAATGAAATTTTGAAAATCGATTTTTGTTCAATGAAAGTTTTTATAATATGTTTAATTAAAACTCTCGTAATTAAACTTAATTGTCACGAAAAATATAAACAAATAATAGACTCTGGAAAAAAGTTTAGTTGCGATACCAGTAAAAATACAGAAAAATTTAAAAATAACAGGTATAATCAAATTCAAATTTTTATAAAATTTTTAAATTAAAGTTCAGAAATGAATGGGTCGTCAAACATTAATCATCAGTTATTTTGGGGTTTTCCTGCCAATATAAACAAATAGTAGATAATAATATTTTGTCGGTTTTTGTTTGTCTTTCCTGATATTAGTTTTTAGGCTTATATACTTATGTAATTATATTTTTACATAAGCAATGGACTTGGACCAATGGACCTTTTACATAAGCTATGGACTTGGATCAATGAACCTTTTACATAAGCAATGGGAAATATGGATTTAAATATCATTAACAATTGAGAAATTATAACTGAAATGGTTTAGGCAACGCCTAAAGATAATTTTACTTGAAAATGTAACTGTAACAATGTAATATCAATGAATTTGTCCGTTAAGGTATTTATTTTATGTTTGTACATTAGGTTTTTTTCATTTTAAATAGAAAAATATGGAGGGATTGAAATCTCACAGCTCTGAGATATCAAGACTTCGGTCTAGGTTAAGGATTTTGATATAGTTTTCAGCAAAAAACTTTTATGAGGACATGTTATTTAGTTTTGGGCAGCGATGTATATCAAACATAGTTCTTTGTATTTTTTTATCTCTGTTTAGAAATTTATTACCAAACTAACACGAAACATCAATACGATGCCGGAAAATTATAACAGATCATAAATTAACATAATTTACTGAAAAGATGATACACTCAGCAAACTACTCAAAAACCTCTCCATTTAGCGTTGCGAGAAAATATTACAAAATCACAAATTCATATTTCTTTCAAAATTCCAAAAATATTGCAAAAATTAAATAAAATCAAACTTTTTTTCAAAATTCCAAAAATTAGAATAAAATCAAATATTTAAATTTTTTCTAAATTCCAATAATATTCTAAAAATTCCTAAAAATTCAATCTTTTCCAAAATTCTAAAAATATTGCAAAAATCATTTCAAAATCAAAAATTGAAACTTTTTTCAAAATTCTAAATATACATATATATAAAATTCAAAAACTCTATTTTTTTCAAAATTCTAAAGATATTGCAAAAATTATTACAAAATCAAAAATACAAACTTTTTTCAAAATTCCAAAAATATTTCAAAAACTATAACAAATTCAAAAATTTCCATGTCCAATTTCATTTTCAATAACATTTACGTCATAAAACAAGCTAAATTTTTGTTTTTCAAAAAATTGGCTAAAAAAATAAATGAAATTATTTTTTGGCACACTTGACATTATTTTTTTAAACGCCATCCTCACCTGCCTGCCATGCACCTTGCTGGTTAACTGACGAGGCTCTGACCACCGAGTAACGGCGGTATAACCAATCATCGAGGACTTCATAAAGTTCTTGCTTATCTAATTCGCTTAGAATAGTTAGTCCTGTAAAATGATTTTAGCGCACCGCGTCTTGCTGGCTAAGTTAACCATCTATCTAGCGTTGCAACTAAAACAGGATCCCCAATTACTGAGATCTGCTAGTGCTTCCAACTGATTTTTCAAAAATTGTCATTTTTTGTATTATAAAAAAACTATAAAAACAATTAAAAACTAAACTCAAAATATTTCCGTTGTGCTACTTGTATCAGTAATTGATATTATTTAAATCTAATTTGATCCGAAAATTTTTCAAAATAATTCATACTTTTCATTCACAAAAATCATAAATAAATATTTTACTAAATTTTCTCTAATTTTTTGATAAAAAAATTAAATCTTTATCAGAATTTAATTTCTTCCCAAAATAAAATGCAAACAAAAAATTTTCTTCAAAAACTAAATAATTTAAATTTCATTCAAATCGCTTCACACGACTACGAACATAACAAAACGTAAAACAATACAAAATTTAAATCGTTTTTCATCAACAAAAAATCTGATTTGTCCTTTCCAAAAAAAATATGGTTAAAAACAATGGTTTTTTTATAAACGTTCTACACAAATACATTTATAAAAACAATAATAATCATAAAGTTATAAGAATAAATAGAAACCAAAAAAATAAAAACGTTAAACTTTATACTCATATAACACTAATTTTAAATATTACGAATCATCTACTTGAGTACAGGTGTCACTAGATAGTTAATATCCAAAAGTAAAATAGAAAAACATTCCCAATTTTTTGTTCTACTTCATTTGTCTTATATTATTATTTGTCTATGCCTTAAGTTAAAATCTAAGTAGTGCAAATTTTTAATTAAATTAAATTTTTTTTTTTAAAATAGTTCAATTAGTGCAATTTTTTTAAATGTATCCGTCCATTAGTTTCAATTTAGTAAAAAAATTTATATGTTTTGTGCTATCCGCGTTTAATTTAAAACACAAAGAAATAAAAAAAAATCATATATGTTTTGTGACGTAGAAATGAACAAAAAAATTAGAATGACCTTGTAGGTTATTCTCTCTTAGTCTATTATTTTGCCTATTGGAATTTTGTGCGTGTTTGACGTCTCGTAGTCTAATATTAAACGTTTGCATGTAATATTTGTTTGGTATGTTAAACCTTTTTTCGTTTTGTTATTTTTTTATTTTAAAAATATTCCTTACCAAATTTTACATAGAAATTATGAATGTTGTTAATTGTTTATGATACAGATAGTTTTATTATTGAAAATAAAGAATAAATTGTTTTATAAATTGTTAAATAAATTGTTAGATAAAATAACAGTAACTAGTGATGTCTTAAATAAAAAAATTAATTCTACTACATAGGTATCGTTTAGCTTAAATTACAAAAATTGTGAATTAATTTACAAAAAAAAATATATATGTATGTTCTGTGAATTGTTCTGATAAACATAAAATTTAATTTGAAATATTTTATAAAGTGAAATATAATGCCAGTAAAGCAATAGAGTTCATTTGTTTTGTGTAACAAAGTTTTGTTATTATTTCCACTCAACATTGATATCAAAGTTTTACTATTACTGCTGGGTATTATACATATTTCAACGCAAATTTGATATTAAATTTTTACTGTTATCAAATCACCATTTATACCAAATCATCTATTTTACATATTTCAACTCGAGATTGATATCCAAGTTTTATTATTACTGCTGTGTATTATACATATTTCAACGCGACTTTGATATTAAATTTTTGCTGTTATCAAATCAACATTTATATCAAATCATCTATTTTACATATTTCAACTCAACATTGATATCAAAGTTTTACTATTACTGCTGTGTATTATACATATTTCAACGCAACATTGGTGTCAAAGTTTTACAATTGCTGCCGTATATTATACTTATTGAAACGCATCACTTATATCAAATTTTTGCTGTTACCTCCGTATATTTGACATATTTCTAATCAACGTTTATATCAAATTTTTGCTGTTAACTCCGTATATTTGACATATTTCTACTCAACGTTTATATCAACTTTTTGCTGTTACTACCGTATGTTATTGCAATTCAACATTTCTGTCAAATTTTTGCTGTTGCTATCGTATGTTTGACATATTTCAACTTAACATTTATATCAAATTTTTGCTGGTGCTATCGTATATTTTATATACTTCAACTCAATATTTGTAAAACATTTTTGCTGTTACCGCCGTATATTTTATATATTTCAACTCAACATTTATAAAACATTTTTGCTGTTACTACTGGATAGTTTACTTATTTCAACTGATATCCAATTGTGGTGTGATTACAACGGACGTTCAACTCAACATTGATGTACACTTTTGGGCTGTGAGCTGGCGATGCGTATAGCAAGATGCATGTAGTCTGAATTGGAAATGATTCTAATCAAAATATTTTTTTTGCTTCGAGGTAACGTCTCGTTTTCCAAATACCTTTTCTTTTATTATATTGCCTAAATTTATGAATTTATATTTTTAAGTAAACCAAGAATCATTCTCAAATAACCTGTATTGCAAAAAAGAAAACCAAATTCTTGTCATGTTTTAGGTTTATTAATTATATAAAACCTTAACCAACTGTAAACTACAGGTATTGAAACAAACTGGTTTGGACATGTTTGTTTAAATTACAAATAAAATTATAACCTTTCTTGTTTGAGGGGTAAATATTTTTTTTGGGAATTACTTATGGTTTTATAAAATGTTAAAACCGTTATTAATAAAGAAAAAGGGAAATAATCAATAAAGCCTTTCAATATAGCGTGTGACGTTCTCCAGTGCTCTAAGATTTGATTCACGGTGTATCAGCAATGGCAGTGGTTTACGAGCTGTATCATATGGGTCAGATGACAGCCATACAACGTAATTTTGATTACTACCCCTTTTGGTACTTGCTGTGGGTCTTAGCGCTTAATTGTCTTGCTTCGCAGTCTGAATGTGTGGGTGAATGTTGGCATGCATGAAGCGTGAGTGTGTGGACCTCTGGGAATGATTGTGTGGGTTGGACGCGCTGATCGTTGGTCTTTCGCAAAAAGGGTCGCCAGAGTCTCCATTTCCCACTTGTATTTTTTTCCATTTCTGTAACTTTTCGTAAATTGCGTACATTTCTGCATTTGTGTTGAAGCAGCAGGTATTACTCCATCAAATCCACGAGGACTGAGCCTTAGCCGTTACGGCGTTAAATTACTCTAGGTACGCATCCTGCTATGCCATTCTCATTGGTTCGCCAATGAGAAAGCTCTTCATTACAAGCATCCAACTGTTTCGAGCAATTTTTATAAAGCCGCTAAGGCTGTTCAAGGAAATTTTTGTCTTCTATACCTCCTTTTATTGATAGAGATATACCTGTTATTGACCTTAAAGAAAAAGTTTATTTATTGGGTAACTGTTTCTCGTTAAATTCTACGTTAATAGAACCAAATTTCCAACCTATACCAATTCCTACAGTTTCTTACAAAATGGGGCGGATTATTTTTCGCAAAAACATACTCCGGAAAATGGTTTTACAAATTAATACTAATAAGGCATCTGGACGTGATAGTATTCCTCCAATTGTTCTTTTAATTAATTTTGTCGGTTGTTTCTAAAATATTTGAGAAATACATTAGTTTTAATTTTATGAGCTTCTTAGAGTCTTCAAAACTTCTCAATGAAAGACAATACGAATTTCAATAAGAAAGAGCGACAGGAGATTTACTTTAGTTTGTCACGCATATCTGGAACAACAACCAGGCTTAGTAATTTGTGTCAATTATATCATAAAATAAGCAAAAATAAATTCGGTTTTTGTAATAAATCTAGCACTCTCTCAGCTACTTCTGAAATTGTCTCCGATATTCGTTCCGGCTCCATTGACCTGGAAAAAGCTTTTGATTCATTCTGTAAGTCACAATACGAGTGTAAGAATGCTTTATGAGATTGGTATTCAAGGCCATCCTCTTAAACTGTTTACAAGTTATCTCAGAAATAGAAAACAAGCTGTAAAAATTGATGGTTGAGCAATGAAGAAACGATAAAATCTGGAGTTTCTCAAGGTTTTTATTGGGACCATTAAACGTCAATACTGCATTTTCTTTGGATCTTTGTGCTAAAATCATTATGTTTGCTGACGATATGACATTTAGCGATTTAAGATTGAAAATGAAATCGGACCTCAACATTATCAACAACTGGACACTTCAGAATCATCTAAAATTAAATGAAAAGAAAACAAAGTTTATGATTTTCGAAACAAAAACAAACGTTTTTTTCTTTATTAATTAGTTGGACAAGTTAAGCATTATATAGACTCTTTGAATATCCGAGGATATCTTTTCAACTAGGAAAGAATGATGGATGGGAAAAGGAAGAAATGAGGATAGGGAAATAGCTAGGTAAGTTGTTTTAAATGACCATGGACATTTCCGTTAAATGTCTGAGGGGTGAATTCGTAAAGGAAAACTGAAACTGGCAAAATGCGAGTTCCACATTTTAGTTACTGAAATAATTGAAATAATCGTTCTGAAAAGAAACTGTTCTACAGCGGGATATTTGAACAGCACATGGGTGGGGCATTTCTGAAGTTCGTGTTTGTCGGCTGTACTGCACACACGATGGGAAGACGTTTTGGATTTCTCTAAAAGATAAATCATGAAAGTTGTATTTATAATAGATTGACAGTCTGGCAACATTTCTTCAGTGTTGGAGTGGATCAAGTTCATCAGTTAATGCATGATTATCAATCAACCGTATTGCCTTTCTCAGCACAAAGTCTTGGTATTTTATTGTTGACTGACAGGCACCTCCCCAAAAATGACAACAATACTCCATACATGCGCGGATAAATGACTTATAAATTAACAAAAGTTGCTCAGAGTTAAAAATCTTCTTACATTAGCTCAAGAATCCTAATTTTTGCATTGCAGTTTTTGCTAGACTAAACACATGTTTGTTCCATTTCATGTTACTTTCAATGACAAATCCGAGAAGTGTAATTGATTTAACCTGATGTAACTCAACTCACAATAGGACAGTTTTTATGCCGTTCCATCCGTAAAAGCCAACATAACTAGGTTTTGGAAGGGTTAAACTCAACTAGTTTGATCCCTTCCCATTGCATTATACGCTCTAGGTCTTCGTTGATAGAATTAATTAACAATTCTCTTTCGCTAGTAGCTGCTACACGAGATTGGATTTTAGAGATACATGAGAAACATGCAATGGGCTGTCGTTAGCAAAACTGTGAATTGGATGCACTGTAGAGGAAAGTAGATCATTTATATATAAAAGAAACAAGGTTGGTGCAAGTGCAGAGCCTGAGGGAACACCAGAATTCGTTGTGAAAACATTGGATGTAATGCCATCTAAATTGACATGAAATTGGTGACCTGTAAGAAAACTATGAATCCAAGATACAGTAAAATAAAATCATCTATGCCATAAGATTTTAATTTAGCTATAAGATTTCTTTACCACACTTCATCAAAATTCAAAAGTTTTTGAAATGTCCAGAGAAACACTGATGATTTCACCATGATTCTCCAGAGATTTGTTCCACATATGTGTTACGTAGGCTAACAGATCACCTGTTGCAATATTTCTACGAAAACCATACTGTTTATAATCGATAATTCGAGACACCTCCAAATATTCCATTAGGTTAAAGTTAACATATTTTTCAAAAATCTTAGCTAAAACCGACAGAATTGCAATTACTCTATAATTTTAAGGTCAGCGCTTTTTTTGGATATGAGTTGAACACTAGCCAACTTCCAAGACTGGGGGAATGTTCCGGTTTTGTAAGATAAATAGAAAATGTTGGTTAGAATTGGAGCTAATTTTCTAGCAAAGTTTTTTAGAATAATGGGTGGAAGTGGAACACCATCAGAGCCAACAGATTTGTTGATATTGAGGGGTGAAAGCATTTTACGTATGATATTACTCCGAAAAATAATTGGCTTCATTTTGGTTTCGGCTGGGGAAATGAGTGTAGGAGAATGAAGAGGTTCAGTTATGTTGGAGTTTCTTGCAAAAATGCAACCCAAAAAGTCCACCTTTTTCTTTGAGTCACTCACTGGAATGCCATTTAATACTAAGGTCATATAGATGATCGAGTGAAATTGCGCTCCACTGATTTTTTTTTTTTTTTAAGGCGTTTATGCTCCATGTAGGAGCGTTGCCAGGCTAATCAGCTTTGAATATTCACCGCGGTCATTCGCAACAGCGACATAATTACCATGGCAGCCAATTTTTTTAAGGTCGTTTATTACGTCAGTCTCCCATTGTAGTCGTGGTCTACCTCGCGGTCGCCCACTCCCTGGGGTACTAACGTACATTTTTGTAATCATTCCAAACTGTGAATCGGCTCGTAGAACATGCCCAAACCAAGCAATTCTATTAGAACGGAGACAACCTATTATATCAGGACCATCAAGAAGGTCTCTGATCTCAAAGTTATACCGGGATCTATACTCTCCATCGTCTGTCGTAAGTGGACCGAAAATGTAGCGTAAGATCTTACGCTCAAAAATAGATAAATTCGATTCGTCATTTTGTGTAAGGGTCCACGTTTGTGACCCATACATCACAACCGGTCTAATTAATGTTTTGTATAACTTGAGCTTGGTGTTAGTTGATACATACGGCGATCCAAGGAGAGGTTTAATTGAGTAGAAAGTTCGATTACCTGCAGCAATTCGAGCTTTTATATCTGTAAGTATGCTGTTGTTTGAGTCAAGCATTGATCCCAAATATTTAAAGGATTCAACTCCCTCAATTCGTTCATCGCCGCACATCAAATCTTTCTTCTCAGCCTCTCTTGAAACGTTCATATAATGGGTTATCCCCTTGTCCCCATCATAGCTGATCTCATCTTGAACCAACTCCTCGATATTTCCATCCCTCGACTAAATTATACTCCATCCATAGTATTCAAATATGTCGATGACCTACTGTTCACCTTACCAACCGTCGAAATTAACAATACCATCTCCATTTTAAATGATTTCCATGAACGTTTAAGTTTTACCTATGAACAACAACAGAATAATTAGCTAAGTTATTTAGACATGACCTTGCACTTAAATACTGATGGCTCTATAGATACTAATTGGTTCTCGAAACCTACTAGCAAATATAGACTCTTAAACTTTCTCTCTTCACACTATTTTTCCCAGAAACGCAACATTATAGTCACCACAATAGAAAGAACACTAAAACTTAGCTCTGTAAGATTTTGGCCTGATAATTGCAAAAATATTAAAGAAGGACTCATAAAAAATAACTACCCTCCATATCTAATCGATAAATATATTAATAAATTCATAATAGCCCAACAAACCCTTGTGCTCCAACCACCAATAGAGAACCAATCACCTCCACTTCCTATTATCACACACGATCCCGACACAATAATACCCACTTCCCCCTGCTTTATACCTCTCTTATCTTTGTTGACAATTTATCAAATAAAATTGAACGACTTCTTAACGAGTTTCTACCCACTAACCAAATCAAAATTACCTTCAGACCAGGCAACACAAACCACCAAAGATTTTTCACCAAACTCAAAGATGTAACTCCAAAAAACAAAACATGTAACATCGTATATAAAATTAACTGTAATGATTGTTCTAGTTGTTATATCGGCGAATCCTCTCAGTATTTAGAAAAAAGGATGTACCAACACTCTGTTGACTCCAAAAGAATAATGATGTCCCCAGTAACAACACCAATCTCAACTAATAGGTCATCCACTGTAATCGAACAACAAATTTCAATTCCCGTTCCCACTAACAGCCCGATCCTCAACTTGCTCCAACCTCCCCCAATCACCAACCATTTAACCCCAAACCCACCTGACACTCCCAAAAAGGATTACACGACGGCTTTAGCTCACCACATATTTGATACCTCACATACGTTTGACTTAAAAAACCCTGAAGTCCTTTGTAAAGAAACGAACCGTTATAAACGTATCTCTAAAGAAGCGCTTTTTATCCTGTCATATACCAATTCGATTAATAAGAAATCCGACACAATGGGTATGGCCAAAATCTATATCGATCTTATAAAACCTATTAATTCTCCAAATATGTAAACATTAAACCACTTCACTTTTATAATAAGTCTCCATTATTTACTTAACTTTTTACCAATCTCCATCTTTGATCTCACACATACCAAATAATTAATCAATACCATAATTACTTATCATATTAACAGTTCCTTAAATACTTTCAGTCTGTGATAATCGTAAATGTAATATCATTTGTTCTTGTAATCTATTGTTGAAAATGTCTTGTTAATTTATTTTAGATCATTTTAGTTAGAGTTTTTTAAAAAATTATTTTAATTTAGTGTTTCTGTTAAAGGTGTATTGTGCAATAATGTTATTAGCTTATAAATAATATTTCAATTCATTGTTTGTAACGTCATAGATAAAAATTTTTTTTAAATTAACTGTTGCAAAAACCAAAATGCATTAAACCTAACACTAATGTTTATAACCGTCGCCTCTAATTTAGTTATCTCATGTAAGTTTTATTGTCATAATGTTCGTTATGAATTATTATAAGTTTGTTTTGTCCTAGTTAAAATCGTTTAAGTTGAAAAGTAACCTAATACATAATATTTATATTCTTTTAGTACATAATATCTTGAAAATGACGAACATTTTCGTCGAAAATTTGATTAATGTTAACAAATAACAATTGAGGAAAAATATAATAATCAAGAATTAACCTTTTCAATGTTTTCATAATTTCATAAATTCACCTAAAAACTCCCGTAACAAATATTAACAAGTATTAAATGGTGAAAAAATCAAAACATAATGGGTTTTATTGTAGAATATTTGCAGACTAATTTTCTTAACACCACTCTCAAGCGACATGAAAGTCTCACTCATAACAGCACCACTTCGGCCGAGGATGCCAACATCGTAAGCGTAAGCAATCATCTGTACTGAGTTTATTGACAAGATACTGTTATTAGTCGGTAGTTTCTTTTGACGGCACACATATATCAAGGCTAAATTAAATAGTATAGGAGAGATAGCATCACCTTGTCTTAAGCCGGAGTCGACTTTATAAAACTTTGATATTTCGTTCTCTACTCGTACACAGCATTGAGAGTTCTGTACTGTCCTTTTGCATAGTGATACCAGTTTACCAGGAATTCCCATTGACATCAGAGTAGACCATAGAGTCTCTCGTTCGAGAGAGTCGTAGGTCTGCCTGAAATCAATGAAAAGTTGGTGCACAGGTATGTTGAACTCTCGACACTTTTCCAAAATCATCCTTATCGAGAAAAGTGCATCGGTGGTACCTCGGCCTCGCCGGAAACCACACTGATATTCTCCAAATAGTTGTTCAGCAAAAGGATTGTATTTGGATAGCAAAATGTAGGAAAAGATCTTATATGCTGTACAGAGGAGAGCGATTCCTCTGTAGTTTGCACATTGTAAGCGATTACCTTTTTTGTGGATTGGTATCAGCATAGCTGTGTTCCAGTCCTGTGGCATGGCTTCAGTCCTCCAGATCATTTGAACAAGTTCAAACAATCTTAAGGATAGAGTTTCGCCACCATGTTCAAACATTTCGGATGTTATATCGTTGATACCAGGTGCTTTATTGCGTTTTAATTTTGACAGCACCGCATCGAATTCCTCTTTAGTTGGTTTGTTTACATGTACCTTTGACGTACGAATAAGCTTTGCTCATCGCCCGACTTGTTGCTGGTCACTTAAGTTGAGAAGGTTCTCAAAATAAGCGGCTCAAGTATCTAAAATATTTATAAGGTCTACTTGTAGCTCTTCATCTTCGTTTTGAATGGCCGTCGATCTAGTTTGAGGGCAATTCTTTAAGGTTTTAACCTGTTGAAAGAAGTTACGTGATTGATGTTCCTTATTGAAGCTTTCAATCTCCTCACACTGTCTCTTCCACCATTCTCTCTTCGTTCGTCTACATAGCATTGTAACGGCTTGTCTTGCCAGTTTATAGTTCTCCTTCGTGGACCTTCTTGTTGTGGCCAAGATGGTAGCGGTTAACATAATTAAAAATTGTACGCGGAATTAAATAAAACACACAGTTTTTTTTATTAACAATTTTTCCAAATCAATATTATATTTTTTGATTTAAATTGTTTTACTGAAATAACTTAACATTCGTAGATTTTAGCTTAATCTTTATAAACTAATTATATAATGTTCACTTACTCTAATATCTATCCCAGAATATTATTCATACTGTTTACAGGAGTTAATCCACTGATTTTATTTACAGAAATAGCTCTATTTAACAGTTTTAATATTACACACAACTCTAATAATGAATTACTCTAACGATTGTTCTTTTCTTATTGTTAACCACGACCTTAAAACTATTTAAAATTACGCACAACGCAGGAGGGATCGATTTTTATCGATTATGATCAATGTTGATCTACGGGTCTGACTACCCTGCGTACTCCAGTCCCTGCCATTGACATATGAGTTAGCGTGAGATATCACATACCACTGGCAATGGCAGGAGATGTCATTAGCCAAGATGATATCTTAGGGTGCTGGCGGACGAACTTTAATTATTCAACGGCAGCACTTCCAGTCTTAGCTGGGCAGCGTTCCGTAGCGGTACCGCTCATAAGCTCTTCCGAGGAATCGGACCAACACGTAGTTATGTGTGGGCTTTGTGCCTCGATTGAGGTGGTGGGCGGTGCGTCCGGGGTGCGCTGCATCAGCGGGATTATTGGCATTTAGTTTTGTTTTGTTTTCTGCAAATTTCTCACAATTTGTTTTTCACTTATTATTTTGTTATTATTTCTTCATCTTATCATGAAATTTTGGCATATGTCATATTTTGTAGTATGATAGGATTTTTTACTTAGTTATGCATTTTAAAATAAAACATAAAAAAATAAAATAAACATTTTGATATATATATGGCAGTACAACCGAAAAAAAATAAGTCTGCAAGTGGTAAATGTAATATTTCACTACTCAAAAATGGATAAGAGTGGTCTTCAAAATTTTTTCCATGGTTTCCCTTTCGACCGTCATTGTTTTTACACTGACAATGTAAATGTTTCTGCTCAAAACTTTACAGAAACCATCCAATTTGCTATCAATAAATTTGTCCCTTTCTCCATAGTAAAACCCAAACAAAATACTTGTATTCGAAAGCTGCCAAAACGGCACTTAGAAACAAACGTAGATCATTTAATATTTGGATTCATAACAAAACTCCCACTAATCGATCCCAATATCTAAAGGCCAACAAATTATCTAATCAGATTATCTCAAACGAAAAGTCCGAAATTGACAGAGCGAAAGCCTCAAAACTTACGTCTATGTCTGTTTCTGACAAGAGTTTCTACAGTGCCATTAATTCTTTAAATTCTGGTACAAAATTTTCTATTCCCCCTATTATTGATGGTGATTTAATCGTCAATGATCCCGCAAGAAAAGCTAACTTGTTCGCTGAACGCTTTGCTCTGAACTCCACTGTTTTGGAAGCTCCTAAAGAAATACCCCAAATCCAGTCTTCAGGAGTTAATATGAATGAACTTCACTTCAAACACAAAATAGTCGCTAAACTTTTAAAGGGGTTAAACATCAACAAAGCATCAGGAATGGACAATATTCCACCCATTATTTTAAAAACCTTTTCCAAAGAACTTGCACCAACTTTAACTAAAATATTCTACCAATCCTACAAATCTGGTATATTTCCCTCGTGCTGGAAGTTGGCAAATGTCCAGCCCGTCCCCAGAAAGGGACCAAAATCCGATATCTCAAATTATAGGCCAATAGCTTTACTATCGGTCCTATCCAAAGTCTATGAGCATTATATTAATACACATATTTCAAAATTTCTGGAAGAAAATCATTTAATATCCGACAGCCAATACGGTTTTCGAAACAAAAGATCGACTACCGATCTATTAAACTATGTAGCGCATTGTTGGAACAGCATACTTGATAAAGGTGGTGAAACATACGTTATCGCTTTAGACATCTCCAAGGCATTCGATCGAGTCTGGCATGCCAACTTAATCAACAAGCTCGTTGCGTACGGTTTTCATCCCAATGTTGTGAAGCTGATTCAAAATTTTCTATCCAACCGATACGTTTCGGTAACCTTAGACGGATTTTCTTTTGAGTCTAAACTTATTAACGCTGGTGTACCCCAAGGCTCAGTATTATCCCCAACCCTATTTTTGATTTATATCAACGAATTGTTGAAAATCACCAGTAACCCAATAAATAGTTTTGCAGATGATAGTACTCTGCACAAGTCGTTCGAGCCCCTTCCTTCAAAAGGTAAAAGGCACGAACGAATTAATCCTGCCCGGAGAGACGCTGCCATAAACGTGAACAAAGACCTGAATAAAGTTGCCGACTGGGGTGACCAAAACCTTGTCAATTTCAACTCCACCAAAACACAGCTGTTGATTGTTTCCAGATTAAAGACCGAGTTCCCCAAAGATATTTTATTTAGTATGTGTGATGAACCAATAGGCAAATGTAAAAACATTCGTTTATTGGGTGTCACAGTTTCAAATGACCTACTCTGGAACGATCATGTAATGGCGATGGCAAAAAGCGCGTCTAAAAAACTCGGCCTCCTAAATAGATGCAAAAAATTTTTCACTCCATACCAATTGCTCCATGTTTATAAGTCCTATATTCGTCCCTGTATGGAGTACTGCTGTCAAGTTTGGGGTGCTGCCTCTGTTTCCATCTTGGCCCTCTTGGACTCTGTTCAAAAGCGAGCTATACGAATTGTAGGTGATCGAACTTTGACATCAAAACTTGATTCCCTACAACATCGTCGCACTGTTGCTGACCTCGTTGTTTTTTACAAATATCGTCATCAGCAGTGCTCAGATGAAATCAGCGGCATCATGCCTCAAACTTATTCTTACCCCCGTTCCACTCGGCAATCGGCTGCCGCAACCAGTGAAACGGTAAAGATCCCGCGCTGTCATACTGGCAGATCGCAGAGAGACTTCTTTGTCTGAACTGCATACAAATGGAATAGTTTGCCGGAACACTTAGTCTCAAGTGGCTTCAACCCACAGATGTTTAAAAAAAGCGTTAATCTACACCTTAGAACGCCAGTTGTTGTGGGACCTAGGTCTAGACCTGGGTCTTAAAAGGTATTTATGTGTTGTTGTGACACATATTCTAAACCCTATTACACAACACATTTTATTAAAAAAAAAAAAAAAATATTTTTCAACCCTCAACACAACTCTACGGTATTTTTATTTTTATTTTTTGATAACTCAAAAATTCAATTCTAAAAACCAACTCAACTGATTCTTTTAATTCAACTCTTCTATCTTTCTAAAAATCAACTCAACTCTACTATAAAAATTCAACTCCACTAGATCTTAATCTACTTTTTCTTTATATAGGAAAATATTATTTTTAAAACAATTCCAAATTATGCATTTTAACTAAAATTAACATAACAAAATATATAAATTAAACAAAACATTTAACTTTTTAAAACAAAACGTTAATGCGGAAAAACAATTTAAATTATTATTTAACTTGAAATGCAGTTTTTTGTCATGGTTAATTTTAGTTTTTTGGTTTATATTACCAAGTTTATGATTTGGCTTAGGAACGATACAATTTATGAATTGTAACGGGCCCGAATTTGGCCCGTTACATTACCTTCACCCATATAATAAGAAAAATTTTCAGAACTTTAGAGCTGAAGGATTTTTCTTGAAATAATATTATATTAAAGTGTACTTTCATTTAGTAACCCTGAACCCTGAACTTGAAAAACTACGTAAACAGGGTGTGTGGGTGGCTGAGTTTTCTGCATAGGATCTTGATGAAACTTTGGCAAATGATACAGGTTCACTTGAAAATGGAAGATCTGGATTCATTTCAAATTTGGACAAAATGGCGGGGGGTCTCCCGAACACCTCTAAATTTAAATCTTGAATAACTTCTGATCCCGGGCTATGATCTTATTGAAACTTAGTATTTAAGGTTTTAGTACTGTTTCCAATATTTCTGCATACCAACTTCCGGTTTGTCACTTCCGGTTAAAAAGTTTTTTTTTCAAGTGTTTATCCCTACTGTAGCCTACAATTACCGATCGATTTTCATGAAACGTTGCGAAAAGCTTTTAAATAACATGAAAAAGATTTTATCAGCTTTTGGAGCACATTGGATAAAGGGTTGGGGGGTCCACCATACAACAGGTGGTTTTTTCCACAAAGTTTTTATGTTTGTTGGGAACATAAAACATTCATTCGTGAATGAATTTTGATGACACTTTGGAAAAAGACGCAAACATGTATGACAAAGAACTGATTAGTTTTTGAGCGATAGTGAACAAAGTGGTGGGGGGTCCCTGGAGCACCTGTTTCTTTGAAAGCTCTATAACTTCTGTACCTGATAAGCGAATTGGATGAAACTTGGTACATGAGTATGTAGTACGGTTTACAATAGTTCTGCATCCCAACTTCCGGTTTTTCACTTCCGGTAAAAAAAATTTGTTTGTACTTTTTTGAAGTTTTTTCAGTGTCTTTATGCACACTACAGCCTACAATAATGAAGTGATTATGATGAAACTTATGGAATAGGGTTCCAATTAGTGTGAAAAGATAATTATCTTGTTTTGGGACACATTGATCAAAGTGGTGGGGGGTCTACCATACAAATGCTGACTTTTCACACTTTGTTTTTTAAGTTTGTTGGGAGCATACAGACTTCATTCATTAATTTATTTTAATCACACTTTGGAAAAAGATGGAGACTTAAGTAACAAAGAACTGATTAGTTTTTGGATAATATTGGAATAAGTGGTGGGGGTCCTCCCGAACACCTGTTTAATGTGTCACACTTTTTTCAATGTTTGTTGGGAGCACACAGCATTCGTTCGTAAACGAATTTTGATGACACTTTGGAAAAAGATGCAAACATGTATGGCAAAGAACTGATTAGTTTTTGAGCGATAGTGAACAAAGTGGTGGGGGGTCCCTGGAGCACCTGTTTTTTTGAAAGCTCTATAACTTCTGTACCTGATAAGCGAATTGGATGAAACTTGGTACATGAGTATGTAGTACGGTTTAAAATAGTTCTGCATCCCAACTTCCGGTTTTTCACTTCCGGTAAAAAAAATTTGTTTGTACTTTTTTGAAGTTTTTTCAGTGTCTTTATGCACACTACAGCCTACAATAATGAAGTGATTATGATGAAACTTATGGAATAGGGTTCCAATTAGTGTGAAAAGATAATTATCATCTTTTGGGACACATTGATCAAAGTGGCGGGGGATCTACCATACAACTGTTGACTTTTCACACTTTGTTTTTAAAGTTTGTTGGGAGCATACAGACTTCATTCATTAATCAATTCTAATGACACTTTGGAAAAAGATGGAAACTTAAATGACAAGGAACTGATTAGTTTTTGGATAATATTGGGATAAGTGGTACGGGGTCTCCCGAACACCTATTTACTGTGTCATCATTTTTTCAATGTTTTTTGAGAGCACACAGCATTCGTTCGTGAACCAATTTTGATTACACTTTGCAAAAAGATGCAAATATGTATGGCAAGGAACTGATTAGTTTTTTAGCGATAGTAAACAAAGTGGTAGGGGGTCCTCCAAGCACCTGTTATTTTGGAAGCTCAATAACTTCTGTACCTGATAATCGAGTTGGATGAAATTTGGTACATACACATTTAGTACGGTTTACAACAGTTCTGCATCCCAACTTCCGCTTTGTCACTTCCGATAAAAGTTTTGTTTACTTTTTCTCGTACAACAGAATTTATGTTTTTTGGGATACTACTGCCAGCTTTAATATTTTTATTTTTAGAACTACGAAGTCCATAATATTGGTAAGCTTTTAATTAAAGTATTTTATGGATATTAGCTCATTATATATCCAGAACACTATGTTTCCAGAGCTGTGGTGAAGTCAGCCTATGCATCAGCGTCGCAATATTTTTTTTTTATAAAATTAAAACTATACAATGTACTTAATAGTAAACAAATAAATTTATGGTAATGACATTTAAAAATAAGTTTATATTATTTTTGTGATCGTTGGTTATTATCCTAGGATCGGTTGCGTCCTTGTAGACACTTCAGATAGCAATCTCTTTTGTATTGAATAGCGTCAAGGCATGCTTGATCCATCCATGGCTTCTGTTAGTAGTTCTGTGGTTGTCCAAGTATTTCCTCAGTAAAGCTAAAAACAGCATATTTGAGCAAATACCATGACCTATCGACGTCTCCATTAATGGTTTCTGATTTATCCAATGTTTCGGCAATATGGTTTTGATATCTCTCTTCCGTTTCAGCATTCTTTAATGATGAGATGTTAAAACGTTTCCGTTGATTGAATTTTGGAATGCCTGGATTTGGGGAAGTGGAACCTTATCGTTGCACATACAAGAAAATGGTCACTTCCAATGTATGCACCTCTAAAAGATCGCACATCCAGAACGCTCGAAATGATTTGATGGTATTTTACAAATACATTATGGATGAACGAGCGTCTGCGGAGATCAAATTAATTTTGCGTGAACCTGCAAACTTTGCGCGATACGTTTAAAGTAAGAGAATTTTAGAGAAAAAAATTTATATATCTTATATATTAATACGCTAACTTTGTACTTTGTACAGCCTAAGGCTTTTTTATTCGAAGTTTTACTCATTCAAAATTTGCAGTGCTAACTGATATTAGTGTAACCTAGATCTTAGAGATTTTTGGGATTTTTCGGATCATAAATAAAAAAGTTATAGACTATTTAAATGTATTTTTGAATTCAACTGCCTCCCCTCAAATCAAATCAAATGGGATCGTCCAAGTCTTTCTTTGTGTATAGTATTTTATATTTTTTTTCAGTTTATGCAATGATTTGGTAGAGTATAGACGTTATTTTTCTTTGTTTTTTTCGACAATTTTGTAATGTGTGTGTTTGGTATGATAGTTTGAGAGATTGTTAGAATTTTTATTATAGTATTTTATATTTTCTTTTCAGTGTTTTTAAATTTCATTTCTTAAAGTTTATCGTATTCAAAGAGTTAGAGTTGTTTGTTTTTTTTATGATAGATGAAATGATTGGTAATGTTGTGAATGAATGTTGTGAATGAAGAAATGAATGATGATTGAATGTGGTAAATGATGAAATAGAAATTCCCTTAGTTGTTTTAATATATTTACGTTGTTGTGCGTGTGTTTAAAGTGAAACTTAAAGAGCTCATAGATTGTTTAATGAAAAAAAAAGATTTTCGGTTCTGTCAAAGCACTTATATATACCATTGAATTTCAAAAACGTGGTCTTCCGCATGCTCATATTTTGTTAAATTTATCAGATGAAGATAGAATTGATGGAAATGAAATGATTAATAAATTTGTATGTACTGAAATCCCTGATCCCATTCTTTTTCCTAAATTACATGAATATGTGAAACGTCATATGATGCATGGACCGCGTGGTGCTCTAAATCCCAATTCTGTTTGTATGAGAGATGGTAAATGTAGTAAGAATTTTCCAAAACCTTTTTCTGAAAATACTAAAGAATCTGTGAATGGTTATCCTTTGTACCGTCGACGTGATAACGGTATGAGTGTAGTTGTACGTGGTGCATCTCTTGATAATGGATACTAGGAGGGCCCGGCGTGCTTCGCTATGCTTATAAATAAAGTTTTTGCGTAGACATTTTGTTGACGTAGAAGCAATGATTTCAAAAAGTGGTAATGAGAAATGCTAGTATATAATTTTTAATTTTTCTTTTTAAATGTATGAATGAAAAATAATCAGAACTCTAGCTGATCAGTTCGGATATATGAAAAATTAGCGATCAAATAAGTTTTCATTTGATCTCTAACTTATTTGATCGCTAATTTGTCATATATCCGAACTGATCAGCTAGAGTTCTGATTATTTTTCATTCATATATTTAAAAAGAAAAATTAAAAAGTATATGCTAGCATTTCTCATTACCACTTTTTGAAATCATTGCTTCTACGTCAACAAAATGTCTACGCAAAAACTTTATTTATAAGCGTAGCGAAGCACGCCGGGCCTTTCTAGTTACTAGTAATAGCTCTCATTTGTTAAACAAATTTTTGTATTTTGCGTAAAAGAAAAAGTTTTATACAAAAAATTAAATGTGTGCGTAATGTAATCATACAAAAAAAATAGAAAAATAGTAGTTTAATCAAAGAGTGTATAATGAAATAGTTTATTCTCAAGCAAAAGTTTAAAATTTGAGCGAGGCACGAGCGAGAATTTTAATTTGCGAGAGAATAAAATTCATTAAACACGAATCGATTACAATACTTTATTCTCTGACAAATAATTGTGTATTATAAAAAATAAATACATGTTCTTCAATTAGAACAATAAATCTTTATTGTTTTAATTGATAAATCAAATTTCTTATTAAAAAAACTGTCTCTCTCTCTCTGGCATTTACATCCCATGGAGGGATTTTGCCGTCTGTGCAATCAGCTTCCAATCGTCTCGTTCCATGACCAGTTGACCCCAGTTTCGACATCCTATATCACGAAGGTCTTGGATGATGTCATCACGCCAGCGTTGTCTAGGTCTTCCTCTTCGACGAACACCAGCTGGTTGTTGTTGGGACGTTTTTTTAATCATTCTATCTAATGGTGCCCTTTTTACATGACCAAGCCATCTAATCCGTTTAGATTTAATGAATCCAATTGCATCGCAGTCTTCAAGAAGCTGTCTGATTTCATGATTCATTCGGGTTCTATACTGATTTTCAGCAACTTTACATGGACCATAAATTGTTCGTATAACTTTCCTCTCGAATGTTGATAGAATTCTACAATCGGAGGAAGTCAGTGTCCAGCTTTCGCTTCCAAAGGTAAGCACAGGTCGAATTAATGCTTTGTAAAGTGTGAGTTTGCACTACTGCGAAAGATGTTTGGATCGCAAAAGTTTTGAGAATGCGTAGAAAACTCTGTATGCGGCTGAGACACGGGCTTTAATATCTGCCTGCATGTCATTTGACGATGTTATTACAGATCCAAGGTGTTTGAAGTTTTCTACACGTTCCACTTCATAGTCGCCAGTATTCAGATTGCCGGGAGGTATATTCCTGGATGTTGTTAAAAGTTAAGTCTTGCCGGTGTTAATGCAAAATCCAAGTCGTTTAGCATTTCTTTCAAGCTGAGAGAGACTATCCTTGATATCGCTTGTTCTACGTCCGAGAAGCACAATATCATCTGCATAGCCAAGAATTTGACTAGATTTGTTAAATATACAGTTTTGTGTCTCAATGCGGCTTTTTCTTATCGCGTACTCAAGCGCCAAATTAAATGGTATGGGCGCGAGTGCATCACCTTGTCGAACACCTGATGTTATATCAAAAGAGTCAGAAACAGACCCTTCGATTACTATTCTACAGTTTGATCCCGATGTTGTGAGTTTGCACAGAGAAACAAGTTTCACTGGAATACCAAGGCATATGAGTGCAAACCAGAGGTTGTCGCGGATGATGCTATCATATGCTTGCTTGAAATCAACGTAGAGCTGGTGAATGATGATGTTGTACTCCCAACATTTTTCCAGAATCATCCTTAAGGTAAAACATTGATCTGTGGTTGAACGGTTGGGACGAAAACCACACTGA
Organism: Diogma glabrata; assembly: GCA_963693315.1. NCBI lineage: Eukaryota > Metazoa > Arthropoda > Insecta > Diptera > Cylindrotomidae > Diogma > Diogma glabrata. The sequence continues at coordinate 192,289,733 of OY856187.1, read as the reverse complement.
TAGTCGCCGATGATAGATTCGGCGAACGGGATGAGCCGAGCGAGTACGACATTAGCTAGTATTTTATATGCTGTGTTCAACAGTGCGATGCCACGATAATTCGCACACATCAGACGGTCACCCCTCTTATGTAGCGGAACAATGAGAGCTGTTTTCCATTCAGCAGGTAGTACTTCTTGGTCCCAGATTGCAAGAATCAGATCATATATACGTAAGACCAGAGCTGCTCCTCCATTCTTAAATAGTTCTGCAGGGATTCCATCGATACCTGGTGATTGGCCATTTTTTATTTTTTTGATGGCAGCTTCCACTTCTTCTATTGATGAGTAAGGGACAAAAATCTCCTCACTTGACGGAGCAATTGCTCGAATAGGATGCACTTCGTTCGTCCTATTCAGTAGGTCTTGAAAGTGGGATCGCCATACTTCCAGCACATCACGTTCACTTGTTGTAAGCTCGTTGTTTCCACTTTTGATGGCTGTAGATCTTGGGTGGAAATCTTTAGTCAGATTCCGCGCATTGGCAAAACACTCTTTCGAATTTCCATTAGCCGCATGTGGGTTGATGTTTCCGATACAGCTCTTCATGTGTTCGCGTTTCTTTTTCCGTAGGAGTTTTGCTGAGGCTTTTCTGGCGCATAGATAATCAGTTTGGGCGCTTTGGGTGTTTCTTGTTAACCATTTTTCTCGCAGTTTTTGTTTGTGCTCAATGCTCTCACGGCACTCGTCATCAAACCATTCGTTACGTGATTTTGGTGGTCGTTTTCCGATTGTAGTTTGTGCTGCGGATATGATGGTTGATTGAAGCGTTTGCCATTCTTCTTGTATGTTTAGTGGCATCTCAGATGGGATGTCATGCTCTTTTATGCTTTACGTTACAATTTCCTGATATCTATTCAGTGTTTCCAGGTGTTTAAATGCTTCGACATTACAGCGCACGGTCTTTTTTGCTTGCCTATTAAATGTAGATGATAATTTGCACTTATACTTGAAGATGACAAGCATATGATCGGTGTCCATATCAGCACCTCTGTATGATCGAACGTCAGTTACACTTGTAGAGTGTCTCTTAGAAATTATGACGTGATCGATTTGATTTTCAGTTCTTCCATCATTTGATTTCCACGTTGCTTTGTGGATTCTCTTATGAAGGAAGAAAGTGCTAGAAATTACTAGATCATACATCATAGCTAGTTCAGCTGCGCGAAAGCCGTTATTGTTACTAGCATGATGCAAGCTGTTAGGGCTGACATGTGTTTTAAGTTCTGCACTTCTACCAATTTGCGCATTGAAGTCACCTACCACGATTTTTATATCGTGTCGCGGGATGTTATTGATGACTTCTTCGAGTTCTAGAAAGAACAGGTCTTTACTGTCATCTGCTTTGTCTTCAGTAGGTGCATGAACATTGACGATCGTTATATTAAATTTTTGCGTACGGATTCTCATTGTGCATATCCGCATATTAATTGGGCGAAAGTCGATAACATGTTGATTTGTAACGTGGCCCTTTGGTGCACGCTATATTATTTTGTATGTGGGAAGACGGAGCCTTGCTTAACACATTCTAGAAGGAGATCTATATTTCTTTAGTTTTATTTTCTTTAATTTCACCTAAACACAATCACAAGACACAACAATTTAAATGCAAACCATAAAAGTTTGATTTGCTTCCATATAATTTTTTTTATTTTAAATTTTCTTTAATATTATTTTTTTTTGTTTATTATCATGCACTTAGAATCTATAATTAATTACTCGTTACAAAAAAAATCAATTTATGATTTAATAAGGAACAAAAATTGGTTAATTATTTAGCTTTAAAATATAAAAATTATTTAACAAACTTATCTCTGTTGGCGTTGGTAATTATTCTTCCTGCTCGTCCTTCCTTTCCATGTCAGCTCCAAAATTCTGCCATCCTGGGAGATAATCTCAAATGATCTACCTTCCTTATATTGTGGTAGTATAGTAGGTCCTTCCTCGTTCCGACTCCAAACCAAATAGACCAAATAATATTTTCTCAATTCTTAAGTCCACCAATTCTCCAATCACGTCTCTCCATTTAATTTTCAATTTTCTCCAACTTGACTAATTTTTCGTTAAATTTTGATTTCTGCTAGTTGGCTGCATAATGCCATAGTTAAGGTAGATGTTTATGCTTGCTTTATTTATTGAAATTTGACTGTGTTGTTGGAATACTTAATTCTTGACATACATCTTGCAACAATGTTAACATGTTATTGGTAACACCAGTTTACTGAAGTATCATAATGTATCTTTAATACTTCTTCTATGCCTATTCCCAGTTATCAAATGCATGCCATAAACGAGAGATCAACACATTTAGATATTAATTTTTGAATTTTCGAACGATTAGTTTTCAACGAGACACAATTCTGCCAGGATTCCTTATTCATTTTTTCCATAGATTTCCATAGAATTTCTTTGACTGTGATAGAAGCTCAATTACCAACCCAACATCTTCAAAAGTTGTATTCGATTATTTATTTTAATTACATGAATTATTTAGTTTATATTTTATGTTTTTTTTTTTTTGGTTTATTTTTGTTTTTTTTTTTTTTAAATTAATCCTATTTTATTGATTTAAATCTATTAACGATAATTTATTTATTACATTTTTTTTTTGAGACCCGTTTATAAAATTTACGATAGCAAAAAAAATACTAATACTTTGGATTTAAAATAATTTACAATCTTTACTGAAATATAATTAACGAGAAAATTTGAACTGAATAAATTGAATGAACAAGCACATTTAAACTAACATGAATGATTCTATGATTATTTGGCTATCAATTGCCAGTTTAACGTCTTAAAATTTTGTACGCGTTACATCACACCCTTCTAAAATTTTCGAGAGCATTTTGTTTCCAATCCACTCTAAGGAGTTAACAAAATACCAATCTATAACAAAATGCTCTCGAAAGTTTCAGACACAATGTCTGTTATTTCGATTACTACCACCATTACTAACACCAATACTTAAACTAAGTTGTATGAAGACCTCAATTGAATTTTCTTTCTTAACAAAACTTTTAACTACAAGTATCCCTTCATTTCTGCCTAAAACTTCATCATAAAATTGAAACATAATACCATAACAATATTAACATGTACCACCATCACGGTACGTAATTTATGTTTAGGACTTATTATCATCTTGACTGCCTTAAACACCCAAAATATTACAACCTTAATATCGCTAGTACCTGAATTACGGTACTTCACCCGAGTAATGGTCATTCTATTTCTCGAATGCCTTACACTTCCAAAACAAAATAATTTACTTGCACCTACATCACGGCACATAATTGGTGCAAAGGGATTCACAATCAAGGAATACCTTCCACCACAAAACATCACTCGTACCTACAACACGGCACGTTTTGGTGTAAAGGGATTCATAATTACTGAATGCCTTCCACTACCAGATAACACATAAGTATTACAACCAAAAAAAAAACAAAATTAGTACAAATGCTTTCGGAACTCATATAACAATGATACCTGAATTACGGAATAATTTATGTCTTCCGAAGGCCTAAACTAATTTCCCCTACCTAATCATTGAAAATTATTAGGAAATGAAAGTACCTGCTACTATAATCCGTATCTCTACTAGCACTAATCCTAATACTAAATTCGATATTTAAATTTATTGACAAAAAATCAAGTTTAATTCACTTGTGAGTCCTCATTACAACTGAACAAATTTTAGATTCTAACACAAAACACATTAAAATAAAAACAGATATCAACGCTTACAAATGGCTTATTTCCCGATTTTCAATTCCAATATTCTCTAGATACTTGCGTTCCTTGATCTATTTCGCCTTACTTTATTGATTCAACGTTTCTTCCCTGGCTTTATATTTTGCTAAATCATTCGCATGGAAACGTCCTATTACTTTCCCATCTAAGTTTTCTAATAAGTAAGTATAACTGCCTAGTTTATCTCGAATGCGGCACTTAACATACTGCGGTGCAAGCTTAGCGTTGAAGTTTTCTGCAGCATTAGACTGTCGAAATGCTTTCTTTAAAACGATTTCTCCCGGTAAGTACTGCACTGGCCTTGTCCTAATATTATACTGGGTAGAGTACTTTTCATATGCCCTTCTGATGTTTCTATTAACTACTTCTTGAACTTCCCGCATCTTATCAGACTTTTCAACGATCGTCTCTTCGTCCTGAGGTTGATTATCTCTTTGATGTCCTTCTAGTTTCAGCTCTCTTCCAAAGTTGATAAAATATGGTGATAATCCCGTACTGCTATGTTCTGCACTTCTTATGGCACACGCGATTTTTGGTATGTACAAATCCCAAAGACGGTGGTCTTCCTCAATATAAGCCCTTAAACTGGCTAAAATAACACGATTGATCCTTTCAGCTGGGTTGTGTTGGGGGTGATACGATGCGTTAAATTGCGGCGATACCCCATATGACTTCAAAAAGGTTTGAAATTCTTTCGAGACGAACTGTGGACCGTTATCTGCGATCAACCGAGATGGAACTCCGAACACTAAAAATAATTCTTCTTCTAAAAATTTAGTAACCGCTTTGCTTTCAGCTTTCCGCATCGGTTTCAGTAAACAAAACTTGGAAAAGATGTCAACAACAATAAATAAATAATTGTTTCCATTTTTAGAGCGTGGAAAAGGGCCAAGGAAATCTACTGCGATAACCTCCCACGGTTGACCTGTATTCTTTTGAACCCCCATAGGTACTTTTGTTTTCATATTTGGGTGTTTATTTGCTTGACATTTCTCACACGATCTAATATAAACACGAATATCCCGTTCCATATTAGGCCAGTAGTATTCTTCTTGGATTCTAACTAATGTTTTTCTAACCCCCAAATGAGCTCCTAGTGGTTCATCATGAAATTTTTGCAAGATTTTTGTTCTATACTTTATTGGAACCAACGCCCTCCATACTAATGTTCCTTTAGATTTCCTTGTTCCTTGCTTGAAAATCATTTTTTTATCTAAAATAAAATTAGGAAATTTATCTGGGTTTTGTTCTATGTTGGCTCGTAGTTTTAAGTACCCCTCATCTAGTTCTTCTGGAACGCTAACAAAATCAATCAAATCGAGAGAACGAGATAGCGCATCAGCCACAACATTAAGTTTTCCTCTCCTATGAATCAACTGAAAGTCAAACTCCTGCAATTTAAGAGCCCACCGAGACAGTCTTGAACTTGGATCCTTGATATTTCTTAACCATGTAAGAGATGCGTGGTCGGTTATCACCTTAAAGTGTACCCCTTCGATATAGTGACGAAACTTTCTTATTGCTTCTATGACAGCCAAGCATTCCTTTTCTGTCGTTGAGTATTTTGTTTGAGCTTGAGTTAGCTTAGCAGACATATAGGCAATCGGCTTCTCCTCATCTCCTTCACCTTGCGTGAGAACTGCTCCAATTCCAACATCAGAAGCGTCTGTTTGAATAGTAAAAGTTTTATCAAAATTAGGACTTACTAGTATTGGAGAGCTAACTAAGGCATTCTTTAACGCAATAAAGGCTTTGTTTGCTTCCGTTGACCATTCGAACTTCTTCTTACCCTTAGTTTTTAATAAATCCGTCATTGGTGCTACTAATTCCGCAAAGTTCTTGATGAAACGTCGGTACCAATTAGCCATCCCTATAATCCTTCTTAATTCTTTTAATGTTTTTGGTGGAGGAATATTCAGAACTGGGTTAATTTTTTCTGGATCCATCCGTAACCCCTTTTCATCTATGATATACCCAAGATAACTTAGTTGTTTCGCGCAAAATTTCGATTTTTCAGAGCTAATTGAGAAACTTCCGTTTTTCATCCTTTGTGCTACGATTTCCAATAGTTTAAAATGATCCTCAAATGTGTCCGTAGTAATAATGACGTCATCGATATAGACGAAAACGTTTGGTTCCAAATCATTACATTAAAAACAGATATCAACGCTTACAAATGGCTTATTTCCCGATTTTCAATTCCAATATTCTCTAGATACTTGCGTTCCTTGATCTATTTCGCCTTACTTTATTGATTCAACGTTTCTTCCCTGGCTTTATATTTTGCTAAATCATTCGCATGGAAACGTCCTATTACTTTCCCATCTAAGTTTTCTAATAAGTAAGTATAACTGCCTAGTTTATCTCGAATGCGGCACTTAACATACTGCGGTGCAAGCTTAGCGTTGAAGTTTTCTGCAGCATTAGACTGTCGAAATGCTTTCTTTAAAACGATTTCTCCCGGTAAGTACTGCACTGGCCTTGTCCTAATATTATACTGGGTAGAGTACTTTTCATATGCCCTTCTGATGTTTCTATTAACTACTTCTTGAACTTCCCGCATCTTATCAGACTTTTCAACGATCGTCTCTTCGTCCTGAGGTTGATTATCTCTTTGATGTCCTTCTAGTTTCAGCTCTCTTCCAAAGTTGATAAAATATGGTGATAATCCCGTACTGCTATGTTCTGCACTTCTTATGGCACACGCGATTTTTGGTATGTACAAATCCCAAAGACGGTGGTCTTCCTCAATATAAGCCCTTAAACTGGCTAAAATAACACGATTGATCCTTTCAGCTGGGTTGTGTTGGGGGTGATACGATGCGTTAAATTGCGGCGATACCCCATATGACTTCAAAAAGGTTTGAAATTCTTTCGAGACGAACTGTGGACCGTTATCTGCGATCAACCGAGATGGAACTCCGAACACTAAAAATAATTCTTCTTCTAAAAATTTAGTAACCGCTTTGCTTTCAGCTTTCCGCATCGGTTTCAGTAAACAAAACTTGGAAAAGATGTCAACAACAATAAATAAATAATTGTTTCCATTTTTAGAGCGTGGAAAAGGGCCAAGGAAATCTACTGCGATAACCTCCCACGGTTGACCTGTATTCTTTTGAACCCCCATAGGTACTTTTGTTTTCATATTTGGGTGTTTATTTGCTTGACATTTCTCACACGATCTAATATAAACACGAATATCCCGTTCCATATTAGGCCAGTAGTATTCTTCTTGGATTCTAACTAATGTTTTTCTAACCCCCAAATGAGCTCCTAGTGGTTCATCATGAAATTTTTGCAAGATTTTTGTTCTATACTTTATTGGAACCAACGCCCTCCATACTAATGTTCCTTTAGATTTCCTTGTTCCTTGCTTGAAAATCATTTTTTTATCTAAAATAAAATTAGGAAATTTATCTGGGTTTTGTTCTATGTTGGCTCGTAGTTTTAAGTACCCCTCATCTAGTTCTTCTGGAACGCTAACAAAATCAATCAAATCGAGAGAACGAGATAGCGCATCAGCCACAACATTAAGTTTTCCTCTCCTATGAATCAACTGAAAGTCAAACTCCTGCAATTTAAGAGCCCACCGAGACAGTCTTGAACTTGGATCCTTGATATTTCTTAACCATGTAAGAGATGCGTGGTCGGTTATCACCTTAAAGTGTACCCCTTCGATATAGTGACGAAACTTTCTTATTGCTTCTATGACAGCCAAGCATTCCTTTTCTGTCGTTGAGTATTTTGTTTGAGCTTGAGTTAGCTTAGCAGACATATAGGCAATCGGCTTCTCCTCATCTCCTTCACCTTGCGTGAGAACTGCTCCAATTCCAACATCAGAAGCGTCTGTTTGAATAGTAAAAGTTTTATCAAAATTAGGACTTACTAGTATTGGAGAGCTAACTAAGGCATTCTTTAACGCAATAAAGGCTTTGTTTGCTTCCGTTGACCATTCGAACTTCTTCTTACCCTTAGTTTTTAATAAATCCGTCATTGGTGCTACTAATTCCGCAAAGTTCTTGATGAAACGTCGGTACCAATTAGCCATCCCTATAATCCTTCTTAATTCTTTTAATGTTTTTGGTGGAGGAATATTCAGAACTGGGTTAATTTTTTCTGGATCCATCCGTAACCCCTTTTCATCTATGATATACCCAAGATAACTTAGTTGTTTCGCGCAAAATTTCGATTTTTCAGAGCTAATTGAGAAACTTCCGTTTTTCATCCTTTGTGCTACGATTTCCAATAGTTTAAAATGATCCTCAAATGTGTCCGTAGTAATAATGACGTCATCGATATAGACGAAAACGTTTGGTTCCAAATCATTACCTATACATCTGTCTAATGCTTTACACAAGGTCTGAGCACTATTGCAAAGACCGAATGGGAGACGTTTGAACTGGTAGTGTCCTCTTCCTGCTACGTTAAAAGCGGTTTTATGGCGTGATTCTGCTTCTAGTTCAACCTGCCAGAACGCATCTGACAAGTCTATTGACGATAAGTACTTCGTAGCCCTAAGTTGACCTAAGATCCTTCCTATATTTGGCAATGGGTACGCATCTCTAACCGTCACACTATTCAATCCACGAGCATCCAGACATAGTCTTATTTTGCCACTTGATTTTTTAACTACTACAAGAGGATTCGCCCATTCACTTTGCGCCGATTCAATTACGCCAAGTTGTAACATTCTATCCAATTCTATGTCAACTTCTCTTTGCCTATATGGTGAAATTGGATAGGGTCGCTTCACTATTGGTTTAGAGTTCACATGCGTCTCTATTTTATGCTTCAAAATTTTTGAACATCCCAGGAATCCCTCATTTGAAGTTTCAAATTGTGCAATTGCCCTCGCCAGAACTTTTGCTTCTAATCCAGTCAGCTCGATTCTATCAATACCAGAATCAACCATCTCGCAGTCTAAAACAGTTCTCGTAAATCGTGGGCGTATTCCAAACGTATCCCAAAAATCTATTCCTAATACTAACTCTTTAGCAATTGATGGTATTATCAATGTTGGAACTAGTGCGACTTTATTTAGAACCTTGTATGGAATCAAAACTTTACAAATTGCTTTGTGAATTGTACCGTCGGCTGTTTTTATTGCACATTTATCTGCTTGACCTATTAAATTTAATTTAGAAATTAACTCTAGCCCTCCCTTACCTAAAATTGTACAACTTGCTCCTGAATCTAAAAGACCCTTAAAATGATTCCCTAGTATCTCGACTTTTCAATATGGTCGTCTATCTTTATTCAAATTAACGATTTCAGGTACCACTTTCCAACTTTGCAGCACATCTTCTTGAAAGGTAGAGTTATTGTTGCAAGCCGTTATGCTTGGGAAAGAGGAGTGGCTTCGCAATTCTCTTCTTCCCCATTCTCGTTTTCCGTACTTCTTTCCCTAGGTTGTTCTTCACTAAGTGATACTTGTTGACTACTTCTAAAATTTGTGTTACTTGTGGTTCTGTTATATTTATGATTCCTGCACGTCTTTGTTGTAACTCCATCACTACCACAATAAAAACAAAATATCCCTGTTTGGGGTCTTCGGCAATCCTTATATTTATGTCCTACAATGTTACAATTCCAACATCCGGCTGCATTTGCAGGACCACTGCCACGTTCTACTCTTATATTACATGCTCCCTCTCGTCTTCTGAAGTGCCTAGATCCTCTCCATGATTGGTTATAGCTGGTACCCTGTTGAGCTGGGTAATGTTCATCTGTAGTTTCTCTTACCGGGTGTTCTACAACAAATAAATTGTTTTCTCTGTTTCTTCCACTAATAAATTGCCTAGCGTTTGTTCCCAGGTTTCTCATGTTCGTATTATCCCTTCGAGGTGCATTGGGTGCCACAAATCGTTGAGTTTCTCTATAGCCATCGTTTGCGCTGCCTGCTCTACGAGTTTCTTCCCTGGACGTCCACTGAGGAAAACATGAAGGCTCCACGAATGCTGTATTGTTGTAATAAGACGAACTCATCCTTCGCTCCACTAACAGTTTCGTTTCATCTAAACGACGACAGAGGTCTATCAAGTGTTCCAGTGATTCAATATTGGTAGTTGCCAAATGAAAAGCGTATTCAGGTAACATGTTTTTCCGTACTATATATATTTTGAAATTTTCATCCAAGGACGGTACTGATCTCTGAAATAACGTTTTCATATCCGTAATGAATGTAGAAAATGACTCTGTTTTTCCCTGTACTCTACTATTCATTTCTTCTCGCAAAAAGAAGTCGTAGTTCCTAGGAAGGAATTCTCGTTTTGCATCTTCTACCAAACTCTGCCAGTCCCGAAATCCATCCACATTGCTCCAATATCATTTTTCCGCTTTCCCTGAAAGTAAGTAATGTGCGTTCACCAATAGCTGCTCGGAACTAACTCCTTCTCCTCTGGCAAAAATCTGAACCCTAGACAAGAACTCGCTTAAAGATAACCCATTTCCATCTCCACTAAACGTTACCTTCCACCTATGGATATTGCTCGATCGATTTTCCCTAATTTTGTATTTTTCAGCCTCGTCCGATCGCTTATCTTCAAAAATCTGAAAAGCTCTGAAGTCTTGGTGCAAGTCATTAGGTACTTCCTGTGACTCAGGTTGCGCTTTAGAATCAAGCGGACCACTAAATCCTGGCTGACTGTACCTTATACCTCGTCCGCGTCCCATGGGAGATCGTTGTACGGCAGAATCGTGTTCGAAACTTGTAGCTATACCCAATCCATTACTTCCATTGCGGCTTCCCGTTGGTTGATCAGGTTCTATGTTACGTAGTCTTTCACCATTAGTGCTTAAATTCTCAATTCCTGCTGACTCACTATTAGCAAGCATATCGTATGTCTCTACTAAGTTCTCCACCAATCTATCAGGATCATTAAAACAACCATTTTCAATTCTATGCAGTCGGTTAATCCACGCAGCTGCTCTGGATTTAAGCTGCCGCAGACAATCATAATCCTTTGACTGAACTGCCGCATTGTAAATCGACCGAATGTTGTTTAGCGCTAATTTTGCCTTGGATAACTCGTTTTCTAGACCCAATGACGCTGAGGAAGGAACTGCCTGCTCACCTTTAATTTCCTTTTGTAACGCAATCCGTATTGCCTTTGTCTCTTCTCTTAGTGAAGATAATCCACGAATATTTCTAATCGACAATTCATACTCTATTTCTTCGGGTTCTAGGTGAACCGGCTCGAAGGTTAGCCAAGAAAGTTTTCGCGGCATTGTACAATAAATTGATCTACGTATGCGTAACCTAATTCGTTTTTAATCACTAGCGAATACACTTTAGCACCAAAAAAATATGAGAACTATCTAGTACGCTTCCATATAACTCAATTTATGATTTCCTTTTTCAATCACTTTATTATTTAAACCAAGAAAACAAAATCACAAATTATTAAAACCCAAAATTGTTTGCGAAACAGACCAAAGAAAACAAGAACCGCTTAAATGATTAAGTAATAACAAGTAATATATTTTAATGAAAATCTTTTATTTATTTATCTAGTATATGTATATATCAATGCAATAAACTTCATTTAAAAATTTTTTTTGATAATCGGAGAATTTAAAATTTATTAGAAATATTTTAACCACAGTTCATCATTTAATAATAATTACAGAAAACTTTTCTTATAAATCACTCACCTGACTGTTATTAAATTGGTTTGCTAAATGGTTTGTTAATGGTTTACTATTTTACTAACTACTCACAATACAAAATTATTTTTCACTACTTTTCACTACCACCTTATTTAAAAATATTTGCACGTGTACTTCTACAATTTTTTCACTTAATAAATTATTTATAACACTAATTTCACAACCTAAACATAAAAAACAACACAAGACTTAATACAACTATACAATAGCATGCACATTTCACATATATAATTTGCACAAAATCACAGTAAAATTAAAGAAACTTGTTCACTTCTAGAATACAACTAGCAAAGATGTTGTTTTTTCTGCTTGCAATCGTCCCGCAAGAGATGCCAAATGTAACGTGGCCCTTTGGTGCACGCTATATTATTTTGTATGTGGGAAGACGGAGCCTTGCTTAACACATTCTAGAAGGAGATCTATATTTCTTTAGTTTTATTTTCTTTAATTTCACCTAAACACAATCACAAGACACAACAATTTAAATGCAAACCATAAAAGTTTGATTTGCTTCCATATAATTTTTTTTTATTTTAAATTTTCTTTAATATTATTTTTTTTTTGTTTATTATCATGCACTTAGAATCTATAATTAATTACTCGTTACAAAAAAAATCAATTTATGATTTAATAAGGAACAAAAATTGGTTAATTATTTAGCTTTAAAATATAAAAATTATTTAACAAACTTATCTCTGTTGGCGTTGGTAATTATTCTTCCTGCTCGTCCTTCCTTTCCATGTCAGCTCCAAAATTCTGCCATCCTGGGAGATAATCTCAAATGATCTACCTTTCTTATATTGTGGTAGTATAGTAGGTCCTTCCTCGTTCCGACTCCAAACCAAATAGACCAAATAATATTTTCTCAATTCTTAAGTCCACCAATTCTCCAATCACGTCTCTCCATTTAATTTTCAATTTTCTCCAACTTGACTAATTTTTCGTTAAATTTTGATTTCTGCTAGTTGGCTGCATAATGCCATAGTTAAGGTAGATGTTTATGCTTGCTTTATTTATTGAAATTTGACTGTGTTGTTGGAATACTTAATTCTTGACATACATCTTGCAACAATGTTAACATGTTATTGGTAACACCAGTTTACTGAAGTATCATAATGTATCTTTAATACTTCTTCTATGCCTATTCCCAGTTATCAAATGCATGCCATAAACGAGAGATCAACACATTTAGATATTAATTTTTGAATTTTCGAACGATTAGTTTTCAAACGAGACACAATTCTGCCAGGATTCCTTATTCATTTTTTCCATAGATTTCCATAGAATTTCTTTGACTGTGATAGAAGCTCAATTACCAACCCAACATCTTCAAAAGTTGTATTCGATTATTTATTTTAATTACATGAATTATTTAGTTTATATTTTATGTTTTTTTTTTTTTGGTTTATTTTTGTTTTTTTTTTTTTTTAAATTAATCCTATTTTATTGATTTAAATCTATTAACGATAATTTATTTATTACATTTTTTTTTTGAGACCCGTTTATAAAATTTACGATAGCAAAAAAAATACTAATACTTTGGATTTAAAATAATTTACAATCTTTACTGAAATATAATTAACGAGAAAATTTGAACTGAATAAATTGAATGAACAAGCACATTTAAACTAACATGAATGATTCTATGATTATTTGGCTATCAATTGCCAGTTTAACGTCTTAAAATTTTGTACGCGTTACAGATTCACGCGACGATGTATGAGAAAGCCAACTCCAAATTCTCCTCCGTTTTCATGACCGCAATAGTAGAGATTGTATCCCTTGGTTGTTTCGTGGATTCCACTCCCTGGCCATCTTAGTTCTTGTAACGCCACTATATCCAGTGTATAGCTATTGATTTGGTTTGTAAATTTTAGTAGATCTCCTGGTCTTCTAAGGCTTAGCACGTTCCAGGTTCCCATTTTTAAATCGTAGTCCGGGTACAGTTTCCGAGGTCGTTCTAATAATGAATCCGAGATAATCCGAGGCCTGTGTACAGAATTCATGACAAGTAATTTTTTACGGAAATGGGGTGTTAGCCCTTCGCCCAACCCAAATTTTCGTGAATGGGTTCGTTCTGCATCTTAAGGTCACCAGAAACAACCTTTTTACATGTTTATATAGCGAGCCGCTTGATCCAAGACAGACAGGTAGCACGGCGTGGACGTAGAATTTCGGATTTCACTACCCTTATTAAAAAAACCCTGATGATAAAAAACCCCCATCTCATATAATCAACCAAGTTCAACTAAACGAAATAAGAGAATTTAGCTTAAAATTTGATTTTTGAACAAAACGTATCAAAGCTATTGTGAATATAATTTGAAAATAATTTTAATGGAATCAAAACAATTTGACCAATTGGAATCATACCAATTGAATAATTATAATTTTTTATAGGAAAATTTTCATTAGACAATAGGTTAAGTTCATTAGGCTATAGGCTAGAAAACAATACAATAATACATTTTATTACTATCGAAAAAACATACAAATAAAGCTGATATAGTTAAATGGAAGAGAATAAAAGAATATTATTTGTTTGTAACTGTTGATGGTGAGTGGTAGAGACGTTCGCTTTACGTTGATAATGACGTTAAGATTATGGAAAGTAATTTTATCAAATATTCTGAGTTTATTGATTGTTTTCCTTAATAACCAAAGTGATACTACTATTTAATTTATAAATAAAATCTCAACCACAATATAGATCTTTCTCTTCGAACAGTTTTTCTTGTGTTATAATTAGAAAGGAAGACAGAACAGACAAAAAAATAAAGATTATGGGTCTGGATTATTAAGACGGATGGATAGAGGTAATGTGGATGGTTTTGATGAGATCCTTGATATACATGAAGCAATTTATGGTGATTAGGTTGCTTTTTGATTGAGCTTTTAGCACTAAGAGACGTGCATAGCTTACAACTTAGGGTGAACATAGTAAATAACTGGTTAATCCTGATGATCAAAATTTGTGTAAACGAACTAGCAAATTGAACGCGGTTTACTTTGCCTGGTGAGTTGGAGGCTGTAATGTTAGTTGATGAACAAAACTAAGTATCGGCAGTGATAAACAAGGATGAAAGTCATTTGGATAGTATTTTTTGCGGGAATATCTACAATCAATTTACCATCAGCAACAATAAATTAAATTTTTTTATTTGCTTTATATATGCTTCATTTTCTTTAGGGTTTTTCTCAAATTAATATTAGTTTTTTTTTGCTATTGACTATGTTGGGATCAAAATGAGCCGAATTTTTTTACATTGAATTATTTACAATCCCGGCATAACTGTAATAACGGTTATAATAATGCAGATGCTCGCTGTATCTTATCACTTTCGTTGAGATTCAGTTCAAATTTTTAGCAATTTTAAGTCAACCATTAGTCCTTGCAATTTAATTTAAATAGAAATTCAATTTTCATATCACTTTGTTGGCCAAAGTCGTATAGGTGCTTTGTAAAATGTGAGTTTCCACAACATTTTGCATTTTTTAGTATACGGCGTCATTAGAGCGATGCCATATTAATTATGGAATTTAAAAGGATAATCGTTCTTATATAGCGAAACAATGAGAACTATTTGTAATTTTTTTTGTGAATTTTGCAAAAATTTGTTCGTTCATACGCGACCCAAAAGTCACTCCAATTTTGAATAGATCTAAACAAACACCATTGAAATCTGACTCTTTATCATTATTCAACTTATCAAAGCCACTTCTACAACAATTGAACTTTAAGCATAATAGCTCTTAATGCAAGCGTATTTAGTGCCTATATGCTAGAGGCATTTATCATTGAAATATACAAATATCCAAATTTGCATCTAATCTCCATCAAATTATAAAATATCACATTAAACCAAACTAAGCTGTTCTTTGGTATTTTAATTTAATACACCTAAGGACACGGCGCATTGAAAATCAATAACGTATCAACGAGATCAGAAGAAAAGCTGAACTTTACTCGTTGACTCTAGTAGCTTTGTTTTTTAAACAAAAAGTGTTGTGCAGTAAGAATTGCAACATGTGTCACAGTTCACAACAGTACACAGATACCGTGTAAGACCTATGTTTCCCAACAATATGTGTTCTGGAGTGTAAATAAATGCAAAATATCGTTTTTAGTTTTTTCTTAATGAATTGATAACAATAAATTGCATCCATAAATAAAACTAGAATACGGCATGCTTTATCTGATAAACAAAAGATGTGCATAAAAGATAAAAGGACTTTAATAATAATTGTATAATCAGAAGGTTTTAATTTTAAGAAGACCTCTTCAACGCTCAGTCAAGCTATTTTATGATAAAGATTAAAGATACATAATCCGAGCTAATATCCGAGCGGTATCAAGTTCTTAGCCAAGCTCGTTATATAAAAATTAACTAAAATTTTAAGAATCTTCTGGGAAAAAATATTTACCTGATAGTCATTACTTCTTTTTATTTATTCAATACATTCTTCGTAATTTTTTTTATCAGTTTATACAAAACATTTTATAAATATTTCAGAAAGTTAAACGTTTCATGCTATATTCAATTTCAATTTAATTTCTTGTACTTTAACAGAGAGATAAATTTAATTTGTGACTATGAACCGGCTAAAATGGTTATGTGGTTTTGTTATAGTTAACTGATTTTATTATGGTAAAAATAAATGCTAGGTACCTAGTTCATTTTCATTATTCTATCACTTCAGTTTGTAGCACTGATACTTAAATCCTCCCAAAAAATATGAGATATGTCACTAAAAGCTACTACAAAATAAATCTTGCTCATATCTCAAAATTAATCAAACTTTATTTACCAGAACAAAAAGAAACTTAAACATATAATAATTTATATCGATAAAGTAATTCCACCTAAGCCCCAATCCAAACTTCCCATATCCTCTTCCAAACTAACACCACCAACAATTTTTGAAACACAATTTTAATAAATTAAATTTAACTTATATTTTGTCTTTTTCTTCTTCTACTTCTTCTGCTCTTTGTTTATTAATGTTCATTTATGGTTGTCAACATCTTTGTACCCGTCGCTTTTCTTTCTAATTTTAATAAATTTTTTCGTTTTTGTTTTGAATGAGAAAAGTAAAATATATAAAGTTGAAAAAAAATATTTACTAAAACCCAAGATGATAAATGATCTAAGATTTTCCACAATGTCTTAAATATTTTCCCACTGAATGAAAAATTTTATTTAGTTACCAGGATTACAATTTTGATTTTTTTTTATGTTTGTTTGTTTATGTTAGAGTGAAGAGATAAGTTTTTAGATACAACGAATGAAAACTTATTATGTGGCTAGTCACATATCATCTCATCTTTAAGATAACATTAAGACGTGCAACATAAAAAAAGCGGTTGGTCCAATTAGTTAACAAATTAACGATGATTGGTAAAATTTGGTAGATAATTACAACAAATATTGTAATGCTGTTACTAAAAGTAAATTAAGCTAAAGCCGTCCATCATTTGTAACTGTTTGTTATAGTTATAGCGGTGGGAAATGTTAAGCTACAAAACCTCTGTTCCTGTTCATGTAGAAATTTCACGGTAACCTTGTCACAAACATGCTTTTTTTGTAGAACTGTATTAATCAACCACACAAAATGGGCTTTAAAGTATTCTTTAATAACCTTAAAACATATTTCAAGTGTTTTTTATTAGAAAATGGTTAGACTTTTTCAGGCCTTGTTTTGTATTGTGTGCCTTATGTTGCAATTTGTATATTTGTTTATTTTTGTTGGAAGCTTAATTTAACAAATGATTCTGCTAATTCTGATTCTGCAATAAACTGTTATTATTTGTGATATTTTTCAAAGGATTAGTTCCTTGATAATTCTACTTAAAAGTTACATTTTCTTTTTAGTCGAGTCAAATTAGCGTCATAATCCTTAAAACTTCTAAGTCCTTGGGGACAGGTCCGATTTTGATGATTTTTTTTAACTGTTTGTTTTATATATTATTTGAAATCAGAAACGATTACAATGTGCGCAGTTGAACATTTATATTGTTTAAATATGTTAACCAAAATTTATGTGCAAATTAATTTTTGAACAAAATTTATACAATAAAGAAGAGAATTGTTGAGTTGAAATTTATAATTTATTTATATATTTTAAATATAGTACATATTATAAAAGTAGCAAAATATTTATGTGCTATGTCTAATTATTTATTAAACGTGTATGTTTTTGTCACTATATACAGAGACTTTGCAGATTTTTACGAACAGACATGTTTTCCGCTCCGAATTCTTTAAACCTTGAATTAGTGAGTAATTAAGGGATAGTTGAAAGAACAAATGTGGCATGATGTGCTCTCTTTCCCTGGGGTCGATTCATCCCCATGTATCTACAACATTTTGCCTGTGGTGACACAGTTCTGGGAACAAAATGTTCTGGATATATAGTGAGCTAATGTCCATCAAATACTTCCAATATTGGAAACAGCACTAGAACCTTATGTACCAATGTAAAGTTATTTGTACAAGAACATATATATAGGTACAGTTGTATTCAACTTGTTGTACCAACAGTGTTTGTGGTTCCTTACCTGTGGATGGTTCTCAATAATTATTGATTAAAACACTTTAGATTCACTTAGTTAACTATATATAACATTAACTATTAATATTAGTTTTATTATTATTTTTATAGAAAAAGTTACAACTTAAAGATTTATTCGAATTAATTGAATCACTGATTAGATTTCGGACAACTTAAATTTACACTTTAAAACTAAACTAACTGTACTTCTTCGAAAACAAAAAATCAACTCTCCTCCTCAAAAACTAAAAACCAATTATTTATAATATTTTATTTACCCAAAATCAACAAAAACTCAACAAAAATTGATGTATGCAATTTTTGCATAATTAACAATTTAACGAATTTAATTATTTATACAATTTTGTTGATTTTGGATAATTTAAATTTTTAAGTAATTTCTTAACCTATATTGTTACTGTTAACTTAACTTAACCTATATTGTTAATTTTATAGTATAAACCAAAGGAGATTTATACAACATTCCTCCGCCCTCCGAAAGAACCTATCAACAATTCTTTATGTTTACATAATAACTTATAATGTGAACATAAAGTGAACATAAAGTGAACAACCTTGCGAGGGTTGTTTTTAAAATTAAATTTTCATTAAAACTATCTATTTTATACTTTTATTTTGATTATAACTATCTGATTACTTTCCTTCACAAAATTAATTAAATATATTTATACTTGTATAAATTTCTTAAAATTTACCATCGACTGGTTATATTATTTTAATTTTAAAATATACGTTTAAAATGAATTAAGCAATACAATATATATGTATAATTATGTTAATAATTAAAATTTAATTTTAGCTTTATTTTGTTCTATATGTATTTGTGAAATAGCTAGCATAGCAAAATTAATAGCAAAACTATAATCACTATACTTCATTTTATTATTATTACTTTTATTTTTATCGTAAATAAAATGTAATATATTATAAAAACTTTAAATTTTTGATTAACCATAATTATGCAAGATACTTTATTAAATATTCACTATTTAAGACACTTTTATAATTAAAATTTTATTTTCGGTGTAATTTAATCATAAAATTTTATATATAAATGAATTTATTGAGATAAAAAGTTTATATTTTTTTTTTTTTTTTTTTTGTTTGTTTTTTTATGTTAACATAATTAATTTTATATAACATTAAGTGAACAACCTCTCGAGGATTGTTCTTAAAATTAAATTTTCCTTAAAATGAACTATTTATAACTTTTATTAAAAACTAATGAAATGAACGAACTAACGGAATTATCGACTACTTACAAAACAATGACCTTAATTGTGCTTGAAATTACATAATATTAATTAATTTAAAATGAAACCAAAACTTTACCCTATATATTTTATTAACAAAAAGTTTTTATGCATTTTTATTTTTAAATTTGTTTCCTATCAATATATGAAATTTTTAAGTTATTATCTACTTGACTAATTTTTCCAAGTTCTCACTGATTTCTTGTAGAGTCTCTCTGGTCTTATTTCCAAAGAGCTCAATATTTTCCGTGACATTTGTGATTTTATTTTTATGTTTATTAAATCTAAACTTAAATTTGAACAATATTAAAACTAAAATGATTATTATAACAATAATGCCAATTGAGACAGAATAGTGAACCTTTGAATGTATTTTGTGTGATTTAAATTTATTTTCTAAATCTTACTAAGTTAACCATGTCTTAACTAATAGCTAAAAATTTAGATGGATAACGTTATTTAAAAATAAATGAATAATGAGGAAAAAAGTTAAAAAAATTCGTTATATTTGTACCTACTATTCTATGCTTGATGGACTGTCACTGAATAATTTTGAGCAATTGTTGTGAAGAGTTTTCTGTTTGTTACCTATTTCTACTGTAGTGTTGGTCTGGCTATTGATTTTGGATACTGTATATGGACCTTGCCATGCACATGTTAAACCTTTATGTTTAGCTTCGTTTTTGATTAAAACTTGATCTCCTATCTTGAACTCGACTGGGTTGGTTTTTTTATCATAATACGTCTTTGCAAGTTCTTTTGACTTTTTCAAATTTTCCCTGGCTATTAAATGTGTTTTTTGTAGTTTATGTTTAAGTTCTAAAAAATAATCGTCTGCATTATACAGAGGAGCTGGTGCTTTTTTTAAATTTGATGGCATGTCAGCTGTGAACCCGAATAAACAATCCATAGGCGTTAATTTCGTACCGCTGTGAATGGTATTGTTGTGGACATGTACCGCTTGGCGTAGCCACATGTCCCATTGCTCAGGATGTTCATCAACAAAACATCTTAAATAATCTTTTAGTGGGCGATGAGTGCGTTCTAAAGAACCATTGGTTTGAGGGTGATAAGGGCTGGTTTGGAGTTTTTTGATTTTTAATAATTTGCATACCTTTTTAAAAACTTCACTTGTAAAGTTTGACCCTTGGTCGGTCAGTAGTTGTTTTGGTATTCTATACCTGCTAATAATTTCATCGTAAAATACACGCGCCACTGTAGCTGCTTCTTGATTAGGTAGAGCGTAGCAATCAGTAAATTTTGTGAGATCATCTTGGAACGTTAGAATATACATATTACCGCTAATAGTACGAGGTAATGGACCTACAATATCTAAATATATTTTGTCGAATGGTTTTGTTGGTGTGTCTGTCAATATCATTGGCATTTTATTGTACCGTACGGTTTTGACTTTTTGGCATATTTTGCATTGTTTGATATATTTGATAATGTCAGTTAACATATTTTTCCACTGGTATTGTCTTCTGATACGGTGGTAGGTTTTAAAAACACCTTGATGTCCTCCAAGTGGTAAGTCATGGAAGTCTTTCATAACTTGATCTATTTCTGTTCTTTCAGTTAGCCATTCTTCTTCACCATTGCTTAGTTCATCGTCATTGGATGTTATATCTGCATGGTTTTGAACTTTATTTTCAACTTCTAGATTTTCGTTAGTGTTATTATTACTATGTGTTACTGTAGCGTTACTCTCATTACAATTTTGAACTTCATTTCGTGTTTGTAAAGGATGTGTATTATCTATTGTATTGTTTATTTGTTTGGCCTGATTTCTCGTAATCACTAGACATTGTGGAGTATTGTTTTCGTTATCTTCATATGGAAGTCTACTGAGCGCATCCGCGTTGGCATTTAACTTCCCAGGTTTATACTCTATTTTATAGTCGAATTCTGAAAGCTTATTGTGAAAACGGACTAGTCTACATGTTGGATCTTTGACATTAAATACACCTTTAAGAGGTTTATGATCCGTATATACGGTAAATTGTCGCCCGTATAAGTAGCAACGAAAATTTTTTGTAGCCCAGACAATAGCCAATAGATCTTTTTCAATAACTGAATAATTTTTTTCAGCTTTATTTAAACTTCTACTTGCATAGGCGATTGGTCTATCTTCTCCTGGTTTACCTTGGGATAACACGGCTCCTAACGCTTCACTACTAGCGTCTGTGGTTAATATAAAAGGTTTATTGAAATCGGGGTATATTAGTACCGTATCTGAGGTTAATTTTTCTTTTAATAAATCAAAAGATGTTTGACATGCTTCAGTCCATATAAATTTTATATTTTTTTGTAATAACTTATTAATAGGTGCTGCTATTCTAGAGAAGTCTTTAATAAATTTCCTATAATAGTTTGCTAATCCTAAAAATGATTGAACTTGCTTAATTGTTTTGGGAATCGGGAAGTTTAAAATTGAATCCGTTTTTGAATCATCTTTTCTCACACCTTCTTCGCTGCACTTATGACCTAAATAAATAATTTCTTTTTTAAGGAAGTGGCATTTATCGATTTGTAATTTTAAGTTAAACCTTCTAAGTCGATCGAACACACTGATAACTTTACGATTATGATCTTCTAGATTTTTACCGTATATAACTATATCATCTAAATACACATAACACTCAATGCCTTGCAACCCCGTTAAGACGTGATTCATAGCTCTTTGAAAAGTGGCAGGGGCTTCTTTCAATCCAAATGGCATTCTGTTAAATTCAAAATGTCCTAAAGTACTACTGAAAGCCGTTTTTTCTCTATCCTTAGGTTCAACTAGTATCTGATGATATCCGCTAGCTAGATCAAGGGTGGTGAAATATCTAGAGTGACCAAGTTGGTCCAAAATTTCTTCTATGCGCGGAAGGGGAAATGCGTCACCTATTGTTATCAGATTAAGCTTCCTAAAATCAACAACCACTCGAAATCGTTTATTGCCGGACTTATCAGGACGTTTTGAAACAATAAGCAAAGGAGCATTGTAAGAACTCTTACTATGAACTATTATATTATTTTCGAGCATTTCCGAAATTTGTTTATTTATTTCTTCCTGTTGTGTTTGTGGAATTCTATACATTTTTTGGTTGATAGGGGCTTTATCTGGTAACGTGGGTATTGTATGTGTTATTGCTGATGAATAAGAAATTTTATCTCCTTCTAAGTGAAATAATTCTTGATGATTTACTATTAATTGTACAATAGAGTCTCTTTCTTCTTTATTAAGGTCATTATCTAGATTAAGATTATTTAAAATTCTATTTATTCTATCACTATTTCTATTGCAATCTAAATTTTCTGATATTTCTGGTATTTCAAAAAAGCTATCCGAACTATCATATTCTGGCACATAATTTTCTAAATCTACTTCAAAATTATTTATATTTATTACACTTATGGGTACTACATTGTTTTGTATTTTAGCAACCACATTAGAGGTGTATACACCTGGTAACACTTCTTTAGAGAAACAAACGACTTCTTTATCATTATCGTCATTGATTTTAAAATACAATATTTTTTTTGATCGTGGTGGAATTGTTTTTATTTGAGTAGCAACGATATTTGGTAGAATAGATGAGTTTGAATTATCCTTAACTAACGCTTTATTATTTTCTATTTGAACATTTTTGTAACTTGTACTGATGATTTCTCTGAAACTGCCTCTATGATGTATCTGATTCGAATTTGTTATCCCATCATTTCGAATGATTCTAGGATTGGTTAAATTCTCGCTACTAGGACCTGATACATTCGGTACTACTTTGTTCAATTCAACTAACGGTTGTTTTTCGTTAAGGTGTCCAATCTGATTATCTACCACTTGACTTGCTCTGAGTCTATCAAGTTGTCGATTTGGTACTGTTTTGAATTCATTGTTACAAATAGCTTTGATAGCCGTACTATCATTTAGTTCCGATTTATTATTTTTTTCAATTTCTCCTACATTTCGTGGTTTGCATGAAAAGGGGAAAATTACTTGATTTTGATTCCTTGTGCTTAATACTATTAGTTTATTGCTAACAAAATCTACTATTGAATTTCGAGCTAAAACATCTCGTCCTAAAATACCATCACTTTGAAAATTCATATCCTCAATTACATGAAACTTAATTGGTAGTAAATTATTTGAAATGTATAATTTGTTTGATTGTGAATACCTCTAATAATTGCTTTTTCTGTAGTATTTAAAATATGTTTTTGGTTTATACTGGATCTTTTAATTAAAGAAACTTCAGCTCCAGTGTCAATCAAAAGTGTAGTAATTATATTTTTTCCTATATCTAAATTAACACTAATTTCTGGACAGTTGCCAGTTGATTTAGTAGCATCATATATGCCTAAGTTAAAATTTTCATGTTCCCGATTATTTAGGTATTTGTTTGGGCTTTGAATTGTGGGTTGCAATTCAGCCCTAGTTAGTTTAAATCATTATTAATATTTTCAGGTGGTTGTTCATTGGAATTTGTATAATTTGAGGAGGTGAATGTTTTAATTTGTTGGGTGCTTGGAGTTTCGTAATACTGAACATGTTTTGGTGCGTATGAGATGCGGGGACCTGAATTACTTAAATTTGGAACTTGAGTACGAATTGTATGTGGAATCTGTTGGTACTGAAAATTTCGTTGTCCTTGCGGATTTTGGTTATGTGTGTAATTTACTGGGTTATTAAATTGTAAATTACTTGGCAAATTCCAGTTGTTAGCTGGCCTATATTGGATACTATGCGGTATCTGTGGTTGATTATAGTGCATAGCATTGAAATACGTATTTTGTTGAGGGGCTACATTACGAAAAGTTTGAGAATTTGTAGGCTGGAGTAACTGTTCTTGGTAACTAGTTTGTTGGGCTAAATTCGATCGTAATCTTTTTCGACAGTCTGTTAATGTATGTCCGTAGTTTTTACAATATCTACAACTAATATCATTTCTCGGCAAGGTGTTGGAAAACTGTTGTAAATTAGGTTGATTTGCATTATATGAATTTGTGGTTGTATTATATATTTCTGTGTTAGTATGTATGTTTCGGTTTGGCTGTAAACTGTTTTGCATATTATTGAATTTTTCCAGTTCTATTGCGTATTCTAACACTGTTTCAAATTCCGCTTCCGCTAATGAAATTTGAAGAGCTACTTCTCGTTCTCTTAAACCAAGTTTAAAACATTTTATGGCCTGCTTTTCGAGTTCGTGCAACCCGGCAGAACAACTATCACTATAACCACATTTTAAAAGTAAAGCCTTTGCTTTTCTTAATAATCTGTTGATTTTATCTCCGAATTCGGTAACAGATTCGTGGGTACTTTGAACCATTAACCCCATTTTCCCATACAACTCAAAATAGCTAGAGTCTTCCTTTAGTCCTCGGGAAAGATATTTATAAAGTTCTTTCAAACTTGTGAAATTAATACCACTTATAAGTTTCAGGGCGTTGCCCGACAACCGTGTCCTAACTGACTGTAAAAAGTGGGTTCTGTATTCGCTTGGTAGGGTGTGGTACGCGCGATCGCATTCATGCTTAAAATTAAAAAATTCGTCTTCCAGTCCATCATGCATTTCACCATTGTATTTTGGTATATTTTTAACTCTGGTTGTTATCATATTGTACTCTTCGTCTAATTTATTATTAAAACTAGGTACATCGGTTCCACTATTCGTCATTTTTAAATTTTTCGCGTCTTTTAATTTATTGTTCAAATTTCCGAGAGCAGCAATTTCCGAATCTACCCTTTCTCTTAAATCTATATCTTCGTCCAGAGTTACCGACTCCAGATTAAGATTCTCTAAACTATTTGTTTTCTTTTTTATAACGGCTTCGCGTGATAAATCGCGTACAATTTCGAATTCGTTATTTAATATATTTAAAGTAGAATTTGATGGCTTACCTTCTGAAATTTTGTGTGCTGCTTTATTTTTTCGACGGTCGTCAATAGCTGAACTACAGGATAGATTTCGTTGTCTAGTAGCTGAACTGCTTGCTTGCTCCGTTTTACTAGACTCTGACATTTGTTAAATAAAAGTATTAAGCTGCTTTCAGTTTTTTGTATATCGTCAATAGCTACACTGAGATAGATAGATTCCTAGTCTCTTGAAGATTTCTTGTCAGTAAAATTTCTTTGTGGTAATTGACAGCTTTTTCTAGCTCCGGAACGTTTATTTCAATTGTATAATATTTTGTACTTGTACTTTTGACTGATGACTTGATACTTTTGAATTTTGATAACTGTATGTTATATAACTTTAAAAACTGTATTTTGAACTTTTAGCTTGTTCTTAAAAATTGTTTATAAATTTTTACTATCACCCACTTAACAATTATTTTATTTTATTATAGAATTATTAAACTTATTATTCTGGTTTTAGTTCGAACCACTTTAAAACCACAGGTTAATACCGGCCGCGCCAAATTGTAAAGTTATTTGTACAAGAACATATATATAGGTACAGTTGTATTCAACTTGTTGTACCAACAGTGTTTGTGGTTCCTTACCTGTGGATGGTTCTCAATAATTATTGATTAAAACACTTTAGATTCACTTAGTTAACTATAAATAACATTAACTATTAATATTAGTTTTATTATTATTTTTATAGAAAAAGTTACAACTTAAAGATTTATTCGAATTAATTGAATCACTGATTAGATTTCGGACAACTTAAATTTACACTTTAAAACTAAACTAACTGTACTTCTTCGAAAACAAAAAATCAACTCTCCTCCTCAAAAACTAAAAACCAATTATTTATAATATTTTATTTACCCAAAATCAACAAAAACTCAACAAAAATTGATGTATGCAATTTTTGCATAATTAACAATTTAACGAATTTAATTATTTATACAATTTTGTTGATTTTGGATAATTTAAATTTTTAAGTAATTTCTTAACCTATATTGTTACTGTTAACTTAACTTAACCTATATTGTTAATTTTATAGTATAAACCAAAGGAGATTTATACAACACCAAGTCTATATACGATTGAAAGCCATGATTAGTTGTTATTCGAACTTGTGATTCAAACTTACAGGTATTCGGAGCCTCTCCACCATGTTGTTCAATTTTGAAATGAATCCAAAATTTCAATTTTCGAGTTAACCTATATCATATACCAAAGTTTCATCAAGATCCTATGACCTCATTTTGTCATCCAATAAACCACACACCCATTTACCATGTCATCAACGGTCCAATTGATAAGCGGATATGTAAACAAGAAGCCGCTCTCAATAACGTCAATAATGGCTTGATATAAAAATTGTGGTAGAGAGCTTCAAAGGACATGTTGGTAGAAGTACAGTATTTGAAACACATATCGACCCCTGATACAGCTCGAATTTAACCTGTATAGCAGCAGTTTCTGTATAACGGATAGTAGAACAAGCTTCTACAATTGGTGACCATGACATCAACACGTTAGTTGCAGAGGAACTACAAGCTGATATTTACAATTTTAAAGGCCCTGTGTATGGAAACTTGTACGTTAATTAACGTACCAAGAAAAAAGGTACGTTTCTTATCAAACTTATAATTTTTTTATTTTTATTTGGAGTCAATATAAACCAAAACATATAATTTCCCATATGTACTACGCCTATTTTTGAATTTGCAACAAACAACATATTAAAAAAATCAACAATTAAATGAAAATTTACCAAACAAGATAACGGGCTTAAGCATCAAGTAATATAGTCGAGGAAAATTAGGTTTTAACTTCTAAGTCCTCAGGGACAGCTCCGATTTTGATGATTTTTTTTTTAAAATGTGTGTTTTTATATATTATTTGAAATCAGAAACATTACAATGTGCGCAATTAAATATTTATATTGTTTAAATAATAAAAACATAATTTATGGAGAGAAAAAATTTGTCACGGTATTTTTTAACTTTTAAATAGTAAAATTTAAAAAATTTGTTTTGTTTTCTTTTTTAATTTTTAAAAGCTTTAAATTATACGAATATTGTAAGAAAAAAATTGTAAACAATTATAAATTATTTTGTATTTATTTTACATTTAAATATGAAAATATATAATTCTAAATTCAGAAAGTGTAAACTATAAATTCAGGAAATTCGATCATTTTAATTCGATGATTAAAGGGCAGAGAAGTCCCCATATAATGAATAAGCATTTCCATAATCCCACAAAAAAAAATAAAGTCCTTTTTTCATATAATTTAAATTATATGAGTTGAACATGTATGATTCATAGTAACATAACTCTCTCAATTTTAAAGTTACAACTTCCATTAAAAACTCGATTTATAGGTTCTTTCAAAGCTATAAGATGATATATATTCCAACATGCCTATACCCTTCACCTTCATGTTGTTAAGGGTTGAACGACTCGAAAGGAGTGATCCGTGCACTATAATGCAAACTTGAAACAGTTATATCTTTGGTATTTTTAATCCCACAGAAAATAAAATAAAACCAATTTTTGGTTAAGAAAAAACCTACGTTTTTGTCTGGAGAATTTTTTTACGTATATTTGTTAGTTTTAGAGTTATTTTGAACAGAAGGTACTTTCTTAGGAAATTTGAAAATTCATTTTTATTATTATCAAACTTTTTTCGGAAAATACGTATTCTAATCTAGCAAAACTTCTGGATCACATAGGTAACACTAAAATACAGCTAGTTGTAAAGGGGCTATGGCCTATGGTCAATATAAATTCTATTAGGAATGACCGAAATTTTAACGCTGAGTTTCTATTTTGAAATCGAGATGCCCGCATCATAGCTTGGTTTTTTTTTAATGCAAACGACTTGAACTAGTGCCCATTTTAAACGTCTTTCCAATCATTACAAAAAAGTATGACAGTTTTGTCCGAAAAATGCATTACTTTTCGATTATTTAACGTTGAATTCTTCGAACCAAGTCGTTAAAAAAATGTCTCGTCATCGAACTATAACTTGCTTCATTTTGGACCTACAACCCTCATAAAAACAACAATCTCTTGGTTTTTTTAAGTTTCATTTTTGTTGATTACCAAATTTTTGAGAGAACGCTAAGTTTAAGAGTTATTTTCGAAAAACTATCAAAAACCATGCGTTTTTCAACGAACAATATAAGTTTTCAATCGCAAATAACTCGAAAAATATCGATCTATCGAAAAAACCTTATACAACATTCTAAACTTCAAATGTGTCCTTTTATCTATTTTTGGGGTTACTTTGAGTGAAAAATATTCCGCCCTCGAGAAGGGGTGGAATCCACCCCAGGATATAAGGGCACATCAGCGCTATGGCACTTTTGTTCCTTGAGCCATTCCTAAACTACTCACCAAATTTTATGTTAATCGGACAAGGTTCAAAGAATTCGGAGCGGAAAACGTGTCTGTTCGTAAAACTCAGCAAAGTCTCTATATTAATGACAAATGTATATACAGAAGTTAGACACAGCGTGTACATATTTTGCTACTCTTATAATACCATATTTTTATGTTATTATTAAATGAAACTTTCTATAAATTTGAACATAACAATTCTTTTATTGCATAAATTTTGTTAAAAAAATAATTTGTTCATAAATTTTGTTTATATTGTTTAAACAACATAAATATTTAATTGCGCACATTGTAATGTTTCTGATTTCAAATAATATATAAAAACACACATTTTAAAAAAAAAATCATCAAAATCGGAGCTGTCCCTGAGGACTTAGAAGTTTTACGGATTTTGAAGCTAATTTTCCTCGACTAATATTTTAAAAATCTTTCACCAGACATTTAGCTCTTTCTCCGCTAATGGTTTAAATATCAAATCTTTCGATACTAGAGTGCTGTATCTGATCTGGTCTTCATTTTGAATTACGATAACTATTTGCGTTGCGTCAGACAATAAACTTTCAAAACAAAACAATAAACTTTCAAAACAAGACTTTCTTTCAAAATTTGGCACTATTGTCGACCTCAAGCGTAAGCACTTGTTTGATGAAAAAACATCTCTTACGGTGAAAACTATTTTATCGAATGGTAAAACGCTAACACCGAGACCGTTTACCATAAACGCAACATATGAACTCATTATCCAAGAGCTACCCTCTCTTACAATAGACCCCAGATATTAGGGCACAGTAGAACACAATGTGGTGTAACGTAGGATATTCTCATAAATCATATTAAACCCAATTTCTATTCTCTTTTCCATTCAATCAAAATATATTTCCATCATTCCATTTCATTTTTACAATCATAACAATTTAAAAAATTTTCAAATCATACCGAACAGTCCAAATTCAAATATCACAGCAAATAGATAAAAGAACACATCATCTATTTTTTTTTAACGAACAGATTTTGTGCTCAAGTTGCTTCATTTTGTTTTTGCTGAATATGAAGTGTCAAAAAAACAAAACACACATTTTAATTTTGAATTTAATTTTTCAATTCATTCCATGTTCATTTGTCGAACAACACAAAGTTTAAAAATTGGAAAGAAAATTATTAGAACAAAAAGAAATGTTTTTTATTATAACTAATAAATAAATAAGATTTCAATAAAAGTTATAAACTTGAGTCACATATTTTCATATTAACAAGTTGTGTAATTTATTTAACAGGAGAAAAATTATTGAAGATCCGGTTTATGAATAAAGCTGTGAAGGTGGCTATGGTAAAGGTTTATATTAGAAAAGTGATTGAAGAACCAGTTTATGAATAAAGTTGTGAAGGTGGCTGTTGTAAAGGTTTATATTAGAAAACTATTGAAGATCCGGTCTATGAAAGAAGTGGTAGAAGTGGCTGTTGTGAAGGTTTATATTAAAAGAGTTATTGGAGATCCGGTCTATGAATAAAATTGTAATATGGTGGCTATGGGGAACGTTATCATCAAACAACAATGGAACGATCAAACCAGATAAGACTTTTCTTTTAATTTTATTACTATTGTTATTATTGTATTTGTATATATATCATCTTTCTTTTGGATTTCATTAGTAATCGTTAACGATTGCCTAAAATGTTAGGTTAAGAGGTATAATATTTGGGAGATTCTAAAGATTTAAGATTCGTATGGGGATGAAAGGTTACAGTGTTTCGTACGTATTTCCGTCTTTAATTATTATCAGTATTAGTATAGTGAGTGGAAAAGGTCCAATCTAACAGTGGTGCATCGAATAATCACTGAAAAACGTATTCCTTTTCCTTGATCACGTCGACTGGAGCCTCAAAAGTATATCATTGCCAAGAATGAGTTTAATTATTGGTTCAACTAGGATTAGTAAAGCCTTCTTCCTCATATGTATTCCTAAAAAATGAGCCAAATGGTTGGATGCCTTGGAAGCCGTTTTAATGCGGTTACGGTCCCACATCGGTATCTTATAACTCCTCGTATTCGAGATTTTTCAATGCAGCTGTATATGGTCGTACAATTTTTTCAAAAATTGATCTAGTTCATACTTATCACCAAATACCTGTAGCCGCAGAAGATGTACACAAAACTGCAATAATGGTTCCATTTGGTTTCTTTTAGGTCATTTGAATACTTTATATTCTGAGTAACGTGGCACAGACCTTCCAACGTTTCATGGTCGAAGTTAAAGAAGGGATGGATTCTACTTTCATGTTCATTGACGATATTTTGGTGACCAGTAAAAATGCACATAAACACCAGAAACTTTAACGCATTCCTTTCAAAAGGCTTACTGATTTCGATCTTAATATCAAGCTGTCTAAATGTGTTTTTGGGTGTTCATACGCTAAATTTTCTAAGCCATGAGATTTCGGCAGATGTTATACTAACATCTTAGCTTCGAATTCTGACTGTCAGAAAATTTCCTCAGTCAACATCCGTTCAACAGGCTCAGCGGTTTGTGGGTATGGTAAATCGTAACCATAGGTTTACACCAAAATTGGCAGAATTACAAGCATCAGCTCACACCCACCTCGCCGCCCTTATAAAACCAGGCAAGAAAGTAAAATTTTCTTAAACTATTGAATCCTTGACATAAAGGGTCGCAAGTTCACTTTGTTTACTGACCATAAACCTCTGCTACTGCTACTACATCCAAAACGGAACGTAGTCTGAGACAGGCTCATCATTTGGACTATGTGACGCAGTTTACCACTGATATTAGACATATATGAAACGAAACAGAAAAGGAAACGTTGTGACATATATACTTTTACAATCATATAAGGAAATAGCTCTTTGTCTAACCGAGTTGGATATCTCTCAACTCATTCATCTTCAGGAGTCCGATAAAGAACTCTAGGACTTGTTGGTTGTTTAAAAGACAGAAAATATTAAGTTCAAGCTTGAAGTTATCTCTTGTGAGCACGCTCATAAGCCAATTTGGTGTGACAGACTACCTCAGGAAAACCTCGTCCGTATATCCGACGAATTAAGACGCAATATTTTTAATAATTTACATATTTTGTCCCCCCCCAAATGTTATTATTTTTTATTATTTTGACCTAAAATATATCTGGCATGTCAACGATATCCAAAATAACCATCATACACGGAGCGAATTTGGTAGGTTCGACATTCCAATCGGTCGGATTGCTCATATCCATATAGACGTCGTAGAGCGTCTGTCTTCTTCTTTTGGATTTAAATACATGTTAGCTACTGTCGACCGTTTTACTAGATAACCAGAAGCAATTCCAATTGTTGGTATGTAAGCAACAACTGTAGCTAGATCCTTAGTTGAACAGCACATCTTCCGATTTGGAGTACCGTTGTAGACTACCACAGATCAAGGTGCGCAATTTGAATCTGGGTTATCTTAGGAATTAGTAAGCATACTTGGATCTCACAAAATTCGGACAACAGCTTCCAATCCTAAAGCCAATGGAACAGTGGAAAGGTTTTATGGACAGCTGAAAGTTTCTTTACTTTATATATATATGCATATATATATATATATATATATATATATATATATATATATCCCAAGTAACAATTCTTACAGCTATAAGTGTCGTGACGCTGTACTAAAGCTCTAAAAAAGAACCTATGTTGCTAGTGGTTCTTTTACGTTGTAGAGTGATACTTGAAGCTCTAAAAACAGTTAATGTTGCTTTATGAAGGAGTTTCTACAAACTCTTAGCTCTAATAAAATGTAGAGCAGGAAGTAGCTATATTAGCTTTACATTAGCATAATTATCTTATTTAGAGCTTTAAAATCAAAGTAGTACAGCACCACTTGTTGTAGACCTATAAGCTCTATTTCACCTTTGCAACAGAAAAACAAGGTATTATAAAGCTTTATTAAAGCTATTAGCATTATTAAATCTAACTCTAGTAAAGTGTCAACGTATGTTTACATACAGTTTGTTTATAATTAAAAAATGCAACAAAAGAGCTCGTTGTTTCTTTTTACGTTAATTTAGAGTTTTTGCAAGTATATAAATCGTTACTAAAACTCGCAGCAACATTTCGCATGACATGACATTTTAATATAAATAGAGAGAGAGAGATGCTCTATCTATGTTTTGTTGCATAAATGCGTTAGTATATAATCAACTTATTTTGTTACAAAGCAAATAGCTTTATAAAGAAGTAGCATGATTGAGGTAGCTCTATATTTAAATATTCTATTACAAGTAGCGTTATAAAGGATTAATATGTATCATGAAGCTCTGTATTGGTGTGACTTGTCATCATCTTCGTTTTTATAAAGATGGAGTGGAAAATTTATCGCCATAATGACCAAAAATGTTTTAATAACCATTTTTGATAACTATGTATTTTGAATTTATCACGTATTACGATAACTGGATTTTTGTTGACGACCATTTATAACTTAGAATAAGTTTTAAATTTTAAATATAAATTCCGCAAAATAAATTCATTTGACATAACCTGAAACTGTCAAAAATGCTACAAAAAATTCATAATTGTATAACAATTATTTTATTTTCCAGAAATTATACAATATTTACTAAGGGCGCATTAAAATGTGGGTCTTATATTATCAGGTTTTACCATAAAAATTAATTGGCACCTAAAATTCCCTTACATATTCAAAAACAACAGAATTATATTATTTATTTAATATATTATTTAATTTATTTCCGCGACAAATAATATATAAAACTTGAGAAAATTAACACCAACATATTTTGGAACCAGTCGAATATGTATTAGTTTTATAATTAAAAAATTTTATTAAAAGAAACTATTTGTATTTGTTTTCAAAAGAAAACGTCAAAATTAATCCTGATAGCAACTCTTAAAAACTCTAACACACAGATGTTATATAGCTAAAATAGCTCTATTATATATTATTAAACCACTTGTTTAGAGTTATCTGAAGGAGAAATAAGCTGTAAAAGTAGCAAATTTTGCATCATAACAGCTCTGTTAGAGCTGTGGCAGCGCTACTTCAGCAAAATATAAAGCTATCAGCTCTATAGTTTAGCTCTAGAGCACTGTGAGAGCTTATATAAAACTGAAATTGTTACTTGGGATATATATATATATATATATATATATATATATATATATATATATATATATATATATATATATATATATATATATATATATATATATATATATATATATATATATATATATATATATATATATATATATATATATATATATATATATATATATATATATATGTGAAGTGAATTTCAGTTTTGGCTATCACAGTTGCAGCTTCTGTATAACGTATAGTAAAAATTCAATTCAAGATCTATAGCCAAATGAAAACAACACACGAACCTGGTGCGCTGGCATTTTGACGATCCCACTTTGAAGCCCTACTAAATTGGAGAAAATAAAATCCAATATATTCGAACTTTTGGTACACTAAGTAAAGAGATTTATGTCTTTTTACCTCACATTAGCATAAGTGGAAGCCATCATAAACGAACTGAGCTGAACAATTTCAAATCAAAATGCGCCAATAAAATACTTATAGCTGAGACACAAGCTGAACTCGCTGTTGTTCCTCGGAGAGGCAGATCCAGACAACGCTGGGACTAAAACACGCTATAAGCTCCAATTTTGTGACATGCACTCAGAAACAATTGACAAGTAGTTTGAGGTATCACATTTTGCTTTTTTGGCCAAATTCTAACACGGAGGAAAAATTCAAAAGTCATAAACTTTGTTGAAAACTATGCGCCCAAAATCTTAGGCACAACTTTTTTCGAACATGTTTTAAAATGACAGTTTGAATGTTGTCCATTTCAGCGACTGTAAGTGTTGAACTTTTAAGTTTATCAACCAGAGTAGGTTATTAAAATTACGCTCCGTATTAGCTACAGGAGATGGGATTCGGAGTATTTCTTTCGGAGTTTTCAAAACAGCCAGGCCTAAAGTCAGTCAGACTTCAAATCACCGTCAATAATAAATAAGGCAAGTGAAATATTTGAGTTCAAAATAAATTTTGTTGCCCTGGAATTTTTGTTATGAATGGATCTTCTTATTGCTTCTAAACCTTGTGATGAGTACCTCAAGCATTTAGAAACAGATTTGAACATCTTTCTGACAATAGTCTCGCTCTCAACTTTAACAAATTCATCTTTGCTATACCAATGTTGATTTCCTTTGACTTTATATTAATTCAAATGAATTTAAAATTACTATGAACAGCTTCCGATTCCGAAACCCTCGTTTTCTATGGTATTATCAATTTCTATCATCGATTCACACCTCTCGCGGAGTGAAATTAAGCTAAACTTAATAATTTTCTGAAAGGATTTAAAAGTAATGACGGGTAAATCAGTGGTCTTAAGATGCTATTTAAGCTTTCAAACTGTGGGACAGCTTATGGAGGCAACAACTATTTTCTATCTCTCACACACTCCCCATCTTGCGGTAATAGTTGACGCGCCTAATAAAACCCTTGGTTCTGTCGTCCAAAAAAAATTGAAAGCACTTGAATACCTCTTAGTAACTTTTCTGTTTGACTAACAAGCTGCAACAAAAACAAAGCGCTCAGGATCAAGAACTTCTTGCATTTTACCCTACAATTTGCGTGAAGGTAAAGACATTTCGATAGCATCAGTATATTTGCGACGAATATTCAACATAAATCTGGTCTTGTTGATGTAGTTGCTGGCATGCTGACACACATTGTTTCTTGGCATTAATTTATCGGTTAAGAACGTAAAATATATAGTGAGCTAATATTCATAAAAAACTTTAATTAATGGCTAACCAATGTTATAAATTTCACGTAGTTCTAATTATATAATATTAAAGACAGCTGTAGTATCCCAAAAATCATAAATTCTGTAGTACGAGAAAAAGTAAAAAAAATTTTTACCGAAAGTGACAAAATGGAAGTTATGACACAGAACTGTTGTGGACCATACTATATGCTTAAGTATCAAGTTCCATCTAATGCGATTATCAGGTACAAGTGCGAATAAGATTTTTAAAAAACAGGTGCCCCAGGGACCACCACCACTTTGTTCAATATAGCTCAAAAACTAATCAGCTCCTGCCCATACATATTTTTTTTTTTTTAATAAAATGTGTTGTGTAGTAGGAATTACAATATGTATCACAATAACACATAAAAACCTTTTAAGACCAAGGTCCCACAACAACATACGTTCAAAGGTGTTGATGGACGTAAATCTTCCTCTTTTTTTATTTTTATACCTTTTGTTAAAGAATGAATAACTAAACAAAAAATCCTATCACTGACAAAATATGACATAGGCCAATATTTTATGATAGAATAGAGAAAATAAAAGTAAATTAAAAAGTAAATAGCAAATTTTTACAAAAATTTGCTGAAACAAAACAAAAATGTACTTGCCAATAATCCAGCCGGTTGCATATTCCTCGATCCTGTTACGCACTGTCTTTCCTAAAGATTAAAGCACACACATAGTTATATGAAGGCTCATTTCCTTAAGAAAGCTATAGCGTCTCATCATCAAGGATTATTTCACAGCTAAGATTGAGGGTGCTACCGTTGACTGAATACAGTTCATCCGCCACCACCCCTAAGATGTCACCTTGGCTAGTGATACCTCACTGCTATTGCCAGTGGTATGTGATATCTCACACTGAGAAAATTAATATGGTTACCCCAAACATATTCTGCTGGTAACATGTACATGTTTAGAAAATGACAAACATGTAACATGTTTACTTGAACCATTGTTATTGTGTTTACTATAAACATAATATGATCAAATAAAACATAATCAGTAACCATACTATTTTGCCGTCAATCATGTTGTTTTAACATAATATAGTGTTAATATATTATGCTTACCGCAACTATATTTTAGAAACATTATAAGGTTCTATCAAACATATTATTAAAAAAATTATATTTAGCGCAAGCATATTATATGTGGAATAACTTTACTCTTCTTATTTTTATTATTTTAATTTCTTCTTATTTCTTTCTATTTCTTCTATTTTTAACCGACTTCAAAAAAGAAGGAGGTTCTGTGTTTCATTGTGGGTTTTTTTTCATGCATGCAATTTCTCAAAAACGGCTCGTTCGATTTGGATGATTTAAATTGTATTCTATTTGGGTTTATTCCGAGAGGGTCTTATAATTTTTTTTATGATGTGAAAAATACCGTTATTCAGAAAATTGGAAAAAACCATATTTTTTATGCATTTTCGTTGATTTCGTCACAACATATTATTCTGTTTGGGTGTTGTGGGCAGTATTATATTGCTTTACTTGTCGAAGTTATCGTAAATAATTTTCTATGACGGGAAATATGTATGCCGTTTGTGCCAAAAATCGCAAAACCATAATTAATAGATTGTCACTGATGAAAGCTTTTCCGACATTTGAAGTTATTACTTTTAGAACGCTTTCTAGCCAACATTTGCTTTATGACTACACTAAAAATAAAAAATAAAAAGCTTTTAAAAAAAAAATAGAACCGACTTCAGAAAAAACAAAAGAGGCACAAAAAAGTGAAAAATAACTCAATTGTTGCTTTTAGAAACAAAAATACTTTACATTTTGATTAATTTAATTTAATTATACCTTACTTTAGACAAAAAATTACGCTATTAAGCAAAGTTATTATATTGAAATAGTTACTTTTTATTATAATTATTATAGTTGTTATAATAGTTATTATATTTTAAAAGTTATTTGTAGTACAAAACTGTTCGAAATCGGTGCCACATTGACGAAAAACCGACTAATATGTCTCGGGCTTGGCACCGATTTCCAACAGTTTTGTACTACAAATAACTTTTAAAATATAATAACTATTATAACAACTATAATAACTATAATAATTTATTTTAATATAGTAACTTTGTTTAATAGCGTAATTTTTTTGCCTATAGTAATTATAATTAAATTAAATTAATCAAAATGTAACGTATTTTTGTTTCTAAAAGCAACAATGGAGTTATTTTTCACTTTTTTGTGCCTCT
Source organism: Diogma glabrata (assembly GCA_963693315.1). Lineage (NCBI taxonomy): Eukaryota > Metazoa > Arthropoda > Insecta > Diptera > Cylindrotomidae > Diogma > Diogma glabrata. Next base: position 192,252,101 of record OY856187.1, on the reverse strand, counting down.
TTTGTTTTTTCTGAAGTCGGTTCTATTTTTTTTTTTAAAAGTTTATTTATTATTTTAATTTAGTCTTATTATTTTTACACAAAAATTAAGAAATGGTTTTTTATTTTATGTAAATAGATATATTTAAATGCAATAATTTTTTTATTTTAATTAAATTTACTGGCTTAAATTCACATTTCCCAATAACGATAAAAAATAACACACGAAAAAAAGTACTAAACTCAACGAATGTACGAGACTAAATGAACTGAGCAAGTTGTTTAGATCTCTTCTAAACAATTCCAAACATGTTATGTTTGGCTAAGAGTACATATACATTTACATGTATACATATACATGTTCGGTTTTCAAACATTATATTTTTGTGTCCATTATATTTATGGTCGTAACAAAAATAACATATTTGGAAATCTTATTCAAACATAATATATTTGATTAAGAATTTAAGAATACGAAACATAATATGTTTGATTATGAATACTAAACATAATATGTAGGAATTCAAACATAATATGTTAGAATTCAACGTTAAAGTGTTATTTTCTATGTTCTTAAACAAATTCAAAAATGGTATTCAAAATAAAATTCTGAATAATATAATAATAATGGCAAACAAATGCATATATGTCCTTCCATGAAATGTCATTTAATATGTTATCTTTTATACGGTTAGATAATAAATTGTTATAAGTTCAAATAAAAGTTATATTTTTCAATTTTAAATATGTATCTGAAAAAATTAAAGAACCAAAAATTTCATTTATATTTAAATATATTTTATTATTTGCATAGCAATCATATTAAACATAATCATGTTTAAATTGAACTTTAAAGACAACATATGTTATTTGGCATCATATTATAGTTAATTTTACTATAGCAAGATAAGGAATGTTTGTAACAATAATAATTAGTTTTGTTCGAAACCAAATTTGTTTACAATTATATGTTTCTAAGAATCATAATTCTAGTAACCATAATTTAGGTAGATTTTTTAAACATGCCATATTTGTGACAAATTTAATATAGTTAAAATAAACATATTATTGTACTATATTTAAACTATTATGTTTAAAAATTAAAATTTAACCATATTAAGGTTTACTGAAACATGTATATATTGGTCGCAAACATGTCCAAACATGTTTTTTTTCTCAGTGCACGTTAACTCGTATGTCAATAGCAGGGACTGGAGTACGCGGGGTTGTCACACCCGTTGATCAAAAATAAAAAAAAATTTCAAAACAATAAAAACTGATCCCTCCATGCGGACTTGGGTCGGACTCGGATCTTTTTCTAAAGTGTCATCAAAATTCATCCACGAACGAATGATGCATACTCCCAATAAACATTGAAAACATGGTGAAAAAATCACCTGTTATATCGTGGACCCCCATTGGACCCTTTATCCAATGTACTCCAAAATATAACGAAATCATTCTCATATTATTTGCAACCTTTTACCAACGTCTCATGAAAATCGATGAATAATTATAGACTACAGTAGGGATAAACAACTGACTTTTTAACCGGAAGTGAAAAACCAAAATTCGGAATGCAGAGCTGTTACAAAAAATTCTTTAAGTAAATATTCCTGGAAAAAATTCAGAGTTTCCTGAAGTGAGCGGCTCTAACAAAAAAGCTTGCAAAAAATGGGCTACTGGAAAAAATTTTCCAAAAATATTTATCAGTACTACAAAAAACTACAAACGATGCCGAAAAATCTTGTATAATTGGATTATCCAAATTATCACTGTGGGTAGGGCATTATCACCTGATTCACCTGTTTTAACGATTTAAGTGTTATTTATTACAACTGCAAACAAAAAAATCTTGTTACAATCATCTACGTCGTTTGTAGTTTAAAAAAATATTTTTGTTCGAGTTCCACAATATATGTTCGGGTTTCAAGTTCACACAGCGCCAACGGATAAATTTGCGAACTTGATCCATTCTGCCTTAACAGCCAAATTTTGTAAAGGATTTCTCAGTGACGGACCAACTCCGCTAACAAAACCGGGAAAAAATACTTTCATGTATGGTTAGATAATGACGAAAACCAATATTTTAAAATTTTGTCGTTGTTGATTGTATTTGTGGATCTGTCATTGTGACGGACTACCTGTGGTGAATGTCAACAGCAACAAAGATAAATGATAACAATTTTGGTTGGACAAGGAGTATAAAATAATGCAGATCTTTCTCATCGTATGAGATCGGTTTTAGAGTAATTAAAATAAAAGATAACAAATTTTACCAAAAAAGCAAATATAAATTTGTTGAGTATAATTATACGCAATCACCACCTATTAGTTTTAAAAAAAGCAAAAGAAGTTTAAAAAGAATATCATATTGTTCTCTAAAATTATTGGAAAATAAAAATGTTTTAAGGTTCTTTTATTTAAACCATTCATTGTTGTCTAAAAATTATTACTAAATTTATATCTACAGTGAAATTCACTTATAACGCCCTCGGTTATAACGACATTTCGCCTATAGCGTCATAAAATCAAAGTAATGGTTGAACTTGCCTTTGTTCCTATGTAAATATATTCGCTTAAAACGACTCCGGTTATTACGACATTTCTGATATAGCGACTAATTTTGCAGTAAAATTTGTACAGATGGAAGTACAGACTGTCCGCTTATTGCGACCGATAATTTCAAAAATAAAAACGTTTTTTTAGATATGAGAAAAATAATTATGATTTATTTTAGATTTTTGAGATCAATTAAACTCAAGTAAGTAAAGAAGTAATTGGAATTTTTTCAATTCAAAGGTATGGTTTGAAGTTTTTCAGAAAAAAACTCCAATTCACATTTTTCGTGTTTCGGTTCGGATTCGAACCTACCCTCGTCAGTGCCCGACTCGAATCCTTGGGCAGACACGCTATCGATTACGCCGTTGAGGCGATGACAATTTCAAAGTTGAAACTTCTTCATCACTTATTTATTTTACTTAAGTTGAATTTTTCCACTGTCATTAGACTCCATATTATGGAAATGTTTTTACATTATATGGGATTTTTTGCATTAAATTTCTAGACAATACTTTGTGTTAATTCATAGAATGGGGAACATTTCTATTCTAATTAACATCCTAAGTCACGTTTGTATAGTCATTATTGATTGTTTTCAATCAATGTGAAATCAATGGCTGACACTTGGTCAAATTGTAGTTCTACATGTATTAACATTAGACTACATTAAGGAAATTTAAATTTATTTTAGATTTTTGAGATCAATTAAACTCAAGTAAGTAAAGAAGTAATTGGAATTTTTTCAATTCAAAGGTATGGTTTGAAGTTTTTCAGAAAAAAACTCCAATTCACATTTTTCGTGTTTCGGTTCGGATTCGAACCTACCCTCGTCAGTGCCCGACTCGAATCCTTGGGCAGACACGCTATTGATTACGCCGTTGAGGCGATGACAATTTCAAAGTTGAAACTTCTTCATCACTTATTTATTTTACTTAAGTTGAATTTTTCCACTGTCATTAGACTCCATATTATGGAAATGTTTTTACATTATATGGGATTTTTTGCATTAAATTTCTAGACAATACTTTGTGTGAATTCATAGAATGGGGAACATTTCTATTCTAATTAACATCCTAAGTCACGTTTGTATAGTCATTATTGATTGTTTCCAATCAATGTGAAATCAATGGCTGACACTTGGTCAAATTGTAGTTCTACATGTATTAACATTAGACTACCCAAGTAGCAATTTGGTTTCTTTAAGAACCCTATAAACATTTATGTAGTATCCTAATCGAGGCATTTGACGGTTCAGTGCAACACCGTAAATATGTATTCAACCTTTATAGAATATAAAAGGGCGAAAAATATTATAATGTATAAGACCTTACTCAATATCATTTTTTTGACTTGTATAAACCTTTCCAAACAATTTTAACGAGGATTTATGAAGGCTTTCGCGCTACATTAATCCCTGTTTAATTTATTTGGGCATATACTCAAGAATATTTACAGAAGTACCTTAGAATATTTTACAAAGCAACTATAGAGGAAAAAAATCAAAAATTAAATATTTTACAATTGCGCATAACAATGAAATACAAAAGAATATCAGTGCTTTAAATTTTAAGTTTGAAATTTTTCTTAATTTGTTTGAATTTATTAATTTTTTTATTATTTAATATTTATTATACAATTATTATAAAATGTGCGGTATTCAGTACCCTTCCAGTTTGGAAGATATTCTAAACCTCTGACTGCACGATTAAATTCAACAGGCAGTTTGCATTTTTGAAGAAGTTGCGTTACCTGGTGTGTTGTTCTTGCAGGCCATTTTAAATCACCATTACGAAAATATCCATCTCTCCATCCCACCAAACATCGTTTCATAATTCCAAGATGGAGAAGATGTAATGAATCTCCGACAGGGAATTGATCTATCATGTTAAGAACTTCTAGTTGCAGTAAAGGAGATTCGTATCTATGATGTAAATCATATATTTTAGCCCTAAATTCTGCATCTGTTCGTTTTCCACAATGTGTTCGTGGAAAAATATTAGTATTACTGATATAATTATATTCCCCAATAGTAATACATTTTAAACACCCATGTTGACCATTAAAATTGGCGACACCTAAAACGAATACAGAAACTTTATAATATAAATATTTTTCTGTGAGGCAAATGATACCTTTTAAAAATGCACGAGCTGGAGAGTCACAAATAAAACAGTTGATACGTATCGATATGATATGATTATTTATTCTAACGCCGGAAGCCAAAATTTGCTTGAGTTCAGTTACAAAATACAATAAAAAGGCATTAACATCAGATGGTTTTGATTTTCCATTGTATATTCCAATAACCATGGGTTTTAGTTTGGGCATCTCAACTATATTAAATAAAATTGGCCAAAACTCATCTTTTGAGCTCTCAAAAATTGGCAAACCGTCGATATTAATGTTTAACGAAATACTCACTGATTCAGTTATCCCAATAAATGCATTTTCAAGACAATATTTTAATCCGTTGTGCCAATATTCGCCACCATTTCCAATTGATTGAAGTAAAACACTTTTTGGAGTTTCCATCAATGTACGTGGATCTTTTGGGATGAGATTTTTTCCTATGCGGGTGTTTATTAGCTCAATCAAGTTACGAAGAGCACTATGACTTATATTAAATCTTAGTGCCCACAATTTCAAGCCAACACGGAAAATCTCATCCTTCGAAATACTGTCATTTTCATTATTATTGTGCTTATTATCAACATATATCTTATTCGCATTCCCAAAGTTCGTATTCCCAAAGCATTCTGCATTAAATAAAATTTTGTTCACTTTATTTTTTATAAATAATTGATTGAAAATACAAACCATATTGTAATGAATAATAATCATCACCGGCGGACGACTCTTTGCTATCATTTTGTGTCAGTAAACTTTCTTTGTATTGTTGTTTGTTACTGTCGATAAAATTATTTCTTTTAGCAAAAGACAATACTGGATATTGCGACACATAATTATGCATTCGTTCTGCATTTTTTTTAAATTTACTGTGGTAATTTCCAGACCGTTTCATTTTTTTCCAATTTTCACAAAAGTAAATTTCGATATAAATAAATCAATACAAATTATAAACACTAATTTCTTTTATCTTAGTTCACTTATTTCATTTCATCTTATTTCGTTTCCGAGGTTTGCGATATCAACCACTTTAACTTCTCACTGGAATTGCTACATAAGATTTACACAAGCTTTCAAGTTAAAAGAAATGCACAACCATCCAAACCTCTGTAATACCTTCTTATAAGTTGTTGTGAAAATATTTATAGCATAAATAATTTCAGTTTTTCGTGCAATAATTTTTGATTCTGTTAATATTGTGTAACTTAGTTGGAAAAATACTTTTAAAAACACATTATAGAGTGTTTTTCTTCTATAATTATTTTGCTACGTTAAACATGTCTATAGAAGAATTATACAATATTTGGCTGTTATAATTTTAAAATTTGAAGTTAAAATGCTACTTGGGTACATTAAGGAAATTTAAATTTATTTTAGATTTTTGAGATCAATTAAACTCAAGTAAGTAAAGAAGTAATTGGAATTTTTTCAATTCAAAGGTATGGTTTGAAGTTTTTCAGAAAAAAACTCCAATTCACATTTTTCGTGTTTCGGTTCGGATTCGAACCTACCCTCGTCAGTGCCCGACTCGAATCCTTGGGCAGACACGCTATCGATTACGCCGTTGAGGCGATGACAATTTCAAAGTTGAAACTTCTTCATCACTTATTTATTTTACTTAAGTTGAATTTTTCCACTGTCATTAGACTCCATATTATGGAAATGTTTTTACATTATATGGGATTTTTTGCATTAAATTTCTAGACAATACTTTGTGTGAATTCATAGAATGGGGAACATTTCTATTCTAATTAACATCCTAAGTCACGTTTGTATAGTCATTATTGATTGTTTCCAATCAATGTGAAATCAATGGCTGACACTTGGTCAAATTGTAGTTCTACATGTATTAACATTAGACTACATTAAGGAAATTTAAATTTATTTTAGATTTTTGAGATCAATTAAACTCAAGTAAGTAAAGAAGTAATTGGAATTTTTTCAATTCAAAGGTATGGTTTGAAGTTTTTCAGAAAAAAACTCCAATTCACATTTTTCGTGTTTCGGTTCGGATTCGAACCTACCCTCGTCAGTGCCCGACTCGAATCCTTGGGCAGACACGCTATCGATTACGCCGTTGAGGCGATGACAATTTCAAAGTTGAAACTTCTTCATCACTTATTTATTTTACTTAAGTTGAATTTTTCCACTGTCATTAGACTCCATATTATGGAAATGTTTTTACATTATATGGGATTTTTTGCATTAAATTTCTAGACAATACTTTGTGTGAATTCATAGAATGGGGAACATTTCTATTCTAATTAACATCCTAAGTCACGTTTGTATAGTCATTATTGACTGTTTCCAATCAATGTGAAATCAATGGCTGACACTTGGTCAAATTGTAGTTCTAGGGTAGGTTCGAATCCGAACCGAAACACGAAAAATGTGAATTGGAGTTTTTTTCTGAAAAACTTCAAACCATACCTTTGAATTGAAAAAATTCCAATTACTTCTTTACTTACTTGAGTTTAATTGATCTCAAAAATCTAAAATAAATTTAAATTTCCTTAATGTAGTCTAATGTTAATACATGTAGAACTACAATTTGACCAAGTGTCAGCCATTGATTTCACATTGATTGGAAACAATCAATAATGACTATACAAACGTGACTTAGGATGTTAATTAGAATAGAAATGTTCCCCATTCTATGAATTCACACAAAGTATTGTCTAGAAATTTAATGCAAAAAATCCCATATAATTATGATTTATTTAAATATCAATTGATGGTCTTTATCATCTATATCTTTCCATTTTAGACATTTTTTTTATTTTGGTGATTTGGTTTACATTGTCGCAGTTTAAGCTAAGTTGATAAGGCGCTAGCCTTGTAACTCAAGGATGCCGGGTTCGATTCTCGACGGAGATCACTTTTCCTTTACATTATTCATAACGTGTGTTTTCAGGCCTGATCGTTAATTAATCGTGAATATATCGTATTAATCTCTGAATGTATAGTAAAAGATAACGTTCACCATGTTATCTGGGATATTCAAAGCTATTGGTTTATAAATGGTGGATTCAATGATTAATATGTTGATTTGATTAAAAATAACTATAAGCACTATATAGAAAAACAAACATTTCATTTAAAAGGCGTTTGAATTATAAGGAATAAAACAGAAAAATTGGGAACATTTGCGAAGTGTTGTTGGCGGGGTTTAAGCAACAGCAATTCAAAAATTGTTGCAATATCTGTTCAATATTGCAAAAGAAAACAGAAGAAATTGGATCGCTGCTAAATTCTGAATTCAAATGTATGGCAAGCTGAACTTTTCGCTTCCGTGAGAGACATATATTGTGCTTTCGAGCATAGGGTGGGATTTTTGATAAGTCAGCAAGTGTTGATGGAAGTGCATGTGACTAATAGGTAACAATCAGCGTAGTCGAAAATACTCGATGGCTACAAAGCAAATGAAATTTACAACGTCGCAAAAACGGATTTTTTATAAAATGACTCCAGAATAAAATTTAAACAATAAAAATGTGTTGGTTGAGAGCGAATATGAATGGCTTGTGATAGGAAAAAGTAAATCACCCAGGATTTTTAGAAACATAAAGGCTCTACAATTGGACAATACAGGAAATACAAAGGCCTAGATGACTGCTAATATTATTAAATATTTTTCAGAAAACGGGAAACCGAGTAATAGAAAAATTAACTGTTGGCCCTGCACATATTTACTTGAAAAATCTAAAATATATTTAGTTAGTGCTTATTCCACTTAACACGTCTTCTGCTCTTCAGTCGAAGGATAAGGATGTAATAAAATATTTTAAAATCACTATCGACAGAATTTTTTAATAAAAATTGTTAGAAATGGCAAATGACCATAGCACAACTCATTATAATGGGTAGATGCTATACAACAAGAAATCGTGTTAGTAAGTAAACGTCGTATTTCAATTTGATTTAGACATACCGAACTCTTGCAAATTGATGATGATGATGATACAGACGCTGTGAGTTACGATGCTGATGATATTCCATTAATCGGGTAGGTCAAGTTTTGCTCCTCGATAACAACTTCTGTCAGGAGTGATGAAAATTGGGATGTTTTTATCATGGTTGATAAATTTTTATTCACAGATGAAGAGCCCCATTAAAAGATACTGTCGACGATATTATAAATTTAACTAATATTAACGTATACCTTAACGTATAGAAGATATTCAAAATGAACCTGAAGATACCATAATTTTTTCGTCTCCAACAATTACAGATACATCTACTACCTTATCTACTGTCATTAAATTGTTTCTGATAAAAAAATTGAACACTTCGCATATTACGACATTCGGATGTAACGTCGGATTTTGATGTCATTTTCAATGCCGTTATAAGCGAATTACACTGTATATTCTTTTATTAAACAATAGGAAACAAAATATACTATATTTTGTAACGTAATAAGAAATGGTTTGTTTTTTTAGTGGTGAACTGATTATTTATTCCCATTTCTTGTTTTTTTGTGTTAGATTAAACAGAAGAAATAATATTTTTGATTTTCATAAGAAATAAATAATTCTGAAATTTGTTAGTGAATATTTCTTAAAATGTGTTAAGGATATTGACAATAAAAATAAAAAACATAAAGATTAAATAAAATCAATGTTTAGCTGATAAAGAATAAAACATTCTACACAAATCATATTTTGTATATCATCGAAAAAGACAATAAAGATTTATTTATTTATCATTTTGTATTTACCTTATAAATGGGAATTGTTTAATACACATAAAAAATGAATACAGCAATATATTATTAGCAATATATTATTATGAATACGATGTAATAATAACTCTAAAGAAAGTGCAGAAGGATCAACAATAACATGCAGCAAATTTTATATTATAGGCCATCTATCATCCTACATACCTTTTGGAAGTCACATAAACCAAACCACAAAAGTCATGAATTTAATGTCGTTTTCTTTTTGCCAGAGCAAAAAAAGTGATTTTTTTTTCATAAAAGAATATGAAAAAATTTCATCTAGTTTTGTAGTTGTGTTTGTGAACTACCATTTAATGTTTTGGTAATTAATCGTATTTAATTAAATAATTTTTATTAGTTTTTAATTTAAAACACGATTTAAACATAACATTTATTTAAAACAATAATTATTTCACTTTAAAAAAATAATAATAACTAAATGGCATCTTGTTTGTTTACAAATTTTGAGAGATGTGTATATGTATTTGTTCAACTTTATTGTATTTACAACTTGCTCTACGAAAAAATCTAGATTTATTTTCAGGGCAAAAAGATCACTTTTTTTGTCAAATATAATACGTAATATCAAAAAAACTTGATCTGAGATCAAAAATGGGCGTGTCAGAGCAATTTTTTGGGTAAAAAGAAAACGACATAATAAAGACCTTAAAGCAATTATTTAAAAGTATTTTTTTAGGTTAACTAATCTAAATAAATTAGAAAAATCAATAAATCAACACTTCATGAATAAAAAATTGACCTCTTTCGATAATGTTTGTCTCACCATTACGGCTACATATTTAGTTACTGACCAGGCATATAAATTTAACGAATGCCACGTTAAATATAATTGTCCTTAGTTTAATCAAAATGATACTTAATAAATTACCATTAGTCGACATGTTATACTTGCTTGTCCGTCATTTTTAGTTTAATGGCCAAAACAATTTAATACATCTCATATCAACTCGAATGCAAATTATCCATACACAAATAATAAAATATTTGAACATGCACGAAATATCTTTTATTAAATTTTATTTTAAATTTATGACGGTTAACAAAATATAACGACAACATAAAATAAAAAAAATTATATGAGAACATACATACATGTAACGGACGTAAGACACGTAATGTTGCTTTTTCAAGAAATAAAAATAAACGATGGTAAATCCAAGAAGAAAATACAAAAAATACTTTCTCTTACTATCTTTTCATGTAATTTTATTTTATTTTTATCTTTTTTGTTTTTTTGTTTAATAATAAGAATGATAAAAAAATTTTTACAAGAAATGCAATTTTTATTCAAATGAATTTAAATTTCAATGATATTGCAAAAAAATTTGTTTTTGATAAGAAGTTTATTATTATGGTTTTTTTTTAATGTAAGAAAGTTTGACTTCAACTTATGGACTTAAAGATACAAAACAAAAAAATTATTGACGTAGGTATGAAAAGTTCACCTTTTACTTTTTATAAAATTTGTGTGTAAATCTAGCCATAAAACAAGAAATTATTTTGAAAGAAAAAAATAATTTCGATAACAATACACCTATCCCCCGCTTTACACGGCACTCACTTAACACGTTTTCGACTTTACACGGTTTTTGAAATCAAAATTTCCAAAAAAAAAGTAAAAAAAAAGACAAATTTTGGTATTACATGCACTTATATCTACTTTATTTTAATTAAACCTTCTGGTATACCACTTATGATCATATACACACAAGTTGTAATTAAAACAAGAAAACAAGAAACTAGTAACATAAAACGCATTTGAGTGTTCAAAGCAAAATTTTGTAAATATATGTTGATATAAATCAGCAAAGGGATGTAAGAGATTCTCTATGTAAATCAGTTGATTTTAAGCAATAGATCGTTATTAGCTAGATACAAAATACGTAGGCGTATTAATGGTCATAGTTAATTTGTAAGTAAATAATTCTATCTGTTGACATACGAGTTAACGCAAGATATTACAACAGTGGCAATAGCAGTGAGATCTTATTCTATCCTATAATGAAATATTGGGGTCTGTCATATTTGATTAAATAATTAGATTTATTGTTTAGTTATCAATTCAAAAAAATTTAAAAGAACACAAACAATAAAAATTAGCGTCCATCAACATCGTTGAACGCATGTTGTTGCGATGACCGTGATGTTAAAAGTTTTTATTTGTTGTTTTGATACATATTGTAATTCCTACTACACAACACATTTTATTTAAAAAAAAAAAAAACAATGGAAAATAAATTAATGATATGGCTTGAAGACCAATATCAAAGACGTATTCCAATTGGTACCTATATCATAACTAGTAAGACTTTAAAATTTTTGGAATGTGAAACAGTTGCCATCTACTTAAATAGATCTACTCCATCTACTCAAATAAAATGCCGTTAAAGTTTAATAATGGTAAATCATGGTTGGTTCGAAATATTTACACACGGGCATTTTTTGCAAATATTTAAAATTAAAAAGCGCATTAAACTGATTTAGATACAGCACAACAGTATGTACCCACTAAAATTGACTGAAATTAATTCCGGTACAGTACATCTTACTGTCCTGCAGCCAAATTCTGTAACTGTGAAGCGGTGAAGCGTTAAAAATTCCATCGTTTCTGTTCATTCAAAAACTTATCACTTCACCGCTTCACAATTACAGAATTTGGCTGCTGATCAGGTTTTCAATACTAAAGAGTGATTAGGCTTAGGTGGCAAAGCGTCCAGGTAAAAAGGAATAAACAAATATTTCTATTTATTGGAATGCCAATACAAAAGCTTGGGTTAAAGCCACATTGTTCATTGATTTGTCTCATAACACTTACGTACCATAAGTAAACAAGTATTTAATCAAAATAATATTTAAGGTTCTTCTTTTACTGGACAATGCTCCATGTCACCCTCAAGATTTTCAGCTTACAAATGGATAAATTGTATTTCTACCCAAAATTAAAACTTCTTTATTGCAACCATTATACCAGAAGATAATAAATAATGCAACTACTTTCAACAACATGATCCGAATATTGAACTAGCTCTCCGACTTCTGCGAACTGTCAACGAACTTTTAAGTCAATATGAAGATGTATGCAAGATTTAGCTTAAAAGAAAGCACAATTATTAATTACAGATTTAACTTCCAAGTCGCACCGAACTGAATCAAGTTAAGTTAGGTTTGATTTAGGTCAACATGCTAGTATGTGCATGCGTAAATACTTTTTATTTTTCTGTGAATTTCTTATTCGTTATGTTACATGTTTCTTTTTGAAAATCAATTTAACTCTTATGTCGATATCTTATGTGATTAAACTGGTACTTTTATGTTTTACCGAATCTGTTTGTCGCCCAAGAAATGACCAAAAACCCACGTTTTTCGTTTAACACGGTTTTCCATACAAAATTTATACTTTCGATTAACAGGTTTTTATCAGGAACGTATCTACCGTGTAAAACGGGGGATAGGTGAATATTTATACACCTATCCCCCGCCTTACACGGCACTCATTTAACACGTTTTCGACTTTACATGGTTTTTGAAATCAAAATTTCCAAAAAAAAAGTTAAAAAAAAAGACAAATTTTGGTATTACACGCACTTATATCTACTTTATTTTAATTAAACCTTCTGGTATACCATATACATACAGGTTGTAATTAAAACAAGAAAACAAGAAACCTGTAACATAAAACGCATTTGAGTGTTCAAAGCAAAATTTTGAAAATACATGTTGATGTAAATCAGCAAAGGTATGTAAGAGATTCTCTATGTAAATCAGTTGATTTTAAGCAATATATCGTTATTAGCTAGATACAAAATGCGTTGGTGTATCAATGGTCATAGTTAATTTGTAAGTAAATAATTATATCTGTTGACATACGAGTTAACGTGAGATATTATACAACACTGGCAATAGCAGTGAGATCTTATTCTATCCTATAATGAAATATTGGGGTCTGTCATATTTTATTAAATGATTGGATTTATTGTTAAGTTATCAATTCAAAAAATTTAAAAGAACACAAACAATAAAAATTAGCGTCCATCAACATCGTTGAACGCATGTTGTTGCGGTGACCGTGATGTTAAAAGTTTTTATTTGTTGTTTTGATACATATTGTAATTCCTACTACACAACACATTTTATTTAAAAAAAAAATAAAAACAAAGGAAAATAAATTAATGATATGGCTTGAAGACCAATATCAAAGACGTATTCCAATTGGTACCAATATCATAACTAGTAAGACTTTAAAATTTTTGGAATGTGAAACAGTTGCCATCTTAAATAGATCTACTCCATCTACTCAAATAAAATGCCTGTTAAGTTTTATTGCAAGTCATGGTTGGTTCGAAATATTTAAACTCGGGCATTTTTTGCAAAAATTTAAAATTAAAAAGTGCATCTACTGATTTAGATACAGCACAACAGTATGTACCCACTAAAATTGACTGAAATTAATTCCGGTACATGTTACTGTCTTGCACCCAAATTCTGCAACTGTGAAGCGGTGAAGCGTTGAAAATTCCATCGTTTCTGTTCATTCAAAAACTTATCACTTCACCGCTTCACAGTTACAGAATTTGGCTGCTGATCAGGTTTTCAATACTAAAGAGTGATAAGGTTTAGGTGGCAAAGCGTCGAGGTAAAAAGGAATTAACAAATTTTTCTATTTATTGGAATGCCTGCAATACAAAAGCTTGGGTTAAAGCCACATTGTTCATTGATTTGTCTCATAACTCTTACGTACCAGAAGTAAAATATTATTTAATCAAAATAATATTTAAGGTCCTTCTTTTACTGGACAATGCTTCATGTCATCCTCAAGATTTGCAGCTTACAAATGGATAAATTGTATTTCTACCCAAAATTAAAACTTCTTTATTGCAACCATTATACCAGAAGATAATAAATAATGCAACTACTTTCAACAACATGATCCGAATATTGAACTAGCTCTCCGATTTCTGCGAACTTTCAACGAATTTTTAAGTCAATATGAAGATGTTTGCAAGATTTAGCTAAAAAGAAAGCACAGTTATTAATTACAGATATAACTTCCAAGTCGCACCGAACTGAATCAAGTTAAGTTAGGTTTGATTTAGGTCAACATGCTAGTATGTGCATGCAATTTAACTGTTATGTCGATATCTTATTAAACTGGTACTTTTATGTTTTACCGAATCTGTTTGTCGCCCAAGCAATTACCAAAAACCCACGTTTTTCGTTTAACACGGTTTTCCATACAAAATTTATATTTTCGATTAACACGTTTTTATCAGAAACGTATCTACCGTGTAAAACGGGGGATAGGTGTATACCCAAATAAAAACTTTCATATGAAAGGAAAACAATAATCTCATCAATCTTTCTTTAAACACAAAAAAAAACTAAATAAAAAACAATATCCACTTTTTATCAATGTTAACCAATACAGGATCATGCCGGGATTTCCAATGAATCCGATTCTATTTACTTTTCGAAAGAAAAAATGGATATATATATGTATGTTCTTCAAGTAGCAACAAAATTGGTTACAATTTAGAAAATTCTATGAATTTTATTTGCAGTGCAACCGATATACGATCCATTAGTTATATTTAAGTTATTTTTCATTGATTCTTGGGAACTGGTAAAAACATAATTGAAATTACTATAAA
The DNA here is from genome assembly GCA_963693315.1 of Diogma glabrata. Classification (NCBI taxonomy): domain Eukaryota; kingdom Metazoa; phylum Arthropoda; class Insecta; order Diptera; family Cylindrotomidae; genus Diogma; species Diogma glabrata. Next base: position 192,237,042 of record OY856187.1, on the reverse strand, counting down.
ACAACTAATTTTATGTTTACAAGAAAATATGATGTGAACAGGAGTTACTAAGAATCCATTAAATATTTTTAAATATGTATTTGTAATTTTTTCTTTTCAATGGAATTCCGTTAAAAACTTTAACACAGTTTTAAGTTCCATTTTGCTCCGGTCTTTGAACTACCATAGGTATAAAATGTCCTTCTGTGCTCTGGTATCCACTCTAGTGAAATTTTGATATCAAGCCCGATATATTTTTGATTTAATAAGGTTGTACAGATTACATAGCTTTTTTTTATATTGTTTTTGTTTAGATAACATGTATCCATAGGGCACTGTAAAAAATGTCATTAAATGCAGGCACAACAGTAAATAATTAAAGGAGAAGAAAGTGAAGGAGCAGGAAATGGCAGGAGGTATTAGAGAAAAGGGAAGGAAATGTGTAAAGTGGGGCTAAGACTTTTAATGTGAGAGAGTTAGTTTCTTTATGTTAAGCTTAAATTTTTGGAGGTTGTAGCTAAGTGGAAAAACAGTTGATTCCAGAGAATTCCATTAGAGGTCGTTCGTGGGGAAAAAAAGAGACATATTGCTCAGTTCGGCCAAAGAATGGTTCAAGCGAGTGCTCATGGGAGTTTATTGCTAGTCGAGTAGTGCGCGAGAACTGGCGTCGTGGAGACATAAGCGATTTTATCTCTGCTGAACACTTACCACAGTAGTATTTGTAAAGTAGTATTTGTCGATGATCGAGGGTATCCAAAGAGTTTGTTAAGTTAGCATCATCAATTAACTTGCATGCCCGGCGACCGAATTTTATCTAATGCGGCTAAATGAGTTTTTGCTGCCCCCGCCCATATATTTTTTTATTTTTTTTTAATAAAAATGTGTTGTGTAATAGGGTTTAGAATATGTGTCACAACAACACATAAATACCTTTTAAGACCTAGGTCTAGACCTGGGTCCCACAACAACTGGCGTTCTAAGGTGTAGATTAACCCTTTTTTTAAACATCTGTGGGTTGAAGCCACCTGAGACTAAGCGTTCCGGCAAACTATTCCATTTGTACGCAGTTCGGGCAAAGAAGTCTCTCTGCGATCTGCCAGTATGACAGCGCGGGATCTTTACCGTTTCACCGGTTGCGGCAGCCGATTGCCGAGTGGAACGGGTGTAAGAATAAGTTTGAGGCATGGTGCCGCTGATTTTATCTGAGCACTGCTGATGACGATATTTGTAAAAAACAACGAGGTCAGCAACAGTGCGACGATGTTGTAGGGAATCAAGTTTTGATGTCAAAGTTCGATCACCCACAATTCGTATAGCTCGCTTTTGAACAGAGTCCAAGAGGGCCAAGATGGAAACAGAGGCAGCACCCCAAACTTGACAGCAGTACTCCATACAGGGACGAATATAGGACTTATAAACATGGAGCAATTGGTATGGAGTGAAAAAATTTTTGCATCTATTTAGGAGGCCGAGTTTTTTAGACGCGCTTTTTGCCATCGCCATTACATGATCATTCCAGAGTAGGTCATTTGAAACTGTGACACCCAATAAACGAATGTTTTTACATTCACCTATTGGTTCATCATATGGGAATTATATTCCATTTGGGGTCTTATAAAAGCTTTATATATAATCAGCAATTCAAAAGGAGTAAATTAGAATTCACTTCTTATCAGATAACCTAAACATTTAGCTGCATTTTGGCTGTTGAGTAAATATGGTATTCCCAATAAAGTTTGAAATGTATTTCTAGACCGAGCATGTGAGCCGATAGAGAGTTGTTAATTGGGGAACCCTGAATGCAGAGTGGCAGGTCCGGTCTGTTGCGTTTATGTAAAGAAACGCTTGATATTTAGATGTATTGAAATCGATCTGGTTAGCTTTCCCCATTTAAGGAGAGCATTGATGTCCTGTGACAAAGAAGACATAATTTCATCTCGTTTCGAAGCGACTTTGATTGAATTGATGGGAGTATGGTTGTGAACTATCATCGGCGTATGAATGGACAGGATTAGAGTGGAGAGTAAAATATCGTTTATGAAAATCAAGAATATGGTGGGGGAAAGAACAGATCCTTGGGGAACATCAGCGCCAAGAATAAGGGAGTTAGAGGTGGCGCCATCGAAAACTAGCTGAATTATGCGGTTCTTCAGAAAGCTCTTAATCCAGGAGACTAACGAGCTATCAATTCCCAGTGCCGTTAGTTTAACAAGCAGTAACTTATGCCAAATACGGTCAAAAGCCTTAGAAATGTCTAAAGCTAATATTTGCCTTTCACCTTTATTAACAATAGTACGGTTCCATAAGTCAGTCAAATAGACCATTTAATCACAAGTCTATCTGTCTCTTCGAAATCCATATTGGCGATCCGATAATAAATGGCAATCTTCCTAGTAGTTCATTAGATGGAAATTTGTTATTGACTCCATTACTTTGGAACAATAGCAAACAATAGCAATTGGCCTATAGTTGGAAGGATCGGTCTTATTTCGTTTTTTTGGAATTGGGTGGACAAGTGCAAGTTGTAATGGAAAGGTGGAAGAGACTACATAATGGTTTACTTAAAGAGTGATGGCAGTTTCTAAGTACGATACCGTCTGTACCCACTGATTTGTTCACATTTAGCTCTTTAAGAACCTTTAATACAACTCCATTGCGAAAATGGACCTGTTTCATAGAGTATTACCTACTGGAAGGGAAGGCAGTTCAAGCTAGCAGTTGTGAGGCGGCTGCAAAGTGATCTTAATGATCAGCTTTTTACTCAGATGTAGAATGAATAACATTGTGTGATTTGAGAGGAGGAACTAGTGGTGCTTTTTTACCCATGAAATTTCATTGTACTATGCCAGCATATGACCAGAATGATTTGGTGTTATTATTACCGTACAGGATATCTCTTTTGGAGCAGCCTGGCTACCAATAAAAAAATTATGGGATATTCATGCCACTCCGTCAATTATTTTGATGCTGTGTTTATGTCGAATACTTAAGCCTTAAAATAGCTATTTATGAAACAAGTTGCTAAATTAGGTTGTTTTAAGCAAGAGATGTGAAATTGGCATCCGAGGCGAAGCCGAAGTTGACAATACATCGAGTGCTTAAAACAACTAATTTAGCAACGTATTTCATACAAGATTTTTTGTAACGAAGCTGCAAAATTAAACTTTTATAAAAAAAAACAATTAAACAATTGCATTTGTATCTAGTACGTTTTGAAAAAAACAATTTTATCTTATAAGGAGTAAGTAGCCTTAGTTTTCTTTTAGTTTTCATACTGCCAATTGTGAAAAATATCAAGATGAGTTTAACTGATGATGATTTTGTATCGTCAGATATAGAAAAAGCAGGCAATGAAGCTATTTCTACAATCGTACCGGAAAAATTGCAATTGGCGTACAAAACATCATAAAAAAATTTTGATGAGTGGTTCAAAGAATCAAAAACTACAACAATCAATTAAACGGTCATGCTGGCCTATTTTGTAAGAAAACTAGGATCCATGAAACCTTCAACATTGTGGTGCGAGTACTCTGAACTACGAACTATGGTTTATTTGAACGCCAGCGTGGATATGAAATCATTCACAAATTTGATAGCTTATTTGTAAAGGAAGAGTAAAGGTCACGTCACGAAAAAATCAAAAACATTTACCAAGGAACAAATCGAAAAATTTCTATCGACTGCTAGTAATAGTGAGTAATTATTGTTAAAGGTAAACGTTAACCTAAAGTGACCCCAAGTACAGTCTAAAAAATTGCATGTAAAAATCAGAATACATAAAACATGTGTTCTGATTTTTACATGCAATTTTTTAGACTATACTTATAGTTGGTGTAGCTGGTGGTTGTCATAGGGACGAGATACTTAAGCTAACAATAGATGATGTGAATGATACAGGTGAATTTGTGGTTGTTAACATTATTTAAACGAAGACAAAAGTTCCACGACAGCTCGTCATCACCGAGGGATCTCTTGGTAACATCAGTTTGCGAGCTGTATTTTGAAAATACGTTTCACTTCGTCCTTTCAAAACCCTATATCAACGATTTTTTGTTGGTTATCGCACCGGAAAGTGTATAAGTCAACCTGTTGGTATAAATACCTTCGGAGCTATTCCGAAGAAGATTGCGGAATTTTTAAGTCCTGAATTGTACACGGGACACTGCTTCCGTAGAAGTGGTGCCACGTTGCTGGCGGATTCGGGTGCGCATTTGTCGTTATTGAAGAGATTTGGCGGATGGAAATCTGGTAACGTTGCTGCGGGTTATGTGGACAGCTCCTTTCAAAACAAAACGAATTGGCACTGACACTGGCATCAACATCAACTGCTAATGATAATACGAGCAAAAAACAGTCCACAGAATTTTGGACCATTATACTGAGTCGCGAGTATAATGTCAACGGTTGGTTCATTAAGGACTTCGGTCGCTAATGCCAGTACGAGCAGAGAAGCAATCAATTCGTCACAAGAGGTGACGATCACTGAAAGTACTGAAAGTACGCTACAAGAACGTAGTGGTTTGAAAAATTCGCCTGCATGGCCAATGGGAAACGATAATACCAATTTACGGGGTTGTATATTCAACTCTTGTACTATTAACTTCACCTCTAACAAATAATTATAATTTGAACAAAATATTACGTTTTCATTCAATTTTTGAACTATTATTAATACTTTAATGAATCATTAAACCATTATTATTAATGCTTTAATAAATTATCAAACAACTACAATTAGTACTTTAATGAATCTGACCAATGTACTAGATTAATGCTTAAATAAAGCTCATTTAATTACTAAAATGACGCACGAAAAAGCGTAGATTTTGCAACTTAGTTACAAAAAAAGTATTCATCAATTGGTGGAAATTGCATCCTCAGGTCTTCATTTCCAAGTAGAATGGTTCTAGCTCACTAGTGAGTGATCTATCTGTGAAGATGTCTAATGTATTGGTCGCACTGCCATGATATCAACTCAGCTAAACATCTGGAACCAAAACCAATTTAGCGTAATCCTCTTCACCAATAGCCAAACCAAATCTAACAACTTCTTTTTACACAGCTTCAACCAATTTTTATAATTTAATAGTTGAGTAATTCACTAATATTAAAAGTTTTAACTACATTAGAACTCTGCTCTTGCTTAAAGTGATCGTTATGATTAACGTACCTAATTAACGACTGTAGTTAATCACTAATGTGAAAAGCTAATCTAAAAACTAATCTAAAAAACTCGGCCTCCTAAATAGATGCAAAAAATTTTTCACTCCTTACCAATTGATCCATGTTTATAAGTCCTATATTCGTCCCTGTATGGAGTACTGTTGTCAAGTTTGGGGTGCTGCCTCTGTTTCCATCTTGGCTCTCTTGGACAAAACTTGATTCCCTACAACATCGTTGCACTGTTGCTGACCTCGTTGTTTTTTACAAATATCGTCATCAACAGTGCTGAGATGAAATCAGCGGCATTATGCCTCAAACTTATTCTTACCCCCGTTCCACACGGCAATTGGCTGCCGCAGCCTGTGAAACGGTAAAGATCCCGCGCTGTCATACTGGCAGATCGCAGAGAGACTTCTTTGTCCGTTCTGCATACAAATGGAATAGTTTGCCGGAACACTTAGTCTTAGGTGGCTTCAACCCGCAGAGGTTTAAAGAAAGCGTTAATCAACACCTTAGAACGCCAGTTGTTGTGGGACCCAGGTCTAGACCTAGGTCTTAAAAGGTATTTATGTGTTGTTGTGACACATATTCTAAACCCTATTACACAACACATTTTATTAAAAAAAAAAAAAATATCTAAATTTGAAAAATTTTAAAAAATTAAGTGAAATATTTAACAATTATTTTCATTTATAATGATAATCATTTAAATTAATTTTTTTTATTATTATTATGTTGTTATTTTTAGGGTTCCGTTTTTTATGACGAACCCTATTGGTTATAGAAAAACGAGTTTTTCACATTATATCGATTATCTCGTGAACTATAAATGCTATGGACCTGAAATTTAAGGTGCGTATAAAACTAATCTATCCACATAAGATGACAGATATAAATAAAACTAAAGTTGTTTTCTATATATTTATTTATTTATTTTAAGACGATTACAAGACGGATTACAATCCAATTTATGCAATATGTATAATTTAATTTTTTGTTATATATTAGTTAGTTTTTAATATTATATTGTTACTATTATTACTATTTGTTTTTTATCTTTTTTACCTTGTTTTGTTTAATTAATTTTATTCTATTTAGTAAATTTCTTATTATATATTGGTTAGTTTATATCTGTTATGCATATTGATTAATTATATTTTGTTATTGTTATAGTTTTTTTTTTTTTTTTGCCTTTTTTTTTTATGCTTTTATATTTTATTCTATTATATATTATTTTATACTATTTTAAATTATCAAATGAATCATAGTATGGGTGAAGAAATGAGGACTTGGTTGGTCAACAAGCTTATTTTTTTAAAGTCATTTAATTTTGCTATATTAAAAATATCAATTTCGATGAATTTATTGCACTGCGTCATTAATCTATTTGATATACTAAAAAATTTGAAATTAGATTTACTGGCAGAAACATAAAAAGTTTTGGATATCCTGTTGTTACGACAAGGAACATTGAAATTGAATTTTGATAACAATTCAGAACAGTCAATTAGTGAATTGAATAGCTTGTATACAAAGATCAAATCAAAACGGGTTCTTCTTACAATGAATTTTTCCAGCTCTAAGTACTCCAAGTAAACTTGATAGTTAAAATTGTATGAGATGCCATGCAAAAAGCCACGATAAAATAAGTATCTGACAAACTTTTTTTGAATTCGTTCAAGTAGTGCAATATATTTTGCGTGATAAGGAAACCAAATAAGGGAGCCAAAGTCAAAATGACATCGAACTAAACTCTTGTATAACAACAGAATAGTGCGGAGAGAGAAGAAATCATTACAAGTTCGCAGCACAAATCCAAGAATTCTGTACATTCTATTGCTTAAGTCTTTGATATGTTCGGAAAAAGAAAATGTTGATGTAAATGTTTTCGGTTGGTTTACAAGGTTAAAATGTGAGACCTTTGAGAAAATACATTTTTTATAGATTCCTGTGTATCTTATGAAAGGGCTTCATTTCAGTATTCCTTAAAAATTTATTTTGGAATTTTACACCCACCATATTTTGTATAATTTTGAATAATGACGTTTTCTTCGTGTTTTCTTACCTCAATTAGCTCCGAACCTAACTAAAGAAAAATCTTCAAATGGGATGATAGAAAAATTAGTAAGTTTTTTATGGAAAATATCGGAAAGTGTCACATACTCATAATTATATTTATTAAGGGGGTGAAAATGGGAAGGGGTAAAAACACTATTTAAAACCAGGTCAAGTGGGGTGTCATTTAAAAGAGCACCTAATTTAAAAAACATTGCAATTTTTTTAGAATTTTCTGGTGCACAGTTTTTGAGTTATTGTCAAAAAAGTGCAACTTTTTGACCTCCCCCCCCCCCCCATATGTTTCGACACTGATTGACAGAAAAATTTGTAAAAATTCACAGAGTAAAACAAAAACTTTTTGACCCAAGCGAGTAGGTGTCATTTGAAAGAGCACCTAATTTCGAACACATTGCAATTTCTTTTAGAATTTTTCGGTGCACAGCTTTTGGGTTATTCCGCCTCCTACGTTTCGACGATGATTGACAGAAAAATTTGGAAAAATTCACAGAGACAGGAAGATTGTTAAATTTTGAATGAAAATCATAACGAAGTCTCAAGTAATTATATTTCTGTATGTTTAGGGGATGAGTGTGGGTGGGGAGAGTAAAAAAATGTTTGACCCAAATAAGTAGGGTGTCATATGAAGGATCATTTAATTTAAGAAACATTACAATATTTTTTTTTAATTTTGCAATGCACAGTTTTTGTGTTATTGTAAAAAAATATTTTTAGTATGTATCCTCTCCACCTCCCTAAATTACGACACCTAATTAACCGAAAAAATAATCAAATTTTAACCATTTACAAGCTGGTGTAATTGAATCTTTCTTGATTTACCATAAACAGCTATGGATAAGATTTAACCCGACGCAACATTTTTGGTGTGATTTTTGATCATTGTGTAAATGAGATTGTAATTTACAATTGCCATTTACGATTAAACATTTATTTTGTTATACGTCGTTGGTCTGGCAATATAAGACAACTTTTATTCATTAATTTTTGAAATTGTGTTCTTTTACATTCACGGAACCCTATAGTAGCAAACGATAACTTGCGGATGATTCGCAAAACTTTGTAATGAGCAAGCCGATGAATCAGTTTTTTTTCCTTCTCAGAGAACCACAAACATTTTTTCTCTTTCTCTTTTGTTCTATCTGTATAGTGGTCTCAGGAGCTTGCTTCTCCAAAGTTTTGATGACCTCTGATACCTGCAGATGAGTTTAAATCTATAAGAGCCATGTGTGACACGATCCGAAGTTGTTCACTGTACTATAGAAAATAGAATAGAGGTAGTGATGCTTACAGATTGACTCGGCAAACGTGTCAGCGTCCACAGAGTTTCCATCTTTTTTTTTAGTAAAAAGTGTTGGTTTTCTCTCCCAATCCTGATTAAATCTGGTTTGTTGCTTTTGTGTTCCAGTGTGTGTTTTTTTTTTTTAATTTTTGTCCCCATGCCGAAGTGATACTTTGGTGTTGACAAAGTCATAATAGTACAGGGGAAGACCTTACCCTGATTGGCACCGTTATTAAATGATGAAGTTCACCATCAGCCAATATATCCCTCAGCACTAGTGCTACACCACTAAACTGAGTGAGAGTGTTTTGTTCAGGATACAATATTTGATTTTCATGTTCTACTCTGTTAGCGATCGTTTTGTTAGGAAACAATACGATTGGAACAAGGTTACGCTATCCACTAGCTGCAACTAGTCTAATAGCTTAGGGTTATATATGATACGTTAGTATAATATATGATTGATGCCAATGAAAAACTTTGTTATTCGTTAGATATGGCATAAAAATGCAAGACGAAACGAAACATGGAACAAGTGATTAAATAATTATTTATTATTTTACCATGTAAGTTACATTGGGGCAGGTTGTCAACAAGTATCACTCACCGTAACTAGTGACCATTCACCAATTTTGTGGTCTTCACTTCAAGACTTAATACGCTCGAGTAGTTTTGTTATAAACAGATATACAGTTATACCGGGAATTAACAACTATAAGAAAATATGGAAATGGCATCTGGCCCTCGTAAAAGTTAAAAACTTAACAAAATTATAATTGAAATCGTTTTTAGCAACGACTTTGTATTTTGATAAGGCTTTCTATTCACCTCTATGTTTTCCGTCTCATTTTTAAAAATAAGCATTACCAAACAGATCCACCGTATAAAAAAAAAATTCGAATGAAACAGACAGAGAAAAATCATTTAAACAAACCGTCCAATACCATCAAATCATAACAAAAATGTCCCTAAAAAATCGTGCGCATACGTTAACTAGAACATAAATCTTTCCGAAATTTCAAAAAAAATAGTTCAAGTCTAGAGGTTGAGACACCAGGGCTGTTAAAACGAAAACAAACGCAAACGGCCATGCCTTCCTCATTTTTAAGTTAATGTTATTTAAACTCATATTAACTTTTAGATAAACTTTTCAACTATAACCTCAGAAATGTTCAGCTTTCTAACCCAAGAGGTCTCAATGTAATTAGCATTAAACCTAATGTATGCCATTCAATTACAACAACAACTTCCATAAACATATAAAAATATCCCATAGAAAAAATATTAAAAAAGTTTCTTTTGTTTTTTTTCAGTTTTTAGTTTTTTTCGCAAGAATTTAAAAAAAAATTAAAACAAAGCTGAGTCATTATTGTTTTAAATTGAGGAGTATTTTCTTATATGCATATTGATTACACATTTACAAAAGTCTTCCTAAATTGTAGATATTTGAATTATTTGAGGTGTAAAAGTTGTTTGACAATTTTAGATTATAAATTATGTGTGGTGGTGTTGTAGTCCAGCTAGCACAAATTTGTAGCAATAGAGCTAATGTAACAAATAAAAGAGTCACAAGATTAGATATGTAACACAACTGTAGCTCCATTGCGACAGAAAAAGCAGAATTTACGGTATATTTTGATACAACTTTGGTCGCAATTGGGCGACAAATGTGTTATAGCTATGTTTAAAACGTGCTGTTGTAACAAACTAAAGTTGCCCGCAACAAGATGAAACAACGAATGTTTTGGTTTATTTCAGTTGTATATTGTAATGTTTTAAAAATGTTTTTAATAAGTATTCCTTTACATGATTTTTATTGAAATAATTTATAAGTTTTATAAGATATAAAAGTCAGACATAACTCAATAAGTACTTTGAAAATGAAAAATTTCATGATTTTTAGACCAAAATTTTATAACGGATGCCATTTGGTCAACGAGTGTGGTTGTTTTACCTCTGGAAAATTTACGCGCCACCCAAAAGTTGAAAATTCGGAAAATAATTGGAAAACTGGAAAATTTGTGAATTTTTATTATAACCATAAAATATATATCTAAATACACTTTATAACGCTCCTAGTGTCATATTGCACCATAAATTGTTAGGGGAAATAAATAATACTATAGTAAATCGCATTAGACTTTTCTCAAATAAAACCGCATGGCGTAAGAAATACACAGAACAACGAAAAATATGGCGAACATACAGCTTCAAGACAGATTGCTTCCAAAGTTCTTTAACTAAATAAAAACCTCATTGCAGCGTCCCTGTTATAATGGGCTATCTAAAATTATAGTACTCGATTTGTTTTCTTCTTCTGTCATTACAACTGTATAACAACCTCATTGTAGAATCCTTGTTTGTTCTGTCATTGCAACTAAATAAAAACCTCGCTGCAACGTCCTTGTAACAGTAATTTGAGGAAAATATGTGTAGTCACATCAAGGTTGCTAGCTCGTTACTGGATTTGTGACAACTACAACAAAATAACATTTTTTAGATGCGTTACAAAAATATAAGTTTTATTAACGTTAATTTAACTTAAACATAACTTCTGCCTTTGCAACTTTTATGAAACATTTTAACAACAAGTGTATTTTTCCGTAACAAAATAAAAACAGTATTGTAACTGAGCCGAATGATTTGTTGCCAATCGCTAAGTCGAAACTGTAATATAACCCATATGTGACTAAATTTGTTTCAAAAAACTGAATTGCAACCGAATTGTAACATATTTATGTTACAAATCGAAATCTGTGCTAGCTGGGAGGTGTGACGTTGTGAGAATGTTTATTTGCTTTTTGGTGGATTTAATATGTTATTAAAAGTAGTTTTAACCAAATTAAATAAAACTGTTCCGAAATCGCATTGATAAAGTAGTTCCCGTTAATGTATTTAGTTTGGTTTGATAAATTTTTTGGATTATTCTGGACTTGGACTATTCTACTTAAATTTTTTATTTAAACTAATGTGACACATCCGATTCTATTTGTACACAAAGCTGTCTGGTCCCGAAATCTACCTATTTCTAGCGGATATACGTGCCGCTTGGACTTTTTTATCTGAACTGTCGTCCCTGTCCCTACTATTTTGTCTTGACTGTTTTGATTTCCCCAACAGTTTTGATACCTTGACTGTTTTAACCATCAAGGTGGGCTCTTCTGAAGAACAACGGGATTTTATCTTAAGTTTTGGGATTTGTCACTCACCTTTTGATTAATTTTTAAATTTGCTTCTCGTTTAAGCGATTGTTCTTTTAACAATTTGTTTAACTATTACTACCGTCTCATTATGACACTTCACAGCAGAACATCAAATCTAGTATCATTAAGTTTTTAAATCTTTTAAATTTAAACCGCGTTGTCGAAAATAATAAATAAATTTTATTTTGTGTTTTAAATTGGCGTTGCGCCTGTCTTGCGACGGGCGAATTGCGCTTTGTCTGCATCTCAAATTTATTCTGTCTCGATAATAATAAAAAATGTAAAGCAAAATTATCTAATCTTCATTCATAACTACGATTTCCAAAAACACAATAAAAATGATTGTTGATTATGTATTTAAAAAAAACGATAAATTTGTTTCCTCAAAATAAATAAAAGAAACAATGTTTCCATTTCATTTGTTTCTTAATTCTAAGAAACTATTGTCATAACTATCAACTTCAAAACACAGTGAAACAACAATTAGTTACACATCCGTTTAGCATAAAGTGTGTATAAATGTTTATGTAATTTCTGAAAATCTTATTGAATGACTTTAAATTCCCCACATTACACAACAAAATACAATTTTACTTATCATATAATTGTACAAAAGCCATTTTTGGATATCCCTCTCTCTAGCTTAAGTCATTACGCTTAAGTTTGTTCGTTTAAGAGGAGAACACTCACAAAAAGTCAAATAAATTTGGAAGGAGAGTCATAAGTTTATATAAAGTTTTATTTTAAAAGAAATCAGTTTAAGTTTTGTTTCTTTTGTGTAAGGTGTAATCGAATAGTAATAATCTACCTGTGATTTTTTAAGTTAAAAATAAAAATAAAATAAATCAACAAAATGAATTCAAAAGTTGTATGTGATTGTTTTACTTAATTAAAATTAAAGTGATCAAATTTTAATTAGTTTAATTTTTTTGTTTGTTTTAATATTATTTTAAGGTAATTTGTATTGGATCAATTTTAATTGTTATGATTACAATAAATTATGTTGATTCAGCGGCAACACAACGACCTGTGATTACAGATGAAGCACTAGATAAAGCTCTACAAGATAAACGATATTTAATGAGACAAATTAAATGTGCATTAGGTGAAGTACCTTGTGATCCGATTGGAAGGAGATTAAAAAGTAAGTTTTATTATTTTGATAAATATTTATCTTTCGGGTTTAATTTTTTTTTACTATTAAGTTAGTTGGATTTAAGTTTCGGGGTTAGTGTATTATTAACACTAGATACCCAGTATGAGGTAGACAGATTTTAATTGATGAAATAAAATCAATCTTATTTTTTGTATAGTACCTATAAGTGTAAAATTATGATAAGATAAATCAATCAAGCGGATTGGGAAGTAAAGACTATAGTTATCGAAGCAGCGGTTTTTAGCAAAGGATGATTGTATTATAACTAAATATAAGTTTAACAGTTACCAAAATGTTAAGAGTAAGGTTTCAAGTCTGAGCCCTGGGATACACTAGCCTTAGATTTTTACACTTAGAAAAAAAATCATCTAAGTCAGTCACAAACTTTTGAATCATTTCAATTCCTGCCGGATGAAATCTTACGCAAGGATTTTGTAGGTTCATCTTGCTTCCCATATTGGATCAAATGCTTGTGAGAAGAAGATTGAAGCAAACAGAAAGATAGAAAATCAGTTACATTTTCAACATAGTCTGTCACTATTTTAGATGCCATAGAACATGCACAAAGTCCTCCAGCTGCTATTTTACTGTACACCAAGATGTTAATTCTTGTACGAACACTTTCTCTTTATGTTTGTAGATTCGCATTTATTGATTGCGTTTATCTTATCGTTGCATAGTTATTGATATATGTGAAACTAATAGTTTTTATAAAAATTCTTGTGAGGTGTGGCAAAACAATTCTATTTAGTATTGTGAATTTGGTCTTGCATTGCTCTTTACACTCCGTGTAATAATGCAACTTTATATATTTAATACTAACAATAACTTTTTAAAAACCATTAAAACATGCACTTTATCGTATTAGATATTAACATTTGGCGTCTTATTAACACATGGAAGATTGTTCCCAACACGCAAAGGTTTTTTGTTAAACATTTTGCCCGAAATTCACCTCTTTGGTTTGTGTTTGTAATCTCCCACGTCTCGGTCCCCAACTTGGTCAGTACTCGAACAACGTTATTGAATATTTATTATGCCATTCTGCACCGTAATGCCATTTTAAAAGAGATGTGATGTTCACATTGCAATTATTGTTGTGCATAGATTGTCGCGTAAAAAGCTGTATGTTGATAAAAGAGTTATGTTTACTCTACGTTTTACTCTACGTTTTTCTTTTCTTCTACTAGATCAACAGACTTTAAACGTTGCATTCTGTTTTTTATCTCAATAGCAATAACACTTCTTAATTAATTGGGTGGGCTAGGGTAGTATTTGATCAACATAAGTGTGTTTTTTGTGCGTTCATGTCTTTTTTCAACAACCCATTACCGGAACTGATTCTTACCCACCCTCTTGTTGGCAGTGGCGAAGCGTGGTTCTGAAACTAGGGTAGACACTATAGACATATTCAAAAGTTTAATTAATATGCCAGTAGAAACTAATTATAGTACATTAAGATGAAAAGACAGAAAGCTAAGGTTTTTGGACTTATGTGGAGTTTTCGAGTAGATGCGGCAACCGAGATTGGCACCCACATTAAGTTTAAAATGACTTACGTCCGTGCATCATATACTATATTTTTTATTCGCCGCAAGCAAAATATTTGAAAAAGATTGTTCAATCTAAATCAAAATCTAAATTTTAAAAATTTTGAAATAAAAATATTTTGTACAAAAGATAAAGGATAATAGCTGCATTTCATGAAACCGTGTGATCCGGATCTGCTTAAATTTTACATGCAAATTGAGATCCAACTTTGTTTTGGGATCACAAATCATGATCTAAATATTAGTTCAAGTTTGAAAATGTAGGTGAAAAAATATTTTGTATTTTGTAATTGGTATAATAAAAAAACAGAAAATTTAAGAACCGAACGCATCCAAAAAAACTAACATAAATAAAAACTATAAATAAAGACTAATAAATTTAATTTAAAAAGTTTATTCACACAAAATTATTTGGGATGTTCACCAAAATTGGTAGAAAAAACAAGTAAACTTTATCAAAATTCTAAAAATATTCCAAAAATTATAATAAAATCCAAAATTTAAACTTTTTCAACATTCCAAAAATTTTCTAAAAATTATTTCAAAAATTCAAAAATTGAAACTGTTTTCAAATTTAAAAAATTAATGCAAGAAATATAACAAAATCATAAATTCAAACTCTCTTAAAATATTGCAATAATTATAACAAAATTAAAAATTCAAACTTTTCCCAAAATGCCAAAAATATTGCAAAATTATAACTAAAAATATTCCAAAAATTAATTCAAAATCAAAGATTCAAATTTATTTTCCAACTGTTCCTGTTATTCAGAAGTCGTGGAATCGAATTTGGAATCACACAAAAATTGCTCAAGAAACATCTAACTAATAATTACAATTTTTGTCAAAAATGTTTTCCATAATATGTTTCTCAAAAAGTTTGGAAACGAACTATATAAACAGAAATAGACATAAACAAAACAGCGCTGTCGAAGTTACTACTATAGGAGTTTTTTGCTACTTTTTTTAGTTCGATACTACTTTACTCCCCGAATCAAGTTTATACTCCGCTGTTATTATATATAAATGTTATTATAAACTAATTATATCTTCTATAAATAGTCTCCACTTTTAGATTCGTTTGTTTTTCAATCAATCTTTTTGTGCAATTTTTTCTTATAATCAAGCCTCAAGGGTTTTCTTATAAACAAACTAACAACAAAATTTTTAATATTTTATCTTCAGCCAAACTGTAATTTTCCGACGTTTAATTGATTAAAATAATAATCTATAACAAAGCTCACTCACAAAAAAACGGCATTATTCATCTTTTGTACCAAAATATACTATTTTGCGTGTTTTTTTATGAATACTCGTTTTTGCCTCAAAATACTCCGCTGACGACGTCAAATATGCTACTTTATAACTTTTAAAAACGACAGCGCTGAAACAAAACTGTCTATCCAAAAAGGAACAACAGTTGAAAATTTGTTGTTGTTGCTATTGCTTATTACGGTAGTCATAATTTGAAACGTCTACTGATGCTTCTCAACAAATTTGGAAACAAAATATATAAACAAAAATAGACAAAAACAAAAATGTCTATCCAAGAAGGAACAAAAGTTGAAAATTTGTTGTTGCTGCAAACATTTCTGTTTGTTTGTATGAAACTGGGAAACGTTTGTATTAAAGTTTCAGGAACATAGCTGAATTGTTTTTGTTCTAATTATTGTATTAAATTAAAACTTAATGATTTTCTTTAAACGTTTGACAAAATAGTATTAAGTCGATATTATGCGAACAATATGAATATAAAGCTTCATATTTATATTATGTTTGGGTAGACACCGTCTAGTGTGTCTATACCGACGTTTCGCCACTGCTTGTTGGTGACCTCCGTTAATTGAAATTTATTGTAGGCTGAGGACAAAAGGCGATAGCCCTAATGTGCTGAGTTTAAGGTTAACACCTTTCCCCCAGAAACAAACACTAATCGTTAGAAACCAGTGATTGGATAATTTTAATCTATTGATTTAAATCAGATTTTAATCAACTAATTTTTTAAATAAAAATTACATATTTAAATCAGTAGTAAAAGTTCCAAAAACCTGTTTTCCATTTAGTGACACACTAAGATTCTTTATAATTGAAGCCCTATTTTGAAAATGAAAGTAATTAGTAAAAGATATAACATACACTTTTTGTCGTAAGCTCGGTAGGTAATTCGTTGAAAAACATAATTATTTAACACTTTTCATATACGTGTGATAGTATAAATTTATTCAAAAATGAAAGCTTTAATTTTATTTTCTGTGATTATTCAATATATTTTGTCTTTTTAAGACATCATCATTACTCCTGAGGATGTCGAAAAAGACGAAAAACATTCAGTAATTGCAGTGAATAAAACTTATTCTATATTATTGTATAAAAAGTGTTAAATCCGCAAAAGAATATTGAAAAAAAAATGCTTGAAATGTGCATTGATTTTTGAAACAA
Organism: Diogma glabrata; assembly: GCA_963693315.1. Taxonomy (NCBI): domain Eukaryota; kingdom Metazoa; phylum Arthropoda; class Insecta; order Diptera; family Cylindrotomidae; genus Diogma; species Diogma glabrata. The sequence continues at coordinate 192,220,197 of OY856187.1, read as the reverse complement.
TATGTTCGTGCACAAAATTGTGTATAATACAAGTCGTAAGACGCCTTTGCGTTTTTTTAACGATACAATTTGAATGAACAAAAATTACAAATTATAAAAAATAAATTGAAATATTAGCAAACCGACGTTAAACAAGGCAAACAAAAAATATTAAATACATATTATAATTTTTTAAAATCATTAAAATTAACATTAACATTAATTAATGAAAATAAACACAAAAAACAAACGGGCACCTTGGTTAATTATCAAGGTGCCCGTTTGTTTTTTGTGTTTATTTTCATTAATTTCAGAAAAAAAATTTCCTTCACTCATAACTTTAGATGAAAATAAAATAAAATTCATCAAAAGTCATATTATTAAAAGTGAAACGTTTTAAGACACTTGCTCGGGATAGAAAACATCATGAGCATGACATGTGTTATGCAGAATTTTGTGCACGGAGATTTTATCATGTAGAATTAATGCACATTTCATGCACTTTTATCACAACTGTTTTACAGTGAATCCACTAAAACGATAACTGCTTTCTTCGTGTTATGTCAAAACGACGCGTTTGCAAAAACGCTGTTGTATACGAAGGGCCTTCGTATCTCACATGGAATGCGAGCAGAAAATTATTTATACGAGGCAGCGAAGAAAACGAGTTGGCAAACAACCTGCCATATTCCAAAAAACTACCAGATGAATGGTAAATGTGTCCGGTTTAACGTCTTTACAGCAATTCAAAATTTTCAACGGCGTTACGCATGCCACTTTCTGCAGTGCATGTCACCCTTTGAATTTCTTGGAGAACTACCCACACGGGGATGTATACATTAATGACGCGTGTAACATGTTGCATCCATATAAAGTTCGCGCTTTGTTTACAGTCATACTGACTTCCTGCTCTCCTACAGGCTACAACAAAGCTTAAGATATTTTCTGTCGAATGTGGTAGGACTACTTAAATATAAATATGGAATTCACGAAAAAAATGTTCAACGAAACGTTGATAATGATTGAAGATGTGTGCTTAGTAGACGCGAACAACTCTCAACCAATTATGCATGTCATCGCCAAATTGATTTGCATTTGCACTCACCATCAACGAAGCTCAGTCTCAATCATTATAAGCGTGTGTTTCAAATCTAGAATCGGATTGCTTCCAACGTAGACAATTATATGTTGCGTATGTTAGAGGCAGTAAACTAGACAATCTTGCAACCGTGCATATCGGCACAGACAATGGAACAACGATAAGTATTGTATACTTAGAAGCATTTTAAAATTAAACATATTATAAAAAAGTGTGCGTTCTTTCTTTTTTGTTTTTTTTTCATTCAATCAGACTGAGTCACAGCAAGTAGCAACACGTGGCGTGATACAGCTAGTTAGTTAAATTAATCATTATAATTTAAATATAAAACGTACCCTAATTGTGCTCAAGTTCTAAATTTAAATTATGAGTTACTTGTGTAATTATATGTTAAAGGGGCTGTTATTTCCGATCTTTGTAGTAAATGAAATTTGAAATTTTTTATTACATCACGTGCTTAACTTTATAATCAGGAGAGTAAACCCTCAACGAGTAACACCGGCGCCCACCACCCCAGTTACGCCAGTGAAAGAAAAACATCAACATTTAACCTAACTAAATGTTTATCAACTATCGAAAGCGATGTAATCACTACAGATATAATTAATGTGATTGTAATTCAGTTTGTATTTTTTTTTTCTAGGAAGATGAAAAGTTTCAAAAGTACTAGGTACCCGACTTTCCAAGGGTTACATGCGGATTTTTACCGGGTAAAATGTGTCCCTTGCCTGTGTGGTCCTGTTGTATCTCTGCGGTACCTCCGATTAAGGCATTCCTTCGCAGAGCAGGGGTTGAGTGTAGTACTCATTCTATTATACATAATTTATGTTGTCGTGGTTTTGCTGTGTAGTGTTGAGCATCGCTGCTCTTCGTTCATCTTGTCTCAGTGGTATTTTGAACTGAGCATAAACTACATGAGGTTATGCGGAGTGATTTCGGAGTCTCCTATATGCTGCTCAATAAGTCTTCGTGCGTTTGCAAACCTTCTGCATTCAATTAGCATGTGCTCTGTGTTTTCGATCTTTTCCTCACAGTAAAGACAGTTTGACAGTTTTTATTTTTATACTTGTATAAGTACTCACGGAAACATCCATGGCCTGAGATCATCAAGTTCCTTGTTGTACATGCTTTTACGCCAGGGATCATCACAAAGGTCCATCGTCCGTTGGTGGAAGCTTCCCAATTTTCTTGCCATTCTATATTACTCTCTATGATAAGGTTTTCGCATGTTAGTCGGTCACAATCATTTAGTGTTGTTATACGCAGAATAACAACACAGAGCCGATACCTCTTTTTCTGCCAATCCAGTTTGAATGTGGACACGTTATCTCATACTCTAATTGATTTCTCCTTTGGCATGGATTTTTAAATCCACAGGTCAAAAGGTGTCTCTGCATTTCATTGTTGGTATATACAACAATGTACGATTTCATTTCTCTTGGCTTTCGATAGGTTTGATTCCCCGGTTTACACGGTTTTATTTTTTTAATCTATTTAAATAAAATCATAAATTTATAATGTGCTTGAATATAATTCTAGCTGGAATACTTTGCATTTAGACAAAACATATAAATATTTGGGGAGATTCAAACAATTTCTTAAAATTGAAAATTTTATTACTGGCAATCTCGGAGGCCAAACACTAATCCGTACAAAACACTAATCCGTAAACACAAGCAAATTATTAACATTTGGTTTCAGATTAAGCCAAATATTTTTTGTAGATTGAACTACGCGATAAAGTTTAACTCATGGACTGGGTTAACAGTCTCGATGAAAAATTTTATCGGGAAATCCTTTGAAGGGATTATTGTGCGAGCTGATTCCACTGTTTTCTCATCCCCTGATGTTCAATTTTGCATTCAGACGAATCATTTTGCCCGGACTATATGGAACATGGAACCTGTTCGTTGATAATAAATTCCATTCATAGACAATAATCTGTAGCACCTTTTAAGTTTTAACACCTTCAATTCATTTGGTTGGTTACATTGGCCGAACTGTTCACCAAATGCTAGTTTTTCAATTTCAATTAAAACGTTTTCCAAGATAATTCAAGAATACGTTACGAAATTCAGGTATGAAAATTATGAAATTCATTCCAGATCACCTTTAACTATCTAAGGGTATGAGTCACATGTAATAATATTTATATTATTGTTGTGCATGCATACAAAGAAGCCATTACTGCCAACCAGTTTTTGTCGACTATTATATACAAATTTCTTTAAATATCTCTTTTGGAAATGTTGTGGCTTCTTACATAATTGGGAGAGATTGACTGCATGATCAAATAATTTGAAAAGTGCTAGTTGATCGCGTCATAAGCAGACTTGGGTAACATCGAATGGAAACACTCGAAATTATTTTAATAATGTGTTGTTAACAGCACATATTTTTTTGTGTGTTTTGAGCATGTGATCCTTTAAACTTGGAGTTGGAGAAATTAGAAACTATTTATGATGATGTCGATAATTCACGGTTGGTTTTCATGTAACGATGATAATTAAACGATGTTGAGGGAAAAGTAGATCCACCAGAAAACTTTCATCAGAAATATTGTACGGATTAAACATGGCATGACACTAGTACAAAAGAGATTGCTATCTAAGATGCCTAAAATAAGAAATCCTTAGGCTCATAACGGAGAAATATAGGAAGGGAAGTCGTTACACAGCTATGTAGTCGAACGGTGAGAAGATGGTGGGAATAAAAAAGTTAGGCGATTAAAAGTGATTTAATGTTTAAAAAAGGAACACTTATAGTTAAGAAACTTCTCTCAATTGGTTTAAACTTTAAAAAAAGACCTGAAAAGCGTGTAGACTGCCATTCAAAACAAATATGGGGAACCACAGAAAGACCAAGATAATATTTCAGAGACATGGGTTACTTTTTTTAAGAATCTTTCTAGTATTAATGACTATCATCGACGAACGATGGGCAAATGTACATGTAGACCCTCAAAAGCAAAGTTTGATGCAGCGCACTAATAAAGCGTTGTCGACGATACAATATCCAAAATTATTGTGGATGGTGGTATATCGGCGTCCTCTTTAGTAAGGCTAAGGTCCCACCAATGGACTGTTAGTGATAAAGATGATTTTGAAGATGTTTGCTTTGCTTTTCGATTTTCTAAAACTACCATGCGTTACTAGCTCATTAATTCTTACTTTTTACAAAAACTTTCTAACTATAGTGTCTAAAAGACATGCTATGCTAATGCTAAAATATCGCTTTAGTTAAAATCAAAACTTTAACGACCCTCACAAAATAGCAACAGACAAAAAACTTATCTTGTATATGTGTTTTACTTAAAAACTTTATAAGAACAACAACAGGCAAACACGAGACATAAGCAGATAAATATTTAAATTCTAATGAGTCATTTTACTTTTAAATCCTTAAAACAAACAACAGCAAGAGCAAACAAACAACTTAAAAAAAATCCACTAGAAACTTTTTCCATTTTTTATGGTGTTATATGAACTTTTTAATTCCTGTTCTGTTGTTAGCATCTCCCACCTTCCACCTATAAGTACATACATAGCTACATAAATAAATATATAAAAATTAACAAATCAAAAGGAAAAACATTTACTTAAGTTTAAGTGACAAATAAATAACGACAAGCAAAAAAAAAAAAAAATAATTTAAAGGATTCAAAATCCTTTATAAAATAAGAAAATTTGTTTGATTTTTCCTCCCGTTTTTCTTAAACTTTTCTATTTACATTTTTAATGAAGTAATTTTTATGTTATTTGCAAGATTGTAAGGAAGATTTAATCCTTTAACTTAACGTAATTATAAAAATGTCAAAATGGAATTGTGAACAGTGAAATTAAAATTATGACATAAAAGTATTTCGTATTCAGTTTCTAAAGGTAATGAGATAAATTTTATGTTAATGAATTGGAGATTTAATGTTTGTGATATTTGTTTGTTTAAACTTTCTTTGAATGTCTCTTTAAAACGTTTACTTAGACTTAGAAATATTAACAAAACAATCAAACCAATAATTACATCATCAGTCAAAAGTATATAATAGCAAAAATTCTACACATCAATTTTGTTAAAAATATCAACCAACCCGAAAAGTTTACAAAACTATTTCAAATTTTTGATTTATTAACTAAAATTCTACTTAAAATTGATTATCAAACGGTTCATCAACTTTACATCAAAAATTAATTTAAATTTAATTAAATTTATAATAACTTTCACTAACAATATTATGGTTATGCTTCTGTGTGTGTTTTTTTTTTGTGGTGGTGATAAAATTATTTTTTTCTACGATAGTATATGAAAAGACAATTTTCATAAAAGTTTAGCCCCCTGCGAAAGTGGATTTTTTTCTTTCTAGTGGAAAACCACTTGCACTAAATAACAAATTGTAGTTGCTATGATGTTTCAAGTAATTTTACATTTTCGTTTTTAAATTTAATAACTTATAATAAATATCGTCTATATATACTACCATGGAAAAAACGGTGTTTACATCTCTTGCAGCAAAACATAATTTTATAAATTTTTAATCGTTTGTTGTTGGTATCGGTGATTGCTGCTAATTTAAGACGTTTATAGCTTTTGTTTTTAGATTAAATATTTTTTATGTTTACCTTGACCTGCTGATAATACAGATAAGCAATTTAAAAAACTATTTTATAATGATTTTGATCAATATTTCAACATCGTGAGCGTTATTTATAAAAAGCTTAGCGTTACAGATTAAAAGGTTGTATTCATATTAAAACATTTTTGCAATATATAACTTGCAAAATATATAACTTGCAAAAGAACTAAATACAAAAGAACAGCAAATCGTATCAAATATTTCGTGTAAAAAAAGAAAAAATCTAACAAAAGATTTGTAGCAAAGGTGTTTAATACCGGTACAACATTTGTAATGAACACTGGACCTGCTAATGAGTCACAAACACGAAGCAATCGGATTACTACTTGTTCCAGCGAGTTTCAGCCATGTGTGTCCGAGAAGTAATTTTCCTCAATTCAGTAAAAATAATCAGATATGCACGCAAATGAGACGGTGTAAACGGAATGAAATAAACAAAAACAAATAGCAGAGATTCTGACGACCGCAAAAGCTGAAGAAACCGATATCATCACACACACAACAATATAACTCCAATTATTACTTTTAACAAATATTAGATAAAGGTTTTACTTTTCACCACATGATTTGCTAGGATTCAACCCTTCATGCCACCTAAATTCAGCCTATCATTCAATCTAACGCATACATCCAAGTGATACCATGACTAAAATAAGTATGTTTCGCCTATGATCCCGACTATTGTTGCATAAAAATAATATGAATCGTAAAACAATAAAACGAAAAATGTTGCGCCTTTGATCCCGGCGATGGTTGCATAAGCATAATATGAATTGTAATACAAAATATCAATAAAAATGTTGCGCCGTTGGTCATGGCATTCCAATCGAGAATATATAAAACGAAAATTAAAATAGAACAAATTAAAATTTCTTTTCCTATCGATGTGTTTTTTTAATAAAATGTGTTGTGTAGTAGGCAATACAATATGTATCACAACAACACATAAAAACATTTTAAGACCAAGGTCCCACAACAACATGCATTCTAAGGTGTTTGATGGACGCAAATATGTTGTTTTTTGTTTTTTTATATTTTTTTATAGAGGGAATAACTAAACAATCCCAGGTAACAATTTAACCTAGGTAATCATTGAGTAAAACTTTAAAAGAGGAATTTAAAATGGAAGGGGAAATATAAAATTCTTGAACTATGCATGAGAAAAGTTTTATACAAGCTCTACTCAAGGAGAAAAGGCGTATGAAAAAATATTCTTTATTCAAGAAGACATATATAATGCTTTATACATGTTTTATATAAGTGTTTGAATAAAGTTGTAGAAAAGTTGTTATTCAAGGCTTATTCAAATACTGTCAAAATGTTACTTGAATAAAGTGCTTGAGTAAATCTTTACTCAAGAGAATTACTCAGTACCTATTCAAGAAGCGATGCCACTAAAAAAAAATTGGTTATTGTTTCCTTTAGTTATTTTGGTTAATTGGTGCACTAAACTCCTTTTTTTAGGGTTCCGTACTTTAAAAAAGTAAAAACGGTACCCTATTGGTGAGACTTCGGTGTCCGTCCGAATTTCTACATAATCAATTTACTCACAAACTATAAGTGCTATCAACTTGAAATTTTCTACAGTTTTTAAACGTGTTTTTCCACGCCTACTGATAACAAAAAAATTCAAATATTTGTTTTAATCTATATTTTATGAACATAGATAAGGAGATAGTAAAACAAAAGTTTTTTGTAAGGAATCGAGTTTGGTCTAGAAAAATCGAGAAAGTTCAAAATATTTCAAAAAAAAATTTCAATGATTTTTCGACTGCTTAGTTTTTTTGATATTGCCATAAACGGGTATTGTCTTTCCTGTCCCCCCCCTTTAACTTCGAACATTAGAAAAGAAAAAATTTGAAAAAATTCATGGTTATGGTCAATGTTGTAAAGATTGAATCAAAACTATAGCGGTCGGGTCATCATTTCAAATGTGATTCTGAGGGGTTTGAGAGTGGAAATTGTGAAAAAAAATTATTTTTGACCTCAGTGAGTGGGGTGTCATATGAAAGGTGATTTTTTTTCTAGTCCAAGCCAATTTTTTTTGCAATTTTTAAAAGCGCAGTTTTTGAGTTATGTTAAAAAATGTGACAAAAATTTCCTGTCCCCCCCTCTTAACTTCGAACATTACAAAAGAAAAAATTTGAAAAAATTCATAATTATGGTCAATGTTGTAAAGATTAAATCAAAACTATAGCAGTCGGCTCATCATTTCAAATGTGATTCTGAGGGGGTTGAGAGTGGAAATATTGAAGAAAAATTATTTATGACCTTGTTGAGTGGGGTGTCATATGAAAGGTGATTTTTTTCAAGTATAAATCAATTTTTTTGCAATTTTCAAAAGCGAAGTTTTTGAGTTATGTTAAAAAATGTGACAAAAATTTCTTGTCCCCCCCTCTTAACTTTGAACTTTACAAAAGAAAAAATTTGAAAAAAATCATGGTTATGGAAAATGTTGTAAAGATTGAATGAAAACTATAGCGGTCAGCTCATCATTTCAAATGTTATCTTGAGGGGGTTGAGGGTGGAAATTTTGAAAAAAAAATATTTTTGACCAAGTCGATTGGGGTGTCATATGAAAGATTGATTTTTTTCTATTCCAAAACAATTTTTTATGTAATTTTAAAAAGCGCAGTTTTTGAGTTATGTAAAAATATGTGAAAAAAATTTCATGTCCCCCCCCCTTAACTTCGAACATTACAAAAGAAAAAATTTGGAAAAATTCATGGTTATGGGAAATGTTGTAAAGATTGAATGAAAACTATAGCGGTTGGCTCATCATTTCTAATGTTATTTTGATGGGGTTGAGGGTGGAAATTTTGAAAAAAAATTATTTTTGACCTTGTTGAGTGGGGTCATATGAAAGGTTGATTTTGTTCTAGTCCAAAACAATTTTTTATGTAATTTTCAAAAGCGCAGTTTTTGAGTTATATTAAAAAATGTGAAAAAAAATTCCTGTCCTCCCCCTTAACTTCGAACATTACAAAAGAAAAATATTTGAAAATATTCATGGTTATGGGCAATGTTGTAAAGATTGAATGAAAACTATAGAGGTCGGATCATCATTTCAAATGTTATTTTGAGGGGGTTGAGAGTGGAAATTTTGACAAAAAATAATTTTTGACCCCCACTCGGCATATGAAAGGTGAATTTTTTTCTAGTCCAAAACAATTTTTTTGTAGTTTTCGTTTTTTTCGGTTTTGATTCATTTGATTAAAATTCTAAAATTGTGTTTTGTGAAGGACTATTCACGTAAAATAATCGTAGAAGAGGATAAATTTTACTACGTTGTAGGAAATGTATATTATAGTAAATATTGAGTGAAACGAAGTAAAGAAATGAACAAACAAGATCAGATTAGATCAACACAGTTTAACAAGTCAGATGAACTAAACTTCAGGCGAAAGGCGTTAGGTTGAAAAATTATGCAATAACATACCAGATACCTGTTTGCTATTCGATAGATTATCATTTAATATGGTTGCATTGCAAATGTTCTCTGTGAAGTTGATCCCTAATTACAAACATTTTTGAAATTTTTGAACTATTGAACTACTGTTGAACTAGAAAATTGTTACAGTCAAGTTAATCGAGGTTGGGGATCTGTTCTTTTCGTTAAGTCTGATACAGTACCACCAGTGCAGAAAAATAGTAGCCACCATCACTTTGAGTTTAGCTCTGCTGGCAGTCATTGTGAATGTTCAACTAGCTGAAGTATAAATCCTGTTGGTATACTATACCGATCTCCCCAATGTTCAGTAGACAAATCACTCGACTGTGTTAACAATGCACTCGTTGGAAATAATTTGACGACACTTTTTCTCCGTTTTTCCGTTGGTTTAAATAAAAATCCTCAAAACTGGCTCTCAAACTATTTTCTACAAAAAAATTTACAAAGAAAAATTCATGAACCAACAACAGTTGAGGCTACCACAATTGATAATGTATTTTCCAATATAAATAATTTAGAAGCTGGCGTTATTGAAGCTTTCTTTAGCCACCATAAACAGCTTTGGGTAAGATTCAACCCAACTTGAAACTATACTTACAAAAACTGTTTTTTTCTCATGTTATATACACGGAACCCTCAGCGAGCGAATTATATTCGCACTTGCCTGACTTTTTTTGTATATTGCTGCTATTGAGTTAATCTTTTATCGGAAATTACAATTTATTTTACACATTTCGCATCTTTACAAACGCTTGTAGCAGGGATCGAACTCGTAACCTTTGGTTCTCTAGGACCGTACGCTATCCACTTCTCTATTTAGCAGCTGTCATAAAGAAAATTGAAACGTAATCACTATTGTTTAACAAATTATTTGTACACATTTCAAGTTTCGGACCACTACCACGACCATGAATTAATTTTTATTCAAACATTTTGATTAGGAATGCATATAAAAGTGTACTAATGGTTTCCTAAAATGAGAATATATGGGTGTTTGTTAAAAATAATATTGGTTATGATTGAGGACAATCTCGATATGAAAATGATTTTGCATATTCATATACGATATCTACGCATATGTGTTTCCATTCAATTGTACGATTAAAAATGATTAAAGAATAAAAATAAAATAAAAAAAAAAGGAAAATAAAATTCATAAATAAAAACGTGCCTGGCAGGAATCGAACACAGGCCCTATACCGTCTTCCTCATCGTTTACCCTTACGCAACGTTACGCACGT
>OY856187.1:192069797-192202297 GCA_963693315.1 Diogma glabrata | reverse complement strand
AGAATCACGGATACCAAGATGTGCGATTTTGTCCATTGTAGCTAAAACTGTTTAATGAAAGTGTTTTGCAATGAAAGGACAAATATAAAACTGTTTTAATCTAACCATTTAGCTGTTTTCCAATATTAGGTCTTTTAAATAAACTTTGGCGTTGTGTTATTCTTGCTTACAGTTATGATTATGACTGCAGCTAGATTGCCATCTTGACAAATGTATCGTATGTCAGTGATAAACTAGTTGAAGAAATTCAGAAATCTTTTTCAAGTAAGCTGGCAAAATTTCACGGTCATAAGCATTGTAGCAAATTAAAACCAATCGCCCATGAGTTCTTAAATGACTGCTAAATTTGTCGGGATTGTCATTTTCTCATAAGAGAGCTTTAAAAGAAGAAAGACTAGGGCTTTTCTGATTCTTTTTACAACCCGTTGAAGTATGTTTACCGCTTAATAATTTGTTCCATTGTCGTTCTTTGTAGATCCTTTAAGCAAATTGTTAAGTAAGGCTTGATCATCAAACGCGTGTGGAATAAAACGTCAATTAAAATTTGTTATTTTAAGAAATAGGCAGAGTTGTTTGACTAATGCGAAAACTTAAAGTTTTCGACTAGATTTTTGGATTTACTTTCATTTGTCAGTTATGCCTGGAACAAGTTGCTTGAGAACCGATGGTGATATTTTCAGTTTTGCTCTCGGTATTTTCAAAGCATTTGACAAAGTGCTGGCACAAAAATCTTATATCTGCAAATAAAGATGCTATGGTTTGGACGAGAATCTTACTTTGTGGGTTCAAACAAAGCTTTATTTTTTAGCGATAATTTCGGTACAATGTTGATGGTCTCATATCGGATATCTTTTCAACTAAATTTTCTATTTTTGTTCGTTTGTCATCTCTCTTTTCAAGATATTGTCTTCTCTCTTTTCAAAATTCCTTCGAATCAAGACGCTTAAAAAATAAAAAATGGAAACACGATCATTGTCGATTTATTTGAGACTTCGATAATCATTGGAATCATTGGATAATCATTTGGTTTTCCAATTATGGCGATTTAAAAAATAACCCTTTTTATTTATATATGTATAATAATGTTTATATGTAAAAAATGCCATGTCCAATCTCATGTTCAATTACATTTCATGTCATTCAAATAAGCAATTTTTTTTTTAAATTAGGTAAAAAAAATAAATAAAAATCATTCTTTTGACACACTCGACGGTATTTTTTTGACACACTTATAATACAAAAATCAAAGTCTTGTACTGTCATTACAATACCGACCATAAAGATTTTACCACAATCAATGCAACTACTCGCAATCACTTAAAATTAACGTTTTTTAAGCAAAAAATATACAAATTTTCGTGTTTTGATACACTTCATGATTTTTGACACACTTTCGATACAGCTATCGAACACATCCTCCTATTACGAACCTTACTTATCGGCCCTTCCTATTAAGCTAAGCAATTTTTAGAAAACAAATCGAAATCGCTCAGGCGGTTTTCTAGATTTCGTCGGCTGTGACGGCCGGCCTTCAGAGAGACAGATTCTTAAAGAATTGAAATAATCAATAACAAATGAATTTTTTGTTAGTTCAATGTGGGCAGACAGCCTTATTGATTCAATAAGGTTGTTTGACAACAGTGAATTAACAAATCATTTGAGATTCCACTGGACTTCGAACCAAAATGAAAAATATGGAGGGGCTGAAATCTCACAGCTCTGAGATATCAAGACTTCGGTCTGGGTTAAAGATTTTATAATAGTTTTCGACAAAAACCTTTTATGAGGACATGGTTTTTAGTTTTGGGCAGCGATGTATTTGATATAACTCTTTGTTAAAGAAAAAGTGTTTTCTTATCTCTGTTTAGAAATTTATTACAAAACTTACACGAAACATCAATACGATGCCGGAAAATTAAAACAGATCATAAATTAACATAATTTAGTGAAAAGATGATACACTCAGCAAACTACACAAAATCCTCTCCATTTAGCGTTTCGACAAAATACTACAAAATCACAAATTCATATTTCTTTCAAAATTCCAAAAATATTGTAAAAATTAAATAAAATCAAACTTTTTTCAAAATTCCAAAAATATTCCAAAAATTAGAATAAAATCAAATATTTAAACTTTTTCTAAATTCCAATAATATTCCAAAAAGTCTTAAAAATTCAAACTTTTCCAAAATCCTAAAAATATTGCAAAAATTATTACTAAATCAAAAATTCAAATTTTTTCAAAATTCCAAAAATTATAATAAAATCAAAAATTTTAAATTTTTCAAAATTCTAAAAATATTCCAAAATTTCTTACAAAATCAAAAATTGAAACTTTTTTCAAAATTCTAAAAATATATATAAAATTCAAAAACTCTATTTTTTCAAAATTCTAAAGATAGTGCAAAAACTATAACAAAATTCCAAAAATATTCCAAAAATTAGAATAAAATCAAATATTTAAACTTTTTCTAAATTCCAATATATTCCAAAAATTCTTAAAAATTCAAACTTTTTTCAAAATTTTAAAAATATTGCAAAAATTATTACAAATTCAAAATTTGAAATTTTTTTCAAAATCCAAAAATTATAATAAAATCAAAAATTTAAAATTTTTCAAAATTCTAAAAATATTCCAAAAATTCTTACAAAATCAAAAATTAAAACTTTTTCCAAAATTCTAAATATATTTCAAAAATTATTACAAAATCAAAAATACAAACTTTTTTCAAAATCCCAAAAATATTTCGAAAACTATAACAAATTCAAAAATTTACATGTCCATATTTCATTTTCAATTACATTTACGTCATAAAAACAGCTACATTTTTTTCCAAAAAATTAGCTAAAAAAATAAAAGAAATTATTTTTTGACACACTTGACGGTATTTTTTTGACCAACTTATAATGCCATAATTCTCTATAGTAATAATAAAATTTCGTGTCATACAAATTATTAATTTTATTTTTTTCCAAAAAATTGGGTAAAGTAAATAAAAATGTTTTTTTGACACACTTGACAACATTTTTTTGACAAACTTATAATGCTATAATTCTCAATAATAATAATAAAAATTCATTTCAAACAAATAATTAATTTTACTTTTCTTTTTTTCAAAAAATTGGGTAAAAAAATTAATAAAAATCTTTCTTTTGACACACTTGACAACATTTTTTTGACAAACTTTTAATGCAATAATCTAGTTTTTGATCCCACATACCAACCATCCAGATTTCTCCACATTCTTTGTTCCTACTCATTATCACTTAAAATGAACGAATTTTAAGTAAAATATATGAAAATTTGCTGTTTTTGACATACTTAATGATTTTTTGACACACTTCCGGTACAGTTATCGAACACAGCATCCTTTCGGACCTGTTAGTTAAGTAAACCTATTTTAAGAAAAAAAAAGTTTTGAAATCCCTCCAGCGGTTTTCCTTACAGCGTAGGTAATGACGTTTTTTTGCTGTTTTAGAATTAGTAGGTCCTAAAACGTTGAGAAATGCCAAAAAAGTGGGGGTAAGAATTTCGCTTTTGGCTCATGAATGTAATACTTAGGTCTTTCAGACCAAAGTAATTAGTTGGATTTAAGCATGTTCGATTTTTACTTAGATCAAAGTCTTTCGTTAAAAATAATAGTCATCAACCCAACATCTTTCCAATTAATCGAAAGTCAGATAAAAAACCTGACACATTATAAAAAGAACTCTATGCGCTGACCACCTATTTTTGGAAGAAGCCTTTAAGAGAAATTCTAACAAAAAACAGATTTATTTATTATTTTCACACATGTGAGAGGCACCTACAGATAGACCGCGGCCTTATATGCATCGTCAACAGTGCAAAAAATAATGAAATTATAAATTTGAAGGCATCACGAGTTATCAATGATAAAAAGTATGGTTTTCGTAAAATACATGCAATAGGTGACCTGTCTACGTAACACAATTGTGAAACAAATTTCTGAGGAACAATGGTGAAACAATTATTATTTTTGATTGCATTTCACAAGCATTTGACAAATTATGGCTATAGAAACCTTATAGTCAAGTATTAGTTTTAAGACGAAGAGAGTCCAGATTTGCCTATTTTTTGGATTGAATATAAAACTTTATTCAACCCAAACCCAGTGCTTTGTGCCTTAAGGCTTTACTGTTTCTCCAATATTGTTTCTTATTGAATTCTGAAAATGACGTTTAAAGAGTTATCCTAACTATAGCCCATTTTTTCTCCTATTTTTTTTAATTGCTTCCTGATTTATGTTTCGAATTTTCAACCTGTAGTTTAGAGTTGTGGTGAAATTTTAATCCATGATTCTACTTTTTCAAAACCAATCACATCTATGGTAATAAAAATAATGATTAAATGATTCTCAAAATAAACCTTTGATTCTTTATGAAAGGTTGAACTTAAATTTTTTTAAAGATATTACCTGATTTTGCTTTAAAAAGCCTTACTGAATAAAGAAACATCTTTTACAAGATTGCTGACTAACGCACATCTAGTATTAGGAATTGAAAATCACCAGTACCTTTTTCGTAGGTTATCTGTTATTACCTTTCGCATTAGGCTTTGTAATTCTTTAACACAGTCACATAAAAAAATTATCTGTCAATACAGTCGATTCCTAATTTTATGTGTTTTCCTTTCTGTATAATGCTCCCATAAAATAAAAAATTGTCTAGCGTTCTTGAGATATATATTTTTTATGTGCTTTTTAAATATAAATATCATAATTGAAATAACAAAGGATAAATATTTAAAGACTTCTGATCCTTTTCTCAATCATTTATATAAAATAGGATAAAACAACCTACAACTTTTTTTAATTCTTATCTCGTTCACATAATAAAAAAAAAAAATAAATAAATAAACAAAATAATATTACTCGTCTAATTTTCCACAAATACAAAAAAATATAAAGTTCAATATTTTTATTATAAAATTTAAGACAACAGAAAAGGAAAGCACAAAAGAAAAATCGAAATTTATTAAATGAAAATGATAAATAAAATTTGTAATTTTATGTAACATGTTCGTGTGTCCTTCTTTATTATTATCTTTAGAATTCTAAAGATTTTTTGTTTTTGTTTTTGTAGAAATTACCTTCACTATAAGGATAACCTTGTTTTTTGATTCGAACGAAAATGAAAAGGAAAAATGATGTCAGGCATTGAGAAAACGGTTATTGAATAAATTTTATGACTGAAACGTTTTGTTGTTTTCATTAACGAAACAAAAAAGTTTTCTAAATTAGTCATTTTTGTTGTGTTTCGTTTTTTTTATGCAGGATCTTTTCATAAAAATATGTTAGACGTAAACAATTTTGTTTAGATATTCATATGAAATCGACATACTTCAAAAATCTTCGTTTAAATGTTTACCAATTCATTCAAGAGGATCTCAAGTTCTAACCAAGGAAACCCAACTTAAAATGCAAAATATAAAATTCCTTACATCTTCCACTTCAAAACACTCTTCTAAAAAAATTATAAATAAATTATTCTCAATAATAATACCACAAAGTTCATTATGCTAATTTCTATCATTTATCTTTTATTTTTCTTAAACATAAACTTTAAAATTCAAGATTAGAATTTACATATCGTTCTTATGTTGAAATTGTTGTTTTATTTTTAATTTTAATTTTTTTTATTATTATTCTGAAATTTAAATTTCCATATTCATATCAACTTAATCCATTTTATCCCCATTCCTTAACCTTAACACCAGCACCAACCACTAACAACATAAAAATCAGAAGAAGAAAAAAAAAATTTTCTTTAACAGTTAATTTGAAAACTTAATTTTCTTAACTGATATTAAAATTTTTTTTTCTATCGTTCTCATTCGTTTACAGTCACTGAATATAATGGTAAAATTTAAACTTTGAATTAAATAAAATTTAAGTAATTAACTTTAGAGTCTGAAATTCTGTTAATTTTTTAATATTCAAAAGAAAGAACTTCGTAAGAGTATTCTCGAAAAATTTCAAGATATAGAAATGCTAAACGCTAGTTCGTTCTTGACAATTATTAAATAACGTTAACTTCGAGTTTTTTTTTTAATTTGTACAGATTTTTTAATCTTAATCTTAACTATATAATTTATTGTTAATTCAAGATAAAAACAAAAAAAAATTGATTTTACTTTGACAATTTAATATTATTTGCTAAGATCTTCATTAAATAGAACTATTTCAACTGTTAATTGTTGAATAGTTTAAGTGTCTGAATTTTAAAATTGTCAGATACTCTATTGTTAAATGCTCGGTTAGAATTTTTTGTATGAAAACTGTATTCGAATCTGTAAATTCTTAAAGTTATCTTTATGATTTTTTCAAAGCATTTCCATGGGCGGCTGTGTCAACTATGTTGATATATTTCAGATTTGCAACATCGATTGTGATATACATATAAGATTGTTGACTAAATATACTAAATCAACGTTCAAGCGGTTCAAGAAAACGGTCGACATGATATCTGAAGAAAATCAAAACTGTTGAGTTCAATGATGGTATTCAATGCCAAACTCGATGATTTCATAAAAAAAATGAGCGAGTTGTAGAATGTATCTCTTCGTGCTAAGAGGTTTTTTTTCTTCATTTAGTTTAACCAAAAAAAGGTTTTCATCCATTTAAACCAATCACGCATTCACCATGCAATTCAACTATAGAACGTCTGACTTTACAAAACTAATGTTTATCCAAAATCCAATCACATTTTTTTACTCAATTCTGGTACAGGGCTAACTGAACAAAAATAAAAAGTACGCTACCAAAAATAATATAGACTAATTTGTCTTCGATACATCAAATGGGTTGAACCTAAAAAAGTGCAACAATCGAGGAGGAATTTTAATAAAAGTTTTTTTTCGAGCCTGATTACTTCTTAAAACAAATCTTTAAAAAAAATCTTATCTTAAAACAAATCAGCCATCTCATGAGTGAGAAAAAACCGTTTAAATTTATAAATCCAACATAGTACAGTGTCCAAAATAATACACATTATTTTTATTAAATAATACTTAAAACTTTATTTACAATTAAATTTCACATAACAGAATTTCAATTTGAACTGTTTACACTTTAGAAGTCTAAATTGAAACAAATTTCGTTCTGTAAAGGAATTCCTTTTATACAATTCTATTTAATGTCCATATCTATATCTATACATAATGTCCATATTGTCCCCTCTGCAGGACGTGTCGATTTTGATCGATTATGATCAATGTTGATCTACGGGTCTGACTACCCCGCGTACTCCAGTCCCTGCCATTCACATATGAGTTAGCGTGAGGTACCACATACCACTGGCAATGGCAGGAGATGTCATTAGCCAAGATGATATCTTAGGGTGCTGGCAGACGAACTTTAATTAGTCAACGGCAGCACTTCCAGTCTTAGCTGGGCAGCGTTCCGTAGTGGTACCGCTCGTTAACTCTTCCTGGGAATCAGACCAACATATAATTATGTGTGGGCTTTGTGCCTCGATTGCGGTGGTGAGCGGTGTGTCTGAGGTGCGCTGCATCACGTTTAGTACAATTTAGCATCAATTGAAACGCAGTGTAGTTATCCATTCTCTAATAAAACAATACAAAAAAATAAAAATTTTGATACATATATGTACAGATGTAAATTTACCGGTAAAATATATTTGTGGTAATATTACCGTAAAATTACCGGTAAGATTGGTAAAATTGGTAATATTGGTAAAATATAAAACTATTATATATAACATTTAAATATAGTTGCAATTTCATTTAACTCAAAATTGATGACTATCATAATCATTTTTAGTTTATAAAAACATAAAATTTAAATCAAATATATTATTATCGAGTGTAAATATGACTGACTCGCAGAATATTAAAAACCGGAAGATACATATGCAACAATGGCAAATTCATTTATGCCCCATCCATACATGAACGAAGATCAGCTGTTGTTCTTTTAGCAGGACATCTAGATAACAGATTTCACGCTATTTTCGAAGCTGAAAAAATGCAACAAATCTTGAACACACCGGCTTCAACGACAACTGATTTCTTCACTGTTATGTAAAATTATGCATTTTTGAAAACACTACCGTCCTCGAAAATGATTAGGTATTACACATCGAATAGAAGTATAGAAATGCATTTCAATGGCTTAAATGCAAAGAACAAATTGACAGATAAGCAAGCACTTTCAATGAAATTTGCTTTGGTAAAGACTGTACGCAATGGATCACAATCAAGCTTCTTTCATCGCATGTGGTTAGAAAATTAACCCCGTTCAACGCTTTTCCTGCAATTGAGAATTGTCAACGGCGTTACACATGTCACTTTTCGCGTACAATACTCGCCACGCCCAGCACTGGGATAAATGTATTAATTACGCGTGCAACACGTCACATCGAAATCTAATTAATGCGTTTCTTTTTCGTTCATGGAAAAATATAAATCGGAAATTGCTGAAGATATTTGCCCTAAAAAACGCAAGGAATATTTAAATATGAACGTGCGTTTTGCAGCAAAAATGTACAACGAAGCATTTATAATAATTTTTTGCATTGTTGATCTGTTGTTACTGATCGTTCAATGTAAAATTGGAATTTGAACAAAATTACTACACGAGTGACATTTGAGGGTAATTAACACGGATAATCAGCCAACTGTCAATAACAGGGTAGGAGAAACGTTCTTCATGGCAACAATTTGATCCTGAAATGATATAGCTTTAGCTTTTGCCTCATCCAAAGTAACTGCGTTATTGCTACAAGGTGAAAAAACTACCCATTCCAACCCAATGATCGACACCAGTAGGCAAAATAAATGCTTGCCTCAAGTACTCTAATTTAATACGTTAAAATTACCCACATATATGGATATTCAACTGCAAATCGATCGATAAGCTGAGATATTCTCACAACAATGTGCACCCAGTTTTCAATTATACGGCGTGTCAACAAAAGAGCACAAACTTTAATTTTTATTAAATAAAGATTATTCAAATTTTATTGCAATTTTACCAATTTTACCAAGCCTAAGTAATATTACGTAATATTACCAATTTTACCGGTAATTTTACCATGGGTAATATTACTTTTACATCTGTACATATATGGGCGTACAACAGATAGGATATAAGTTTGCAAGTGGTTAAGCAAATATGCGCAATCCACCCGCCCTTAAATCGGCATGTCTACGGTATTTGCAGGGACAACACATATATGAATCAATTAAACAATTTAAAATCCATGTTTAAAACATCTGCGGATTGAACGCTAACCATGACCACGTGCAACATCATCTTGAGCACGACAAAATGAGCATTCTATTCCTTACAGAATCTCAAGTTTCTGAAAATTGTCTTCCTATAGAATCGCTTAAACCCAAATATAGGCTTGATTCATTCATGAAAGTGTTGCATATACACGCTTTCAAATTTGAACCACACGGTGATGGCTTCAATACAATGGTTTTAAAGATTTGTCTTCCAGAAATTACTTTTTTTACAATAGCTTTATACGGGTCAACAAAAGTAACCCAAACTTTTTAGTTTACTGACAAAAATTGTAGACGAGATAAAAACAAAGTCCCCTAATTATGGGAGTATCATTACCGGTGACTTAAACGTCCCCAACAAATAATGGTTGGATTTCTCCAAATCGACCGTCGATGTTGACAATGGTGGAAAACTGGCAGAAAACTTTTGCAGCGTCCTATTCTAAATTGTTAAAAGCTCAACTTTCACTCCCCATAATGGAGCTGATAATAGTTTTCTTTTAGATCTTTTTCTTACCTCAATGCAAGATATTACGACTGTTGATGTTACAAAAGGGAGTATTGGAAATTCTGATCATTATTTAATTTCATCAGTTATCAAAACTGATTTACTTAAAACTACAGCTCCCAAACCCCGTAAAATATTTCACTACTCAAAAATGGATAAGAATGGTCTTCAAAAATTTTTCAATGGTTTCCCTTTCGACCGTCATTGTTTTTATACTGACAATGTAAATGTTTCTGCTCAAAACTTTACAAAAATCATCCAATTTGCTATCAATAAAGCCATCCCTTTCTCCATAGTAAAACCCAAACAAAAATACTTGTATTCGAAAGCTGCCAAAACGGCACTTAGAAACAAACGTAGATCATTTAATATTTGGATTCATAACAAAACTCCCACTAATCGAGAGGCCAACAAAATATCTAACCAGATTATCTCAAACCAAAAGTCTGAAATTAACAGAGCAAAAGCTTCAAAACTTACGTATATGTCTATTTCTGACAAGAGTTTCTACAGTGCCATTGATTCTTTAAATTCTGGTACAAAATCTTCTATTCCCTATTATTGGTGGTGATTCAATCGTTAATGATCCCGCAAGAAAAGCTAACTTGTTCACTGAACGTTTTGTTCCGAACTCCACTGTTTTGGAAACTCCTAAAGTAATACCCCAAATCCAGTTTTCAGGAGTTAAAATGAATGAACTTCACTTCAAATCCAAAATTGTCGCTAAGCTTTTACAGGGGTTACACATTAACAAAGCCTCAGGAATGGACACCATTCCACCCATTATTTTAAAAACCATTTCCAAAGAACTTGCACGAACTTTGACTAAGATATTCTACCAATCCTATAAATCTGGTATATTTTCCTTGTGGCAAATATCCAGCCCAGTTGGCAAATATCCAGCCTGTCCCCAAAAAGAGACCAAAATCCGATATCTCAAATTATAGGCCAATAGCTTTACTACACATTTCAAAATTTCTGGAAGTAAATCATTTAATAGCCGACTGCAAATGGTTTTCATCCCTATGTTGTGAAGCTGATTCAAAATTTTTTATCTAACCGATACATTTCGGTTTCCTTAGACGGATTTTCTTCTGAGTTTAAACTAATTAACGCTGGTTTACCTCAAGGCGCAGTATTGTTCCCAATCCTATTTTTGATTTATATCAACGAATTGTTGAAAACCACCAGCAACCCAATAAATAGTTTGGAGATGATAGTGCTCAGCACAAGTCATTCGAGCCCCTTCCTTCAAAAGGTAAAATGAACGAACGAATTAATTCCGCCCAGAGAGACGCTGCCATAAACGTGAATCAAGGCCTAAAAAAGTCGCCGATTGGGGTAACCAAAACCTGGTCAACTTCTACTCTACCAAAACACAGCTGTTGATTGTTTCCAGATCAAAGATCGAGTTCCCCAAAGATATTTTATTCAGTATGTGTGATGAACCAATAGGTGAATGTAAAAACATTCGTTTATTGGGTGTCACAGTTTCAAATGACCTACTCTGGAACGATCATGTAATGCCGATGGCAAAAAGCGCGTCTAAAAAACTCGGCCTCCTAAATAGATGCAAACATTTTTTCACTCCATACCAATTGCTCCATGTTTATAAGTCCTATATTCGTCCCTGTATGGAATACTGTTGTCAAGTTTGGGGAGCTGCTTTTATTTCCTTCTTGGCCCTCTTGAACTCTGTTTAAAAGTGGGCTATACGAATTGTGGGTAATCGAGATTAAAAGTGGGCTATACGAATTGTGGGTAATCGAGATTCGACATCAAAATTTGATTCCCTACAACATCGTCGCACTGTTGTTGGCCTCAGTTTTTACAAATATCGTCATCAACAGTGATCAGATGAAATCAGCAGCGTTATGTCTTTAAATTATTCTTACCCCCGTTTCACTCGGCAATCGGTTAGCGCAAACTTCAAACAGTCGAGATCCTGCGCTGTCATACTGGCAGGATCACAGATCTATGTCCAAACTGTATATAAATGGAATAGTTTGCCGGCATCCATAGTCTCAGGTGGTTTCAATCCTTAGAGCGCAAAGTGTTGTGGGATCTAGGTCTTAAAAGGTATTTATGTGTTGTTGTGACACATGTTGTACACCCTATAACACAACATTTTTTATTTAAAAAAAAATACCCTTTTTTTAAATTGCAGAATTAAGATTTGTTTATCTATTGTTTTCGATCTGTCTATCAAGGTTTCTTAATTATTTTCTGAGTCTGCACTGTGTTGCGAGAACTCCAGTCAGCATTGTAATGAAGACTGGACCTGCTAGTGATGTCAATAACAGAAAGCAATCGGAGGACTGCGTGCCTGGCGAGGTTTTGTTCAAGCGAGTTTCAGCCATGTGTGTCCGAGAAGCGATTTCCCTCAGTTCAGTACAAATAATCAAATATGCACGCAAATGATACTGTGCAAACGGAATTAAACAAGCAAAAACAAAGAGCAGAGACTAAGAAGACCAAGCACACACCAACATATTTACCTTTATTACATTTAAAAAATTAAATAAAATATTTCACTCACCCCATGATTGTATTGTATCCAACTCTTCATGCCCTCGTTGATTCAGCCGATCATATTAACTAACAACTAGATCTAATGATCACAAAAAACAAAACAATTTGCGATTATTTCATAAAAATAATCAAAATTATCCAAACAAATAGTAAAACAATTTGTATATCAAAAAATGTTGCGCCTCTGATACGGGTGATTGTTGCTTAATAATAACCTCTCGTTTGCATGGTCACAGATTACCACCAGTAATATTAAAACTCCCTGCCACTAACCAATTAATAAATCACTTTCGCCTGTCCATATTTATTTCAAACCACAGCTGTTGTATGCATATATTTTTTTATCAATCAACAACAAATCATTGCAAACAGGGTTTGAAAAAGATATGAACAAAAAACGATAAGTTGTATTGATCGCGTTGATTCGTGCAAAAGAAAGTCGTCCGGACAAATGAATTTTTGCGGGAACAACAGTTTCGGTACAGCATTCACATTGACATTGTAGCATAAAATATCTTCTCCTCTTCTTCTGTAGCAACAGAGATGTTAAGAAGATACACAGTTTCGAGTAACACAGCTTGCTCCATACTTGTTGCTTATGACGAAAAGAATGAACTTCCAATTTCAGTTATATCTGAGAACAAGAGGTGTTATCATTTAAGAGTTCTCGGCGATGCAATGGCTTTCAATCGTTGCAACATGTAGTTGCATTTCATATTACATAACTGGTAACCTTACCATATACGTTCTCTGCCCCAAAGTAGTTTCCTTAGATCTTGTGTTTTATTTTCCTCATATTTGTCCCATGATGAGTTCTGAAGTCATCTTACATAAAACGAAACATTCGTAGCTTTTTTTCTTCTAGCCACGCAATTTTTACCTAGAACTTGTAGGGATTATTGCCTTTAAATTTAAAATATATATTCTCTACAAAACAAACGATGACGTAACTCATTCCTAAAACGAACTGATTAAACAAGAAAAGCTCATCTTGTGTCACTATTTGACGTCAGGTAGCGAAATGAATGCCTATAAATTAATTCAGTAATTTAAATCGAAAATCGAGTTTTGTCAATACTACATATACCTACATATACGTGCTGATTATATAAATATTAAATGAGTTAAATTTATAAGAGTAAAATTCCACGACTTCGTTTTCAATCGAGCATTGAACATTTAAATCTTAAAAAAATCATTTATATACTAATGCTTATATAAATCAAATAAATAGTATATTTATATAAATAAATTCATTTGACTCAATTTATTTAACAAATTAAGTTTGTGCATAAAAATACAAAATAAATATTGTAGTAAACCCTTGTGAATTACTAAAATTAGCTGGTGTTTTAATAAATCTCGTTTAAATCCAGTGAACATTAGTGAACAAGCAGATAGCAGTAAGCAGCGAGATACTACAGTTAACAAATTGCTACTGTGCTAATTTACAGAATCATATGACAAGTCATGCAGTCTCTGTTTCTCTCAAGAAGACCATACGTAGTTTAACACACCTTCTGTCGACTTTTTTGAAACATTTGACTAGCCGTCATCAAATTATTTGTCATTTTAATTAATGGTGTACCCAATCGCTATTACCACGTACTATCTGTTCTATTGATTCTTTTTCCTTTGGTAGACCATGTGAGCTTGAAACAGTACATGGTTAAACCTACTTCTGAGCTCCTACTAATTAGCTGAGAGTGGCAAGATATCTTACTAAGTTTATCAACAGTTGAATATTAACTCGTAAAACAATTTTGAAAAAGCGCATGAAATGTGCATTAATTATGGATAATACAAACGCTCCGTGCACAAAATTGAGCATAACACATGTTATGGACATGTTGTGCGCTATACCGTGCGCATGTTGTTCAACGCATTATGACATTTATGCACACATTTCAGACGCATGTTTTAGGATTAAAGAAAAATGAACCAAACGAAATATATTTTATGATAGTAATAAAAACAAAGAAATGAAAAAGTATTTTTACATTTTACAAAATGGGTGGTTACATTTAACTTTGAAGGAAATAATATATATTTCATAATAGTAAATTGATGTATGTATTTTAATTTAGTTTCATCTAACATTATGTACGATAGAAATTTTTAATGAAAGTAATGAAAAAAAACACAAAAAACAAACGGACACTTTGAATAATTGATTGTAGTGATTTAAAAAAATTATTATATTTTCTTTTTATGCTTTTTGTTTGTTTTGTTTCTTGTCGGTTTACTGACATATAAATAAATTTTTTATTTAAATTATGGCATATTAGTATTTTTTTTATACATAAGGCAAATGTTTAAATTTTTTTTTCATTAAAATTGTATCATTAAAAAAATGACGAACATTATGTTTGATGAGTTAAATAATCCAAAAGCCGGACTGATATATGTAATACGGTGTAAAACACTCAAATGTTATTTATTGTCGTTAATTTTAAGCGTGACTCACTCTACGATGCAAACACGTGTCAATCCATGGATGAAATGCATTGTGTAGCTCGTAAACGTGATATTCCTACATAGGATTTTGATGAAATTTTGGCAAATGATCTAAGTTCACTTAAAAATGGAAGAACTGGATTCATTTCAAAATCGAACAAAATGGCTGGGGTCTCCCGAACACCTCTGAGTTTAAATCTTCAATAACTTCTAATCCCGGCTTTTAATCTGATTGAGACTTGGTATATAAGGTTTTAGTACGGTTTCCAATATTACTGCATTCCAACTTCCGGTTTAACACTTCCGGATAAAATGTTTTTTTTTCAGTTGTTTATTCAGGTGTCTACAATTACCGATCGATTTTCATGAAACGTTGGTAAAAGCTTTCAAGTATCATGGGAAAGATTTCATCAACTTTTGGGATACATTAGATGAAGGGTTGAGGGTCCACCATACAACAGGTGTTTATTCACAATCTTTTCAATGTTTGTTGGGAGCATACAACATTCGTTCGTGAATGAATTTAGATGACTTTTTGGAAAAGATGCAAATATGCATGGCAAGGAGCACCTGAGCACTTGTGTTTTTGAAAACTTTATAACATCTGTTCTGCGATAATCGAATTGGGTGAAACGTGGTACATGAGCATTTAGTATGGTTCACAAAAGTTCTGCATCCCAACTTCCGGCTTATCACTTCCGGTAAATTTTTTTTTTACTTTTTCTCGTACTACAGAATTTATGTTTGTTGGGATACTACAGCTTTTCTTTAATATTTATATAATTAGAACTACGTGAAATCTATAACATTGGTTAATCATTAATTAATGTTTTTTAGGATATTAGCTCACTATATATCCAGAAAATATTGTTTCCAGAGCTGTGGTGAACTTAGCCTATGCACCAGCGTCGCAATATTTTTTTCTGTGTGTGTTGAATGTCCTCAATGATTCAAGTCTATATGTAAAGTAACGTAATCTCTCGTTTCTTTGAACAAACAAGCGTGCCGTTATCAATGAATATTCCAAAACTAACATAATGGTGCTGTGGACATATACAAAAACTTTGCAAAACACAATTAATTTAAGCTGGCAGATTAGAATTAACTCAGGAATGGCTCAATATTTCGTTCTGTATTATTTCTATTTAAAGTCTCCAGAGGTATTTTATCGTTCATTTAAATTTCGGCTTTCACAATAATTCTAATTTTAATAGACGGTATTTGAAAAGTTTAAAGTTAGGATGGCTTAATTCTGCTTTTCGATATTCTTCTTTGCGCTTCAATTGTATTTTATCAAAAATAAAACTATTAAAAAATCGATTGTAAAACAATAAAACATTTAGTAAAATCATCAGCTCACCTTCCTCCCTCGTTTATTTAACTGTAACCAGTCTAATTAGAACAATTAATTAAAGATTAACAATTTTATCATCCGTCAAATATAAATTAATTACACAAACAACAACTTCGGCCCATCTATCTTTACAAAAAAAAGAAAAATTATAGAAACACAAAAAAAAACATGAAAAGTTCAAGAGTGAAAGTTGAATACAGAAGAAGAACATCAACAACAACAATAAATAATATTTCCAACAAAAATTGTCATCTCATTGGATTAAATGAAAGAAAATCCCTTCCATGAAATTCATAATTAATTTTATTTAAATTTTCTAGAATTTTTTAATTTTGAACTTTTTTTGCTGTGCTTTTTCGTTTACGTTTTGTATGTTTTGTGTCAGGAAAAAAACAAACATATGAGAATTGAACACAAGACAAATTTTACATCTTGTTTTATTTAACAAAATAATAAACCATGACTTAATCTCATGTCATCTACAATGGATCATTTATTGTATGTGTGTTTGTGTTGTTATTCCTGCATGAATAGATCATGAGAAAATTGTGTAAAATTTTAATTTGAAATATGAAGCCTTTTTTCAAAAATGTTTTGGTTTCGAGTGTTTTTTTTGTGTGAAAGATTTATGAGTGGTACAGTGTTGATTGATTGAGATTTTGTCTGTGATTATGTTTTCAGTAAACTTATTTTGGAAACATAATTATACAAAAACTGCGATAGTTAGATAAAAAAAGTACATGTATGTCACTTGAAATTCCTTATTAACAGGTTTAGTATAATAAGTGACACACAAGCCAATTGTACAGCAATCTTTTTCTAAGTTTACTCATGCCGGCTGCCCCAGTAATTTTGTAAGCTTAAAAATTGTGTTTATTGCAATTAAGATTATTTTCTTCTCTTAGAACAACTTAGTTTTAGTTTCTTTAAAATTATATATTTTTCAACTGAACTGTTTTTTTGGTGTAGGAAAGTTTTTTTTTTGAAGTTTTTCTATGTCAGTTAATTACATAAAATGTTTTCTAATAATTTATTTCGTTAAAGTTTAAATTAAATAGCGATGCATCAATTTTTGTATATATTATAATTGCTTTAAAATCTGGAACATTAATTTCAGTTGTGCTCAACGAAACTCACTGTGGCTTAAAAGATCGAAACAAAGTTTTAATTGAGTTTTCGGTTCGATTCTCATGCTTGGGTTAAAGTTTATAATCTCATGGAGTGCTCCTATTTTTGAGCTTCCAGTTTCTTCTGATAAATTTCATATTCAAACCTCGCCATAATTTCCATCTTGTAAGGTACCCACTGGCCACAAAAACCCGCATTTACTAGATCACGGTTAGCAATAACTACATATATGCGGATAATTGGTTTCAGCCTCAGTATCCATTTATTTCGTGATTTTTAGAGAGTTGACAAAGAAAAATTTACTATAGGAAAATGCAAGAGTGCCAATTTAAAAAAAGGAGTAATAAGATTTACTAATTGAACTGAACTAAGAAGATTTCGTTCACCGAGAATCAAAGTGATTGAGAAACCTGGTCACACAACCAAAAATAATTTATTTCCTCGTTCTAAAAAAATTTTAATATAATAATATTTATTTAAAAAAGTTGCATGAATTTAATTAATGTTAGAGACATTTTAAATAAGCTTTTATTTATTTTAAAAAATTAAATAAATGAAAAGGTATTTTTGTTTGGTCTCCAAGTTGTTGTATACTTGAAGAGTTTCAAATTTATAAAGCATTCTAAACATCTCCAAATTTAACTTTAAACGACCAACTATCATGTAGTTCAAATATTTTATATAGTTCTATCTTAAAAATTTTAATTCAAAATTCAAGTCATTTATATTTCATTCATAACAATATTTTTATTCGCCTATATATTAAAGTGTTACTTTAATACTGTGATTTGCGGCCTTAAAATGTCACTTTTTAACAATATATTTTGTTGCCATAGTTTCGTCCAAAAAAGTAAAACACTTTTGTATTTGTTTAAATTCTATAAAAATCGAAATTTTTATCAAAACACCCATTTAATTCAAAATTTCATTATCCAAATAAAATATTTGTTATTGTTTGTTGTCATAGTTATACAATTATTTTGAAAAAAATAACAAATATTTAGTCAAAGATTGCTTTTTCAACATATTTTGATTTCATAATGTATGCAAATTTATAATTTTGATTTAGAATAAACATTTTTTTTAAATATTTTGCTTGCGGCGAATAAAAAATAGTATATGACGCACGGACGTAAGCTATTTTGGACTTAATGTGGGTGTAACTCTCGGCTGACGCCTCGATTTGCAAACTTCACATTCGTCCAAAATCTTTCGCTTTACGTCCTTGCATCATAATGTACTATTTGATCAGTATTTCATGTTTCTTTAAAAAAAACAAGTAAATTTTAGATGTATGAAAAATTATTTTTTCTATTTTGCGTCTAAAATAAAGTCATTTCGATACCCAAATGGGTATCGGAATGGCATTAATTACGATACGCAAAGTTTTTCCTTTCAAGGTTGGTCACATTGGTCATACAAACGTCAGTGAACATTAAAACGAATAATTATGTAAATAAAATTAATAAGAATATCTAAACTAGTGTTCAATATTTTAATTAATTAAAATAATTAGTAACAATAACAAAATTTCAAATTGACTATTTTTTAATAAAATACAAATTTTTTTAAATTTCAAGACAAAAAATGCAAAATAGAAAAAATAGTATAAAAAACTCGTTTCAGATTGCGTGCGATAAAATCGTCGGTTATGAAACTAGTTTCTTAATATACTATTAAATTATTTAATTCATAAAATGTTAGTATGCCATTTTTTGAGTCAAAACTTTAAGAATGAATTATTGTTTTTATTTATATTTAGTCTTATATTTTTGTAACCGATGATGAATGTATAACATTCGAAACGCGTCAAATAAATATGTATGTTACGGTTAAAGTATTAAATGCGGTCAATATTAATAATGACCGGTGATTATTAATAATATCCAAGTGTTTTGGTACATGTGATAAAAATTGCCCATTAATCACTTTATCCGGTTATTATTAATAATTACCAATGAGGTTTGGATTACCAATAAATTTAGCACGTTTACCTTAAAATTTCCATTACGAATGCGTAATAATAATAATTTTCACAAAATTTCCGTCAGTAAATGTAGGAGAAACCGTCCGGATAAGAATACCAGAAGTATATAGGGGTAAAACTGATAACCGGAATATATTATGTGTTATAACCTCTAAGGAAAACGAAAAGTTATATAAACTTGGCTCAAAACATAGCATTTTAAACCAACTGTACACAAGGAATGATTTTACTGTCTGCAAAGAAACTTTCATTTCAATGAATGAAGTTCCAGTGAATCAAATGAGTCCAAGAAAATGTGCTCTTAGGTGGTCAAGGGTTCAAGCATTGCAATTGTAAAAGTAAATGCTCCACAAGTCGATGCAAATGCAAACAGTCAAAAATGTAATACGAAATGTCACTTTGTAATACGAAATGTCACAGTAGTTCTGACTGCCAAAATAAATAATTCGTTAAAAACGTTTGAATATGTATTCGTTTGTAGGGTAATCGCAAGTAATAAATAAAGAATGTATCCTATAATAGACTAAGCGCGAGCGATGGCCAGACCTTCATTATTTTATAAAAGCTAAAAAGTAGGAACAATTAGCAACATATGAAGTTTGGATCATCGTGGCCTTGGCAGGGAACAGGTAACAGAGGGGCATACAATTCCTAAAAAGTTTCGTAAAAAGCATAAAGAGTAGTTTTTTTATATATTGTTCGGGATAGTACTAGAAATCAAGTCATTCATTGCCAGACACTTACCATCGTGGCATGCTCCTGCCAGACACCCTTTATTTTTAACAATTCGGAATTGAACTTTCGTCATAGTATAAAAGCTGAATTTTATTTATGTTACTTGGTAAACTATCAGAAGATATTTTCTTAGCAGTCAGACATTTTCCATACTGCTTACATCTTGCTAGACAAATTGAAAGTCTGACGTAAGTGGAAGCGCGAGGCAATAAAAACATACAAGCGGATGCGAGTGAGATAGTTGATATAGTACATAGTTTAATTTTTATGTTAATAAATCAATAAAACGAAAATCTAATAGTTTAATAAATAATGTTTTACAGCTTTAGAATGCTTTAATATAATAAATAATAGCTTTAATTCAATAAATAATGTTTTATAGCCAGAAAACATGTTTAAAAAAACTAATTCTGATAGTTTCCTTAGTAAGATAGTTTCCTTAGTAATAATTAGTAACAACATATCCAAAATTCAGCTTTTATACTATGACGAAAGTTTAATTACATATTATTAAAAATAAAGGGTGTCTAGCAGGGTATTGCCACGATAGTAAGTGTCTGGCAATAGATGACGTCATATCTAGGACTATCCCGAAGAAAATATAAAAGAATTAACCTTTATACTTTCACGAAACTTTGGAAGAATTTTATGCACCTTTGTTACCTGGTTCCTGCCAAAGCCACGATGATCCAAACTTTATATGTCGCTAATTGTTCCTACCTAAGTAGAAAGGTATGCGCAGAGAAACTTTCAGCTGTTATAAAATAACGAAGGTCTGGCCGTCGCTGACTATTGCTCTATAAATTATGAATGAAGGAATCAGTTTTATTGATTTTTTTTTATCTACGTGTGTGGAGTCACTACAACTTGCCGCGTTTCAATGCCTGCTATTGACATATGAGTTAATGTGAGATATCATATACCACTGGCAAGGCAATAGCAGGGAGTTATAATTAGTCAATGTGATATCATTGGGAGGCTAGCGGATGAACTTCTTTGCCTTTTCTTCCTTTTATTTAATTTTTATTTCTTCCATCATAATAAAATATTGGCCTATGTCCTATTTTGTTACGCGATTGGATTTATTGTTTAGATATTTATTCTTTAAATTAAATTTTATTAAATACTATGAACATTTGCATATTTGCATACGAACGCAATTTGTTTAGGGCCTAGGTCTTAAATTGTTTTTATGTGTTGTGACACATATTGTAATTCCCACTACACAACACATTTTATTTAAAAAGAATAATAACACAAACTATTGGCGTATTTCATTGATCCCTAATTTCTTAAGCCTCAATCTAATATCCTTAATTTCAATCACAGCGAATAGATAACCAAACTGCATCGGAAACTATTAATAATAACTGGTCAATGTAATAAATGCACATAAATTAATCCCTTTGACCAATATATGTGCTTATTATTAATAATAACCGACGATTATAAATAATAACCTATTATTCACATTAACCGTAACATATATAACTACTAAAAGATTGTTTTGTGGATTTATTGTAACAATAATTTATTAATTTAAATTATTGATTTAATTTATATAATTTAGTTTAAAATTGTGTTTAGAGATCACAAAAGAATGTAATAAAACTTACCGTCGTTTGTTGAAAATAGTTGATGTAGAAATCTGGCACGGTGCAAATTTTCGATTAATATATGTTATCTCAATAAATTTAATTCATATTTTTCAATAAAAGCATTGATTCTGTATGTATGTATTTATTTTTTATTCAATTACATACTTGACGTGAGCTCCTCACCACGAACATGCATTGCAGAGAAGACTACTTCTGTAGCGGTCTCTCTGTCACTACATCTCCATTGGGCATGAGAGCTTAGATAATCGAATGATTTGTCTGCCGATCATCCCGGTTCTGCGTCGCAAGATAAGTCTTCGTATAGATCAAAATCACGCTATCCGCTGGGTAGTCAAAAACCTATACATAGAGATGGTGAGACACTCACCATGAGATCTTGAACAAAAAGACGGAAAGGCTGTGTGTGATAGTGTCTCAAAGATGCCATTGAAATCCGCGACAACGACGGGTCCAAACAAGGTTGCACCAAGCTATGCTTGTGCTGCTATGAGAATGCTAGCTGTGATTGTTGAACCACTAAATAGAATAATAAGCCAGAACAAAAGCAAATTGATAAAATAAAAATAAAATAAAAATATCTTCAAATATCTTCAAAAAGCAATTAATCTTAGCACTTTACTTGAAATAGAAGGGACTTTTGATAAAGTCACATTTGATACACCCATTATCGGAGTGGAAAGGTATGGTGTGAAAACACTCTTGGAGAGAATATAACAGGAGCTGGAAGACTGATGTCAGTGCATTCATATGAAAGACAACACCACAATATGAGTAAATATAAAGCGAGGATTTCCTGTTTTATCACCCATGCTGTAGAACATGATGGTAGACCAGCTCCTAGTTGAATTAAATGATACAGGGCTAAACATATATAGCTATTCTGTTCATGTTAGTATTGTTTCAAATGGAGACACTATATATTTTTTTTTTAATAAAATGTGTTGTATAGTAGGCATTACAGTATGTGTCACAATAACACATAAAAACCTTTTAAGACCAAGGTCCCACAACAACATACGTTCAAAGGTGTTAATGGACGTAAATCTTTCTTTTTTTGTTTTTTTTTATATTTTTTGTTAAAGAATGGAAACTAAACAAAAAATCCTATCACTGACAAAATATGACATAGGCCCATATTTTATGATAGAATAGAGAAAATAAAAGTAAATTAAAAAGTAAATAGCAAATTTTTACAAAAATTTGCTGAAACAAAACAAAACTGTTGTTGCCAATAATCCAGCCGGTTGCATATTCCTTGGTCCTGTGACGCACTGTCTTTCTTAAAGATTAAAGCCCACACATAGTTATATGAAGGCTCGATTCTTCAAGGAAGCAATAGCGTCTCATCATCAAGGATTATTTCACAGCTGAGATTGAGGGTACTACCGTTGACTGAATACAGTTCATCCGCCACCACCTCTAAGATGTCACCTTGGCTAGTGATATCTCACTGCTATTGCCAATGGTGTGTTATATCTCACATTAACTCGTATGTCAATAGCAGGGACTGGAGTACGCGGGGTTGTCACACCCGTAGATCAAAAATAAAAAAAAATTCAAAACAATAAAAACTGATCCCGCCATGCAGAAAATCTTAACCAATGCTTCTAAGATACAGATTATTGCGTTTGCCAACAGAAGAAAATTAAACAATTTCACTTTTCCTTCAATTGGTAATTAATTACAAACTAAGACTTAAAGATAGTGTGAAGTATCTTGACGTTATTCTCGACTATAGAGGTTCAACTGATTACTAAAACGCTCATGTTGAGACCAAATGTGCTTTTGTTGAGCATGAAACAGTCCCTAAAATTGGGGGAGAACGTTGTGCTCTTTTAGGACTCCAAAGCAACATGTTAGAATCAAGATATTTAATAATAGAAGAAGGAGTTTTAAACTATTAAGTGCAAGATTTATTGGCAGATTTATTGAAAGAATTATACTTGCTAATATATTGTCTTCTTCAACCTATGGAAGTGGCGCTCTTACTCATTCAAATTGCACATAATTTCGTGTTATGTTTTGTAGCTTGGCCGTTATTTTTGATACATTTTAAATAAATCGTGCAACATATTTCAACAAGCCAGAAAATGTAGTACAGTACTTTTATCTGATGTAGTACAGTACTTTTATTTTTTCATTGATATTATTGCATCGGGTATTCCGCGTGGGTTCTGATTTCACTCAACCGGTTGAATTTCACATTTCTTTGTCGTACACGAGCTATAACTTTTTTTTTAATTAAAAAAATTAATCTCCTCTTTAAATTTCTAAATCTTTGAATCAATTGAATCAATTTTCTTTGGAACATTTCCGGCGCACAAATTAGTCCATACGCCACACAATTAAATTTATAACGATCAAATGTAGTGATATAGGTGGTCAGCCGTGAACGTGGAAAGACATCCAATTTCAAATGCGAAAAAGCACTAGCACTGAGATCGAGTACAGTGAAAATGGTTTTGCCAGCCAGTTTTGACATAAAGTCATCAGGTCATCATTTGGTCTACTACTTGTAAATTATCAGTTGTAATTTCTCAAGGGTGTGATAATTCGAAATAATTTTTTGCCAAAAATTTCGAAAGCAAGTATATTGATAAAGGCACCCTCGGCCTACGGTCTCGTAATTTTATCAATATACTTGCTTTCGAAATTTTTGACAAAAAATTATTTCGAATTATCACCGCCCTTGGAAAATTACAACTGATAATTTTTAATTTCCCAGTAGGCCAGAAGTAATAAATATTTGTTATTAGTATAATTCAAATTTTATTGGTGAAATTGAATGATGTTATTGCATTTAAGCGAATTTCATTGGTTTAAATTAAAATAAAACTAAGACAAAAAATTTTCAGTTGTAATTTCCCAAGGGCGGTGATAATTCAAAATAATGTTTGCCAAAAATTTCGAAAGCAAGTATATTGATAAAAAAACGAGGCCGTAGGCCGAGGGCTATTATCAATACCACTTGCTTGAGGAATTTTCCAAAAAATTATGAGAATTTATCAACCAACGAGGGAAATTCGTTTAGAAAATTTTTTGCCATTTTTCATTTCTTTATATATTTTTTATGAATTATACGTTGGCCTACTGTGATATCAGTTAATTATTTCAAAATTAGACTGATGATTTTTAATATCCCAGTAGGCCACACGCATAAATATTTGTTATTAGTATAATTCAAATATTATTGGTGAAATCGTATGATGTCATTACATTTTAGAGA
Source organism: Diogma glabrata (assembly GCA_963693315.1). Lineage (NCBI taxonomy): Eukaryota > Metazoa > Arthropoda > Insecta > Diptera > Cylindrotomidae > Diogma > Diogma glabrata. Next base: position 192,177,480 of record OY856187.1, on the reverse strand, counting down.
ATTTCATTTTTTAAATTAAAATAAAACAAAGGCAAAAAGTTTTCAGTAGTAATTTCCCAAGGACGGTGATAATTCAAAATAATTTTTTGCGAAAATTTGGAAAGGAAATTGATAGACAATATCACGAGGCCGTAAGCTGAGAGCTGTTATCAATGTCACTTGCTTGAGAAATTTTCCAAAAAATTATGAGAATTTATCACCGGTCGAGGGTAATTCATTTAGAAAATTTTTTGTTATTTATAATTTCATTTAACTTTTTTTTATGTTGCATGTATTATACCTGAATTGTTTTTATTTATTTTGCCTGCAATAAATCTATCGAGGAGTTAAACAAAATTAATTTGATCAAAAACTGAAAATAAACAAACAACCATTATATAAATGACAGATACAATATCTTCACTATAAAAATTATTTTGCATAGGAAAGAAATTGGATTAGTCAAGAAAATATTATTTGAGGACTTTTATTAATTTATAATTCTATTAATTCATACTTCTGTAAGAAAAATAAAATATTCGTGATAATCAACTGAGATATAAGTTGATCATTAAATAATCTCATTACTATTAGTATAATTAATATGTGATTGAATGATGTCATAACATTTTAGAGAATTTTATTGGGTTAAATTCAAATAAAAATAAAGCAAAAATTTTCATCATAATTAAATAATGTGTATTTATTATTTTTATGCGATATTTTAGATTTTAATTTTTTAACAATAAAAATGGAATACTGTTTAAATGTCCCTTCTGTCGTTGATCGGTACGCACAATGCATTCCTTTGAATTGGTATTCACTTCTAGAAATAAATTTGCTTTTGACATTTACGAGAAAAATTAATTTTTTATTTGTCTATGGTCTGGTAATATATGTAAATTATTTATTGAAATTATTATTTATGATGAAATTATTATTTATTACTAATTATTTATTTATGTAAATTATTTTTGACAGTTTGCTCTTTACGTTCACGAAACCTTCGGTGAGTGAATTTTATTTTCACTTGATAGACTTTTTTGTAATTAAGATTTCTTCTGCTTCTGTATCATTTTACTTTTTTTCATTCTTGTTAATTCGTTGTGACTTCTGAAACTTCTAAACTTTAACATCATAATGTTCGACCGTTTCTGACTGTATTAAAATGGTTTTAAATATTTATTAAACTTTGGTTTCTTGCTCCAATTAAAAGTGTTTAGCATTTTAAGCGAAACTGATCAAATATCCGTGATTGATATTATTTGCTCAAATATATATGGCAAATCGTAATTTAATTTGAATGTTGTTTGATAACAGTTTGTGGGTTATTTATTAACTAAGATATTTCTGCAACTAACAATGATTTATGACTATCAAATAATAATTTATTACTCTAGATTAAATCTAGTACATATTTTTAACATTGAGCAAGAAGTTTTCTTTATTAAACCAATTTAAATACTACAATCACTTATTATGTTCTTTTATTAAATAAAAGATTTGCTGTTTTATTTTCATTATATTACAAGTTTAACCTGTTTTAAATAATTAATTCTAAATTTTTATTTAAAAAAAGTTAAGACTAATTAACCGCTAAGTGGTAACTTGTCCTCAAGTTTTTCTTTATGAGTGTAATCTTTATATTTAATGTCATTATTTATCTCTACAGCTAAACAAGGTGTCTAACCCACTTCTTGTTGCAGTGTAGTTTGTTCAACTTATAATTTTACTGTCACCCCTAACAGATTTATTCCCTTTAATCAACCACTAAAATATACAAAGTAATAAATACAATTTTGAAAGCTCGTTATAGCAACCAATAATATTTTGTAGCGATCAATACTATCGTCAGTTGTGGGTAACTGAAAAACTAAACGAATATTTTTTTTATGTCGAACAAAACAACAGAGTGTTTGTTAACGTTTGGCTACCTATTTATGCAATGCTAAATAAATAATTGTTAGTAAAAAGCTGCCTCGTTTAAACATATTTAATGTTTTTTTTTTATTTTCAGGTCTAGCACCATTTGTCTTACGAGGAGCCTGTCCTCAGTGTTTGCCATCTGAAATAAAACAAATTCAAAAAACATTAGCTTATATACAAAGAAATCATCCACCACTATGGCTAAAATTAGTGCAACAGTATTCCGGCTAAACACAAATCAAATACAAAGTTTACTCACTAATATTAAGTTTAAAGTAAAAAAAATTATATTTGTTTCCGAAACCGACAATAAACAATTATAAATTTAAATATAATATTTATATTAGACAAAACAAAATTAAGTAGAAAAATTTAATAAAAAGTTTTAATATAGAAACAATGAAATAAAAAAATTAAAATAATTTAATTCGAAAGTTTATTTATTAATATAATTACGAAAATTCAAGGTTCTTGTAATGTTTGTTGGCCTGTCAAATTATTGAACAAAAAAAATACCGAAATTAATTGTTGATATGTTTGTTTTGATTATAATTTTTTATGAACATTGAATGGATGTGACGTGAATGTATATTACCTTTTTGTAAATTATATTGGAATTTAAATAAATAAATAATTAAATTTAATTTTTGAAGTGAAGAAGATTAATTGTATAACTAATTATAATGTTTGTTGTATTGGTTGTGATAAATCTACTTATGATAATTGCAAAAGTTATTATCTTGAAGAAATTATCATACGCGATAATTAGTCGGTGTGAAAAAAAGTCACTGGTTTGTATACATGAATAGACAACAAATAAATATCGTTTTGTTTCATAGACATATGTCGTTCCTTGAATCACCTAATCTCATCCTTTAACCTACATAAAAAATAGCAGACACGAGACGTTGTGGAAAGAAAACAATATCTATTTCACAAACAACAAACAAATATCTCGCTTTTTTCTATTATTCATTTTTTGCATAATAATTTTCTATTCGTATTGTCTTCTGTTATTAAATGTCACTATTGCAAATGTATGTAAATGGAGATTACAACCAATTCTTTATTTGCATAATAATTATAAAAAAAATATGAAACTTTTTTGTTTACTTCTGAATAATTTTTGTTTTTAATATTTTATTTTTTCTATTGTAATTTCTTTTTTTATACCATTTTTTGTCATTGTAACTTTTGTAGTTGTAGATGTAATTATATGCAACCCTTTTCTTTTGTTACTGAATATTTATTTCTTCATAATATTAAGCAACAATAAAGAAATATGTACACAACAAGAATGAGCATGAAAAAAATTTGCGGAATATAAAATTACAGATGATATTTCTGAATACAAGCTAAAAGATGAAAGATCTAGGAAATAACTACAAAAAATGTATTAAAAAGAAAATTAATATTGGGAATAAGAAAAAGCATCGGAAAATCCTTATTATTAAAAAAATGGATGAAAGATTTGCAAACAGAAATAAAAAACGACAAATGGATCAGTATTTGTTTATAGCAGACTTAAATTTTATAAGTATCTTGGTTACGTTTTAATATTGTATACAACTTAAGAAGGATAAGTGTTGCTTATTACTCTGTCATTTGAAGTTGTTCGTTTTGGGTGTTATTTAGTTTTCTACTGAAAGCATGATAAAATTGTACTGCTACGGTTCTCACAGAACCATATAATTTGTTAAAAATAATTAGCAGCATTATTGTGAAAATAATATAAACGAAATACAAAACATCACTAATCTCACTAATCAATGTAGATGATAACAATATTCCATTTTTTGGACAATACTTCAAAAACTGTGCAGTGTAAAAAATGCAATGGTTCTCCAACTTCAACGTTTCTCCCTACTCCGATAGTTTTCCTCAAAGACATATCATACTCCCCAGTCTCTCTGAGTTTTTTAAATTTTACCGCCAATAAAGTTCGAAACATTAGGATGGAACCATTTTAAAATATAACTTTTTTGTCTATAATTCAAAAACTGTGCACTGAAAAATCCTAAAAACATTGCAATATTACAAATATTAAGTTCTCTTAAATGACAGCTCACTTAACTGCAGTTTTAATTGTATTTTAACCCTTCTGACTCTCACAATCTTGGTTGATTATGAGTGTTTCACACTTGATTTGTTTTCTGGGATTTTCTGGAAATGTTTTGTTAAAATTTTTCGATTAATTAGGCTCGGAACTAAGCCATTCAGTAACCATTTAGCCATTTACTAACCATTTAGGTAAACCTTACTCCTGACTCAGTGAATCCTGGTGAACACCTTACTCACTTTTTAAATACACTATCTATTTAGCTAAACTAAAATTGCGCGTGCCTCATATCCCACCCAGTTTCGATGGGAAGGGTCCATGCCACAACCCTCCCCCGATTCTTTTACCTCAGCCAAACATAACCATAACATTAAAATTTAAATACATAACAAAAATAAAAACTTCCCTGACTGTGTGTCCTCTGATGATCCAGCTTCTGTTGTTTCCAGGCAAATTTCACTCATTAAAAAATCGGAAGTTAACATCAAATGTTGTCGCCATGCTATTTTATTGCAATTCATCTTAACTACATTTCAACTTAATTATTGCGGTTTAATTTAAATACATAATTTAAGATTTTATTAATACATTTTATAGCACTTATTTTTATGACGTCTTTACAATATATGTTATGGTTATTAAACGAATTAATTTTTTTGTTTGTTTTTAATTTATAGTAAATATTTTATCTATAAATTTAGATGTTCCAAACTCACATTTTTGTAATATTTTATTTTTTTTTTCTAAACTATCAGTTTTATAATTTTTTCTTTCTTTCATAAAATAAAATAATATTTCTAATATTCACAAAACTAATATTTTCATCACAAAAACTCAGAATCTTTATTCCTTATTTTTATTTAAGCCTAGAAAAACAACAATCCTTTTCGGTTTAACTCCTCAAAAATCACCTCAAATTCAACAACTCGAACCAACTCTATTCCAACTCAAATTCTCACTCAAAAAACTTCATTCCCACGAAAAACTCATTTGGTTGTATTTTAGTTTTGTATAGCATTTATGGAATTCAAAAGCAAAATGGAAAAATTTTATTAACTAGTAACAAAAATAGAGGTAAATAACAAATGTACCTAAGAATTGAACAAAATTGTAAAAGGATGGTATGAAAAGTCTTTGAAAATATGGATATCTACGGATATCTATGGATATCTACCATCTACGATTACTATCTACGATGAAGAAGGAAAGTACAGTACATTTGCCGTAATATTGGGCGTCCATTGCAGGGCAGGACGAAAGAAGGACCTCCTGATTAAATTCGTTCTGAGAATCATAAAAAAAATTAGGAAACGAAATGGGATCCGGAATCAAACCTTAACCACAAGATATAGACTCCTAGGCTCTAAAATAACTAAGGCTGAGGATTAAATAACGATAAAAGATCTAATATATAAGAAAAATGGGAAGCAGGATTTTTTAGACAATATGAAATAAAAAGAGAGCTATCAGGAAGCATAATCTACTGATGCACGTCTTTGGAATGATGTACTTTGCGTCGTCGAAAAATCACGTCCTCCAGTTCGTAGAAAGCGTAAAAAAAAAAATAAGCAGATAACATTGACTTCCACAAATTTGGGAGCTAATTTAGGACCTAGTTTTCCAGCATCTCTCAAAATTTTAGGATAAGATTTATAGTCGACGACATAATCGATATAATAGGAAAAACAAGCTTAACTCTCACAAATAGTGTTCCTTTTTAAAAGCGGAATCCTCTAATTAGTCCAGTGCTCTAATTACTCCAATTAGTAGTAAATAAAAAATGACGGAATCTAGTTATAATGAATGGACTTGAATTTTTAACTTCCCGAGTTATTGTTTTTGGGTCGACTTTCGAAATCGGAATTTTTACGATATCTTTACATTTCCTAACCTCCTGAAGCTATTTAGACTATTTTTAGCTGGCAGTCTGTATGTGTGTGTGTGTATATGTGTGTAGGTATCGCTGTGTGTGGATTAATTTTTGCTCAACGCTTTCTCAACAACATATGGCTCGATTTTAACGAAAATGATCGATGTATCTTGGCGTAACTTAGGACCCAGTCCTTTTCTAGCGAAATTAAATCATTTGTTTTTTGGTGGTTTCCAAAAAACTGAAAATTATCTCTTGTGAATATAATGAGATTAAATAATGCTATGAAGGTCATGAAGCTTCCATATTGTTTGCCATCATGTCAGCCATTTATAATGAGATTTGTATAAACAATTGCTATCTTACTTTTTGAGTTTTTTAAGAAAATGTGAAAAAACTACGCATTATTTTCTATATGTGTTATTATGGTTTTCCATATTATTCACTGTTTGTGTGCTTTTGTCTCTTTTGAATTAAAATGCAATATTTAAATATATACTTTTTACTGTTTATTTTTAATTTTATTTTATTAATAATGATATAAACTTCCTTATAGTAACAATTTGGATCCAAATCTGGATCTGGAATCTGAATTGTTACTATAAGGAAGTTTATATTATTATTAATAAAATAAAATTAAAAATAAACAGTAAAAAGTATATTTTTAAATATTGTATTATTTTCGTTACGCAAACGCATGATATTTGGATGAAACTTTGGTATGTAAATGAGCTGCAAACGCATCCGAGTTTACTTGAATATCGAAGATCTCAGTTGTTTTCTAAATTTGACAAAAAAGTTAGAGGTTCGTGAGTGGATCGCTTGGTCAACTGTTTATTAACTTTGCGATATGGGAAAATATTGTTTTTGGGTTGAGTTTCGATAAAAAAATTTTTAAACGTTTCAAAACCTCCTGAAGCTGTTGAGGCTATTTTTAGCTGGCATCATGTATGTATGTGTATGTGCGTGTGTATCGTCTTATAGGTTGACAAACATTTATTCAGCGCTTTCTCAACAACGGGTGATCCGATTTTAACGGCAATAGTCACAATCGATGTATCTTTTGGCGTAACTTACAGCCCAGTCTTTTTCTAACGAAATCGGTTCATTTGTTTTTAAGTGATTTCAAAAAAACTGAAAATCAGCTCTTGCAAATATTACAAGAATAAATATAACGCTATCAAGACCATTTATCTTCCATTTTGTTTGTCATCTTGTCAACCAATTAAAATGACATCTGTATAAACAATTGCTATCTTACTTTTTGAGTTTTTAAGAAAATTTGAAAAAAAAGGTCAATTTCGTTACGCAAACGCTTTTATCTTGATAAAACTTTTGAATTAAAATGAGCTACAAACGCATTCGGGCTTATTTGAACATACAAAATATGAGCTTTTTTCCATATTTGGCAAAGGAATCGGGGAGGATGTTTGTGGATTGAACAACTGTTTTTTAAACTTCAATAAAAATCAATCAAAAATCCTGACATTCAATTTTGTTGAAACTTAGAGCATAGGGTTTTTTTAATGTTTATAGTAATTTTTGTCACTTCCGACTATATTGCTTTAATGCTTTATCTGATTCTTTTAAATATATCACAACAACAGCCATTGACGAATCTTTGGTAAAATGTTTGAGTTAGCATAGCAGAAATATAGAACAAATTTGCTTTTGAGGTGTCTTGTATATAGTGGTCGGTGTTCATCCAAGAAATGCTGACCCTTTATCTAACCCATAGGTTAGGTTCTTGACTGTTGTATTGGAGATCAATTTTGATATTGACATTTTAATTATATATTCACCATTGAATACCTCCTAAATCGGTCTAGACAACTTTTTTTAGTTTGCACTCTGAAATGATAAATCAGCGTCGAAATATAGGGTGGTATACATACACTTAAAATAGCACCTTTTTTCATCAATAACTAAAAAACTATGCATCGCAGAATTCTAAAAAATATTGCAATGTTTCTTAAATTAAGTGTTCTTTCAAATGACACCCCACTCGTTTGGTTCCAAAAAAGTTTTTTTTTTGCTCTCCCCACACCCATCCCCTAAACACACAGAAATATAATTATTTGAGAGTTCGCTATAACTTTTGTTCAAAATATAGCAAACTTCCTGTCTCTATGAATTTTTTCAATTTTTTCTGTCTATCAGTGTCGAAACGTAGGGGGGTGGGGGAACGGTCTGGAATTTACACATTTCTTAGAAAAACTCAAAAACTGCGTACCGCAAAATTCTAAAAACAATTGCAATGTTTTTAAAATTTGGTGCTCTTTCAAATGACATCCTACTCGCTTGGGTCAAAAAAAGTTTTTTTTTACCCTCCTTACACCCATCCCCTAAACACACAGAAATATAATTCTTTGTGAGCTCGCTAAAATTTTCGTTCAAAATATAGCAAACTTCCTGTCTCTTTGAATTTTTTCAATTTTTTCTGTCCATCAATGTCGAAACGTAGGGGGGGGGACGGTCTGGAATTTGCACATTTTTTAGAATAACTCAAAAACTGTGTACCACAAAATTCTAAAAAAAATTGCAAAGTTTCTGAAATTTGGAGCTCTTTCAAATGACACCCCACTTGCTTGGGTCAAAAAAGTTTTTTTCACCCTTCCCCACCCCAATCCCTTAAAAACACAAAAATATAATTATTTGAGAGTTCGCTATGTTTTTCGTTCAGAGTTTATCAAACTTCCTGTCTCTGTAAATTTTTTCAAATTTTTCTGTTAATTAGGCTCGAAATGCAAGGGGGGGACCAACTTTTTGTGTCACTTTATTGATAATAATTCAAAAACTATGCATTGCAAAGTTCTAAAAAAAATGGTAATATTTCTAAAATCAAGTGTTCTTTCAAATGACACATGACCCTACATGACCTGGTTTTAAATGATGTTTTTACACCTTAACCTTCCCACCCCTTTAATAAATATAGTTATGAGTGTCTGCCAATTTTCTATATTTTTTATTAAAAACCTACTCAATTTCCTATCATTCCAAATATATTTCAAGATTTTCGATGAAGTAGGGTCGGAGTTAATCGGGGCAATAAAACATCCCGAAAACGTCATTTTTCAAAATTATACAAAAAATGGTGAGGTGAAAAATTCCAAAATATATTTTTAAATAATGCTGAAATGACGTCCTTTCATATGATACCCTTCTCGTCTCGCTAAAAAAATGTATGTTTTCAAAGGCTTTACATCGTACCTCCTTAAAACAAACGAACACAACTTTATTTATTTTTTAAACCGCCATCTTGTGTGGATAGGTTAGTTTTATAAGCACCTCAAATTTTAAGTTCATCGGATTAATGGTTCACGAGATAATCGAAATAATGTGAAAAACACGTTGTACTCTCACCAATAGTGTTCCGTATAAAAAACGGAACCCTAAAAATGATTACACACACGCACTTTCAAATTCTTTTTGAATTATTACAATTGATGTGTCATTTAATAAATAAATCTTAATTTTGCGTATTTTAGGCTTTAAAAACCCCCCTAATTGAGCTAATATTTACTTTTTGTTGACTTTTTTTCAAACCTGATTTAATATTTGTTTTGTAATTTTTCGTTTTTATTTGTATTTATGTTCTATAAAACATATTTTTGGACAACGCAGTTAAATTATATTGTATAATATTTTGTTATGTTTGGTATTTTATTATACCTTATCCAGTAACTTGTTTGTTTTTAATCTTACGGGAAGTTCCTGGCATGGCCCCTATGGTCACACCCCCCATCCCACTAGTTTTTCACACAATTTGGTGAAAACGTACCTTATTATGTCCCTAATACGCTGTAATTTTTGCAATCAAAATATTTATTTTTACGTTTGATTTTGATTTGAAACTAAAAATGTGATCTCATTTTCACACGAAAATTCTCCTGTGCTGGAAACAGTTTTTTCAAAAAAATTAGTAATCTTTATTTTTGTTAAAACGTCTACTTTTAGATGGTGTAGAAAAAACAAAACATTTATATAACATAAACACGGAAACATTTTCCAGGAAATGCGCAAAACTGAATAAACTTGATTTTAAAGAGTTATTTTTCAATGATTGTTTAAAAATATTCATTATTTGTTAAAATTTACCGTCGAAATCCTTAAGAAATTTTTTCCATGGTAATGTTCATTTTTTTTATACCATCTAAAAGACGTTTCAATAAAAATAAAGATTACTGATTTTTTTGAAAAAACTGTTCCAGCACAGGAGAATTTTTGTGGTAAAATGAGGTCACTGTTATGGTTTAAAACCAAAATCAAACGTAAAAATAAATATTTTGATTCCAAAAAATTACAGCGTATTAGGGACATAATAAGATACATTTTCACCAAATTGTGTGAAAAAAAAATATTTTTGTACGAGTAAACCGTAAAATGCACTTGAGTCAAACTCAGATTGAACATTTTTTTACGACGATGCTCTATGTAGGAGCGTTGCTGAGCTAAGCTAATTAAGTCAGTATCCCGTTGTAGGCGTATAATCTACTAGAGTTTGCTCACTCTCTGGGGTACTTAAAAACATTTTCTTAATCATTCCAAACTAAGAACCAGATCGTAGTACGTTGCCCAAGTCAAGCAATGCCATTAAAACATATACAATCTACAACCCTCAAGATTCAAGAAAGTTTTATTTCATTCAAGCCACAAGCCTATTAGATTGTTACAGGTTTTCTAATACAGTTACAAATGAAAACAAAATAAAAGTAAGAGAAAAAAATAAAATTAAAGCTTAACAAAGAAAAATATAATATACTAACAACAAGAGCATATAACTATATATACTACCCAATTAAATATAAACTACTTCAATACAATTTCAAAACTAAACCTACACCTAATGCAATTAGTAAAAAAGAACATTAATGAATAATAAATGTTGTGGTCAACTCCCTCATCACATTCAATCCAGAGAGCTTCGAAATATTTAACGTAAAAGAAAAAAAACGGGGAACCTCAAGCCTTTCCAGTAGCAACCGTATTATCATCACCCATTCCTTCCAACTATACAACAAAACAACTTAAACAGCTGAAGAATTTTGGTTTCAAAAGAAGACTATGAACCGTCAAACCCCTTGACACCAATCGGAAGAAAGTTTTTGTACAGCTTAGTTGCACGAATACAAAAAAACTTCCCCACAAGGCGCAGAACGAACGTGCGGGGTCGGAAAAGAAGGGAAAAAACTTTAACAGATACTTGGGACTCTAATTTTTCATAGTCTTGAAGAAAATATTTAATAAAAGCCATTTAAAAAATGATTCAAGTGGTGCCCCTATAGATTTAATAACACAATTCGTAACATGATCTCTTTTACGCAACCTATAGATGAACCTTACAGCTAAATAAAAACACTTTTGTAGATGCAACAGTAAATCGTGTGTGAAACCCGAAAAAACCTCAAATCTGTAACTAAACAAGAGAATTATAAGTCCGTGTACCAAACGAAGCCTTACCGTAACATGCAGATAAGAATTCAAGCTATAGAGCTTACGCTGGATAATGGGCACCCCATCGCAGCTCGCAATCAATAATTTAACCTTTATTTCACCTGTAACTGAAATGAAAGTACTACACAGTCCCACAAAATCACGTCGGCGAAATCAGCTCGAGCGTTGAAAACGATAGTCTGAGACTTTACGGGGGTACAAATTAAGCAAATCTCCTTGGTCCAACCCGAGGCACGATGTAGTCAGCAATAGCTTGGTTCATGCACTGCAAAAAACTGAAATTAGTAAGGAAGTTCAGCAACTGAGCGTCATCTGTAAATAAATGAATCCTGTGGAACACATTTCGTAATGTGGCAAGTCCCGGAGCTAATGCTCTAGATCCGGAGCATAATCCTCCAGAGTACGACCATCCCGTTAAGAAAAGATAAGATTACAAACACTATTGGAAAAACCAAACAGTCGCTTAAGCTAACCAACCAACAGACTATGGTTAATCGAATCAAAAACTTTAATGAAATCTAGCAGTACCAAAACCGAGACTTTTTTCCTGTCGATATTACGTCAGATAGTCATCAATTGACATCAGTGACATCAATTAGCGTGAAGGTAAAGTGTTCCAATCTTTACAGAACCCAGATTGCAGATCATATGGAAGCTGGTATTCCCCAAGTGGGTACTCCCCCTTCAAGATTTTTTACAAGATTTTAAACACCACATGGGATATACTAATTTAGTGGTACGTTTTTTTTTTATTCAAAGTTAGGCATGTTTAGTGTTAACGGTAAGAAATTGTAGATTAACGTCTTATTCTAATGAATTGTGGCGTAAACTTTACAGGAGCGTCTAACTTCTAAATTTGGTTCACTTAACTTAGAAAAACGCAAATGCTTTGAATAATACAGTATTTCGATCGTGCAGTTTTTTGATAAGTTTGTTCCTGAGTCTTCTAAACGTGTTTATTTTCGTGGTGCCTTTTACGCTAAGCTTGAGGTTGCTTTCATGTCAATTACGTCTAAGGCCATCGGACAGGATAGTATCTGTAGTATCCACTAGTATCCAGGAGGCCACTTGGTAATCAAAAGATGTGAAAAAGTGAACATCAAAACTGACTGCGACACCTAATTTGGCTTGAATCACTTATCAGAAAATAATCATTTAGATAACCAGAATTGGAATTTGGTACAAAGTGGATAGGCACATAATTGAGGATACTTTCAAAACACAGTCTATACTACAGACGTCGTGCCAAAGAAGCACATGCCTTGACACCAATAGATTCGTATTGAAATCACTCATAATAATAGTACTAAAGAAGCGAAATGTAAGGTCATTCATTACCCTTAAAACAATTTTGAAAAAAGTTCGTGAAATGTGCACTAACTGTGCATGCTACAAAATCCCTATGCATAAAATTGTGCATAATACATATCATGCACATGATGTGTAACATATCGTGCACATGTCGTTAAACGTCTTATCACATATATGCGCACAATGTTAGCCGCATGTTTCATACACGAATAATAAGAGACGAAACGGAACGAAATTTAATAAATGTTAAAAATAATAAACAAAGAATAAAAAAATGGGGAGTGAAAAAGCACGAAAATACCTGTCGATGAAATTTTGAATTTCGAAACATGTAGTAAAGATTATTTTAAATAAAATTGATTTATTAAAAAATATTTTGAGTGAATTTGGATTTTATAATTAAAAGCAACAAATAAAAAAGTTTATGTTTCACTCAAGTCGCTCCGGAGAAAGTTTTATTTTAAGTGAAAAATTAGTTTAACATTTTCTAAAATGACTGGTTCCATTCAACATTTACGAGATAATTTTCGACTTTCGTAACAATAAATTGACGAATTTCGTTTTATTTTCATCTGAAATTGTGTTCAATATTTACCATGCACACGAATTGAGTGCATGGTAAATATTGAACGACACAAAAAAAATGAAAACATGCACAAATAACAAACGGGCACGTTGAATAATTACTTTTAGTGATTCAAAAAAATTATATTATTTATTTAATATTTTTTCTTTTTCATTTTTCATGTCGGTTTCTGATTTTAAAAATGTATTTTTTTATTATAATAAAAACTCAAGATTTTATTAAGATTTTTATCTATACGATAGCAATGGATCTAACCATTATGTAGTTTAGAATTATAACACACCAGAAATGAATGTATTCAATTGAACAGAATGATAAATTGCTTTGAAAAAATAAGACCGAATTCTGTTTGTTCTTCACATAAAGTTATTCAAAATACAGCATTTGTATGAACATATCCTTTGTTGCTTCGCAACATAACGTTGTGTCAATGCCAAATTTGTTTTTTGCTTTTAAGTTCGTTTCTAAAAATAAGTGTTAAAAAAACTTTAAATGCAATTAAAAGAAAAATTATACTTTAATTAAATTAGAACAACATTCTAAAAACGCTGTGATATCCACCATGAAAAGACCTCCAAGACTAAGATCATTTAATTTAGTCACAAAATCTGACCTCACAGACATGAAATCTGACTTCAGATCATTTAATTTAGTCACAAAATTTTATGTTTTTTGTATGAACAAGACTTATATTTTATATATTATGTTTGATATGTTCCTAGATATGAAGTATTGCACAAGCAAATTAAAATTATCTAATTGCAAAAAAATAAGAAAAGTTATATTACATGTTACATGTAACGTCCAACGTAATATTTGAAAATTTTTCCATTCATACTCACCTTTGTTCTTGATGTGGCAAGAATATGAACGGACTATAGATGCGCGAGTTAAGAAATTCAATTCGCACATTTACAGGGCTCGCTTTCATACAAAACACAACAACACAACTATCAGAATTTTAAAAATTATCAATAAATTTGTTTTTTTACTACTTGCATGAGAAATTTCATTTATTTACTCAAAAACCCAAGACACTAGTACATTATATAACAAGGTTAAGAAGTAGGCTATTATTGATCGAGAACTTTTAGATCCTGAGGCGCGTATCGCCGAGGGACATAATGTTCGAGGTCTATATTAGTCTTCTCAACCGATGTATATATAGAATTTTTTTAACTACTAACACTAATTATCATATTTGTTTTCATTAGATATTTATATTAGTCATTTTCCATTTCATTTTTTAAATATCTTAAAATATCAAGTAGCCTGGAAGTTTAGTGTCATACAAATAAAACGAAACAAAGCAATGCAATTATTATTTGTTTGTATTTTTTTGTTCATTTCAATCAAAAATAAAAGAAAATTTGTCATTATTAACCAAGGTAATTGTTTGTTATTATTATTGACCTAGCTTGAGAAAAATAACTTCTCATTGGGGCATTCGAGTAAATAATGACGATTTCTCAAGTTAGTAGTTAAAAAAAGTTATTTTTCTCCGCTATGGTTACTAATAATTATTCCCCACACCTAATAATAAGTATTTTAGCACCTTCGTAAATAAAATAATGAATGAATGCAAAAACTTCTTTGCAACTATAGTAGTTTATTTGAAATTTTAATTCGTGTTAAACAGAATTCTGTTGAAATTTAGTTTAGTTGTGAGTTGTAGACTAAAAAATTCTAAATTTGGCTCAACAATATTGAATAGATGTTCAATTTCATGTCAAAAGTAAATAAAAACTATACTTTTTAATGCAAAGCATATGTGATTTTTATATAGTTTTAAGAAAATTCATTGAAAATAAATTTCTAACTAAGCAGCCCTGAATAATAAATATCCAATACGCAATCCAATGATATGATGAACAATGTTTCACCAAATCAAAATTTTTATTTATTCACCATTTGCTTATTAATTGACATTTTATTTTGTGAATAATTAAGAGTTTTAGTGTATTTTTTATATCAAGTAGTAAAAAAAATAGTATATAAACCTCGGTGAAGAAAATTTTCTCCATTTCGCTGCTTAATTCGCTCGAAACTTCGTTTCTCGCGAATTAATATCCACCTCAATGTAGAAAATATACTTTATCACCTCGGTATATAATGAACTATTAATATTTTATTACTTATAAAGTATTAATTAATATTTATGTCAAGCGAATATATAACCTATTCTTATGTAGGTCGTACGTCATACGACATTGTTTCATAAAATTTTTTTTTCATAATTCTATGAATCGTTACGTAACTTTATGAAAGATATTCATTAATAAACATGATGGGTATTAATGAAGTATTTTCATCAAATCAATGAAAAAACGTCATAATTTAACAACCATTGTTAGAATGACAGCAGACATTATAATCATGACTTTGGCATAATCTTTTTTCTGATATTTGACATTATTTTAATGTTAAACAAACATTAAATTATGAATAAGTCATTAAATAATAAATCTCACTTCACACACAAAAAAATTTTATGGTAAATTGATAAAAAAAAACCATACTTTTAGAGAACCATACTATGGTGATATGTTAACTATATTTTATGGTTGCTACGAACCATACTATGGTGATAGATAACCAAATTTTATGGTTGTTATTATAGATACAAATACCATACTATGATTATAATTAACCACATTTTATGGTTGCTAAAATATAAAATTTTTTTGTGTGCAGGACCTTAACCAGAACTTAATATTAAGGTCATATTATAATTAAAATTTTGGAGTCGTTCTTAACAAAAACACAGGACTTTTGAGTTGTTAATATAGAAAAACACATTTTTGTTTTATTTATTTTACATACAGTCATCTGTGTGTCCCTATCCCACAGAAAAAAGTTAAAGAGAAGATTGAAAAATGAAAAACAAGTTAAATGTTGAAATTCACACTTTTTATTTGTTTTTTAAAAATTCAGATAAAATATACATTTTCGAATATTTTGGTTTTTACTATTTAAATTAAAAAAGTGATATCCAACAAATCTCCAAAACATTTCTGCAGGAGACGGAAATTTCAAATTAAAGACATAAAACATTTTGAAGCATATGCCGACTGTTCTAATGAGGCTATTGAATGAATACTTGATAGTATCAAAATAAACAAAAATGTCTTGTATATTTTGAATAATATTGCCTATGCATAGTTTTATGGGTTGGACATGCAAATCGCATTTCTTTAAGAAGTTGAGGTGGTCTTCTACTGGTGGTGTGTTTGTATTCCAAGTGGATGGCAATTCGGTAGAATTATCCACATTAATGGTAGAAAAATCCATATCAATCTATAAATAATTAAGGAAAGATATAGCAAAGATATTGGAATAATTCTCATTATAAGACTACTAATAATTCTCAAATTGAAAGGTAGTGCTCCACTGAAAGTTACTGTTCTCACACTGAAAGTAACAATTCTCAGTTTGAAAGAAAAATGGTATAGTAACAAATTTCAAGTTGGTCTTAAATTTGACATTTATCGAAATGTACTGGAATTGTATGTATTATGTATTTATATACGAAAAAGCAGATAATGTTTACCAATCTGAAGCCTGATGGTAATGTATAATACCGCCATTTTTTTAATATAACTTTGGTGGTGTTGTCCTTTATTTCGCATAATCTATATTTTGCGCAGGCTTTCCACACATGATCAAACTCCAAATTGTGTTGTGCTCTTAAGTTTTTTATGCATTTGGGAAAGTGAAATAATTAAAATCGCATAAAAATATGGAAATTAAATGAACCTTCATTTCTGAAAATACTTTAGTTTAGTGTAAAATAACAATAATAAAGTGCAAAATAATAGTATTTATTGAGGCTACTGTTGGCACTTGGCGAAACATTATTAATAATAAATTTTTTTTAATAAAACACTTGTTGTTTTTCGCAAATTAATTTTTTGAATTAAACTTTATTTATATTATAATAAATAAATAAAATTAAAATTCGCTCAACCGGTTTCGGTTTTTATACCATTTTCAAGAGCTTAAAAAATATTATTATTTTTAAGCTCTTGAAAATGGTATAAAAACCGAAACCGGTTGAGCGAATTTTACTTTTATTTATTTATTATAATATAAATACAGTTTAATTCAAAAAATTAATTTGCGAAAAACAACAAGTGTCTTATTAAAATAAATTATTATTAATATTATATAAAATTGATAACTGTTTCCGTCGAGTATCTAGTTTAGGGAACCTGAAAAACTTCACTAAATCTTTTCCACTTCTCATTCCACATTGAAATACGCAACAGGTTATTACCATGTTTCCCAGGCACCAAAAACTGTTCCTGTTAACAAAATCGAAAATTATAATCTCCACTATATGTACATATGTATGTGCATAATTTTATTAGATTTTACCAATTTTATTTAATTACCAATTTTATATAAAATTGTCTCTGAACTTTTTTTATTATTATTTTACACTAAACTAAAGTATTTGTATTGTTAGTTTTTTGTAAATAAACCGAAATAAAAATATGGAAATTAAACATTTCTGAAGAAATGAAGGTTGATTTAATTTCCATATTTTAATGCGATTTTAATTATTTCAGTATCCCTAATGCATTAAAAACTTAAGACCACAACACAATTAACAATTTAATTAATTATTGTTTTCGAAAATTCACTTCTTAAACACATTTAATTGAAATCAAAATAACCAAATTTGCAAAGAAAATCAATCAATTTTGGTTATTTTACATGCACAAATTAAAACAGCTGATTTGAGCTGTCACAATATTTTTGGGAAAAAGCTCTATATACCAATAATTTTAAAGAGTCCCGTTATGTACGTTATTTACGAATACACAAAAAAGTTGCAAATAAATACACAAACTTACCGTTGTTGTTATTATTCTTAATTATTCACTTTTATTATTATTATTAATTATTCACTTTCCACTATTTTATTATTAGTTTGATTGAACTGTAAAATAATTATTTTCTAATTTAAGTTATTACTAAAAGTCGGGACGACTCGGAAGAAAGTGAAAGTAAAACTAATTTGTTGTTGAATAGCTACGTGCCAAGATGATGTCTTAACGGTAACTATTTCATAACTCTATGCTAAAATTTCATAAATTTTTCAAAATAGAACATAAATCAATGAACAAAAATCATAAAATTATGCCAAAACATGAATATGTCATAAAATTAGGATACTTTATCATTAAATTAGGCAAATTGGTCATAATTTTTTAATTTTTATATTTTAATGCCACAATACATGTTATTAATGACAACAAACGTTAAACAATTACAAATTCGTTAATTTTTTTGTTTGAGAAAATTTAATGATTGAAATTTCATGTGTTTAATGACACAGATAAATTATGTCATTAAATTTTTAAACTTTTAATGCCATATTTCGTTGTGATAATGAAATTTTCGTTGTGTTTATGACACAGATTTTAATGATAACAAGTCATTAATAGCATGTTAGACATTTTTTTCAGTGAACATTGAGTTTTGAGAAATCTTGATGGTCGGGATTGGTATGTGAGACCAAAAACTAGATTCTTGCACTATAATCTAAACA
Source organism: Diogma glabrata (assembly GCA_963693315.1). Lineage (NCBI taxonomy): Eukaryota > Metazoa > Arthropoda > Insecta > Diptera > Cylindrotomidae > Diogma > Diogma glabrata. The sequence goes on along the minus strand of OY856187.1, from coordinate 192,158,738 downwards.
AATGTTATCAAGTGTGTCAAAACTCAAAAGAATGATTTTCATTTTTTTACTAATTTGTTTGGAAAAAAATGAAATTAATAATTTGTTTGACATGAAATGTTATCGAACATGAAATTGGACATTGAAAATTTTGATTTTTTTATAATTTTTGAAATATTTTTAGAATTTTGAAAAAAAAATTTGTATTTTCGATTTTGTAAGAATTTTCGGAATATTTTTATAGTTATGAAAAAATTTAAATTTTCGATTTTATCATAATTTTTGGAATTTTGAAGAAAGTTTGTATTTTTGATTTTGTTAGAACTTTGGAGATATTTTTAGAATTTTGGAAAAAGTTTTTTTGAATTTCGAATTTTTGATTTGGAAAAAGTTTCAATTTTTTTGAAAAAAATTTGTATTTTTGATTTTGATATAATTTTTGATATATTTTTGGAATTTAGAAAAAGTTTGTATTCTGATTTTGTTACAATTTTAACAATATTTTTAGAATTTTGGATAAAGTTTGAAACTTTGAGTTATTAAGAAATTATGCAACATAACATAATTAAGAAATTATGCAACAATTTTGAACTTTGGAAAAAAGTTTCAATTTTTGATTTTTAAGAATTTTCAGAATATTTTAATAAATTTGAAAAAGTTTAAATGTTTGGATTTTATTATAATTTTTTGAATTTTGAAAAAAGTTTGTTCTTTTGATTTTGTTATTGTTTTGGAATATTTTTAGAATTTTGAAAATAATTTATTTGAATTATGAATTTTTGCGATAATTTTAAAATTTTGAAACAATTAAAATTTTTGATTTTGTAATAATTTTTGAAATATTGAAAAAAATTTGTATTGTTGATTTTGTTATAATTTTTGCAATATTTTAAGAATATTGGAAACAGTTTAAATTTTTGCAGTATATTTAGAATTTTGAAAAAAGTTTCATTCTTTGATTTTGTAATAATTTTTAGAATGTTTTTAGAAGTTTAAAAAAAATTTAAATTTTTGATTTTGTTATAATTTTTAGAATATTTTAGGAATTTTTAAAGAGACATGAATTTTTGATTTTGTAATATTTTCTTGAAACGCTAAATGGAGAGGTTTTTAAGTAGTTTGCTGGGTGTATCATCTTTCATTAAGTTATATTAAGTTATGATCTGTTATAATTTTGCGGCGACGTATTAATATTTCGTGTTTGTTTTGTAATAAATTTCTAAACAGAGATAAACAAATACTTGTGCTTTAACAAAGAGTTTTATGTTTGATATACATCGCTGTCCAAAACTACAAATAATGTAATCATAAAAGTTTTTTGCAGAAAACTATATCAAAATCCTTAACCCAGAACGAAGTCTTGATATCTCAGAGCTGTGAGATTTCAGCGCCTGCATATTTTATAATTTATAATTGAAACCAGTTTTTTATATAAAAATGATAAAAACATGTAATATGTCGTCGATTGTAAGAATATACCCAGTATGAGCAAAATTCCAGCGATCAAAGTTCAGATTGTATGGATTTTGATGTGATTATTGAAGCTTTTGTAGAATGAAGATAAAATAATTCTACAATTGAATTATTTTTTTCCAGTTTTATTAAGTAATAGAAAAGCGTTTAGGTACAACATTTTTTTTTTTAATTTTAGACTAATCCCATAATGAGAAGTTGCTGAAAAATGGATGACAAAATGTAAGTTTGACAGCTGTCAAAACATTAGTTAAATTAAAGTGAGTACAAAAATCACACAAGTGATTGAAAAGAAAAAGCTCAAGATAAATCATTCTTATGATGTAATAATAGCAGAATCTACGCAGGGTGAATGAATATGGTTTAAATCTTCATTCTTCAGACCTTTCACCATTAAAAAAATCGGTCAACATATATGCATTTTTTTTATAGTTCAAATAAAATTTAAAATATTGTAACAAAAGCTGCTTGTCTTAAAACTCATTTCTTCTCGTAAAAACTTCCTTTTATGATATTTAAACAAATTTAATTAATCAAACTAAAAATTCATATAAAGGATTTGGAAAAATATACCAAAATTATATTACCAGAACTAACGTTACGGACTCTAAATTTATTATTCATAAATATTCAACACAGAACCAAAAAGTGAAACAAATTTATTTATTTTACTTAAAAAAAAACATTAACTTAACTATTAACATGTTGGAATATCATAGTTTAATAAATAAAAATAATGAAATAATGAAACCTTAACCAGAAAAAAAATAAACGAAATAAAATGAAAAAATAAATAAAAATTGAGCTTTTTCTATTTGTGCTTTTGTAGAATGAGAAATGAATGATGATGTTAGGGTTCTTTTGTATATAGAGAAAAAAATATGGAAATATATATGAAAAGAAATTAGGAAGTTTATTAAGCAACATCATTAAACTATCCTTTTATTAAGAAAATCAAATAAGTTTTTCTATGTTTTTTGCGTTTCTTGATTTAGCAGACATTTGTTTGTTGATTAGGATACATGGAGATTAAGAAGTTAAATCTTAAAGTAAGAACATAAATCATTTAGTCTTTTAAGCTGTTGAGGTTATTATCAATGAAAATTAATCAACTAGTTGAATTGGGGAAAAAACATTGGAGGAAACCTGTTGAATTTGTATGGTTATACTATGATTTAATTATTACTTAAAAATTCAGTTAATCAAAATTTTTGTACATTTAAGCTCGGAACAGTTAGTTAAAACTAGGAATAAGAGCGTAAGGAATGTGAATTGACTCATCTAAGGTTTCTGCAGGGTACGTCAAAGCTTGAATAAAAAGAAATCTTCTTGCTATCTATATAAACTGACTTGAAGACTTCTTCAGTAAATCTGATATTGATACCGTTAATGTGGTAAATTGCTAAAAAAATTCTAACCTGTTTCACCATGGTTGGTATAGATAACTCGTAGTCGATTTTTAACACAGCTCTACCCACTATGCTTCCTTATTATTCCGGGATCAGTAAATTACTCTTTACAATAATGATCGTCAAGCTTGGCTCTACTAGACGCCTGATGACCTCTTTCAGTATAGTTAAATACTTGATTTATCTGTTTGGTCATGGTCTGAAAATCGTTGTACAGTTCAAAAAGGCGTCATTACGAACTGGTCCAACGGCTGAACCTGACCACATTTTATGATTGCATTGTTATATTTTACCAAGTTGTATCGTATCTTCCAGGTGTTCATCTTCGTTTGCGGTAAGATCTGTAGCAATTGATTCAATGGAATAAAAAAATGATGCAAATAGGGCATTGCAAATCTTGAGTAAGAGACGGCTTATTTTTGCCCTTTTTTAATGAAACTTTGCTTTCAAGAAACCATATGCTTATTTTATTTGTACCATCAATAATTTCTATTTTAGTGGTGAAGCAAGTTAGAAGTCTCCGAGATTTTATTATTTCTTTAGCGAACACTCTACCGAATATCTAAAAGTCCAATTTGGGGATGATTCAATAGGAAAAGGGTATGGGCCATTTTCACCAAACGCTTACATCTCAGATTAAAAATTTAAAAAAAAAATTAATATTTCATTTAAAAATCATTACATGTGCTAAGACCAAGGTTGGGACTATATAGAGAAGTAGATAGTCGTACACTTTTTTGTATAATTTAGCATGTAGATGCTGTCGCAACTTGGGCTACATAGCAAATTGTCAAGTCCGTTATCATACACAAATCGTAAAAATTCTCACATTAAAAAAAATGTTAATTTTCAAAATCCACTTGCTTTAAGGTGATTTATATTCCCAAAGTTGAAAACAGGCAACCGATCAGTTTTGCTTTTTTTAAATTAAAATTGGAGGCAAAAATTACCCTAGAAGTTTAAAATATTAAATTATTTTGAAGAATTTTTCTAAATAAAGCAAGTATATATTTATTTAAATTATTTGCTTTCATTTGGATTATAATTGTCTTTCTTGGTTGAAAGAAAATTGGCAATTTAAAAGATAAAAAAAGTTAATTAATATATGAATACCCTTGAGAACTATGCGGCAACGGATTTGAAATTTGGTAACGGATTTGACTAAAACCTTTACCAAATGTCAAAATCGTTACTAATGTATTTTAATCATATTTTTCAAGTCAATACTTACATGCTGTTATACCGATTTTCGAAAAAAAACTGCGAGCTATTTTGAGTTTTCCTTATTTCAACCGCGTTTATGTATTTTTTTCTTTTTTTGTGCCGTATCGTCAAAAATATTTTACAAGCTTAGTCGTTCTAAAACATCAGTTAAGAATTCTTGAAAAATAGTAAAGTGTAAAGTTAAATTTATTTGGATGGCGTCTCAAGAATTTTCAAGTGTAAAATAGTCTAATTTCATTTTGTTTTATTTGTGGAATTTGCATAATAAATTCTGCTAAAAAAATCACTTCATATATAAGAATTGCGTACCTTCATTACTTCGGCATAAAATTGAATGAAGATAAACACCATGGATGCCGAAAAATAGTTATGTCAACTGCAACTTAACACATTTAAGATGGTAAAATAGAGAAAATGTTCATTTAACGTTGTAACGTTGTGTAACCACGAGGTTTTGACAATAACTTGCCATTTTAGCTCGAAAATATGTATAACGACTGATATATAAATCAATTATGTTGCAGAATTTAAATTATTCTAAGTAAACATTTTTTCTTTCCAAATTTATAGTTTTGACTTTTTTTGGGAAAACCTGAATAACTTGGTGCATCCTGCACCAAAATTCGTGTTTTTTAACTCAAAAGAAAGAATATTGACTATTAACTGTAGGCATCAAGAAATTAAAATTATTTACAATCATTGTTTGTTCACAATTTTTGACGTTGAATATGGAAATTTTTTAAAAAATCATAAATTTTTAATTTTTTTTCTACTTTTTTCGAGTATAACTTCCAGAATCCTTGATGGGTTTTTACAAAAAATGCTCAAAATGTTTGTTAGTATTTTTACTATGAATTTATATCATTAGTATATTAAATTTGTTTGTTTTGTAAAATATGCGATCCAAAAACCTGTTTTTTCAAAGAAAAAATTGGTTTTCCGCGAATATCTAAGAAACAAGAGCTAACCTAAAAAAATTAATATGATATCCGTGTTCACCAGATCAAAATCTATAAGAAAAGTTGGGTTTTATTTAAGGATATTTTTCTTGCAAACTAGTGATAATTTATTTGTCAGTTTGTTATATTTTGTCAATTCCGTTACCAACCACATGGTAACGGACTTGACTGGTAACGGACTTGACATTAACACTAAAACATTAAAAAGAAGCCAGATCCGCAAAAAATAATTATTAGCGAAAAATAGAATTACCTTTAAAACCTATCCAATAAATAGTATCAAACTGAAAAAGTACAAAAAATACTATGTTAGTTTCAGAAATAATGGTAACAGGCTTGACAAAGAATAAAAATACCAACCTTGAAGAAATCCTATTCTTAACACTACTGCAATTCTTCTGGACCGAAGAATACAAAATGGCTAAAAAAGGTGCTTGACTAGTTTAGTAATAATTCTGCCTATGTGCTGTCTTCTGGTGATAAAAATTTGAACTATTTGTTGTCAAATTAATTACATGGTAACGGACTTGACAAAAAGTGGGAGACATCCTTTTTTTAGTAATATCATAAAATACAAAAACATTTAATTAATTTATTACTAATAATGTTCAATATATATAGATTAAATTTAAAATAAACAAAACTGTTTATTTTAAAAAGCTGAATTATTTAACAAAAACAAGAGTCAAATTTCATAAAACTTGAAGGGGACAAGCATTTTTCCAAACTTTTATATTTAAAACCTTTTATTTCTTAAAACATTGTAATATTTTTTTTATTTTTTTAGGCTACAAATATTTGACACAGTCTCCTCTATGTAAAACAGTGCTTTAATTTAATTTTAAAGATTAATTTATGTTAAATATTTCTATTTTTACCTCTGAGACAGCAAATGTAAGCAAATTTTGAAAATGGCCCGTATATATCGAGAATATCTACAAAAAGCGTTTCCCTGTCGCGGAAAAGTTTTTGATAGTGTTTGATACTGTACACATTCACATACATTAAATTCCTTTCCTGATGTTTCGCTGGATATTATTTCTCAACAGGGACATCTCTGTCGGTTTGAGATATATTTAACCTACCATTTAAACGCAGAATGTCAAAATATCATTAAAAGGCTTACCGAATCGTTGTTGGCGAGCTTGTATTAATTTACAGATCTCGTATCATCGGAATGACGGACAAAGATGAACTAAACGGTATATAATATTTGAAAATTTTGTTGACGCAAAGGACCCATTACCTTCAAATTCCGAGTTCGTCAACGTTCAAATTCTCTATTATACCAAAATTTACTGGCACCCATATACAGTGGATGTTAAACAGATCAGCTATCTTGTAAAGAGATATCAGAGAGTTTCGAGTTATTTTTGACATGATGAGACTTGACCCTAGAGCTTTGATTCCAACTGACTGTACGTAAAATTGTCGATTTTCTTTACAAATATTACATAATACTTTAATCAGCCCACGACTTTATATATAACTGCAAAATAAGCCTTAACATTCACTTTTAACCTTCAGTAGAGAAATTTTCAACAACTGTTTCTTTATCTAATTCACATTCCTCTTTGAAATAAATAGCAGTTGTAGCTATTTGTGTAGCTAAGCTATCTGTATAGCCAAGATGTTGAGACGAAAAAGAATTTCTAGTGCTGCGTTTGCTCGTTAGAGATTCACTTACTCACAATGATGACGATCTCTGAGCTAGCATCATAAGAGTTTTGGATAAACCACTTTTATTTAGACTGGCAACTAAACTGTAACTATTGACCTATACATATAGTGGACATCGTGGTGTTGGAGTTCTTATCTTCGTCTAACGGTGATTTTGCACGACTTAAGCGATATTATAGCTTTCCTTATTCTTTAAAGAACGGAAGGTGTCAAATTTAATTTGCTATCCAGAATAAGCACCAAAAAATAGCCTTGTCCGTGACACTCAAGCTGACATAATTGAAGGTGGTACGGATGGTTATCGCTTACTAAAGAAAAGAACTACTTACAATTTTTATGGATGGATTTTAAGTTCATACCTATTAATGGAGGATGTAAGTTAGAGGATGTAATTATCACTTTGCATTAAATTTCTAAATATATCTGCATATTTGTTGCAGACGCAAAAAGCCCTATCATCGGCATAAATGATTACCTTAAATCCCAGCCATTCCAGTTTTAGAAGCAGATTATTAATGACCAAGTTCCAAAGAAGAAGTGATTCTTCTCCAACTTACGGTGTGGTTCTTCTGCAAGTAGAGTACTCATCGAGATAGGCTCTGACGATTCTTTTCTTAACTAGCAGGTTCAACCAGCTGAGTTCCTCCACTGCAAAATATACAAAGTTGTGGGTGTTTGCAACAGGAACGGGGAGAAGAAATTAATAAATTTTAAAATTATGTCTTTGTCCATTATGTCTTTGGTTTTACTTGTGTTTTTACTTTCCGTCCATGAGCAGAAAAAATTAAAAAATGCACGCTAAACAGAAAAAGCCAACTTTCTGTTTTAAAGTGATAGATAGAAATAGTAGATTTTTATACAAGTGGTGAAAACGTCTCTTTTTGCGTGACTGAACGGTTTGTAATGGTTTGGAATAAGTTCAGGAACAGTTTGGAATAAGTTCAGGAACGCAAAAACGTTTTTACCACGCGTAGAAAACGCTATTTTTTCTACGCTTGTAAATGTAAATGATAATATTTACAAATTCATCTACTAAAAACTTACAAAACGACATATCTAAATTTGACTGTGTAAAAAATTAACAAGATTGTATTTATATATAGCATTTTTACCAGTGTAAAATAATGTTATTATTGTGATCGCCTACAGATGGAATAATAACAGGCGAATACAATAATAATATTATTTAACACTGGTAAAAATGCTATATATAAATACAATCTTGCTTATTTTTTACACAGTCAAATTTAGATATGACGTTTTGTAAGTTTTTAGTAGATGAATTGGACAATATGGATAATGAAAAAAGTTCATATATTTTTTCTAAAAACTTTTACAGATATTACAGATATTTTTTTTACTGACTGAAAGTCATCGTTTAAGGTATAAAATTTAAAAAACTGTAGGTAAAGTTTCAATTAAAAACAAATACAAAGAAATTTTTTAATAAAATTTATTTATATATTAATAAATTTTTTTTTTATTTTTATTTTGGAATATTTTTATAATTTTGGAAAAAGTTTTAATTTTTGATATTGTTATAATTTTTGCAATATTTTTAGAGTTTTGTTAAAAGAAAGACTTAAGAAATTTTGCAATAATTTTAGAATTTTGAAAAAAGTTCCAATTTTTGATTTTGTAAGAATTTTCGTAATATTTTTAGAATTTTGAAAAATTTTAAATTTTTGACTTTATTATCATTTTGGAAAAAGTTTCAATTTTTGATATTGTTATTATTTTTGCAATATTTTTAGAATTTTGGAAAAAATTTGAATTTTTAAGAAGTTTTGAAATATTATTAGAATTTAGAAAAAGTTTAAATATTTGATTTTATTCTAATTTTTGAATATTTTCAGAATTTTGAAAAAAAATTTTTTAATTTTATAATATTTTTAGAATATTGAAAAATTTTAAATTTTTGATTTTGTAAGAATTTTAAGAATTTCGAAAAATTTTAAATTTTTAATTTTATTATATTTTGGAAAAAGTTTCAATTTTTGATATTGCTATAGTTTTTGCAATATTTTTAGAATTTTGTTAAAAGTTTGAATTTTTGAATTTTTAAGAATTTTTGGAATATTATTAAAGTTTAGAAAAAGTTTCAATTTTCTGATTTTATTCTAATTTTTGGAATATTTTTAGAATTTTGAAAAAAAAATCTTTGAATTTTATATATATTTTAAAATTTTTTAAAGAAGTTTCAATTTTTGATTTTGTAAGAATTTTTGGAATATTTTTAGAATTTTGAAAAATTTTAAATTTTTGATTTTATTATAATTTTTATAATTTTGGTACAAGTTACAAATTTTGATTTTGTTATAGTTTTTGCAATATTTTTTAAATTTTTGAAAAAAAATGTAATCTTTGATTTTGTAATAATTTTTGAAATATTTTTAGAATTTTGTTTGGAAAAAGTTTGAATTTTTGATTTTATTTAATTTTTACAATATTTTTGGAATTTTGAAAGAAACATGAATTTGTGATTTTGAAATATTTTCTCTAAACGCTAAATGGAGAGTTTTTGAGTAGTTTCCTGATTGTATAATCTTTTCACTAAATTTTGTTAATTTATGATCTGTTTTAATTTGCCGACAACGTGTTGAGGTTTCATGTTAGTTTTGTAATACATATCTAAACAGAGATAAAAAATACATGTACTTTAACAAACAGTTATGTTTGATATACATCGCTGCCCAAAACTAAAAACCACGTCCTCATAAAAGTTTTTTTGCCGAAAACTATATCAAAATTCTTAGCCCAGATCGAAGTCTTGATATCTTAGAGTTGTGAGATTTCAGCCCCTCCATATTTATTTCGTTTACATACTACCGTTATAATATGTTTATATCAATATAACTGTTTTCATATCAAATAAACTGATAAAAATAAAAATATGGAGTTGCTGAAATCTCACAGCTCTGAGATATCAAGACTTCGGTTTTGGTTAATGATTTTGATATAGTTTTCGGGATAAAACTTTTATGAGGACTTTGTTTATAGTTTTGATCAGCGATGTATATCAAACATAACTCTTTGTTAAAGTACTTGTTTTTATCTCTGTTCATTTTTTTATCTCTGTTTCGAATTTTATCACAAAACTGACAAGAAACATCAATACGTTGCCGGAAAGTCATAACAGATCATAAATTAACATAATTTAGAGAAAAGATGATACTCCCTCAAAAAACCTCTCCTTAGAGCGTTTCGAGAAAATATTACAAAATCACAAATTCATATTTCTTTCAAAATTCCGAAAACATTGCAAAAATTATAACAAAATCAAAAATTGAAACTTTTTTCAAAATTCCAAAAATATTCCAAAAATTAAAATAAAATCAAATATTCAAACTTTTTCTAAATCCTTATAATATTCCAAAAGTTCTTAAAAATTAAAACTTTTTCCAAAATTCTAAAAATGTTGCAAAAATTATTACAAATTCAAATATACAAACTTTTTTTGAAAATTCCAAAAATATTTCAAAAACTATAACAAATTCAAAAATTTCCATGTCACATTTACGTGACAAACAGCTAAATTTTTTTTTCTAAAAAATTTGCTTAAAAAAATAAATGAAATCGTTTTTTGACATACTTGACAATATTTTGTTGACAAACTTATAATGCAATAAAATTCTGCTAAAATTTAGTTATAATAACAAATAAAAAACCGCATGTAGGGATCAGTTTTTATTGTTTTGAAATATTTTTTTTATTTTTGATACGGTGTGACAACCCCGCGAACTCCAGTCCCTGCTATTGACATACGAGTTATCATGAGATATGACATACCACTGGCAATAAAAGTGAGATATCAATAGCCACGGTGACATCTTAGGGGTGGTGGCGGATGAAGTGTATTCAGTCAACGATAGCACCCTCAATCTTAGCTGTGAAATAATCCTTGATAATGAGACGCTATTGCTTCCTTGAAGAAACGAGCCTTCATATAACTATGTGTGTGCTTTAATCATTAAAAAAGACAGTGCGTCACAGGATCAAGGAATATGCAACCGGCTGGATTATTGGCAACTACATTTTTATTTTGTTTCAGAAAACTTTTGTAAAAATTTGTTATTTACTTTTTAATTTACTTTTATTTTATTTTTTCTATCATAAAATATTGGCTTATGTCATATTTTGTCAGTGATAGGATTTATTGTTTAGTTATCAATTCTTTAACAAAAAATATAAAAAACAAAAAAAGAAAGATTTACGCCCATCAACACCTTTGAACGTATGTTGTTGTGGGACCTTGGTCTTAAAAGGTTTTTATGTGTTATTGTGACACATATTGTAATTCCTACTACACAACACATTTTATTAAAAAAAAAATATCATGTCCATTACATTTCATTTTATACAAATAACTAATTTTATTATTTTCTAAAAAAACAAATAAAAATCATTCTTTTGACACACTTGACAGTATTTTTTTGACAAACTTATAATGCCATAATTCTCTATATATAATAAGACGAAAATTTCAAGTCATACAAATAATTAATTTTATTTTTTCCAAAAAATTGGGTAAAAAAATAAATAAACCGAAGTAAAATCTTTCTTTTGACACACTCGACAACATTTTTTTGACAAACTTATAATGCCTAAATTCTTAATAATAATAATAAAATTTCATGTCATTCAAATAATTAATTTTACTTTTTTCCAAAAAATTGGGTAAAATAATAAATAAACATCTTTCTTTTGACACACTTGACAACATTTTTTTGACAAACTTATAATGCAATAATCTAGGTTTGGTCTCACATACCAATCCTGAACATCAAAATTTCTTTAAAATGAAGGTTTTTTTAAGCAATAAAATGCAAATTTCCTTGTTTTGACACACTTGACGATTTTTTGACGCACTTCCGGTACAGTTATCGAATACACCGTCCTTTCGACTCTTCCCATTAAGTGAACCTATTTTTTGAATCCGTCCGAAAAGTTTTTGAAATCCGCCCAGCGGTTTTCTAGATTTTGTTGGTTGTGACGCCCGGCCGGCAGACAGACATACATTTTTTTTTGCTTTTTTTAGAATCAGTAGGTCCTAAAACGTCGATAAATGCCAAAAAAGTGAAGATAAGAATTTCACTTTTGGCTCATGAATGTAATACTTAGGTTTTTTTCAAAACCGAAGTAATACGTCGTTTTCTTCATCGTTTAAAGGTGTTATAACGATTTATTGTCTACATTAGGTATTTTATTTTATGATTTTGTTGCATCGACGACCTCTTATATTAACCTTTAAATATGAGCAAGCGGTGGTATCAACAGTTGATTGTATTGTCGTCATCACCATTACGATTAGTATTCAACAATCACCTATTTATTTTGAGGCAACGATTTTTGATTATCGCCTATTTGTTTTGGTGCAACGATTTGTTTGTTAAAATATTCAATAATGTTTTGAGCTAAAACTTTTTGATTATAATATTTAACCATCACGTTTTTGTTGAGGCAACGATTTTTATCCGATTTCTGAACGATTTTTTTCTGCAATAGCACTTTTTGTGCTTATTCGTAGAGATTTAAAGTTGTATTATTTTTATTTTGAGTATTTATTGTATTTTATCAATTTTTAAGTTGTTGGCTGAGATAATTCTTATATTACCATCATTTATATCAGTTATTCATTATTTTTTCTTATAAACTATTTAATTAGTTTGTGAACATGTTTCTTCATTACCTCTGTGAATTTAGAAATCTTCTTAAGTGCTTTGATATTTTTCGGTAATTTATTAAAAAAAAGATAAACCTTGGAACAAAAATTTCTTCTGATCGTGCGGGAAATATTCAAGTAATAAATATCTCATTGACGTGTTGAATAATTATGAACTGATCCTACAATTGCTAACGTTATATGTGTTATTATGGTTTTCCATATTATTCACTGTTTGTGTGCTTTTGTCACTTTTGAATTAAAATGCAATATTTAAAAATATACTTTTTACTGTTTATTTTTAAATTTATTTATAATAATAAAACTTCCTTATAGTAACAATTTGATTTTTATTTTTTATTTTAAAGAATATCGATTTCGACTTACAGTAAAAATAAACAGTAAAAAGTATATTTTTAAATATTGCATTTTAATTTAACGTTATATTATTTTTTATAGGATTATTTTTTATTTTTTTAGGTCTGGAAATGAGGTTTTAATTTTGTATATTTAGGTATTGCAATTCGTTGACATCAATAAAAAAAAACTTTCTGCCTTTATTTTTTTTTAAGCCTGTCTTAAGATACAGGGTGTTGAAAAATCAAGAAATTGCTCGACCCTGGTGTATTGAAATGGCTCTACAGTAAAAACTACTGAACTGATTTTAATGTTATATAACTCAAAATGCAGGCATTGAACAGAGCTAATCAAAATAGTAATTCACATTATATGACCTTGAAAATTTTCTTTTAGAAAAATAACGGTAAAAAATTCAAATTCGATTTTCTAGATATGCGTATTTTAAAATTTTTGATTTTTTAATATGTGAAAGGTACATATCTTACTAGCATTTTATAAAAAATTCAGGAGGGGAAAATTTTTTGTTTTTTTTTTATTAATTTTATTGCAACACGCCTTAAAAGTTTTCATCATAAAAAAAAGTGGAGTTAAAAAATGAACATTTTTTTTGGATTTACATCTATGTTTTTATAATAAATTTTTAATTTTAACTCAAAATAAATATTTTACACATATTTTACCATTGATTTAATTTTACATTACTAAATTCCGTAGAGTTAGAATAACGTTTAGCTAAGATTGATCCATCATTTGTAGGAATGTATGAGTGATATCCTTGTGTTCCAGGAATTGTTTTTAAATTGGCGTATCTATCAGCTAGTTGATTTCGTTTTACAATGCAACCTGTCTCCGTTACATAGAAAACATGCATGCTATCTTGAAAATTTCCTGGATCTGCTGCTCAGTTATATAACTCCAGAGGTGTTGATATAACTTTGTCTTATTCTTTCTTAAGATTAGCTCTAGTTGCTTTTCTTTTTACTGTTCCTCCAATTCCATCACATCCGAACTGCTCTCACCAAGTAACGAGGAGGTACAGTTCACCAAGGAGTAGTTAGTTGAAGACGTACAAAGGTTTTTTTGATCGCAGTACGATAGCCACACTATATTCTGATCAAAGCTATAATCTTATCCGGTAATTGAAGCACTTACAGATATAAAAGCTCGAATCGCTGCAGGTAATCGAACTTTCTACTCAATTAAACCTCTTCTTGGATCACCGTATGTATCCACTAACACCAAACTCAAGTTATACAAGACGTTGATTAGACCGGAGGTGATGTATGGGTCACAAACGTGGTCACTTACACAAAATGACGAATCGCATTTATCTGTGTTTGAGCGTAAAATCGTACGCTACATATTTGGTCCACTTAAGACAGACGATGGAGAGTACAGACCGTGATTTTTATTTTATTTAGCGTATGGTTTTTTTTTTTTTTTTTTTTTTTTTTTTTTTTTTTTATTTTTGTGACATTAAAAAATTAAACTTAAAAATAGGTAGACTCTTCTATGAAATCTACCTAAAACAATACATGGATACACATTAAATGAACTTACAATCGATTTGATTGCGTGTCTTTTAAGTAAATTAAAAAGTAAAATATTTGAACATTGGGCAATACATTTGAACATTAGATGTTTACATCGAGCGAGTCTATCCATGCTACTACATCGGGAGTTGCCAAATGGATGTCTGAGATGTTGCCATTGTAACGTCGAATTGGACACACAGTTGCAATGTGTTTTATAGTTTGTTGTGGAGCGCCGCAGTCACACTCAGGGGACTCTGAAATGCCCCACTTGTAGAAAGAATCAGCACAACGTCCATGATTCGTTCTTATTCGGTTTAATGTAGTCCAGGTATGACGTGGCAAATCGAAACCAGGTTGGGTAGAAGTCGGGTTAGTAATAGAAAGGCCAGTTGTGTTGTAATGTTGCCAGGAGGTGTCCCAGGCATCCAAGATATTAAAATCAGTTGCCAGCAGGTTGCTGGCAGTTTTATGTGGAGGCTTTCTTGACTTCAATCGACAACGAGTGTGGTCACCGTAATATTCGTGCAAGGGTAACGTGGTGTTGTTGGTTACCTTTTTATGTTCACGCATGAGAGCATGCGAACGTCTGAGTGCAGGTGGAGCGATATTGCTTAACACAGGGAGCCAAGGTAAAGGGGTGGATCTGATAGTACCACTTATAGTACGCATCGTAGCATGCAGCTGGCAGTCAACTTTTTGAGTATGTGTGCTATTCAACCAGACTGGTGCGCCATACTCAGCCACTGAGTAAACCAGACTTAGAGCAGTTGTTCGGAGGGTAGCTGGAGTAGCACCCCATGTAGAGCCTGCCAGTTTGTGCAATATATTGTTTCTCGTTTTAAGTTTTTGTGACGTATTTTCTAGGTGGAGTTTAAAAGAAAGAGTTCTATCGAGTAATGCCCAGGTACTTTGGCTGTTGATTGTACCTAATGACAGTGCCGTTAAATAACACTGATAGTTCGTGTTTTGCCAGTTTGTGATTTAAGTGGAAACAGGAGCTCTCGGTTTTACTTAGATTGGGAAATAAACTCCACGTTCGAAAATAGTCATTCATTATCGCTAGGTCAGTTGCGAGCAAATCCTCCAAAACACCCATGTCTTTGTTTTGAGTGGCCAGGGTCCAATCATCAGCGTAACCAAATTTCTTTGATGTTGTGTCAGGAATGTCATGAATGTACAGATTAAAAAGTAACGGCGCCAAGACGGAACCCTGTGGTAAACCATTGTTAAGCATTTTAGACCTACTACAGGAATTATTTAGATGAACTTTGAATACACGATTACTCAGCATGTTGTTAATTAAACGCGAGATGGTGCTACAAGGTATTGCATTGAACAGCTTATATATAATCCCAATTCGCCAGACCGTGTCATATGCTGCAGTAAGATCGATGAATACTGCGCCTGTTTTTAGTTGTTTTTGATACCCAGCTTCGATATAGGATGTTAGAGCGAGCAGTTGGTCAGTGCAACTGCGATTGGGACGAAAACCAGCTTGTTCGACTGGGATCTGGTCATTCAATATCGGTGCGATACGATTGTATATGAGCCGTTCTAGCAATTTATAGCAGGTGCTCAAAAGGGCAATCGGGCGATAGCTTCCTGGTTCATTGGATGGTTTACCTGGCTTAAGTATCGCTATCACTTTCGTAGTCTTAAAATGTTTTGGTAGGTTGCCGGTTTCTAGGACATTCGAGAAAAATTTAGTTAGCCACTGTTTTACATTTTTTCCAGCATTCTTAAGAAATTCTGGAAAAATGCCATCGTAGCCAGCTGCTTTTCCGTTTTTTGTTTGGGACAGAGCTGATTCTAGTTCTTCGCTACTAAAAGAGTTCGCATACTTCGATGGAGACGAGCAATTGCGCTTCATTTCTCTTAATTTGCGTTTAATTGTTCTCTTATGAAGGCGATTAATAGAAGCACGAGACATATTTACTATGTGATTTGCGATGTCCTCTGGATTTATTTCATTGTTAGCACGAGTAATTGAGTTTGAGCCACCCAGCTTCCGAAGGAGACTGCATGCTTCCCTGCTTGAATGGGAAAAATCAATGTTTTCAACAGCCTTAATCCACTTTTGTTTTCTCGCGGCGTCCAGTGAGTATATTAAGTCATCAGCCACGTCTGCCTCACCACTACTAAGGTACTCCTCATATAATATATCGCTCTCTTTACTCCAGCCAGGAATATATTCTTCACGAAAGCCTCTTGGGATGCATTTCTTTGCAGTTGAGATGATGGCTCCAACAAATCTATCGTAATTTTTAGGAATGGGTTGGATCCAGCGAATCACTGCATCCAACTTCATCCTATATTTATCCCAATCAGCTTTGTTAAAATTCCATCTAGGTTGAGGAGTAGAGTTAACGAGTGGAATTTGGATTCCTACCTCAAGAATTACTGGACGATGTTGAGAGCGTGGAAAACCTTGTAAGACAGCCCTAGATATTGGAATAGGGTAACGTTGTTCGTTTTTTGTGGAAAAACAGAGGTCGGGATTGTAATCACGTTGCCATCTTGCAGATCTAAAGGTTTTCAAGTCTTTCGCATCATATACCAGGAACATGTTGTTATCATCCGCCCAGTCGGTCAGTTGCACGCCATTGGTATTATTATTTGAGTAGGACCACTGAGTGTGATGGCTATTGAAGTCACCAGCATATATTGCTGGATGATAAAATAATGGTAGAGTAGCAGCTGGCCATCCTGTATTTGGAGGCTTGTATACGTTTACAATTTTCGTGTCCGATATATCAACAACAATAAGATGTATATCGTTGTCCGTCTGTGTAAGTACGTGCGTGCAGTTCAAGATTTCTGACTTAACATACGTGGCAGATCCATATGATTGATGGTAAATAGCACTAATTAATTTGTAACCAACAATGTTTCCTCTAGAGGTAAGTTGCGCTTCATCTGCTGCATGCGTTTCTTGCAGAATTATAACGTCGATGTCGTAATCTTTTAATAATCTTTGTAAATGTTCAGTTTTTGACTTGCTTATGCCTTCAATGTTCAATTGCAAAATACGGACTGAAGGTCCAATATTTTTTGTCTTATGGTGCTGAAAAGTACCGTTGTTATTGTGATTTTGATTTTGGTTCATATTAATTTTTTTTTTTTTTTTTTTTTTTGTATCACAGCCAAGAGTTCGAAATGAAATGTTTGGCTACCAAGTTGAAATAGACTATTTGCGTAATCCAGGGTGCAGCACGAGGAGCTTATCTATTTCACACACCCCAGACACACCCCTCACAGACCGTGATATAACGTTGAGATCAGAGACCTTCTTGAGGGTCCTGATATAATAGGTTGTATCCGTTCCAACAGGATTGCTTGGTTTGAGCATATTCCACGAGCCGATTCACAATCTGGAATGATTAGAAAAATGTACGTTAGTACCCCATGTTGAGGGCGACCGCGAGGTAGACCACGACTGCAATGGGAGACGGACGTAATAAACAACCTTAAAAAAATTGGCTGCCATGGTAATTATATCGCTGTTGCGAATGACCGTGGTGAATATTCGAAGCTGATTAGCCTGGCAACGCTCCTACATGGAGCATGAACGCCTTAAAAAAAAAATAATATATATTTTTGTGTTAAAAATAATTTGCTGTGATAAAATATACTGTATCGAATATAAAGTAATCTCTCTGGACTAAAATTGCCCAGCTTTATTTTTTGAGAGTCAACAAAACATATTATTGTGACTAAAAATTAAATAAAAGTTAATTTTTCACCATAAAACAAAAACAATACTTCCACTACACCTAAGTGAACAAAAAATAGAAACTAGGGAAAAGTATAATATGAGTCTAAACCAGGGATGGAGAACCTTTTTACCATTAAAGGCCAATTATAATTTTGCAAATCGTTAACAGGCCGTATTATTCCGAGTATTGTTACCAAGTCTGGGGGGCTGCATCTGGTACTCTAATGGCTTTTTTAGACTCTGTTTAAAAGCGTGCTAAACGAATTGTTAATTTTTTCTGATCTCGTTGTTTTTTATAAATATCTTCATCAGCAGTGTTCGGATGAAATGAAATCCATTATGCCTGCAAACAGTCATATAGTGACATAATGCAGAGGGATTTCTTTGTTTACAAAACAAAATTAACTAGCTGATAGATACGCTAATTTAAAAATAATTCCTGGAACACGAAGATATCACTCATATATTCCTACAAATGATGGATCAATCTTAGCTTGACGCTATTCTAACTCTACGGAATTTAGCAATGTAAAATTAAATAAATGGTAAAAAATGTGTAAAATAAATATTTTAACTTTGAGTTAAAATTAAAAATTTATTATAAAAACATATATGTAATTCTAAAAAAAACTTCATTTTTTATCTCCACTTTTTTTTATGATGAAAAATTTTAAGGCGTGCTGCAATAAAATTAATAAAAAAAAAACAAAAAATTTTCCCCTCCCGAATTTTTTATAAAATGTTAGTAACATATGTACCTTTCACATATTAGAAAATCAAAAATTTAAAAAACATAGATTTCTAGAAAATCGAATTTACATTTCTTACCGTTATTTTTCTAAAAGAAAATTTTTAAGGTCATATAATGTGAATTATTATTTTGATTAGCTCTGTTCAATGCCTACATTTTGAGTTATATAACTTTAAAATCAGTTCAGTAGTTTTTACTGTAGAGCCATTTCAATACACCAGGGTCGAGCAATTTTTTGATTTTTCATCACCATGTATCTTAAGACAGGGTTAAAAAAAAAAACAAACTGAAAACGTACTTTAGTCCCTGCTATTGGCATATGAGTGCTATTTTGACAAATATTTGGTTAACATTGTGTGGTTAGTGTGCGTAGTTAGCGGTTTATCGTTCTGACTTGTTTCTCATTTATTCTACTAATACGATCCAAATACTACTAATACGATATTTAATTGATTGCGATTGCCAAGTTTTCACTTCTGCCGTGAGGTCTTAAGCACACTCTCTGTTTTTATTTTTTTTTATTATAGTATTCAGGATAAAGTGTACAAATCACGTTCTGAAGCGCGACAGAACAAACTCAAGGTGTGCCTATCCTCAAGTATTCATAAATGCTTTTTGTATTCCTGACCTATAATCACCCACACGATAAAAATATAAAATACATGATATCGGTTTACGATAGATGGAGGATCCTAATGACATATGCCTTTAGAATTAAAATACGGTGGGTTGAAAAGTTTTTGAAATATTACTTTAACTTTGTAACTTAATATACTTTCTTTCTAATTTTGTAACTAAATCTATAAAAACGATGGGAATTTGATGTGCATTTGCCATAATGTATTTTTGCATTTTACGGAGCAACCCCAAATAGAGGTACTTGCTCTAAAGTCAAATCAAATGTTGTTTTGCCACAACAACATTTAATGAGCACGTAAATATGTATTTAGAGAGTTGTAGAGCTATAAAATAAAAATAAAATTTATTTGTTACAATCAAATTAAAGTAAAATAAAATTCACCTATAATAGGAGTGACACGTGAGACACCATGATATCCTGCCTATTTAAAGTTCTGAAAATTTTAACTTAGTATTTTTGTGGGAGCTGTTATTGTAAACGTATGCTACAAGAATACTCTATTTTTGGAACTCATGATGTTGAAACCTTTTTGGCTATTTACAAGATAATCTACTTGCAACAATAATGTATACCACAAACATTTAAGCAGACAAACGTAATACGCTATATTAAACGGTAATTACAAAATAATTACTAGTACATTTATTTATTTTTATATATCTAGGTTTGCATTTCAAAATTCATTCATTATGAGACAGATAAAAACATTTTGGTTTTGCAAAAATTTTATCAATCCAATATTATTTTTATCTTACCGAACCACCCTTCAAACTCATTTATTTTTTTTTCAGGATATATGAATAATTTTAAACAAAACCAAATACTGTCAGTTTTTTCCAACTTCAACCACAGAAATACAGTTTTTTTAACAAAACATATTCAAACATACAAAAAAATAGACAAAGTTTATTTAACCGCAAAAAAAACGAAATCCACACAACAAACAACATCACGTGTAAATGTGCTTTTTGTGGAACTCAAATTTAATGAATATATGTATACATATGCAAAACATGTATGTTTTTTTCTTTAAAAACATAAAATGAAATAGATAGATAGATAGAATGTAGTGGGTTGTGTTCGGTTGGAAAATGGTTTGGACATTTTTTGTATATCTTTATGTTTTGTGTTAATAGATGTTCAGTTGGTTTTTTTTTGTTTTCAAAAGAATAAATGTGTTACTAACTTTTTTATAATGCATGAAATTTTGAATTAGAATAGTTAGAACTGTTTTATGAATCATAATTGTATTTTCATTATTAGAGATGTGTTTCAGGTACAGTAGGATAAAATTAGAAAAATAACTTTTTGATATAACATTTTTTTAAAACCGAAAGAAAAGCATAAACTTTGTTGGAAAAACCGAGAAAGATTAATTAAAATTTTTTTATAAAGTTTGGTGTCAAATAATTATTTTACAAGGTAAACGTTGATTACTAGGACTACTACTGTAGTTTATTTTGACAATCTATGTGATATTCACGCTCAAACGACTATTGATTATCCATTTTGACTGCTTGCTGCTTACTATAATTCTCGAATAATATTTGTTTTTTTTAATAACTTATCACAAGGAATATAAATCCAGAAGCATTCATTTTATTCAATTTTCTACTACCAAATTTTTAAAAACAAATAATCCCTTTTCTGTAACTGATTCTTTTTCCGAATTATTTTTATTCAACAAAAATAAAAATACATCTGCTATATATTTGTTTATTTTTAGCTCGTTATTTTAACAAACACGAATAAAAAACAAGAAAATTGGAAAATTTATTCTTTACATATTAAAAGACATTTAGTTGCTCCAACAATAATCAATTCATATGTTCCAACAATCCCACAATGAATTCAATATCAGAAAATGTGATTGAATTAAGTGAGGAAAATTTGTATTCGTATCTTAGATTCAAAACTAAGGACATTTTCACATTATTATTTGGATCTTTAAATAAATGGAATTTAGTTTTTCCAATTTTTATTTGATAGTCAAAATTTTATTTTTATTTAATTTGGATTTTATTTGTTAGTTTTTGTTAGTTTCTTGTGAAGGGATTTCATTGAAGCGAAATGTTATGAATTTAATATTAGATTTTTTCTAAAACTTTAAAATATGTTCACTGTATTTACGTTTTGAATACATATACATATGTGGAAAAAAAACATTGTCTTAATATTTTGAAATAAAAATGTAATTTCAATTCTTTATGGAAGCATCTTTTTTTCGAAGTGACAGAATTGATATAAGGAAAATTAAAATAAAATATATGAAAATAAATTTAATAATGTTTTTATGAAGTGACATTGTGTGGTTTGTAGATAAAAATCTATTTGGTATTGCGAAATAATATTATGGAAAAATACTCATAAGGTTTGACTCTTGTTCTAGAATAATAAAAAAATGGAAACGATCGAGTCCTGAATTGATGTGAGCAAATTCGTAATGCTTTGTTGTATATAAAAACTCTGACATGAACCTTCATTGTATTTATGCAAATTGGAATAGAATAAGAAGATAACATTGATGAAATTAAAAATAAAAATGTGAACATTGATAAAAACATAAGTGTCACAAACCTTTCGTTTAAATGAAAATAAAGCTCGTAAGCCATAATAGCGATACCGTTTTAGAAAAATAACAATTTATTTTGGGGATGATATGTACATGATATACTGTTATTTAAATTTAAAAATTTCGATATTTGCATAGTATATCACATTTTTTATATAAAACAAAATCACAGTTTATTTTTGACTGCTGGTGAGAGGCTATTTTTGTTTTCTTTAAATTTTAAAAATATAATTATAAAATATAGAGGGGCTGAAATCTCAAGATCTGAGATATCAAGACTTCAGTTAGTGTTAAGCATTTTGATATAGTTTTCGGCAAAAAATTATTATGAGGACATTAGTTTTTGTTTTGGGCAGCGAAGTATATCAAAACTCTATGTAAAAGTACAAGTATTTTATCTCTGTTTAGAAACTTATTACAAAACTAACACGAAACATCAATACGTTGCCAAAAAATTATAATAGATCTTAAATTAAAAAGATGATACACCCAGCAAACCACTAAAAAACCTCTACATTTAGCGTTTTAACAGAATATTACAAAACCAAAAATTCATATTTCTTTTAAAATTTTTAAAATATTGTAAAAATTATAATAAATCAAAAATTTAAATTTTTTTCAACGTTCTAAAAATATTCCAAAAATTATTACAAAATCAAATCTTAAAACATTTTCCAAAATTCTAAAAATATTGCAAAAATTATAACAAAATCAAAAATAGAAACTTTTTAAAAAATTCTGAAAATATTGTAAAAATTATAATAAAATATGCAAACTTTTTTCAAAATTCCAAATATATTCACAAAAATTATAATAAAATCAAAACTCGAAACATTTTTCAAAATTCTAAAAATATTGCGATAATTCAAAATTCACAAATTCAAAAATTCAAAATTTTTTCAAAATTCCAAAAATTATAAAAAAATCAAAAATTTAAAACTTAAAATGAGCAGATCATGTAATATGAACGAAATAAAATTAAAAAATCCCAGCGGCAGGTATATCCGCCAGAAATAGGTAGATTTCGGGGTCAGACGGTTTTGTATCCAAATTAAATTAGATAAGTCAGATTAGTTTAAATAAAAAATTTAAGTAGAAACAGAATAATTCAAAGAAATTATCGAACCAAATTAAATACATTATCCGCACTAACTTCTTTAATACAATTTCGGAACAGTTTTTTATAAGTTGGTTTAAACTACTTTTAATGACATATTAAATCCACCAAAGATCAAATGAACTACGTCACAACTACAATTATACCATCACACATAATTTATAATCAAACATTATTAAACAATTTAAAATCCTGTTTGTGTTGTATTTTTTTGTTCTTATTTAATCTTTTTTCAAACGGTTACTTAGTAAAAAAAAAATAAAAACAAAAGAGATTTTGATAATTTTTCTATGGTATTAAATGGCTTGATATTTTTCTTGCAAGAGATGCATTACAATGCTTATAAAAATGGAACCTTTTGGGTTAGAAAGCTGAAATTTTTAAGGCTATAGTTTAAAAGTATGCTTAAAAGTTGAGATGAATTTAAATAACATAAACTGAAACATGATGAAAGCATTGCCTTTTGCGTTTGTTTTCATTTTAACAACCCTAGGGTCTCAACCTTTAAGCTTGAACTGTTTTTTTTGAAAATTTTGAAAAGACTATATATTCTATACGGGTATATATTCTATATACGTGAGAAAAAGTTTTCAAATATGAGCTTGGCCATTTTAAGCAAGATCAAGGACAGCAAAGTTTAGTAAATTTTTAAAACAGCTGATTTTTGAGGAACCTGAAACGCCAAGGTTGTCATCTGGATAAAAATGATAAAAATAAGTTCAAATATTTAATATTTTTAAATTTTATTAAAATATTATGATTCAATCGGAAGTTATAGCGTCCTAGATTATTCGACTTTTTAGGCTCTAGCCGCTTAACCGGTACCCGGATATGGCCAGTTCACGAATTTGTCCAAGACATTATTTGCCGAAACATACACAAAAAATTATTTTGGTGTAGGTTGAAAAATGCGACCGTGAGAGTGCCGCTAAATTCTGTTATATCTCATATCGTTATATATATGTTATATATAAGTCCGTAGGATAAGTAAGAAAAAAACAACATTTTGACAAAACTCGATTTTTTTATTCAACATAGTTGCCTTCGAGGGCGATACAACGAGTATAGCGATATTCCAACTTTTCTATACCATTTTTATAGTACGATTTCTCTTTCTCGTCAAAATAGGCCTCAGTTTCAGCGATTACTTCATCATTGGACTTAAATTTCTTTCCAGCAAGCATTCTCTTGAGATCTGAAAACAGGAAAAAGTCGCTGGGGGCTAAATCTGGAGAATATGGTGGGTGGGTAAGCAATTCAAAGCCCAATTCATTCAATTTTGCCATCGTTTTCATCGATCTGTGACACGGTGCATTATCTTGGTGAAACAACACTTTTTTCTTTTGCAAATGTGGCCGTTTCTTTGCGATTTCAGCTTTCAATCGATCCAAAAGTTCACAGTAATACTCGCTGTTGATGGTGGTTCCTTTTTGGAGATAGTCGATGAATATTATTCCGTTCGTATCCCAAAATACAGACGCCATCACCTTACCAGCCGACTGTTGCGTCTTTGCTCGCTTTGGATTCGGTTCGTCGACTGCTGTCCACTCAGCTGACTGTCTTTTGGATTCTGGTGTGTAATTGTGAAGCCATGTCTCATCCATTGTCACATATCTACGATAGAATTCCCTTTTATTGCGGTTTAACAGTGCCAAAGACTCCTCCGAAGCATCGATTCGTTGTTGTTTTTGGTCGACTGTGAGCTCACGCGGCACCCAATTTGCACAGAGCTTTCGCATACCCAAATGTTCATGTAAAATGGTAAAAACACTACCATCTGCTACCTTTACAATGTCAGCTATTTCGTGCACCTTCAATTTGCGATCGTTCATAACCAATTTGTGGATTTTTTTTATGTTTTCTGGAATAACAGCCTCATTTGGGCGTCCACTGCGCTCTGCATCTTTTGTGCTGGTACGACCACATTTAAATTCAGCCATCCACTTCTCTACCATTTGTCTCGATGGAGCAGAGTTTGGATAATGTTTATCAAGCCATTGTTTGGTTTCCACTGTATTTTTTTTCATCAAAAAGCAATGCTTTATTAAAATTCGAAATTCACTTTTTTCCATTTTTTTTCAAAAACAAAAGTTGCTTCACACAAAATGCTATAACTCACGAATAAATAGTCAGATTGCTGTCAAATTTATACACGTATCGTTTGAAGGTTAGTACTAAATAAAAATCATATGGAAAAAATTCTAGTAACGCCATCTATGTGTCATCCTACGGACTTATTGAATGACCTAGTATATATATATATATATATATATATATATATATATATATATATATATATATATATATATATATATATATATATATATATATATATATATATATATATATATATATATATATATATATATATATATATATATATATATATATATATATATATATATATATATATATATATATATATATATATATATATATATATATATATATATATATATATATATATATATATATATATATATATCAGTGTTGCAAAACGTTACTCGAAACGTAACGCAAAAACGAAATAACGAAATGAAATAGCATTATTAGTAATAATTACTTTCATAACGTTTTAAAAACTAAATTGCGTTACAATAACGTAAAACGTAACGATAACGTTAATATTTTATTTCGTTTTTTGGTATACTTTTTGTATAATTACATATATGGAAATAAAAGCGCAAAAATCGGTTTAATAAAATCCAACTTAACTGCTCTTTTTCAATTTCTGTGGATGCCTGAATTGAAGGTTGAAGGTGAAAATTGTTTGATTTTTGTAACAAAATAATGAACAGTTTGTAAAATTTTAAGTATACCTCAAGTAATTTCAAGTCTTCACCAGCCGTTTGTGCATTCACAGGTTTTTTAATAATTTTAAAAAAGGAATATTTTTATTCTGGATGCAAATTTTTTTAATGTATTTAATTCACTGGCATAGAGCAACAATGAGATATATTGAAAAATATATAATTGGAGATATCAAGCTTCGAAGTTTTTAAATGACTACCAAAATGTGATTTTGGCAAAAAAATTAATGAGAATTCCTAGTGCAATAAACATATGATCAATACACTTCTTTATGGTCGAATTAATGCGCATACGATTTAATATTTTTCTAATTATTTCTAAAGAATAAAATTTTTTAAGAATAAAGAATGCAATAAGGGTATATCTGTGAATTGTGATAGCACATTAGTCTTTATTTTAAGATTTTCTTGTTAATGCAGTATAAAAAGTGAATGAATTTTATAACATAATGCACATAAAATCATAAAATTTCAAAATTTTAATATAACCCATTGTTACTCTATGCCAGCGAATTATTTTACTACTTTTTGCATGCAAAATTTTTAAAAAAAATTAACTTTTTATTAATATTTTTCTAATTTTGCATGCAAAAAGTAACTGTTCATTAGAGATTTTTGATTTTTGTACATTTAAATAGGTTAGTTTTAAACATAACATTTAATTTTAAAATAACGTAACTATTTTATTTATTTATTTATTTATTTGTTTGTTTATACATACATTCATATTTAAGCTCTCGCTTGTAATAATAACGTTATAACATAACGAAATATAATATTTTTCTGTTT
Source organism: Diogma glabrata (assembly GCA_963693315.1). Classification (NCBI taxonomy): domain Eukaryota; kingdom Metazoa; phylum Arthropoda; class Insecta; order Diptera; family Cylindrotomidae; genus Diogma; species Diogma glabrata. The sequence goes on along the minus strand of OY856187.1, from coordinate 192,132,063 downwards.
CATAACAAAATAACGTACCGAAAAAATAAATATAATGTTATAAAAACGAAACGCATAACGCTACGAATTTTTTTTTCGTATATATATATATATATATATATATATATATATATATATATATATATATATATATACATATATATATATATATATATATATATATATATATATATATATATATATATATATATATATATATATATATATATATATATATATATATATATATATATATAATTTTTTTTGTTTGATGTTTTTCCGTCTCCGCTTATCATATATAGTCGTTTGGCACCAAACACCAAAATTTTTCAGAAATTCCGAGATGAGGCACATACTAATAGGTTGATTTTTGTATGAAATCTACCTAAAAGCATGTAAGAATATATATAGTAAAAATAACTCACACTACCGCCACTCCATCAATCAATCTTTTGATTTCCTCTAATTTAGTTTAACATCTTGTTGTGTTACTGTAGGATCATTAATCGTTATAATAATTCATCCAAATTTAATTTATTTTAGCTGTAAATTGTAATGGGAAAAATAATCCTGATCAGGTGTACTTCCATTTTCAGTCCTATAGTAATATATTATAGACTTCTTCGAAAAAAGCAAAATATTTTCAACCCACTTTTTGACCCATCTGTTTGTGAAAAAACAAAGACAATTACGACAAACATTCCTCTGTACATCTGTCTACGCGATGAACCAAATCAAATTTAACAAAAAATATCATAAATTTTCAAACACAAATGTTACTTACAATCAAAATTCATATCAAGAAGAACTTTCCACCAATTCGTTTAAACTTTAGATTTATACCAATTCAATATTAGTTTGTGCATTAAAATATAGGTGTAGTCTGTCAAATTATTATGAATTGACATCAATTGTAAATGTTAAAATTTCGCTCTCGTTTTGCTTGAGTCGTCAAACAAAAAACACTAAAAATAATAAAATTGTAAAATATAAATAAAAAAAATAAAATATAAATAAATTGTGGGACATAAATTTGCCTGGAACATTTTCATCATCATCCGCAGATGCATCTAAGTCCGCCCAAATATTGGTCCTTCGAGACGGATTATTGGAACCAGCTATATTTTGGATTTGCTGAAACTATTACATTCATTAAGTTGATCGTCAAAACACAACGCGAAGCCCCGTGTTCGTTAAGTATCTTTTTGATTTATTTAATACATTGAAACCATTTGAGTTTGATAAATATTTTGATAAATAAATAAACATTGAATTTAATTGTGACTCTGATTTTTTTTTTATTATTTTCTTGATTGTTTATAATCTTAACAAACAGTGTATACAATAAAATTAGTGACCAGTTTGTGATTTAATATTAAAATAAAATATAAAAGTGAATTATAGAGCAAATTTATATTGCACTGAAAAAAACATGTCCTATTTCCAATCGAAATGCAATTTTCTCAACCTCACCGTGCGGTCACATATGGCGAATCAAACTTCGAAATTGCTTCAACAACTCTACAATTATAAATCGATGAAGTTGAGACAATCACACGAAATATTTATGTGAAAATAAAATATAGTTCAATTAATCTCAAATACTTAAACTTTAAAATGAAAAATTCATGATATAAGGCCAAAGAAAAATTTTTTCAGGGAAATAGTTATTATCTTTATTCAACTACTGTTAGATTGGATATAACACTTTATATTTTAAATAAACCTCATTCTGTTGTTAGGAAAATGTTATCGTGTAGTTGTCCCAATCACAGTGAAATTGTTTGTAAATAATTTTTCTTTGCATGAATAATCAACTGCCAACTTCGAGATGAGGTTGTCATGAACTTCAATTTTTTTTTCAGTGGGTTAACAGTTAAATAGTTAAATTAAAGTTATTACATACATAATGACTGAAAAACTTTCTCTGAATACGTTGGTGAAAAAACGTTCTGCAGCGAAAGGATCAATGACTAAACTAATTAATTACTTAGAGGAGGAAGTTAACGAACAAACTTCAATAGAACAATTGAAAGTTCGCGTTATACGGGCCACTCAATTGTTTCAAAAATTCACAAAGCTAGGAGATTATATATCTGAAGAAGATACTTTAGGTTCTATTAAATCTGAACTTCTTGAATATGAAGAATAATGCTATCTCGTGGTGTGTGGTTTTAACGCAACTATTCGGCGTTCGACATTTAATACTAATTTGTCGGTAAATACAAATGAGTCTTTGGAAACTTCGACAATCAACATGCGGTATCAACATGCGGAAAAAAATAAAAATTAAAAATAAACAGTAAAAAGTATATCTTAAATATTGCATTTTAAATCAAATAAAACTACAACCTCAATATCCGCAAACAAAATTCTTGACCTGACCCTTTCCGATAAATTCTTTGGTATATTTTTTCACCTATTTATAAATACTAAAACGAATGAAGAAAAAAAAAATTGTAGAATAAACAACTAAAATGTGAAAGAATAGCAGATTCTTGTATGAATTGAGAATGATGGCAATTCTTCACGAGGATGAAGTTTCCCGAAACGAGCGTAACAAGTGGAGGGAATCATCCAAGTGAAGAATTGCCATCATCCTATGCGAATACAAGATGCTATTTTATCCACGACTTCAAAATATTTCGATTAATTTCTAGTTTGCCTGCTAATAGACTAAGAGCCCACGACGGCCAGACCTTCGTTATTTTATAAAAAATGAAAGTTTCTCTGCGATTACTTCCTACTCAGGTAGGAACGATTAGCGTCATATGAGGTTTGGATCATGGTGGCTTTGGCAGGGAGCAGCTAACAAAGGGGCCTCCAAAGTTTCGTGAAAGTATAAAAGGTAGTTTTTTTAAATATTCTTCGGGATAGTATTAGAAGTCACGTCACCCATTGCCAGACACTTACTATCATGGCCACTCCCTGCCAGACACCCTTAAACTTTATCAGTTTTTTAAAGATTAAGGGTGTCTGGCAGGTGGTTACCATGATAGTAAGTGTCTGGCAATGGGTGACGTGACTTCTAATACTATCCCAAAGAATATGTAAAAAAATTACCTTTTACTTTCACGAAACTTTGGAGGGAGGCCCCTTTGTTACCTGCTTCCTGCCGAAGCCATCATGATCCAAACTTCATATGTCGCTAATCGTTCCTACCTGAGTAGAGGGTATGCGCAGAAAAACTTTCAGCTTTTATAAAATAACGAAGGTTTGGCCGTCGCGGGCTCTTGCTCTATAAAGTTTTTATCACCTTATTGAAATATGTAAATCATAGATAGCATAGAAAAACGAAAGTTAAATTTATTATTTTATATTTTATATATGTATTGTTCTCGGTTTAACCTTTTGATAATACTATACCAACAAATAAACTATAGAACTGTAGTAGAATGTAATGATTGCGTCACATTCTATACACAAGTTAAAGAATGTATAAAATTATAATGGAACACATACACATGGAAAGTATATATTCTTTAGTAGTCGTGGATAAAATTTTTTCTGACCTGGGAATTTTCATTTTGGCTCGTGCCATTGAATGTTAGTTTTTGTGTGTAGAAAAATTAGTTAGTTTTGGAATCATGGATCGATCGAATGAAGGGAATTGGGAATTGAGTTGGGAGGTTCTGTTCTGTTTTGGTAAATAGTGAGAAGGTGAACCAAACAGTTTTGTTTGTTTTTAATTTTAACCCAAAGTAAAATCAAAACAACAAAAAATATTGCGACGCTGATGCATAGGCCGACTTCACCACAGCTCTGGAAACAAAATGTTTTGGTTATATGGTGAGCTTATATCCATAAAAAACTTTAATAAATGGCTAACCAATGTTATAGATTTCACGCAGTTCTAATTATATCAATATTATAGAGAGCTGTATCTCAACAAACATAAATTCAGTAGTACAAGAAGAAGCAAAACAAAAAATTGGCGGTAGTGACAAACCGGATATTGGGATGCAGAACTGTTGTAATCGTACTAAATGCTTATGTTCCAAGTTTCATCCAATTCAATTATCAGGTACATGTGCTATTGAGATTTCAAAAACAGGTGCTCGGTGGACCGCACACCACTTTTTTCACTATCGCTCAAAAACTAATAAGCTCCTTGCCATACATATTTGCATCTTTTTCCAAAGTGTCATCAAAATTCATTCACGAACGAATGTTCTACGCTCCCAACAAATATTGAAAAAATGGTTAGACAAAAACAGGTATTCGGAAGGCCCGCCACTACTTATCCCAATATTGTCCTAAAACTAATCAGTTCTTTGTAATTTAAGTCTCCATCTGTTTTCAAAGTGTCATTAAATCGATTATTGAATGCAGTCTGTATGCTCCCAACAAACTTTAAAAACAAAGTGTGATCAGTCAGCAGTTGTATGGTAGACCAACCGCCACTTTGATCAATGTGTCCCTAGGCATTATTTTCGCACACTAATTGAATTTTTTTTCATAAGTTTCATCATAATCACTTCATTATTGTAGGCTGTAGAGTGCATAAAGACACTGAAAAAAATTCCAAAAATTAGAAAAAAAAATTGTACCGGAAGTGAAAAACCGTACGCAGAATTGTTGTGAACCGTTCTAAATGCCTTATGTAACAAGTTTCATCCAATTAGATGTTCAGGTACAGATGTTATTGAGCTTTCAAAAAACAGGTGCTCGGAGGACCCCACACTACTTTGTTCAATATCGTTCAAAAACTAATCAGTTTCTTGCCACACATATCTGCATCTTTTTCATCCCTTTTCCCTTCCCAGCTTCATCAAAATTCATTTTCGAACGAATGTTACTTAGCATACATACTTAGACTTTTGACTTCTCTTTTGGCTTCGTTTTAATTAAGCAAAGAGATAATGAAAGAAAACAAAAAAAATTCGTAACGTTTGTAAAGAGAATGCAAGTATATAACAAAAACTATTATCACCTTGATGTTTCGACAGTGAGTCAAAAATTTATGTATACCGACTGATTGTTAATAAAAATGTTAATTAATAACGCAATGATGTAGCATCATAGATTAAAAATAGGAAAGTATGTGTTGCTCCGGAATTAGTCTTTACTGTTAGGTTTTAACTACAAAGAACTAATTCCTTTACTAACACCTTTGCCTAGAGCTCAATTGGTTCTGTATCAGATTGTATATTGTTACAAATGATACATGTTAGACATCACTCAATTTGTGGGCATAACAACATCTCATCTCTCTCTTTTTCTGTTCATGATATGGAGACATAATTTAAATGTCGAAGTATTACCTGGACAAGATGGTACTCATCCCTTGCTAAAAAGTGTCAGCATATCTTAGGGAGTCTTCTTCTTAAACTGTTTAACATGTCAGTAGCTAGTGGATGTTTTCCAGCATAATGGAAGATCAGTTTTATCACCCCAGTTCGTAAAAAAGGTGATCCTGCCGATGTAAATAATCACAGGCCTATATGTAAAATAAACACATTTGCTAAAATACTCGATTTTTTGGTCTTTAATAAAATCTGGCTATTGTCATAAATATATCATTGATCAACAACACGGGTTGTTTTCGAGAAGGTCAATAAATTCTAACTTGAGTATTTATGTGAATTATATAGTTGATGCAATTTTAAATAACAACACCGTTGATAGCGGTTATACCGATTTTATTAGAGCCTTTGACTTGATTAACAATGTTAACATTAAACTACTTTTGACTAAATTATTTCATTATGGCATCCCAGGTTCTCTCTTAAATTGGATATGCCTTTTCTTAAGTAATAGAGTGCCAGAAATTAAAGATTAGAACTATATTTCAAGTAAAATTGCTGTTTTATCTGGAGTCGGGCAAGGGGATCTTGGTCCTTTATTTTTTAACTTATTCATCAATGATAATTATTGCCTGTTTTGAGTTCACCAATATTCTTGTGTTCGCTAATGATAAAAATTTATTCCGTTTTTAGAAATCAAGTTGATAGAAGTAATTTTCAATTGGATCTTGACCGACTCTGTAGTTGGTGTCTCAAAAATGGTTTGTGTCTTAATTTTAGTAAATGTTTTCAAATCTCCTTCAATAAAAGAGGAATTATTTAATTAATTATTCCCTTGGTAACAACTTTTTGATAATTTGTGATAAAGTTAAGGATCTAGGCATTTTTTTTTTGACTAAAAGATTAATCATTTTCCGATCACATTGAATGTTTATGTAATAGAGCTAAGCGAATAAGGTCAATTTTATTAAAAGAATTTCTAAACAATTTACATCAATTTCGGCTTTTACAGTATTATACTTTTTTTTTCTATATCCAGTATTAATTTATGGTTCAGTTATTTGGAATCCCTATTTAAAATATCATATCAAAGAGCTGGAATCGGTTAATCAATTATTTTTTAGGTATGTTGCTTTTAAAACTGGTATTCCGTTTATTTTTTTTAAGCATTAAAAGTTTGATGCAAAGTTCTATTAATGTTTCTAGTTTGAAGACAGCCCGTTTAAGGAATGATATTATTTTCTCATATAACATTACAAATGGGCGTCTTGATTGAGGCAATCTATTATTCTCGTTTGGGTTAAAAGTTCCATCTAGAATATTGAGGAGGAGTGATTACTGTTTCGATACTTCGGTGGTTTCCAATAATTTAATATTTTTCTCGACTACTTCTAGGCTTAGTTTTGAGTTTAATAGTTTTTTTCCGACTTTGACATTTTTTCAACTCATTAAGAAGTCTAACTCATTAGGAAAGAATCGAAAACGTTTCTAATATATAATTGATCGTATCTTTTTCTTTTTTTTTTTGTTTGAAATTATATTTTATGGATTTGGGATTTGATTTCTTTCTTTTCTTAAATTTTATTATTTATTGTATTGTATTAATTTTGTTTTTTTTTTCATAATTTATTGTATTGTAACGACGGACTTTTTTCAATTTTTAATCTAAAATAATAGTATTCATATTCAAAGAAATTCGGTGATAATTTGTTAATTTATTCTCTTCAATTGTAATAGGCGTAGTGACATTTGTTTGTACTGCTGTGAACATTTTTTTGTTGACGGTTTAGTTACGTCACTCAACTAATCAATTAATAATCAATGTTTTGCAAAAATACATTTGTAAAAAGTAGAATTGTTGTTTTTATTAGTGAAAATTGCTTGTTACGATAATGGAGAGAGAAACAGGAAACCTATTATATGTGTATATAAGCGATCAAATTGTTTGAATCGAAGATTAGTACATAAATTTAAATCGAAGTTCAGTAGTGAATTAAAGTTAAACAAAAAATCTTATTATGTAAATTTAATCGAAAAAAAATGTAAATTTGTTTGTATAGAAAATTAAATTATTTTAATTGTGATATCGAAGTTTTATTTATTTATTTGTTTATAATCTCATGAGTTTTAGTGAGGACTGTTGTATAAAGTATTTAGTGAGTAAAATGAAAATGAAAAAAAAAATGAATCTAAAACACAAATTCAAATGCAACAACGTGAAAATGTATATTCAGGTGAAGTAATAGCGAAACCGTTCAACACACCTTTTATACCTAACGGCTACGGTGATCGCTTCATGCCACGCCGTTACACGTTAAATGCAAATACATATGCAAAAATTTGATGTCAATCAACAAGCAACTAAAAATTTAAATTTAATGATAGTGCTGAGCTTCGGACTAGAAATAATTATGGCGTGTGGATAAATTCGATCAAATTATGAGGAATGTATTTCAAATTAACAGATCTAGTTTGGTTTTATCATTTCATGGTGCTTTTAATAAAATTACGTTTAGTAAAATGAATTACAGCCTACAATCAACATTTGGTTCCACAAGACTTGTTTTGGGAAGGAGACAACATTCAAGAAATAAATTAATGTAAGTTTTTTTTGTGTTTTGATTTATATAATTTTTGTTGATTTATTTTGATACTGCTGTTAACGCCGGACAATATCGTTCTAAAAATACAGAAAAAGTTTAAATATAAATAAATTTCACTTACCAAATTTTAGTGAATCCAGCGTTGATATCCTTCCGCTGGTTATATGTATATTGGAATTAGATGTAAGAACCAAAACAGTAATTAATAATTATATAAGATTTGATAAAAATTTAAATATTGTTACCTTAGTTTGTTGATGTTATTGTTTGTAATGTCAATCTGACATTTTGTTTCATTAACTTCAGCTCAGTTCGCGTTCTCACCACTTTGAGATTTTTTGGCGTAATTGTTCCATTAAGGTTTATTGGTGTATTCACTAATTGTATGTAGTGAAAATGTGTGGCGTTGCTGCGAGTTAAGGTTTCTTTTGTAATATGTATTTATACATTAGTTTTTAGTTTTAGAATCTCTCTTCTTCGTTGTCATTTGTGCAAATGACATTAGATTTTGTTCTTGTTTGATCGTTTAGTTTTATAATTAAATTTGTAAAGTGTTAGACATAATTTTTTAATAATTATTTTGTAAATTGTAAATCCGGTAAATAAATTGTGCTAAACCAATGGTGAAGTGTTTTTCGTGCAGTGTTGTGTCCATGTTCATGCCATGATGATGAAAGGAAGTGAGTTGTCTGTGTGGCCGCCATGTGTGTGTCCAAATTATCAATTATACTTATTTCATCGAGTATCGTTTCTGTCATTTATTAGGCGTGATAATTTGGACACGCAGTATTATCGATTATACTTATTTCATCAATCATCGTTATTAGTTATTGGGCGTGATAATTTGGACACGCATTATTATCGAATATACCTAGTATTTGCTAGGCGTGATAATTTGGACACGCATGCTCTAACATCCCAAGTTTTAATTGTCATCAATTTCTAAAAACTATACAGTCCACTAATTCAAGCCAGAGGCGTCAACAACTGCTAAATTATTTTCTCTGATAAGAGATTTGTAAGTGTAATCCGTTTTGTCAAGGATTCAGTTTTCCGGTTTAATATTACAGTTTGATTATTTCTGTAAAAAGTACAAAATCCTTATAGTATTTTGGCTTTTCATTAATTATTTTTTTCTTGTTTTTAACATATTTGTTTGGATAATTTTTGTATATTTTGATGAAGGGCTCTGCCCATAAATAAATAAATAAACACGTTATATCCCACAAATTCAATTGTTACAATTTAGTGGCAACACACTTCTACAGAAAGCAACAAAAATAATCAGATGTGCAAACACTGTGGTGACAAATACGTCACGGGTAATATATCATGTTCATTAAGAATAACAAAAACTGAAAAATTACAGACCCGACAAATGCACTCTTGGCATTTGACATATAAAAATATTTTATCTGAGTTTGCTGATTAAATGCGAGGATAAAGTGAAAATCAAGAAATTAAAAACCATTACTTGTCATTTAATGGGAATACAAAAAGTAATAAACAGATCAAACAGATAAAATCAAACAAATAAGATGGATGAGGAAATTGCATAACCAACTCAACAAATCCCAATACTAAAACCTAAAGTTGTAGAAAGATAAAGAAGAAAGCCTCAAGGATTTAAAAAAAACTATTTAAACTTCCATTGTGCGTGAAACTATATTAAATTTTTTGAACGAATGTGAATTACCAAAGATTTTAATAGATCTAGTAGATAAGATAATCATTTCAATTTTTGACAAATTCTGGATCCGCTGTAGTAATTCATTTGCCCATTACTCGACTACTTGAAAATCAATTTTAATATCTTGCACTGGAACGTTCGCAGTTTGAAAAACACAAAACTAGAATTAATCAGCATGTTTAAAATTGGGGATATAAACTGCAACATTATAAGTGAAAATAGATGAAATGTTGACCATTAATTAAAATTTTCAGGGTTTTTAATATTAAGATGGAAAGGATCGTCCAGCAGAGGAGGTTGTTAATGAAAACACGGAAAAATATTTATTCAAACAAATAAGTTTCAACACCCCAAAACCTGAGCTGGATCTGACTATTCAAAATACTTTAAATACAGTAACGGGCATTGACGAATTAAAATACAAGTTAATAAAACATATCCCACAAATTGGTAAAACATTTCATTGAAATATTTATAATCAAATTTTTGAAGAAGATATTAAGATATAAAGAGCAAGTAAAGAAGGTATTACAAAAATGTCATTGTTAAATAATACCATGTAACATTTTTTATATTTTTCCACAACCACCTGTGTATTTTAGTGATATTCATATCAAAGAATGAGATTATTCTATTGCTAAAACCAAAAAAATTTTAATCGAAATCATTTACAACATCACCCACAGCTGGTGAAAAATACAACTTAACATTTAGTAATAAAAAAAATGTGTGTGTGTACCTGTGTAGAGTACACAGGTAAGAAGTGAAACTTCTTTACGACATATCATTTTTCGTTGCTATTACTTCCTTTTCGAATTGATTTGGAAATTTTACTGCTTGAAAAAATTGAAGAACCTTCAACTCTTTTGTTATTTAAATTATTAATTTGTTTACTAGCCCTCAAAGGGTTTTTTTCAGCAATATTTGGAAATTCTTTTATACGTTATATCTCTCAATAATATGAAATTAATTTGGAAAATATTTTCACAATTAACATTTTTAGATTAAACTTTATGAATGTTTCTGCTTCTTTAAATTTTGCCCACGGTAAAAGATTACATTGTAAAGTAATTATATTTAAATTCAACTCATACCACAAAACCTACTACTAATTTAACCACCAACATATTTTTTTTTGTTTATGTTTAAAGCGGCTGTCCTTCCCAATATAAAAACTTTTAAATCTTTTCCGTTTATTTTATTTTCAAAATCAATTCTGATAAGATATTTCTTACCAACCAACCATAATCTCAATCGTCAACAACAAATCTTAAAACAAATATAAATTCTTTTTGCTTTTTACATAACCGTACAACAAACCACAATAATCAATAGAAAATAAAGCTTTTATTTTTCCTAATATTCATTGCCTTATTTTGAAAACAAAAAAACTTTTATTTTTAATTTTCTTATTTATAACAAAAAAAAATAAAAATATAATCAGCAAAAACAAAATTAAAATCTATAACAAAACAACATGACGCGTAACCGAAAATCGTGACTTTTTTTTTATACTGCTATAACATTTCTCTCGTACGCCGATAAAGAAGTTTCACTTCAATAATTTTTGGATCGTCAGAGTCTACTTTACTTACTATGTTTGTGTCCATCCATTATAAAACTATTACGTGTATTCCCACAAGGGTGAAAATAAAATCACCGAATCTACGTACTGAAACTAGTTTGAATAAACTTAAGGCGCACGTATCCTCAAGGCGTCAAAATTGCTCATGGTAATCCTGACCTCAAATATATTATCATATGTTACGAAGCGGTTAATTCGGAAAAATCTATTTAAACAATTGTCTGCGTTGAAATGAATTAATTTAAAATTATTTGACTAGCGAAGTAAACTCATGCTGTTCGTTCTATATTAAGTGAATGATGTTTTTTTTCATTTTCTTTCTTTTCGCTTTCATTATATTTTACGAATATAAATATGTGTAGATACTTAATTCAGGGCAGTTGATTGGAATTAGATCATGAAGACCACCAAGTTTTAATTATTGTGCAAAAGAATTTGGTTTTATTTAAAAATGTAATAGATAATATAAAACAAAATAGAAAGCAGAATGTCACATTTTTATTCCTACAAAAAATTATAAAATACTTTTCAAAGTTAATAGATGTAAGTTTTGAACGATAACTGTTAATAATATTTTGCAAAGAAAAAAATAATGTTCATAATTATTGGTTTTAATATTTGTGATATGTTCATATTTATAAATAAAAAATTGTTCTACCATGAATTTTATTTTAAACATTTCCTTTTTCTAAAAAGGAAAATAAAATAATTACCAAATAATTACCATGATATAATGGTTTATGTATTTTGTCTCATAAAAAAAAAAATTAAGTTGTGAATAAAATATTTACGTTTACTATAGTAGTAGCTGTATGAATGATTTAACTTTAGAATAGGCATTAATTATTAATAATAAGTGTATTAAATACCGTTGTCTGTAATAAAAATTGTGCCGTATTCCACAAAATGAACATTATTTTCGTACTTTTTTCATTTTATTGTATCATAACTATTATTATATGGATTGATAAATCAATCAAAATTAATTTGTTTTTGGGATGTAATTTTATCCGGATTTATATAAGTAAATATTCAATTCCAATTTATTGCTTCAAATGAACAAAGTAAAAAAGGTTGTCGTCATCATTGTTTGAAAATGTATAATATATCATTGTCAACTTAGATATTTGATTTTACAGCAATATATGTTGACAAAATTTTTTTATTCAACAAATACCTAAGTTTATTTTGAGACATCAATTTTTTATGATCACCTTTTGAATCACATTTTTTTTGGTGCAACGATTTTGCTATGACATTTTTCAACAATCGCCTATTTATGTTAGTGCAATGGTAATTTGATTATGATTATATTTAAAAATCACACATTTTGTTTGCATGGTATAACTAAACGTTGTATAATTCGCCCAAAGTAGGCGATTGTTAAATAATACCAAACAAAAATTATCATTGCACCAAAACAAATAGGTAATTGTTGAATAATACCATGTAACGTTTTTTTTTATATTTTTTCACAATCACCTGTGTATTTTAGTGATAAACTGATAATCATAGCAAAGCATGTAATTATCCTATTGCAAAAACAAATTGATTTTAATCGAAATTATTTATAACATTATCCACAGTTGGTGCAAAGTACGACGGAACATTTAGTAATAATAGTAATTTTTGGCTCACCAGAGTCTACTTTTCTTCTTATGTTTGTGTCCGTCCATTCTAAAACTATTGCGTGCATCTCCAAAAGTGTGAAAATAAAAACACCGAGGCTACGAACTGAAAATAGTTGGAATAAACTCAAGGCGTATCCCAAGCCGTCAAAATTACTTATGGTAATCCTGATATCTGAGAATAAATGGGCCCACTACAGAATAAATGGACAAGCGAGGCAGATCTTTCAAAAACTTATAAGCTGACTATAATACAAGACAGCCTAAACAACTTTAAAACGGTTGGATACTATTTCTCGAGCCTATTGGGATCTCTGTTTTCAAAAGGCGTGAAAAGTGATTATAGGAGAACTTTCAAAAGATATAAGATCCCTAAAAAACAAAAGTTGTAGGTTACAGTCAGGTCGACTAGTGATGTTGAGAAGGATCAGTTTGTTGTAACATTGATTGGTAGAGCGCAAGATGATGGCAGATTTACTGACAATTTAAAACACTTTTAGTTGTATTTTGGGTGACTTGTGACACTTGTGACAATAACTCAAAAACTGGGCACCGCAAAATTCTAAAAAAAATTGCAACGTATTCTATATTAGATGTTCTTTCAAATGACACCCCACTCGCTTAGGTCAAAAAAGTTTTTTTAACCCCTCTACCCTCTAAAAACACAGAAATATAATTATTGGAGACTTCGCTATAGTTTTCGTACAGAATTTAGCGAATTTCCTAGCTCTGTGAATTTTCACAAATTTTTCTGTTAATCAGTGTCGCAACGTTTGGGGGGAACGGTCTGAATTTTGCACTTTTTGACAATAACTCAAAAACTGGCCACCGCAAAATTCTAAAAAAAATTGCAACGAATTCTAAATTGGGTGCTCTATCAAATGACAGCCCACTCGCTTGGGTCAAAAAAAGTTTTTTTTACCCCCTCTACCCCGGTCCTCTAAACACTCAGAAATATCATTATTGGAGACTTCGCTATAGTTTTCGTACAAAATTTAGCAAATTTCCTAACTCTGTGAATTTTTACAAATTTTTCTGTCAATCAGTGTCGAAACGTATGGGGGGGGAACGGTCTGGATATTGCACTTTTTCGACAATAACTCAAAAACTGGCCACCGCAAAATTCTAAAAAAAATTGCAATAAATTTTAAATTAAGTTTTCTATCAAATGACAACCCACTCGCTTGGGTCAAAAAAAGTTTTTTTTTGCCCCCTCTACCCCGTTCCTCTAAACACACAGAAATATAATTATTGGAGACTTCGCTATAGTTGTCGTACAACATTTAGTAAATTTCCTAACTCTGTGAATTTTTACAAATTTTTCTGTTAATCAGTGTCGAAACGTATGGGGGGAACGGTCTGAATTTTGCACTTTTTTGACAATAACTCAAAAACTGGGCACCGCAAAATTCTAAAAAAAACTGTAACGAATTTCAAATTAGATGTTCTTTTAAATGACACCCCACTCGCTTGGGTAAAAAAAAGTTTTTTTTTACCCCCTCTACCACGGCCCTCTAAACACCAAGAAATATAATTATTGGAGACTTCACTATAGTTTTCGTACAAAATTTAGCAAATCTTCTATTTCTGTGAATTTTTACAAATTTTTCTTGTCAGAAACGGGGGGGGGAACGGTCTGGTTATTGCACTTTTTCGACAATAATTCAAAAACTGGCCACCGCAAAATTCTAAAAAAAAATTGCAATAAATTTTAAATTAGGTTCTCTATCAAATGACATCCCACTCGCTTGGGTCAAAAAAAGTTTTTTTTACCCCCTCTACCCCGGTCCTCTAAACACTCAGAAATATAATTATTGGAGACTTCGCTATAGTTTTCGTACAAAATTTAGCAAATTTCCTAACTCTGTGAATTTTTACAAATTTTTCTGTTAATCAGTGTCGAAACGTAGGGGGGGGGGGGGAACGGTCTGAATTGGCACTTTTTTTACTATAACTCAAAAACTGGGCATCGCAAAATTTATAAAAAAATTGCTTTGTTTTTTAAATAAAATGCTCTTTCAAATGACACCCCACTTGACCACATTTTAAATAGTGTTTTTACCCCTCCTCATTTCCACCCCCTTAATAAATCTAAGTATGGAAATATGACTTTTTTATATTTTTTATTAAAAACATACTAATTTTTCTATCATTCCAAGTACATTTGAAAATTTTCGATCTGATAGGTTCGGAGCTAATCGAGGTAAGAAAACGCGAAAAAAACGTCATTATTCAAAATTATACAAAAAATGGTGAGGTGTAAAATTCCAAAATAAATTTTTATGGAATACTGAAATGAAGCCCTTTCATATGATACCCTACTTGAATCTATAAAAAAAATGTATTTTCTCAAAGGTCTCACATCGCAGCCCTGTAAACCAAACGAAAACCACTTTAGTTTTATTTGTATCTGTCATTTTATGTGGACAGATTAGTTTTATACGCACCTCAAATTTCAAGTCCATAGCATTTATAGTTTACGAGATAATCGATATAATGTGAAAAACACGTTTTACTCTTACCAATAGTGTTCCGTATAAAAAACGGAACCCAAAAAACGAACCAATATTATTTATTTATTATTTCACTATTTAAACACTTTATTTAGTTTACTAAAATAGGATAATGTTATTATCTCTTTTCTTTAAACTCAACCAACACTACCACTTGTTGTCCCACTTTCCAAAAATAAACAACAACCAACCGGTTGTTCCAACTGTCCAAGCCCCAACTGGCTAGATAAAACTAAAAAACAATAAAAAAAATATATTGCAGAAATAGTTCTCACGATAAAAAGATGTTATGGCATTACTTCGGTCTGAGAGACCTAAGTATTACATTCATGAGCCAAAAGTGAAATTCCTACCCCCACTTTTTTTGGCATTTCTCGACGTTTTAGAACCTACTGATTCTAAAAAAGCAAAAAAAAAATATATGTCTGTCTGCCGACCGGCCGTCATTACCTACGCTGCAGGGAAAACCGCTGGAGGGATTTCAAAAATTTTTTTTTCTAAAAATAGGTATACTCAAGGGACAGGTCCGAAAGGACGCTGTGTTCGATAACTGTACCGGAAGTGTGTCAAAAAATCATTAAGTGTTTCAAAAACAGCAAATTTTCATATTGGTGGCTTAAAAAACGTTCATTTCAAGTGATTACGAGTAGGAACATTGAATTTGGAGAGATCTTGATGATAGAGATTGGTATGTGAGATCAAAAACTAGATTATTGCATTATAAGTTTGTCAAAAAAATGTTGTCAAGTGTGTCAAAAGAAAAAGTTTTATTTATTTTTTTACCCTCTTTTTTGGAAAAAAATAAAATTAATTATTTGTTCGAATGAAATTTTATTATTATTATTGAGAATTATTATTGAGAATTATAATTAAGTGTGTGAAAAGAATGATCTCATTTATTTTTTTAGCCAATTTTTTGGAAAAAAAATGTAGCTGTTTTTATGACGTAAATGTAATTGAACATGAATTTGGACATGGACATTTTTTTATCATAGTTTTGGAAAAAGTTTCAATTTTTGATATTGTTATAATATTTGCAATATTATTGTTATAATATTTGCAATAGAATTTTGGAAAAGGTTTAAATTTTTGAATTTTTAAGAATTTTTTGGAATATTATTAAAATTTAGAAACAGTTTCAATTATTGATATTATTTTAATTTTTGGAATATTTTTAAAATTTTGAAAAAAAAAATAAATTTTTGGAATTTTATATATATTTTTAGAATTTTGAAAAAAGTTTCAATTTTTGGTTTTGTAAGAATTTTTGGAATATTTTTAGAACTTTGAAAAATTTTAAATTTGTGATTTTATCATAATTTTGGAAAAGGTTTCAATTTTTGATATTGTTATAATATTTGCAATATTTTTAGAATTTTGGAATAAGTTTAAATTTTTGAATTTTTAAGAATTTTTGGAATATTATTAAAGTTTAGAAAAAGTTTTAATTTTTGATTTTATTCTAGTTTTTGGAATATTTTTAGAATTTTAAAGAAAAAATAAAATTTTGGAATTTTATATATATTTTTAGAATTCTGAAAAAAGTTTCAATTTTTGATTTTGTGAGAATTTTTGAATTTTATATATATTTTTAGAATTTTGAAAAAAAATTTAAAATTTTGATTGTATTTAATTTTTACAATATTTTTGGAATTTTGAAAGAAATATGAATGTGTGATTTTGAAATATTTTCTCGAAACGCTAACTGAAGAGGTTTTTGAGTAGTTTACTGAGTGTATCATCTTTTCACTAAATTATGTTAATTTATGATATGTTATAATTTTCCAACAACGTATAGATGTTTCGTGTTAGTTTTGTAATACATATCCAAATAGAGATAAAAAATACATGTACTTTAACAAGAAGTTATGTTTGATATACATCGCTGCTCAAAACTAAAAACCATGTCCTCATAAAAGATTTTTGCCGAAAACTATATAAAAATCCTTAACCCAGACCGAAGTCTTAATATCTCAGAGCTGTGAGATTTCAGCCCCTCCATATTTTTTGGTTTGGTTTTGTGGAATCTAAATATAGTTCTAGATAGTTTTGTTAGCTAGTAACAGACATAAAGGTTTTAAATGACAATTGTTATTAGATTAGAAAAAGAAATACAATTTTAAAAGTGTGTGATAAAAAGTGTTTGAAAATACGGTTAAACATATTTTCGAATATTGTGGATAGTAAAATACTATCTACGACGAATAAAGTCACCGAGCATTTGTCATAAGGGTGATGGCCATTACACGAAGTCATTTTGGTTTTAGTACTGTCAGCAAACCGAAGGGCAAATCGTATCTGCAATCCATTTGGTGTTCACTAATTAATATGGTACTGAGCTATTCTATACGACAGCATATAAATGTTGTTTGACTTAAAAATGCGAAAAGTGACTTCTGAACGTACTACTTTATTAATATAAATGATACTTCTGAGCAATCTAGACTTTGCAAAGTATTATTAGCTGCCCCACCATCACGAGTCATCTTCAAATCAAAGATATCTGCAGTTAAGACTCAGGACAACAAAGCCAGACAAGACTTAGCTGACCAAACTATTAGTACAGGCCAATCTTGGCGGGCTTTAAAAAACTTTAAGCTTTTCCAATCTGTAACACCGGCTGGTATTATATCAGCAAACATTCAAAAAACTATTGACAAATATATTAAAAATATCCATATAGACTAATTCATATTATTAACTTTAATTAATTTTACTATCAGTAGCATAAAGACCTTCATCTCAGAAAAAGCACAAATAAAGCTTAAAACCATTAATGCAACTTGATCCGTTTTCAATAGTTAGAGGCTCAAATCTTTCCATTAAAAGTAAAATTCTGTTGTTTTCTCAGATAACGCCTAAAACTGAAACTTCATCGAACAAAAAACTATTTTTGTCTTTCAAAAACTTCTACCTAACTCAAATGAGCATCCAACGAAACCATTCTAAAAAAAAAACTTATGTAGTGAAAATAAAAATAAAAAAAACCGAGTTTTTTAAAATAAATATAAACAAGTTTTGTTTTTTTTTTTTTTCAAAAATAGAATAAAACTTTTAAAAGCTTTTCTTTTTCTTTATTTAATTTTTTAAGTTACATTTTTGAACTGTTTGTTGAAACTTGTATGTTCAAGTTTTATTGTTTGTTTTGTAGTAAAATATGCTTTTAACTTTTAAGTTTAAAAATATATACATAAAGTGATTATTTTGAGGCAAACCTCAAATTATTTATTCAATAAATAATTTATTAATATAATTTGTCAACTAAACGAACATAATGTTAAGTAATTAATTTAATTTTTATTTGTAACACTTTATTTATTATATTACCATCAGTAAATAGTTTCTATGTTTATACTTTGTATACATAAAACAGCATAAAACCATTAAGCACAAAAAATAAAATTTAAACACTTTAAATTGTTCACAACAGAAGTTCATGATGTACAACTTTTTTTTTGCTATTTTTAATTTTTTAGTTTATAATTAAAAAATAACAGAAAACAAATTTCAACGGAAAAAAGTGGAATGTAAAAAGTTTAAAAAAAATATTGCTGTAAATTAACTATATTGGAACGATAGTGGTTTGAAAGGTAGTTAAACAACAACAATTTAAAGATAATTAAATATTAAAGGTTGCTAGTTAAAAAAATGCTTTTTTCTACTACCCAACATAAAAAATCTACTTTCGATGTTTGTTCATAGAATCGAAAACTTCTTTTTTATTCGCCTACATATTAAAGTGTTACTTTATTACTGTGATTTGCGGCTTTAAAGTATCACTTTTCAACTATTTATTTTGTTGTCATAGCTACGTCCAAAAAAGTAAAAAGCATTTGTTTTTGTTGCTATTCTATGAAAAATAAATTTTTTTATCAAAGCAACCCTTAAATTCAAAATTTCATTATCCAATTAAAATAGTTGTTATCATTTGTTGTCATAGCTACACAATAATTTGGAAAAAATAATAAATATTTTGTCAAAGGATACTTGTTCCACATATTTTTATTTTAAAATTTATGAAAATTTATAATTTTAATTTAGAATAAACAACTTTTCTTAAAATATTTTGCTTGCGGCGAATAAAAAATAGTATATGATGCACGGACGTAAGCTATTTTGGACTTAATGTGGGTGCAAATCTCGGCTAGCGTCTTGATTTGCAAACTCCACATCCGTCCAAAATCTTTAGCTTTACGTCCTAGCATCATAATCTACTATTTCGTAACCGGTGATAAAAAAACCTATACGAATTACTTTCGTATCTAGTGAAGAAAGTAATTTTTTAAAAGCCATCTATTTTCTAATTTCTTAACTAGAATAAACCATCCTAGAATACCCGTTAAGACATTCAATTGATTAAATGAAATAATTTTGTTAGTGTTAATTTGTCTGTGTTTGGAGGATAACGTTAATTTATTTTTGAATTATTTACGGACAATTTACATTAAAATTGTAAAAATAATAATAGTTAAATATATAATGTTCTTTTAAAATAGTATGATAAAAAACAGTTGGTGTTAAGATATTTTTAAAAAATATTATTTCATCTATTTATTTAACAAAAATGAAAAAAAAATATTTATTTTACGTAAAATAATTTAGGCTGTGTTAAAATATATAAAGAATTTACGTAACGTCATACCCATTCAAAAACTAAATCAAAACTGATATTTTTATTTTAGAAATGTGAATTTGATTTTGTTTATGACAAAGTACAAATCGTCTTTAGTTATAAGCCTACTAGACGCAAAATTCAAAAAACAATAAACCTTCAAAGATGTATTATTTAATGATTTTAAGAACTTTAGAGTAAATAGAATAATAATAAAGGATTTTGTAGTGTAAATAGAATAAAAATATAACATTATCGTTATCGGTATGTAAAAAATTAACGAAAAAAACAATAAGGCTTGTTATTAAAGACATTCTTTGACATAAAAATTGGATAATTTATTCATATGGAGTCATCTATTTTTTAATAGCAGAAATATAAATACACATATACAATTTTAATTTGTAAAAGTGTATGTTTTAAAAAATGAATTGTATGTAATTATAAATGAAAATGTTTAAAAATTAATAATAATTTTTAAGAAAGTAGTACAAAAAGTACAGTCTTCTACTCGCCGAAAATCATATTTTAAATCTCGCGACCATTACCAACCTCAGCTATCGCCAACGGTCCTCTCGTTTCAAAATATGCTGTTTTCGGCATCGTTGAAGAATATACTATATTGAAACATTACCCGTGAACGAAGCATATATCATATTATGATAAATCACTAACTACCAGAACAAACGAAAACATTATTATAAAATTTGGCTTCGGACTTAAGAACAGTTAACCGAAACTTGTTTAAATGTAAAGCAAAGGCAGCTCGATTACAGGTTATATGACAGTAACAGAGAATTTTTTTAGATTGTTCCGAACAAATTCCGACATCGAAGTCTTAAATTTTTATTTTTTGTATTGCACTGCATTTGAACGAATACAAATTTCGATAATTCGATATTGGAACTTGTTCGGTACAGTCGAAAAATTTAACATAAGTTTTTTGTGTTTTATTTAAACCCTGACTCAAGTCTTGAAAATCGGTTTGGTAGTTATTGATGAAGGAGCATTTAATTATTCTTAGCTCACTTAAATTTGAGCTGATATTTTTCAAAACTCACTTTTCCAATTTGTTCAGGAAACTTCTAAGAAATTCTTTCCATTTATCGTAAATACCACTTTTTGAATGTAAGTTTATTGCACACTTTTATCTAACTTGACTTTTGACAGTTGTGATGGTTACTCTTCTTTGATCCATTTTTCAGTAGCTTCCCATTAAGTGACTGATCCCAAATTTAAAAGACAAGTTTGTTGAAGCAGTCGGTACGTATTTCTAAAAGTTTTAAAGAAAAAAACTTCATAAAACTGAAAAAAAAAATTCAAATTTTTCTCCATGCTATTAAAGCTTTAACAATTGCACTGAAATCATCATAATCTGGTTGACCCATTTTGAGCATAGGAATTTTGGTAATACTGTGTATATCATTATAATCATGAATATCATACACGTTTGTGTCATTTTTTATATAGAAAAACGACCTTATATTAAAAATAATGGATATAAAAGAATCAGAATTTAGCTTTTTTGTAGTTTTTATTAAGCTTTAATTTTATTCATGATTCGTTTCAATAATAATAGTTATTTATATCAGTTAATAGAATGCGCTGCAGCAAGTCGAAAGAAAAATTTTATTGTATATGTCAAAACCCTCAATGTCCTAAGCCTGATTGTTTTTTAGCACAGAAAAACCATAAACAATTTACGATATTAAACAAATTTAGAGGTTCAGCATATGGAAGGTTCATTGTATTTTGCATATGTATGGTATTTTGCATACAATCAGGCTATAATATAGTTTAACAGGTAATGTTTACAAATATATATTCGGTTGAAAATAATAGATATCTGATATTTAGATATCAAATATATGATATTTTTAACTTTTACTTGTTTTTTATGTTCTATGCGGAGACGACTTTAAAATATGATTTTTTATAATTGTTAAAAATAATACACTATTAAAATACTGAAGGTTGTTTGTTTTGAGTTTTATTTTATGATGAAGGTTTTGAGTTTTGTTTTATGATCAACGTTTATGGCACCTATCTAAAGTAAGCTAATGACCTACAATATATTGTACAATAAAATGTTGTGACGTCATAACGAAATAAAATTTAGGGGATTTTTACGACACCTACAATATTTTCTTCAGTTTTTTTATTGAAGAAAGATTTCGTGGTTATTCGTTTTTTTTTTTAAAAACTGAAGAAAATATTGTAGGTGTCGTAAAAATCGCCTAAATTTTTATTTCGTTATAACGTCACAAGGTTTTATTGTACAATATATTGTAGGTCTATAGCATACTTTAAAGATGCGTTTAGATTGAGAAACATGTATGAATGCAACAAGTCAATCAACAAAAAAAACTGATTCAAAGATGTATATGGCTAAAAACTATAAAATAAAAAAATAAAAAAATGTTTAAAAAACACACTTTTATTAAAAACGAACTAAATACTAAAAAATAAATTTTGCATTGACACAATACGATGTTCCAAAGAAACAAAGGTTATATTCAAACGTTAAATCTTTTATTAATAACAATGTTTGCTTTCAAACTGTAGTAAGGAAATAAATATTTAAATATCTTTTTAAACAAATTAACACAAAAATTTGATGGCAAAATTTGATGTACAGACTAAAATAATATTTAACTACAGAAGTTTTGTTAGATAAATAATTTTCCGTTACAGTTTTTTACAAAAATAAAAGTGGGTGGCGAGTCAGCGTATATTGAACGTATTACATCAGATTTTGTATTATAAGTTAATTTATTGCCCTTCTATATTGACTAAGCCACCCAATTTTATTTTTTGTAAAAAACTGTAACGGAAAATTATTTATCCTCCAAAACTTCTAGTTAAATAGTATTTGTACAGACTATCTAATTTTGCCATCTGTGTTAAATTGTTTAAAATGATATTTAAATATTTACTTCTTTATTACAGTTTGAAAGCAAACATAGTTATCAATATAAGATTTAACATTTGAACATAACCTTTGTTTCTTTGGAACATCGTGTTGTGTCAATGCAAAATTTATTTTTTAGTTTTTAATTAGTTTTTAATAAAAGTGTGTTTTTTAAATATTTCTTTTACTGAAGCTAACTATTTTTTTGATTTCGCACAATTTACGAGTTCTATTTTAGAAATCTTAACCAATAAAACAAATAAAATATTATAATTTTAATCAGTTATTTATTAAACACTTATAAAACGTATTTTAAATTTTGGTCTCCTTGCTGTTGTATAATAAATTAAATCAAGAATTTAAATTGATAAATTATTGTTACAGTAAATCCACAAAACAATCTTTTAGTAGTTATATATATTTGTTTAACGGGTTTCGAATGTTATACATTCATCATCGGTTACAAAAATATAACACTCATAAAATAAAATATAAGAGTCTTATATTTTTGTAGCCGATGATGAATGTATAACAATAATAGTTATTTATGTATCAAGGGAATTATAAGGATGTTAATTACCGAGGCAAACGTTTACTACCCAAGGGCCTCTGGCCCGAGGGTTAGTAAGTTTCACAAGGTAATTGACATCTAATAATTCACGTGATACATAAATAATTTTATTTTTTTCTACCTAAAACATTTATTAAACTAAAACTTTTATTTTTATCAAGTATTTGATAGCATGATTTTTCGTTTTAATTGATCAAGTTAGTTATTTTTCATTTCAAATTGTATTGCTGGGGTATTGTTATCCGTTACTATGGCTTTATGTAAATAATGTTGTTTATAAACAAAACAAAAATTTATAATGAAAACTAGGTCTATTATTAATTCATAACTCCCTCTTATAATTCCTTTGGGAATTAAGAATGTCATTATTATTTCGGTAACAAAGGTCTAAACGACTTATAATAAACCAGTAAAACATAAAACAATATATATAACTACTAAAAGATTGTTTTGTGGATTTACTGTAACAATAATTTATTAATTTATATTATTGATTTTTACTTATAAAACGATTTTTAGAACCAAAATTCTTCACCTAGTTCAGTTTTAAATAACCATCTTCAGAAAGATTTCAGAAAAATTCTCTCTAAAGATGGTTATTTAAGAATGAAACTATGGTTACATATTTTTATTTCGGAAAATGGTTTCATAAGTGTTTAATAAATAACTGATTAAAATTATAATATTTTAATAGTTTTACTGTTGGAGATTTCTAAAATATTTTTTGTAGACTATGCAAAATGAAAAAGGCAGTTTGATCAAGAAAAATAAAAGTATATTATATACTGCTCCTTATTGTGTTGAGTCTATTGTTTGGTGGCCGACCGTAGGGAGGCCGACAATTATGTATAGACGAAACACAAAAAGTCATTTTAGCACCGAATTGAATACGCTATTTTTTCGACAAAAACGCATGGGATCTTGTTAAAACTTTAGTATATGATCCAAATTAACTTCAAAATGGAAGATCGGGAAGATTCATTTCAAAATTGGACGAAAAAACAGGGCTCTCCCGAACACCTCTAAGCTTAAATCTTCAATAATTTTAATCTTGCATTTTACTTGTAGTGAAACTTGGTACATAAGGTTTTAGTACTGTTTCCAATATTTGTGCGATTCCGGTTTGTCACTTCCGGTAAAAAATTTTTTTAATGTGTTTATCAATACTGTAGCCTACAGTTACCCATCGAATGGGGGTGTGAATAGACAAGCTCCTCGCGCTACACCCTGGATTACGCAAAAAACCTATTCAAATTTGGTAGCCAAATATTTCATTTCGAACTCTTGGTTGTGTTACAAACAAATGAACATGAACCAAAATCACAATAACGACGGTACTTTTCGGCACTATAAGACAAAAAATATTGGACCCTCAGTATGTATTTTGCAATTGAACATTGAAGGCATTAGCGATTCAAAAACTGAACACTTACAAAGAGTTTTAAAAGATTTTGACATCGACGTTGCAATTATGCCAGAAACTAGAGGAAACGTTGTTAGTTACAAACAAATTAGTGCTATTAACCATCAAGATTATGAATATACCACGTATGTTAAGTCAGAAATCATGAACTGCACCCATATACTTACAAATACGGACAACGATATACATCTTATTGTTGTTGATATATCGGACACGAAGATTGTAAACACAAAAGCCACTAAATACAGCATGGCCAGCTGCTACTGTTCCATTATATCACCATCCAGCAATATATGCTGGTTACTTCAATAGCCATCAGACTCAGCGGTCCTACTCAAATAACAATCCCAATGGCATACAACTGACTGACTGGGCGGCTAGTAACAACATGCTCCTGGTTTATGATGTGCAAGACATTAAAACCTTTAGATCTTTTAGATGGTGAAGTTATTACAATCCCGACCTCTGTTTTTCCACCAAAAATTTCCCACAATGCTTAACAATGGTTTGCCACAGGTTTGCCTCCTAGCATCATTACGTTTTAATATGTTCATTCATGACATTCCTGACACAACATCAAAGAAATTTGGTTACGCTGATGATTGGACCCTGGCCACTTAAAACAAAGACATGGGTGTCTTAGAAGATTTGCTCTCAACTGACCTGGTGATAATGAATGACTATTTTCGAACGTGGAGCTTGTTTCCTAGTCTAAGTAAAACTTAGAGTTCTTGTTTCCACTTAAACAACAAACTGGTTAAACACGAACTATCAGTGTTATTTAACGGCACTGTTATTAAATATAATCAACAGCCAAAGTACTTGGGTATCGCTCTCGATAGAACTCTTTCTTTTAAACTCCACCTAGAGAATACACCACAATACAATATATTGCACAAACTGGCAGGCTCGACATGGGGTGCTACTCCAGCTACGCTTCGCACAACTGCTCTAAGTCTGGTTTACTCAGTGGCTGAGTACGGCGCACCAGTCTGGTTGAATAGCACACATTCTCAAAAAATTGACTTCCAACTGCATGCCACGATGCGCACTATAAGTAGTACTATCAGGTCCACTCCTTTACCTTGGCTCCCTGTGTTAAGCAATATCGCTCCACCTGCACTCAGACGCTCGCATGCGCTCATGCGTGAACATAAAAAGGTAACCAACAACATCACGTTACCCTTCCACGAATATTACGGTGATCACACTCGTTGTCGATCGAAGTCAAGAAGGCCTCCACACAAAACTGCCAGCAACCTGTTGGCAAGTAATTTTAATATCTTGGATGCCTGGGACACCTTTTCGAATCATTACAACACACCTGGCCTTTCTTTTACTAACCCGACTTCTACCCAACCTGGTTTCGATCTGCCACGTCATACCTGGACTACACTAAACCAAATAAGAACGAATCATGGACGTTGTGCTGATTTTTTCTACAAGTAGGTCATTTCAGCGTCCCCTCAATATGACTGCGGAGCTCCACAAGAAACCATAAAACACATTGCAACTGTGTGTCTAATTCGACGGTACAATGGCGACATCTCAGACATCCATCCATCCTCCCGATGTAGTAGCATAGATAGACTCACTCGATGTAAACATCTAATGTTCAAATGTACTGCCCAACGTTCAAATACATATTTTACTTTTCACCTTTTAACTAAAAGACGCGCAATCAAATCGAATGTAAGCTCATTTAATGTGTATTCATGTATTGTTTTAGGTAGATTTCATAGAAAAATCTACCTATTTTAAGTTTTATTTTTATTTTTATGTGTCACAAAAAAAACCATACGCTAAATAAATAAATAACAGAGAAGGAATTTCAAAATTAATTACATCGGACTCCGCAACCGAATATAACTCAAAACTATTCAAAGTATTCGCAAAAAAATTTGAATTTGATCTCCATATATAAGAACAGCTAAATTATCCAACAGAAACTCACCCATAGAAAAACTTCATTCAACGCAATCGGAACTTAGCAGGATGAAGCAATTTTCGCGTCTAATAACACAATTTATACAAGGAAAAAATTAATGCCATTCGAGCTTCATAAATTATAATATGGCCCACTTCATTGACTTTCCCAGAAAGCAGCGATCAATATATTGAAAGAATATTCAACTATAGCATAACACCTGTCTAAAGCCAAAGACATTCGACAACTAAACGCTTCACGCGATTCCTCCTGTACATATGTAACAGGACCACAAAGATTTGAAAAATTATTTACGAGAATCAAACTCGAACCCAAATTTCACCGCAACCAAAGACAGATACGTAATACTATAGGTATAGATGAAAAACGTGATCAACAAAGGTGAAAAAGTCGAAATTTGAACTTGACCATTTTTGATTTGTCTGAAACATGGCATATAAGTATGTAGTATGGACAAAATAAAAAATACAACTTATTTAACAATTTTTTTAAGGTGCATTGTTTCAAAAAAAGGGGGCACTACAACATGCATGAAAAATGAAAATTCTTTAATTCTTTAATAACACTAGTTTACAAATTTTGAACTTTTTTTGTCCCCTGAATAAAACCCAATTTTTTTTATGGATTTGAACCTCCTGAGCACGAATATCATATTCAATTTTCTTTGGTTAGCTCTTGTTTTTGAGATATTCACGAAAAAACAATTTTTTTGGTGATCAAAAATGTTGTTTCGGTTTTTGGGTCTCATATCTTACAAAACAAACAAATAAAATATATTAATGAAACACATGCATAGTAAATATACCAACCAACATTTTGAGCTATATTTTGTAAAAATCCATTAAGGAATATGGAAGTCACAGTCGAAAAGAGTTGAAAAAATACGAAAAATTCACGTTTTTTTCAAATTTTTCCATTTTCAACACCATAAATTTTGAACAAACAAAGACACTAATTTTTTTTAATTTCTTGGAGCCTATAGTAACTTCAATTTTATTTCTTTTAAGCTAAAAGATACGAATATTGGTGCAGTGTGCACCAAGTCATTCAAGTTTTCCAAAAAAAGTCAAAACTCAAAATTTGGAATAAAAATTTAACTTTAAGAATAATTTAAATTCTGCAACATAATTGATTTATATATAAGTTGTTTTCGTAGTAGATCTAGCTCCTCCCACCTCGGACTTATTTAAGGAGTTGGAAAATATTTCTTTTAAGCTAAAAGATACGAATATTGGTGCAGTGTGCACCAAGTTATTCAAGTTTTCCAAAAAAAGTCAAAACTCAAAATTTGGAATAAAAATTTAACTTTAAGAATAATTTAAATTCTGCAACATAATTGATTTATATATAAGTTGTTTTCGTAGTAGATCTAGCTCCTCCCACCTCGGACTTATTTAAGGAGTTGGAAAATATCAGTTAGTTGATTATGAAATGTCTTTTTTTGACAAAAGTTGTATTTTGTTTGTATATGATTTTTCTCGAAATTGAGATTTTTTTGTGAAGTTTTTTGACATGATCTAGCTCCTCCTACCTTGAACTTATTTAAGGAGTTGGAAAATATCAGTTAATTGATTATGAAATGTCTATTTTTGACAAAAGTTGTATTTTGTTTGTATATGATTTTTCTAGAAACTGAGATTTTTTTTGTGAAGTTTTTTGACATGATCTAGCTCCTTCCACCTCGGACTTATTTTAGGAGTTGGAAAATATCAGTTAGTTGATTATGAAATGTCTTTTTTTGCAAAAGTTGTATTTTATTTGTATATGATTTTTCTCGAAATTGAGATTTTTTGTGAAGTTTTTCGACATGATCTAGCTCCTCTCACCTCTGATTTATTTTAGGAGTTGGAAAATATCAGCTAGTAATGAAGATAGGAAGTTCTTATAAAGGGGGTGATTTAGCAGTATGCATTATGTAACTTCCACAAATAAAGCAAAATGAATTTGTGCTATTTTTACACTTGAAACTTCTTGACGACGCCATTTAAATAAACTTGATTTTACACTTTACTAACAATTTATTTTGCTTTAAAAGGCAGCTGTCACTATTGACTTATTGATTTTTAAAAACAATACACTATTTAAAATTTATATTTGTAATTATTTTTTCTTTTTTAATTGTTATTTTCACTTGAATGTTTGGAATTAAATTTATCCTCAGAGAGATTATATTTGCAACTAATCATACGACAATTATCTACTTAAAAAGAAACCTCTTTAAACTAATTAAACAAAAGTTGGGAAAACCGAAAAACAAATAAGCAAGAGAAGTAATTGCTTTCTTAAATTAAACTTAAAATGATCAGAAACGTAAGGAGTAACACAAGGTGGACGGTGATAGAAAAAAATTTAGATTATCAAAAAACAAAAAAAAAGAGAAAAAAGTAAAGAAAAAAACCTTACAGGTATTAGTAGACATAAATAGGGGCTTAACTTTATGGTGCTTGAACTAACTTAAATAGTTCTGATGTTATGATGCCTCTCCTCACAATTCATTATCTTTTGTTTATATTTTTCTATATACGTCTCATATCGATCCAATTACCAACTTTGAAAACAAAAATGGAAATTATACTTTACTATTTTAAAATAATTCTTTTCTGATGTTTGAGAATGACCGTGCTTATAAAATTATTATTTATGGCACAATAAATTAAGGAAAAAATTATTTTTTCCAAATTTTGAGTTTTGACTTTCTTTGGGAAAACTTGAATAGCTTGGTGCAAATTGCACCAATATTCGTGTCTTTTAGCTCAAAAGAAAGAAAATTGAAACTATTATAGGCTCGAAGAAATTAAAATTAAAATTAATATTAGTGTCTTTGTTTGTTCAAAATTTATGGCGTTGAAAATGGAAGAATTTGAAAAAAACGTAAATTTTTAAAAACGTAAAACGTTGGTTGGTATATTTACTATGCACTTGTTTCATTAATATTTTTAATTTGTTTGTTTTGTAAAATATGAGACCCAAAAACCGAAACAACATTTTTGATCACCAAAAAAATTGGTTTTTCGTGAATATCTCAAAAACAAGAGCTAACCAAAAAAAAATGAATATGATATTCGTGTTCAGGAGGTCCAAATCTATAAGAAAAATTGGGTTTTATTTCGGGAGATTTTTCTTGTAAACTAGTGTAATTAATTGCGAAAAAAAAATGTCCGTCTGCCTGCCGGCCTTCCGGTCGTCATAGCAGATGAAATATAGAAAGCCGCTGGAGCGATTTCAAATTTTTTTTCTCAAACTAGGCTAACTTAATGGGAAGAGCCAAAAGGACGATGTGTTCGATAGCTGTACCGGAGGTGTGTCAAAAAATCAAAAAATGTGTCAAAACTCGAAAATTTGCATATGGTTTGCTAAAAAGACCTTCATTTTAGGTGAGTGTTTGTGAGTAGTAAATTTGGATCTGAAGAATTCTTTATTATCGGCATCTGTATGAAAACGAGGACCTTGATTTACCTGGTGTTAAAAGTAGGTAAAAAAAAATCGTTAAGTGTATCAAAAGAATGGTTTTCATATATTTTCATCATGACAGTTTCTCAGTTTCTCCCAGCCAGCGCGTTTATAATTGGTTTAATTGGTATTGGCGATGTAAATTTCACTACTGCTTATATTAGAAATTGGTCCGATGATCCGAGAGGTTTTTTCAACTTTTGTCTTCGTTGTATCTAGTTCTTTTGTCAAAAACAGATCCAGTAAATTATTGTTATGGTGTATTTTATCTGGAATTCTAGTGGGACTATCTATCATTTGCGTCAAACCATGATAGTCTGCAAGCATCAGTTCGGCTTGTCTTCCTGTGTCGTCAATGCGTGATGAATTCTTAAACCATTCTTTATTATGAATATTTAAGTCTCAAAGAATGACCTGTCTTACTTTGGGGTAGTTCGTGGTAATCTTGTCTAGATTTGTTATAAAAAGAATGTTCCAATTCGAAACTATTCATCCCGTATTTATCGCGATCGAATTTCAATGCTTTGCCACTGACAATTGTTTCGGTGAAAACAGTATGTCAGGCTTATTTTTTTGATGTAGTGATGAACCTCGTTTAGGTTCGAATTGAGACCTCTTATGTTGGTGAAATCAAAAGCTGTTGGTTTATTCTGCTGCCATTTTGTGGAGACAAAGACTTACGCTTTGACATTGCAGGTACAGATACTAAAATTTGGTCTGACCTAAATCTCAACACAAAAAATCTCGTTTCTGTTATACGTTTATACCGGGATTAAACAATCAATACAAGAAGAAGCTACATGTGGCTTCTGGCCCAGGAAAATCCCTAATTCAAAATATTTTAGAAGGTCATGAAGGTCTAGAAAATGAAAATTTACTCAATAGATATTTGTAAATAATAATATATGAAAATATAATTAAAAAAACACAACTTTATTTTGTTGACGTTGGTTGATTAGGTATAGGTTTTCCTTATCCCGAAGTTCAGCCTCAAATGGTAGTGGATGGTTGATTTTGGTCCCGCTGTATCACGTGCATCCATTGAAGTTGTTTCTCCAGACAGGTCACATCATGGACCACTAGATGTTACAGTTTCCAAATAAGCAGTTTGTAATTTTGATTTAAACTAGATTTCTGCCATGATCTTTAACAATCAGTTTAATAATTTATAATTTTGTTTCACAATATCGTGTTTTTTTTAAATTCCCAACCACAATTATGTACACGTTGTAATTTGTTTGTACAAAGCTTATGTAATTGTAACTCAATATTTAGATATAATTTAGTTGATTCAGTATAAGAATATTATTGTTTAAATTTGATTGAATTGAATAAGTATAATTGTTGATTCAATAGTTAGTAGATAAATTATTTTATTAATACATTGCATTTATTTCTCATTTCAATAAATTTTTTGATTGTAATCACAAATAATTAGTTTTCTACTTTCTCTTAACACAACAATTGTCAAATTATGCAACAAAATCAATTTTTATATTAATATTTTACTCAAGATCTATTACGTTCGTATATACGTTTAAAACTCAACTGTATTAGAGTTGTTAACTTAATTTTCAAGGGATTAAAAACCAACTAAACCGTTACATATAACGACTTGGTTACCATAAAAAATTTCCGACTAGTTCTTTTATTGTTGTGGATTTTTCTCATTCCAGCGGAACAACAAATAAAATTTAACAGTAAAACTAATATTGCAAGGTAATCTAAAATATAAAAAAAAGCAATTTGACATCGGAATCTTTTTTCAATTCAAATTACATGAATTACCTAATACATTTTGCAAACCCTGAAGGTGACTATCAGACTTCATATATACAAAAAAGCGCACTGTTTTCGTAAAGATACTAAGATAAAATATTGGTATAAAGAAAACACTAACAACCAAATTTTTAAAAAATAAAACATAAATGAGAACAAAGAATAAATTTGTTTTTTTTTCAATTCTCTATGTTCTTATCCTTAGTTACAGTGGACTCGCATATGCTAATCATTATATATCAAATGACTTTTTTGATAACAAATGTTAAGGAAAGTTGGTAAGTCTATGTGTTAAATGTTTATTCACGTTAGCTGCAAAAAAAAATGTGTACATATATACTAAACAGAATTTGTTGGGCATAACAGTACCTTGATCACAAAAACACGAAAACAAGATTCATGCAACAGTAGCAAATGCAAAGAGATTGGAGAAATAAAAGACACTTATTAAATTGAAAATTCCAAATAAAAGGGTTGATTCAGGTTGAAGTAAGACAAAAGAAAAACTTTATACTAATATATAAAAAAATCGTTTTTCTTGTTCCCAGTTTTTACCAATAGAAAACAAATTTATGTCTTTAAATTAATAAATTTATGACTTGAATGCAATAGAAGTCAAAATTCTACCTGTCTACCGCCTGGTAACAGTAAACATAAAATAGTAAATAACCCTTAAACAATGAACAATCTCACCCGAATATATAACTTAGTATACTTATTATTTGCAACTCACTTTCACTACATTCACAGTATGATTAATTTTTTGATCATATTTTATTTTTACTTTGTCTTTAAAAAGACAAACTGCAAAAATAAAAGAAAACGAACTTTTCGAACTTCATTTTTTTAATTTTTTTTTAGGTTTTTGGTAGATATTATTTTATTACACAAGACCTCTATCCTATTTTAAAGTTAAAATTAACCTTTAAAAAATGATTTTTCTTAATAACCGCGCGACAAATTTTTATCATTTTATTTAATAATTTTTTCATTTTTGAAAGCTCTATTTCATGCCTGGTCTTGTAGCTTTGACCACAAATATTTATTTGATCTAGGACAACTTTTTCAAACAAAACGATTTAGTTTTGTCTAAAGAAGGTCTATGAGATTTAGATCTGGGGTATGAACTATGAGGTCACTCTTTAATATTTAGCTATCGTCTTCGAATTTAAGTGTGGAGATAGTTCTTACATAACTTCGAGGTATGTTGCAGATCGTTATCTTGTTGGAAAACAAAATCTTTCCCAACCTCTACCGAAAACAAAACCTTTCTACCTTTCAAATTTAATGAGAAATTTAAATATTAATTGTTTCTTGTATTTCTCCTATAAGCTTTAATAAGATTAGCATTATAAATAGAAAATAAAACTTTATTGAATAATTATTTATTGTTTAAAAATATTTTTAAGGCTTTGTTGATTTTCAATTCAATTAAGTGAACAGCAGAATCTGTTGTTGTTTTTGTTTGAAGTCTTTCATTATAAAAAAAATTACTGTATTGTTGGTGAAAAAGGTAACAGGTCTAACCATAATAAAATGAAAGAAAATTCAATGAAAATTGGATCGTTGTTTGATTTTGGAATTAACGTATTCCACTCCATTTAATTTTTTGAAATCTTTTATGCATGATTTTAGGATGATAAGGCATTGTTTATTGTATTTAGAAGTGGAGTAGTGATTATAAGTTGATTATTATGTAATTAATTGTTATGGTAATACAATTAAAGGTTCCAACTAATAAGATGATGGATGGATTGGGAGTCAATAGCATCAGTCAATTGTCAATAGATTGGCACAAAGAGTCAATTGAAAGTAAAGCGAAAATAAAACTTAGTTATGTTACTATTTGTTTAAAACCAAAAAATATTATAAACGGCTGGTCTTCTGATATATAAAGCAATTGATTTCAAAACAACAAACATTCATCATCTTTCTCTTTGATCTTGTTTTGAACTGAACAAATATCTATTCAATCAATCCATAATATTATTTTTGCTGCAGTGGAAAAATTGATTTTCATGGAATTTAATTAATATAAAACCACTTAATTCTTGCATAGACTTTTACAGCATTTTCATTCATAGAAAAAAACAAAAATTGTTTTTCCACAAAGCGAACCAATCATTTCCAACGATAAAGGAATAAATTATATTTGAAAAATATAGTTTTTTTAAAAATATTTATTTGAGGTTGATCTGTATTTATCATTTAGTTTATCTATGTGAAAGATATAGTGGTTGATTGATTGATTTAGTGGCAATTTATTTATTTCTTGTGGTATAGTTTATGATAAATCTATTTATGAAAAAAGTTAATGATTGTGTTATTGTTTGTTATAAACGTTTTTTTTTGTTCTGTACGTTGATACGATGGAGCAACTTTTCATTAATCAAATTGAAACTCCAAACTCTTAACTTCAATAAATAATCTACAAACATAACTTTAAAATATCTTTTCAAATCCAAAACACTCGAAAAAGTTTGAATCTCCAAAATCATAAAATAAAAATAACGGTAAAAAGAAAACATATAAATATTCTATTCTTAACAAAACATTTTATTAACTAAGTTATCAGAAAACACAAACAAAAAAAAATGAAAAATTTATTGGAATTTTCCACAAAACTGAAAAAAATTCTAAGAACTTGTCTTATCGAAAAAAAACAAAACAACGGAAAAGAAATTGTTTTGAAAAAACTTTTTTTTAAATGAAATAAGTTTTGGTTTTCTTCTGAAAATTTTCTTTGGAAGATTTTCTATTTAACATATAAGGCTTTTCCTGTTTCCTTACTTATTTGTTTAAGTTACAATATTTGTTGTTGCTTTTGTTGGGCTTAAAATTTATTTATCTATTTTTGGAAGTTATACTGTTGATTAGTTTCTTAGTTGAAATGGCTTATGAATTTATTGGATTATCTTGAAATTAAATTCATAATGAGTTAGATATTTTTTGGATTAGTTGAATGGTTGATTGGAAGAAAGATTTTAAATTTTTTTCGGACAGCAAGATGATATCAATTATCAATATCAATATCAATTTTGAAGTGTTTACAAAAATGCGCAATTTGTAGGAACATAAAAGTTAAAAATTGAAACTGAATTATCTTCCCTAATAAATTTTGCTGAAACAGAATTTATTAACATTTGTAAATGTTACCACTTTCAAAAGATATTTAACTATAGCTTTTGATTTTCGTTTGTTGAATCTTTTATGAATCTATCGAAACAAAGAGGATGACAAAAGTGAGCTCTAAGAAAAGGAATTAAAAATGTTTACGAAAATATTTGTTTTTGGTTATTCGGTTCTTGATTATGTGGACCTTGATTTTGATTTTGATTTCTGAATACATATTTTTTTTTTTTTTAAATTATTTTCGAATTTTAATTAGTTTATTAAGTTTTAAATTAAGCAATGTTTTGATTGTAATGTTTTTAAATTTGTTTTTACCCATTCTTTTTTAAAAAAATAGAAACATCGTCGCCTTGAAAAAGGAGCAAAACCAAGGCTCCGAAACGTCGGCATCCAAAATTGTATTATGTCTTCTAAATAAATATGTATACATGTATAAAATTTAAATAAAACTTAAATTAAAAATAAGAAATAAATAAGTACAAATATATAAAAATAATCTTCTATACGGATACATTAAATTCAGAAATAAAAATAAAAATCAAGGTCCACATAATCAAGAACCGAATAACCAAAAACAAAAACATCATAACTGGATCAAGAACCCTTTCAACTTTATATACATACGAAAATATTTGGCAACATTGAAGCATTCTTAGTCACTTAGCTCTACATATGAACTGTTCTATATATATCCCAACTTGCATTATGAAACGGCTCAGCTTGCTCTACCACTGATAAGGACCGGATAAAGCACTCTGAATAGGCCCTGATCAGTAATATAACGCTTCAAACTATCAAAACCGGAACAGGCAGCTCTACTAGAACCGAATAATTAAAAATAGGAAAGTAACTGCTATACATACATTACAAAAAGGCCAATTTCTTTAAAGCTTATAAAAAGATATTCTACCTTTATACTTACATATATGTAGTCATAACGCAAAGGAGTATTAACTGAAGCTTACATGAAATTTCACTAACTATGTATATCAAAAAGGGATCACTAGTGAATTTTAACCAAATTCAATTTTTCAAATGAAATAAGGCTTAGATCAGGACAAATAAGGCATTCCTTAATTGAAATTGGCACTTATTGGCATACCTGATCCGAACCTGATCCGGAATTTACTACTAGGTATCAGGTAGGTGTTCGCAGTTCAGGACGCAACAAAACAAAGAGGACGTGCCCTATTAGTGAAATAAGGTATGATTTATGATAAGAGCCGGATGCAAATACTCTATCAAAACATACCTTATTACATCCAGATCTAGCTATGACCTTAATAGGGCATACCTAAAAAAAATTCTAGTCGGAATAATGAGATTCATATCCATTAAATATTTCAATTGATGGGTTCAGTAGACATCATACTGAGATGGTCTGAAATACGAAAGTAGAGGTTGATACATTATACGGTTTTGAGAATAATACTACCACTCGGGCTGGAAATTATCTGTAAAAACTAATTGCGTCCCTAAGCTCTTATCCAGTCTATGAGAAATACTGGGAAATAAGAAGGTTTGGAAATACCCCTTAATTTGGCGAAGCGACCATGTAGTTATAGCCTGGCATGCAGACTGCTAAGTCCCTTATGCCATTCTCATATTCAAGTGCTGAAGCCCTTTTTGAAAAAAGTCAACAGCTTTGAATGGTCTGCTTTGCAAAAATCTTGTATCCTTAGATAGTTTATCCTAACATGACGCTTTGGAGCCCTGAGAGTGCCGAACATTCTCCCACAATGTGAGGGACTGTTTCGTTCTCTTCAAGACAAAAGCGGCATGTTGTATCATTTTCTACTCGAAGCCATATCATATGTTTGTTCACATGATGGTGACCTGTTAGTAATCCCACCATTATTCTGCAGTCCAACCGACTCTGATTTAACAGGAATTTGGTGGTTTGCTGGCTCAACTCTGAAGCAAACATCTAGGAGACCTTGCAGGCTCCTCCATTGAGAGTAACTGGACCGAAAAAGGACTTGTTCCACTAGCGATTTTATCCTACCTTTCGATATACCAATTGCTGGTTCAGGGCCTATGAACTTTTTGCTAAATCATTAGCCTTTTCGTTCCCGAGATTTCCACTATGCCCTGGTGTCCATATCAGTGATATGCTATTCTTGAGTGCGAGATAATTCAAAGACCTAGAACATTCTTGCACTATTTTTGACTTAATAGTGTAGTTTCCCAGAGCATTTAGAGCAGCCTGGCTATCCATAAAAATATTAATGATCTTGCCAGACCACTTAAGCTCCGTCGCTTGCCTCGATGCTGCATTTATGACGAATACCTCAGGCTGAAAGACTGGGCAGTACTCGACAAGTGGAAATTGCAGCCCTATAGATCTTTATTACTAAAGAAAACCGCAGCTCCTGCACCATTTTTAGTGAGAGATCCATCTGTGTAGATGTCCAACGTGTTGCTCGCACTGTCTTATAGCAAATCAGCTGAGAACCGGTTATCTATCGTTGGAATTACAACTCTATACTGCTCTTGAAAGGCAGTTAGAGGTACTGTGTCGTCAGTCAACATGGAAAAATCTGTCAGGTGTTCTTTCAGATCCCTCCATAGCGTTTGATGATTTTTCCTACAGCCCCAGGAGTGCGAGCCTTTTTGTAGTCCTAAGAGCCTCCATCCTTACAAATATATGCAAGGGAGGAAGCCCTAATAAGACCTGCAGACTCACTGTGCACGTTGTTCTGAAAGCACAAGTGATGCATAAGCAAGCAAACCTTTGTACCACCTCCAGTTTTTTTATCGCATTCTCAACAAACTCTTAAGAGCCATGCAAGGGACACATAGCTGACAATGGGTCTGACAACTACTTGATACAGCCAGTAGACCATTTTTGGAGTCAGCCTCCATTTGCCACCAAAAGCCTTCCTGCATTGCCACAGAACTCGAGTTGCGTTTGCGCATTTATTCTCAACATGAACAGCACAATTGAGCCGCTTGTCGAGAGGAACACTAAGATACATTATCTTGGAGTGTTAATGTATTATTACCGATTGAAGGAAGAGTGAAGTTATTTAGTTTTCTTCTGTTGGGAAATGCAACGAGCTGTATCTTAGAAGCATTGATCGAGAGACCATTCTTCTGACACCAGCTGTTGGTAATGTCTAGAGCGTTCTGCATTTTTCTACAGAGATGTCCCATGTTGTCCCCTTTTAAAAGAATGCTAATATCATCAGCATAGCCGTATATGTTTAGCCCTTCATCATTTAATTCAAGTAGGAGCTGGTCTACCATCATGTTCCAAAGCAGGGATGATAGAACGCCCCCTTGGGGAGATCCACGCTTCACACTTACCTGGATAGTGTTGTTGTCCTTCGTGTGAATAAATATACATCAATCTTCCAGTGCCTGTCGTATCCACCTTAGGAGTGTTTTTTCACAGCGTATCTTTCCGCTCCATTAAGGAGCGACTCAAAAATGGCTTTTTCAAAAGCACCTTCTATGTCAAGAAAAGCGTCAAGAGCGATAGCCTTTTTAGAGATAGTCTCTTCAATATAAGAGAACACCTCTGAATAAGCGCGTTGCCTATTGCTTAGCGGGGTTATCTTCAGACAGGCGTTTTTGATGTAACAGTCGATCAAACTTCCAGATACTTTAGAAAGCATCAGGAAAGACTGATCGGTCTGAAGTTTTTCGCTTCGCAATAGTTGATTTTCCCTGGTTTTGGGATAAACAAAACTCTCACGTTTCTCCAGGCCTGTGGTACATAGACAAAAGCTATGCAGGCCACAAAGATCTTTAAGAGCCTATCTCCTATTATGTCCTGACACTGTTGTATCATAATAGGCCATATTCCGTCTGGACCTGGAGATTTGTATGACTCAAAGGAGCCAATAGCCCAAGACAGAGCCTCGGACGATACAACTTTTTTTGCCATTATCCAGTCCATTTGGTTTGGCTTTTCCCTATTTTCCGCGGCTTTCTGAGGAATCTTCCCAAGTACACAGCCATGAAAATGGTGTTGAAACAATGCTGTATAAGTTTCTTCATTTGAAGAAGTGTGAGTATTGATGTGATCATTAACCTTTGAATTAATATTTCATATTTAGTTAATCTTTTAAAAATGTTTGGAATTAGAATCAAAAAATGTACGAAAACAAATAAATTGCAGTCGTTTTTATATTAAGTAAGCTAAAAGAAAATATCATGAAATTGTTATTGTTTAAAATATTTACTTCGTTTTGAAATTAGAATCCAAAAATGCATTAAAACAAATAAAATGCAGTCATGTTTATTTAAAAATCTGAAAGTAGCAAATATTGTTATTGTTTAAAAGAATTGAAATAAGAATCCAAAATTGTATTAAAACAAATAAAATGCAATCGTGTTTATTTAAAGTAATTCAGAAGTTATAAAATATTATGGAATTGTTATTGTTTAAATGGAAATTGAAATTATAAACCAAAAATGTATAAAAGAAATAAAAATGAAAAGATGAATAAAGTTTTAAAAAAGTCAGATTTTAACAGACCACGATCAGTAGAAGAAGTGTTTTATTTTTACGGTACTTCATCGTGGGTTTCCTCAGACCGCTAGCGGTCAGTATTCTAAAGATCCTTACATTTTGGTGACAGCGGTGGGATACTGGCCAAACCACTAGCCGAGGAAGCTCACGATGATCCATAGAAATGAAACCTTCTCGATCAATGTTGGTCTGAAAGAAAATTTCAATAAAAAAAAAAGTTTGAACAGTGAATGAAAAGAAAAAATTTTAATAAAACAGAAATGTGTATAGTGAAATGAAATATTTTGTTTGATCCATGTTATGTTGTGATTAGCAAGAAAAATTTAATATAAAGAAATTTGAACAAAATTTGAACAGTGAGTGAAATATTTTGATCCATGTAATGGTGTAATTAGAAAGAAAATTTTAATATACAGAAATTGGAACAGTGAGTGAAATATTTGGATCATTCTTATGTTGTGAAGAGAAAGAAAGATATTTGGATCCATCCAAAGAAATATTTTGATCCATGTTATGGTGTGATTAGAAAGAAAAGTTTGATAAAACAAAAAAGTTATTTTGTATGTGAACAGTAAAGTTATATATATTCTGATCAACTGCTTGATGATCGTAGGAAGATTTTAGAAAAAGAAAGTGCAAACTTGCAGAAAAGTGGTTAGTGAAGAAAAAGTACAGGAAAGTTAAGACGAGTATTATATATGAAGCCGGAAGAATTTGTTACTCTATTACTCAGTAACAGAGGTGTTGATAAAAATCCGGAATTAGAGAAAAAGTTAATCGAAGTAGCGGTTGGACTTTTGGAAAAGAACGAACCAACCAACATCATCAAAAGGCAGCTAAATCTTCTCATTGATCAAAGCTTAGGAGCTGAACAATCACTGGACAAGGCAGCAGATAAGGTAGGACCTTCCAATTTATTAATTTTAAATCAAAATTTAAATAGTAATAGTGATCTTAGTGTTAAAATGGGGTCAATTAAGTTAGAAAGTGCGATGAATTTATCTAAAAGCATTCGATTTGATGGTGACAGGGATAGCCTGTACGATTTCATTAGTTCAGTTAAATATTATTTCGGGAATGTTAATGAGAAAGTAGAGTATATGAAGTTTATAGTACATACGCGTATAGGAGGTACGGCGAAAAATGCTATACGAGGTATTGAGAACGACATTACTGATCCAGATAGATTGGAGAAGGAATTGACGAAGAGTGTCAAACAGAACCGTTCAGAAGAAATAATTAGAGGTGATTTTATTAGAAATTGGTTTAGCAAAGAAAAGGGATTAGTAGAATATAATTTAAAATTCGATAAATTAACAATTGAATATGTAGAAGCTAGTGAATCTGGTGTACCAGAAGATTATAGAAAGGGTATAAGATTTAGAGTGGATAGAGAAATGGTAGATTATTATATTCAGGGTTTTAAGGAAATGTCTGTTAAGGGATATATAGTAAATTCGAAGCCAAAAAGTGTGGCTGAGGCTAAACAAGCGGCTGAAGTAGCAGTGCGACAATTTACATCTAATTATCGACCTCCAAGTAGAAGTTCTTGTTTTAAATGTGGAAGAGTTGGTCATGTTGCCCAGTATTGTAGGACAAATGGTTCTTCTAGAATAGTAAATACAATTAGATCAAATGTTACGAAATGTTACAACTGTCAGGGAATTGGACATTTTGCGTCTAATTGTTCTACGCCAAAAGGAGGAAAAGAAGGAAAAACGATTAAATGTCAGGAAGTTGGACATATAGCAAGAAATTGTAAATCTGGAAGTAACAAGCCAGCGGAAAACTGG
This sequence comes from Diogma glabrata, assembly GCA_963693315.1. Taxonomy (NCBI): domain Eukaryota; kingdom Metazoa; phylum Arthropoda; class Insecta; order Diptera; family Cylindrotomidae; genus Diogma; species Diogma glabrata. The sequence continues at coordinate 192,090,720 of OY856187.1, read as the reverse complement.
AGAGGGTCGGGACAGCGGGAAGAATCACCGGCCCAGAAAAATTTAATTGGTTAACATCATGTAGTAGTGGTAGTCTTCCCATAGTGACTTTAGCGACATTAAATTGTAATCCAAGGGTGGTTGAATATTTGATCGACACTGCATCAGAAGTATCGTTAATAAAAGAAAGTTTAGTTATTAGATTGGAAATTGATGCGAGTGATAGAGTAAGTTTATTAGGAATTGGAGGAATTCCAAGGTGTACTTTGGGAAGCATTGAATTAGAAATTGAAATTGGGGAGTTGGAAAAGTTTAAACATAAGTTTTTTGTTGTGCCATTTGATTTTAGTTTGAAGGTAGATGGTATTTTGGGTATTGATTTTATAAGAGAAAATAGTATTAGTTTATGTTTTGAGAAAAATACCATGAGGACAAGGGTTTATACAGTAGAAGTGAAAATGTTAGGTATTGTTGGTGATAATTGTGGTTTTGTTATTGTAAAGGAAAAAATAAGGGTTCCAGCGAGAACCATGTGTTGTATTCAAGTAAAAGGAATTGGAGAAAAGGTTGGAATAGTAGAAAAACGAGAGATACAAGAAGGAGTATTAATGGGCTCGTGTATAACGGAAAACTCAAATGGGAAGGTTTGGGTATGTGTAATGAATATTAATGAAGAAGAAAAAGAATTAGAGTGCCCAGAGGTTAAAGTAGAAGAGGTAGAAATAGAGGATTTCGAAAATATGAGTGAGAATGGAACTTGTTGGGAAAATAGAATTCAAAAGTTAGACAGTTTGCTTAGATTAGAACATTTAGAGCAAAAGGAAATGGTAGGTCTGAGAAAAGTATTGCACGCCTTCAATGACAGTTTTTATCTCCCAGGAGATAAGCTCGAAGGATGTATTAAATATAAATCTGGAATTAGGTTAATAGAGAATACAAGTCCAATATTCGTTAGACCTTATAGATTACCATATGCTCAGCGAAAAGAAGTAGAGGAACAAGTTGAGAAACTGTTGGAAAATGAAGTGATAGAGCCAAGTAGCTCGCCGTGGAATGCGCCCGTGCTTTTGGTAAAAAAGAAAATTGATGCAACCGGTGTTCAAAAGTACAGATTGGTAGTAGACTACCGTAAACTCAATGAAAAAACGATTCAAGATACTTATCCTTTGCCCAATATTATAGAAATTTTAGACAAATTAGGTAAAGCGAAATATTTTAGTGTATTAGATTTAGCTTCGGGATTTTATCAGATGGGATTGGAAGAAAAAGATCGAGAGTTAACAGCTTTCACTGCAATGGATCAGAAATTCCATTATAAGAAAACACCAATGGGATTGAGAAATAGTCCGGTGAATTTTATGAGAATGATGAACGCAGTGTTAAGTGGGTTAAACGGAATCGCGAGTTTAGTGTATATGGACGATATTATTGTTTTTGGTACGAATTTAGAAGAGCATAATTGTAGATTAACTCAGATATTAGAACGATTGAGAGTAATAATGTTAAAGAAGTTCAGCAGTTTTTAGGATTTATTGGCTATTATAGAAGATTTGTGCAGAATTTTGATTAACTGTAGATTAACTCAGATTAACTGTAGATTAAATTGTAGATTAACTCAGATATTAGAACGATTGAGAGTAATAATGTTAAAGAAGTTCAGCAGTTTTTAGGATTTATTGGCTATTATAGAAGATTTGTGCAGAATTTTTCGAAAATTGCGAAACCATTATCAGATTTAACTAAAAAAGATTGTAAATTTGAGTGGAAAGGTGAGCAACAGGAAGCGTTTGAGTTATTAAGAAATAAGCTCGTTGAAGTGCCTATTTTGAAATATCCAAATTTTGACGAACCGTTTATCGTTACGACGGATGCGTCTCAAGAAGCTATTGGAGCGATATTAAGTCAAGGAAAAATCGGAAAAGACTTGCCAGTTGCTTACGCAAGTAGGGTGTTGAACAGAAGCGAAAAAAATTTATCAACCATTGACAGAGAGTTGTTAGGGATAATTTGGGGTATTAAACAGTTTCGACCATATCTTTACGGAAAGAAGTTTGTAGTGGTAACGGATCACAAACCTTTAACGTACTTAAGAACTATGAAAAGTCCAAGTAGTAAATTTGTTAGATGGCTAGATGAAATTGCGGATTTACAGTTTGAGGAGATTTATTATAAGAAAGGAGGATTGAATACAAATGCGGATGCGTTGTCGAGAGTTTTTATGGTGGAAACAAGAGCACGAAAAGTGGCACGTAGTAGAAATAAGGAAGAAGATGATAGTGATAACGAAGACACAAGTAGTGAAGATGAAAACGAATTAGAGAAAGAAGATATTGAAAGTAAGGTGAATCCAAGTAAAATGTTTAAAGTTAGCGAAATTGAGGGTAAAACTAAGAGTAGTGATGAGGAAAGTGAGCAAGAGAGAAATATGGAAGAGTTAGAGAAAGGACAGCAAGTTGTTAATGAAAGTATACGAACAAAAATGCTAAGAGAATCTCATGATGCCCCATTAGGTGGACATAGGGGGTTTAAAACGACGTTGAAAAAAGTTCAAGAGAAATGCAAATGGAAAGGAATGGGAAAAGATATTAAGAGGTATGTAAAAAATTGTGAAAAATGTCAATTAAATAAAATTTTGAAATCGAAAAAGAATCCAATAATAATAACTGATACTCCATTGAGACCTATGCAAAAGTTGTGTATAGATGTTGTTGGCCCATTACCAGAATCAATAAAAGCACATAAGTTTTTATTGACAATGCAGTGTGCATTTAGTAAATTTGTAATTGCGGAACCTATTAGAAATCAAGAAGCAGAAACGATAGCAAGAAAGCTGGTACAAAAGTTGATTATACCATATGGATTACCAGAAGTGATTTTAAGTGACCAAGGAACAAATTTTATGAGTAAAGTTTTTAAAAATATTTGTAATTTATTTGGCATAGAAAAAATTCAAACGAGTGCGTATAGGCCTCAGAGCAACGGATCTTTAGAACGATATCATAGATCGTTGAAAGAGTTTATTAGGCATTACATCAATGAAAAGCAAAATGATTGGCATGAGTTAGCAAAACTAGCGTGTTTTTCATACAATGCGACAAAAAATGATGCTACAGGATTTAAGCCGTTCGAACTAATGATGGGGCGAAATGTAGAAATGCCATCTGCGTTTAAAGAATTAGAGCAACCTTTTTATGCCTATGGAGACTATATAAAAGAATTGAAAGAAAAAATGTGTAGAATAAATCAAAGAGCGAGGCAAAATATTATAAAGTCTAAAGAAAAAACTCAGGAATATTATAACAAAAACTTATTGGAAAAAAATTTTAACATTGGAGATTTGGTAAAACTTAAAGTAGAAAAAGTGAAGCAAGGAGAGGCAAAGAAATTAAGTTCGCAGTATGTTGGACCATTTGAAGTGGTAGATGTGACAAATACAAATGTTAAGATAAAGAAGGGCAAGAAGAATACAACGGTTCACAAAGATAGAGTAGAGAAGTTTTATTGCGAAAATTTTGAAGGGTAACCAAACAATTAATGAGAATTCGAATTGGTCGTATATATTCTAATTATATTTGATTAGTAGATTAAGTTGTTATTTGCTACAGGATATTACCTGTCACCTGACGAATCGGATAAGGTTAACGTACAGTTAAATTTAGTACATAAGAATTTTGAATATTTTAATAATAATTTTTTTATTTTCATGTAGAGTATGTTGAGGGAAATTTGATCGTAAAATTATAAACTCAATGAAAGTTGATGATAGTTACAAATTTTGATAAAGTTAATTTTATATTGGGAAATATGCATAATAATATAAGCAAAAAAGCAAAGCTAATTTTTTTGTTGAGAAGCAGCAAATTTGATTAAATTGTTTATTAAATATGAAGAAATTTAAATTAAAGTTTTATGTTTGTAATTGAAATTGTAAATTCAGGTAAATTAGCAGTTCAATTTTTTTTATTTTTATTTGTTGGATTAGAAAAAAATCAAAAAATGATGATTTTGGAATAAATAATAATGGTAAATTTTTTTAAAAAAAAGTAAATTTTTTTTTAAGTTAAAGTCATTGTAAATTTAGTCGTGTGTCAAAATGGGTAAAACAGAAAGTAAGCCTATTAAAGATTCCAACAATAATGGAATTGTTGTTCATCAAGAATTAATAAATTTAACTCAAGAGAAAGTGGAATTGCATTCCACTACAAATATTTTAGTCAAAAGTTTAGTAATGTTGTTGGTCATATTTTTTATATTGTGGATTATTAAAAAAGTTTTAAACGAATTTAAGAAAAAGGTTATAAGTGCAACTAGAGAGGCCAGGGGCCTACAGATACAAGTTTAAAATTTGCAAAATCCTGGAAGATTTTTACTTGGGAAAGGGAAGGTATGATGTGATCATTAACCTTTGAATTAATATTTCATATTTAGTTAATCTTTTAAAAATGTTTGGAATTAGAATCAAAAAATGTACGAAAACAAATAAATTGCAGTCGTTTTTATATTAAGTAAGCTAAAAGAAAATATCATGAAATTGTTATTGTTTAAAATATTTACTTCGTTTTGAAATTAGAATCCAAAAATGCATTAAAACAAATAAAATGCAGTCATGTTTATTTAAAAATCTGAAAGTAGCAAATATTGTTATTGTTTAAAAGAATTGAAATAAGAATCCAAAATTGTATTAAAACAAATAAAATGCAATCGTGTTTATTTAAAGTAATTCAGAAGTTATAAAATATTATGGAATTGTTATTGTTTAAATGGAAATTGAAATTATAAACCAAAAATGTATAAAAGAAATAAAAATGAAAAGATGAATAAAGTTTTAAAAAAGTCAGATTTTAACAGACCACGATCAGTAGAAGAAGTGTTTTATTTTTACGGTACTTCATCGTGGGTTTCCTCAGACCGCTAGCGGTCAGTATTCTAAAGATCCTTACAGTATCATTGGATATTTTAATATTATACAGTCTCACTAAGGGATCCTTTTTCGAGGCCGTTATTAGTACAGCACCTTCGGTGATAGTCTCAATCGACTCACAGTACTTTTCATAAGACCTCTTCTTTGATTTACGAAAAAGCCTTTTGAAAAGTTTCCTTGCTTCTCTATACAGAGCCCAATCAGCTTCATCACGAGTTTTCAATGCTCTGTTCAGAAGTTTCTTGGATCTTTGTCTGAGTTTAGCAAGGTTTTTGTTCCACCAAATTGACTTGTATGCATTTCGTTGCCTCGTTTTGAGACACGAGCTTTTAAAAACCCAGACTGACAGACCGTTGAGCTGGTCAGCGGCCTGTTCAATAGTCCAGTTTTTGGAAATGCTTCCACTAGCCCGTTCTTCCTCAACAATGCTCCTGAAGCACACCTAATCTGTTTGTCTCAGATTCCGGTAGACGTGATCTTCGGCTGGGATTTCCTTTACAAGAAAGTCTATATATCTGTGGTCGCTCATGGATATATCCGTAGACACTCTCCATCTCCTGATGTCTTCTAGAAGAGATCTGGAGCATAGAGTGATGTCTATGGTTTCTTGCTGTCGGGAGTCAACAAAAATATCCTCTCCTCCAGAATTTAAAATTTCCAGATTAGTAGTAGCCAAGTACTCTAATAGAGACTGACCTCTCCTGTTATTATTGCTACTTCTCCAACTTACGTGATGTGAATTGGTGTCACAGCCGACTATGATATCCCGGTTTTTATGCTTGGCATAGTCGACAACTAGCCCCAATTCCTGCGTGAGCGGGGGACTAATGGAGTCGTACGGAGAATAGGCATAGACAATGGGTTTTCCGCCCTTTTCCGTAGCTCTTCCATAATTGAGCATTCCTACGGTTAAATCACCTGAGCATAACTCAGCCAGAAGATGCATATCAAGACTTTGGTGTGATGCTATGCAGGTTCTGGTTTTGTCAGGACCCCCTTTATATAGAATGCCCCAGTCCTTCCATGAAAGACGGGCTATTCTGTTTTTATTAATGTAGGGCTCTTGAATTATTAATATTTTTGTATGCAATTTTTAAGCAAGTGAAGCCATGAGATTATATGACCCACTTATGCTATGTTGCAGATTTATTTGTCGAAACTCAAGCTTATCCACTGTCATCATAACAGTGATATTTGCTAATGTCTTCAAGTGCGATCTAATAAACTTAACATCTACGGTTCAGCACATGAAGAAAAGTTTTGCTTTCCGATTAGAAATTAGATATTGTTATCGCACTATCTTCATCGAAAAGAATGCACAGGAGTTTTCTTTCGACACAGGTTTTATCCTTAGCCAATTTCTTTCCCCCGTACGATCGGATCTTCCATTTCGAATTCTTCAAGCCATATTGACATCCGAGACCACACAATAAAGCCGTCTCAGATTGTCTATGACCCGGAATCCAGATATTGGCCAGGTGCGTCTTAGGGAGATCACACAACTTCATTGTTGAAAGCCATGCTCCTCCCCATGGAATGCAACGTGGAATTTCCTCCACCAACCAGTTCAATGAGAAGTCGTTTGAACATCGGAAGTAAAGTTTTCCGTCTTTCATCGCCCCATCAAAGGTTGCCAGAGTTCCTGTTTGTTTCAGCATATCTTCAAACGGGCGTTGTTGGATCGAATTTCTTTGTTCCTGTCTGATAATTCCATTGTTAGATTCTACAATTCCAACAAGCCCTCTCTTCGCTGCACTAGCGTAGCGTGATGCAACCTTGTGTGGACCTATCGTTGTCATCAAATTCGATGGAATCTTTGAGACATTAGCACTTGAAGCCTTTCCGTTCTTGTGCTTCAAGACCTCAAGGTGAGTCGTGTCGTCATCCCCTTGTATAGGATTTGGACTGCCTTCACAGGGAGCCCTATTATAACCCATACAAAGGCTCGCCTTGTGACGTGGGTCCGAGGTGATCGGTAGATGAATCTTTTCGATCATCTCAGCCCTCGTGTACAAGAGAGGTGTTGTTGCAGAGGGACCACTAGATGTAGTGGCGTGCTCTGCAATTTCTGTTTGCAGTGAGGAGTCAGCCTTAGCTTTCTTCTGCTCACTGAACCACAAACGTTTTCCCTCTTCGTTTTTTTCCAACTGTTACAGTGGTCTAGGAAGCCTGCATCTCCGAAGATTTGCTGACCTCCGATTCTGACTGCACCAGATGGAGACTTTCCAGAGACTTGTTTAAATCTCCAACAGCCATGTGTGACAGAACCCGAAGATTTTCACAAGCCTCCGGTGTAGAGGTGGAGTTGCTGCCAGATTTTGGAAAGTTTACTGTGGACGTATTACTGTCCACAGAACGTTTCTCTTGTTTTTTGTTGTATTTTTGTGACTTTGTGGTGCTGTTATGTGTACATGTGTGTGGTTGTGTGTTTTAATTTTTTTTTAATTATTGTTCGATTTACCCATAATGCATGTATTTAAATGTCGGAGACTGTGTAGTATTTGTGTAAGATGAAAATTAAGAAAGATTACTAGAACTTAGTGGACTGCAAGAAGAATCGTGAATAAAATTTTTAGTTGCTTGAGGGCTTTTAAGGTATTGAATATGACTTTCTTCATTATGTTAATCATTTGGGTTGATTCATCGACTTGATGCGTCAGCATTGGTATTAATTCTACCTGATTTTTTTTTAACAACGTATTCATCTATCTCAACACGAAAACGGATAAGACCAGTTGAAGACTTTTTACTTTTATGCAGCCAGATAAGTGCCTTATGAACAGTTTAATAATGAAGTGTTTACCGTAAAGATAAATTAGAATCCGCTTCACTGCTGATACAATAACAAGGAGTTCTTTCTCTATTGTGCTGTAATTTTTTTCTGCTTTATTTAGAACTCTACTCGCAAATGTGATTGATAGGTGTGCAGAGTCAATTGTTTGCGAGAGTAAAGCTGCAATAGCAACACACTGGCAGTGGTAGCTGCGAGTAATTGTATTGTAGGCATCCTCTGAAAATGATAGTGTCCTAACTCAGTACTGAAAGCAGTTTTCTGCTTATTCATTGGCTTTAATGGTATTTGGTGGCATCCGTCAGCTAAGTTCAATGTTAAAAAATAGTTTGAACGCCGAAGTTGATCTAAGATAACGATGTTCAGTAATTGGAAGACATAACCATACTCATATCATATAATCGTCTGAAATCGAGTACTACACACCATTTGTTTTCACTTTTAATTTTTCGGAACAACAAGTAACAATTTTTAATTCACTAGATTTGAATATTGAAAATTCTGAATTATATATTAGAGATTTTTTGAGCACTTAAACTCAAACAATTAAGTTATTTTTGAATTTTTCAGTTCGAAAGGATATTTTGGATTTTTTTTAGAGAAAAACTCCATTTTTCTCTTATACGTGTTTCGGATTGGGATTTGAACTATCCTCATCAGTGCCAATGGTTCGAATCCGTTTTGGCAGACACGTTATCCAACTAACCTACCAAGGCGATGGTATTTCAAAGTTGAAATTTCATCATTATTTTAACTACTTTTAAGTTGAATTTTTCTCATTAGATATTTCTGTTTTTATGTAATTTCAATTAGCCAATTCTAGTGTATTTAGTCTAATTAACTCTTCGATCACATGTTTATCATACTCTAACTAAGTTAGCATTGAATCAATAACTTGTGATCTACGAGTTTGGAAGACAATTTCCAACAACTTTATTGTGACAGTTTTTCTCTAAGAAAAATCCAAAATATCCTTTCGAACTGAAAAATTCAAAAATAACTTAATTGCTTGAGTTTAAGTGCTCAAAAAATCTCTAATATATAATTCAGAATTTTCAATATTCAAATCTAGTGAATTAAAAATTGTTAACCAGTTTAATGTACAGAAAATTGTCTTGCGTATAAAGTAAATATACATTCAAATAACATCTAGAAAGTAGTGGGTAGTTTCAAGAACTAAAGCTATTTTCAATGACCTGAATATTTGTTTTTACTTGTGTAGCATCATAATTTATAAGGTTTTCTGTTAATTGGTCACGAGGTCGGTAGATTAATGTAAAATATTTTCTTTTGTATTTAATGATTCTAAGGCAAGGCTGGCCTCTAATAATTTTGGACGGTTTTCAATATCCTTCGTCCATGAATTTATTGTAATAACATTGTATTGATCTAAAGGTTCTGGAAATATTTTTAAATGTGTCACAATTGGAATGTGATAATTTTTCCACCAATTACAGGTTCATTGCACTGGAAAATTCAGTCCACCAAATAATCATACCGTACATTAAGATCTATCTAAGTACCGAGGTAAAAAGCCAATAGGCATAAAAAATACCAAATTCTATATTTTCACATGCCTTTTTCATATGAATAAAGTTCTATCGTTGCCGTTCTACCGGTTTATATTAAGAACAAAATGGTGCAATTGTATCAGACTGAATTTTATACTTTGTGACGAAAAGAACCAGTTCTACTTTAACATGATTAATTTTTATTCCACAATTTTTGGCACACGTTATTTTTATTACAAAGCACTTTGCATTTGCTATTTTAACGTTGAAATATCGCCATTTAAGAATTCACCCGATAGGAAATTGTGATATTTCTAGCGCTAGCCATTTTTCTAAAACCTTCATTATACAGCAGCCAAATTCTGTAACTGTGAAGCGGTGAAGTGTTAAAAGTTTCTTCGTTTCTTTTCATTGAAAAACTTATCACTTCACCGCATCACAGTTACAGAATTTGGCGGCAGGTCTGGAATCGAGCTATAGATTGCCAAGTTCCTTAGAACTATCGGTGTTGCGTACCAAAGAGTACAAAGTTGTTTCTACTTTATCTTTACTGTACGAATTTGGAGTTATTTTCATTTTGATAAGGATATTGGTTTGACGCAGATGAACGTCAATTAATATTTCAATTGTTTTATGAAGAAATTATGATAAACTGACAAGTCCACGGCCTTTGGGATGCCAGTGAGAGGTTCGCCTTGGGTAAGAAACCACGCTGATTTCAGTCCACATGTTCAGCCAATTTATTTTCAGTTCTGTGGTAAAGCCTAAATTAGTGAGTATTACCTTATTAGGAGCAGCTCACTAGAATGTTTTAAATTGTTTAGTTTAGTACCTTTTAAAACGAATCTAATTTTATAGAATTGAAAGTAATATTTTGAAATTTAATTTAATTAAACTTGAAATTGTCTGTGGTTTCACAATGAAAAATTAAATACATATCGAAAATGCATTTTTGCATATTTTTTATTTTTAAAAATAAATACAAAAAATATGTGAACGAACTTAGTTTCTTAACTTGTGAATTGTTTATATAGGGAAATCCTCATTTTTAAATTAGGCCAATTGTTTTAAATTGTTTTTGAATTTATTGGTTATAAAATTTTTTTATAATTTTGCAATCCGGTTTTTTGCAGTTCTCAAAAACTTGTATACTAATGGGTTACTAGAGCAAATGGAAGGATGCACTGGTCATAAACCATATGATATATTGACTTGGAAACAGAACAGGTGTGATCGCAGGTCGCATGCTATTAAATTGTAGAACTGCTGGTGCCATCCTGCGTCAATGCAGTTGGGTGGTGGACAACAGTGAAACTTAAGGATTGAAATTAGATTGTTTGCCAATACAATTTCAACTATCTCGTATTTTTCACTACTTATGCGGTCCTCCTCGTCCTTTTTACGTTTTGTCGTCACAAACAAAATTGCCAGTATATCACTAAATGTCTATGTGTTTTTGGTCGCTTTCACAGCCCATTCTTGTCGGTATTACTCCCCCGCTTGTTTATATTATTAAATAAATATTTTTTCTTAAAAGTATAAAGTCACTGCATATATTTTTCAACATCATCGATTGTGCAATGCAAACTTTTCAATCACTCTGAATTTTCTCCATACTTTAAAAACATCGTCTTGAGCATAATGCAACTTTCTATAATTTAAAGTAGAGTTAATAATTGGAAATTTTTATCTCGGCTCTAAAGAAAACATCACAAGAAAACACCTTTTTGTTCATATATCAAAAAATGTGCAATATTTTGTATCTAGTGGAGTTTATAAGAAAAGTAATCGATGCGCCGTATAGTAAAGTTAAGTGGATGTGGGATATATGAATTTATCGTAGCTAAAGAACCCATTAATTTTATCCCTAGGTGTTTTCACAAATGTTATGAGATTTGCAACTATAATGATGTCAAACATTTGTTGCAACTTAAATTAAAAATGTTTTCGATAAATTACTTTGTAGTTGAATTTTAATAGCTTAAGCTATTTTGTTTATCCATTTTACATTGATGTATTGTTTAATATGTTATAGTTTTAGTTTTAGTTTAACATAATTTTTTTCTATTTTCTATTGGTTCGTAGCTTAATTGAATGAAAAAATGTGAAGCTCTTTTTCAATCCTTTGATATCATTAATGTTCTTTGTTTCTAGATAATTCTTAATTTGTATATTTATATAACTTTTTTAATCTTAACATTAATTTATAAACATTAATCTTAATTATTTATTTTTCTTGTTTTAGGTTTTCACTTTCACACAAAACATTTTTTCTTATTGTAAGAGATCAAACTGGGTGTTCTACCATACGAAGATACTATGCAGGAAAAACCGACCGTCTGAGTCGAACATCAGTATCTGCAGGATTATCCAGAAAATTTTGTCCATGCTAGCAGATCTAGCAGATCGTTTCAAAATATTGATATTATACCTTACTCTTGCAGGTGGGTTATCGGTTCATTGGTAAGAGTCATCAATAGTTATTGTTGGTGAGCTCGCTATAAATTCAACCTTTTTGTCAATGGCTTTTGCAGAACCTGAAAGAGAACAAGGAGGAAGGCAAAACAGTTTTCTTGAGCAGCGATAGTATCAAGAAATAATTTAGCTTCAGCAGAAGTTTTAAATATTTCAAGGAGTAGAAGTAGAGAAACGCATTAGAATAAACATTTTCTTTTCTAATCACTACAACTTAGCCAAACCGAACATGTTAATAATAATGAGTTCTAAAAGAACTATTATCTACCGGAAATTGGAGTTTTTCATAAGTATTGTATCCTGCTCTAAATTCAGAATCAAAGCCGTCTTAAAAGACAACTCCATTAAAAGGGCGTGAGGGTCATCAATGTATATTTAAAATGAAACGAGGATAGAAAATGTTCGCTAATAAAACATTAACCAATTAAATTAACAAGCAACCTAAAGAAAATCAATGATTTTGCGGAGCTTGATCATACAAATAATTATCGGAGGGTAAACACGATAAATTGTATAAATGCGATCAGATCATGAGGGATATATATGTATGTATTTCAAATTGTAAAATGCGTTACAGTCAAAATAATCCAAAATTGAAAATGTGTAACCTCAATGATTTTTGAAAAATGTGAACCTCAAAAAGACCATCAGCTTCAGTCAATTCATCACTTAATTTAACGCCTGTTTTCGAACAAAAAATACGAGAACATTGTTGATTGACCCGCAAATAATGTAATTGCCGCATCACTGAACAAGCTGAAAGTGCCATGCAGTTTTATATATTATGTAGAACCATAGCTTTGGGAGTTTATAACAATGTGGCTATGATGTTTTAAAATAAGAGATATGTTAGAGTAAGCTTTCTAAGGTTCCGTTTTTATAACGAACCCTATAGGTAAGAGTAAAACGAGTTTTTCACATTATGTCAATTACCTCGTAAACTATAAATGCTATGGACCTGAAGTTTGAGGTGCGTATAAAACTAACCTGTATAAAACTAACCACCTCACATAAGGTGACGGATACAAATAAAACTGAAGTTGCTTTCGCTTGGTTTACAAGGGTACGATGTGAGACCTATGAGAAAATAAATGTTTTCTTAGATTCCAGTAGGGCATCATATGAAAGAGCTTCACTTCACTTTAGTATTCCTTAAAAATTTTGGAATTATACACCTCACCATTTTTGGTATAATTGTGAATAATGACGTTTTTTTCATATTTTCTTACCTCGATTAGCTCCAAACCTGACCGGTCAAAAATCTTTAAAAGTATTTGGAATGATAGAAAAATTAGTAAGTTTTTAATAAAAATTATATAAAAGTGTCACATACTCATAATTATATTTACTAACGGGGTGGATATGAGAATGGGGAAAAAAAAATTTCAAACGTGGTCAAGTGAGGTGTCATTTGAAAGAGCATATAATTTAAAAATCATAGCAATTTTTTTTAGAATTTTATGGTGCACAGTTTTTGAGTTATTGTCAAAAAAGTACAACTTTCAGACCGTTCGTGCCCTATGTTTCGACACTGATTGACAGTAAAAAACTTTGTAAAAATTCACAGAGCTAGAAAGTTTGGTAAATTTTGAAAGAAATCATAGCGAAGTCTCAAATAATTATTTTTGTGTGTGTTTAGGGGACCGGGGTGGAGAGGGTAAAAAAAACCTTTTTTGAACCAAGCAGGATCATTTGAAAGAGCACCTAATCTAGAAATCTTGCAATTTTATTTAGAATTTTGCGGTGTGCAGTTTTTGAGCTATTTTTTAAAAAAATGCAACTTTCATAATGTTCCGCCCCCTACGTTTCGACGATAATTGACAGAAAAATTTTAAAAACTCACAGAGATAGGAAGATTGGTAAATTTTGCAAATGAAAATCATAGCGAAGTCTCAGGTGTATGTGGGGAGGGTGAAGAAAAACCATTTTGACCATTTAATTTATTTAATTTACTATTGACATTTACGATTAAACATTTATTTTGTTATGCGTCTATGGTCTGGTAATATAAAGACTTTTTTATTATTATTCATATTTTGTCTCCTTTTGCCTCCGTTGATTGACTTTTACTCTAATTTTTGCTTTAACTACACCTTATTTTGTTACTTGTTTTTGTTAATGTAATGTAATTTTTTTAAAGTATACAAGAGATCTCCCCGTTCAAGATTCACTTGCAAACATAATAATTACATAATAGCTAGCTACTACATGAGACATTAATTAAGCCAATTTATTTTAAGTCAAAACATCGATAAGTTGTTCTATTTGTTAAAGTAAATTTGTTATGTTATGGAGCGAGCTTATGGTGAATTAAAATTAAACAATTTTTCATGTTCACATTAATATTAAATTTAATGCCTTTAAGTAATTTTTAAGGCATCAAATTAAATACATTAAACACAGTTTCCTTCAAAGCCTTAAACTGCATTTATTTTTAGAAGTCTCAACAATCGAGTTATTAATCGAGCATAGCATATATGAAAGCTCTAAGCCTCATACAAAGCCTCTAGCTTGCAATTTTCAGTAAATGATGACAGATAAAAATTTATTTTGGAATAACGTCACAATCGCCTAGGATTACTAATTTAAATATCTAATATTTTATTCACTCATATTCTAACTAATTGATGACAGTCATATAAATCATACTACGTCCTTTACACACTAAACTCATAACATCAAAAACAAAATAATTCAAATAACCATCATTAAATTATCCAACATTCCATAATCCATGATAAATAATTCATGAAAACAATCAATCAAACACAAAACTCATATTATATTCGAATTTCAATTTTCCACTTTCCACCTTTAATTCGTATAACACAATATCTACAGAAAATAAACGGAAAATTGAGAAAATAGAAAAATATATTCTTCATATTATTTTTTATTAGTTCTGGATCAAATCACCAAAAGTTTTGGTTGATTTCTTGTTTTTTTCAGGTTCATTTGATTTAAAAAATGTTTGGTTTCAGAATTGGTTTATGATACAAAATTTTGTTTTCCTTTCCTTCAAACTATCGAAATTATAATCGGACATAGGAATATAATTTAAAATCGATTATTATGTGGTCTGATCTGTAGCTGTTACGGTTATATTGGAAATAAAATTTTATGTGGTTAAGATATAAAAATGCATGATCTGGAAAATCGATTAAAACAAAAGTTTTAAAATATTACAAAAAGAAAATAACTTCGTCCCTTAGAAGCGAAAAACAAAAAAACTTAAAAAATCAAAATAGATGGCTTAGTATTGTAAAATGTAAAGTTGCCTTTATCTTGTACCATCTGGAAAAAATGTCAGAAAATTTTATGTTTAAAAGAAATATAATATACGACCAGGTTGCAGAGATGAAGACAAAATGTTACATAACATAGAAGACAAAAAATAATATAAGGAACACAAAAATCCAAGAGAAACGAACAACAAAATTTATGAAACTATGAATTTGAGGATATTAGATTTAAGATGAGATTTTCTTTTTTTACGAGAAAAATAAAAATACAGATATATGGAAAAACATATTCGATGAATTTATAGGGTGAGAGATATATGAATTATGAATTTTATACGTATGTTTTTTGGAATGGAATGATCATTTATCTATAAAATTTTATCAATAGTTTTTTGTTTTAGATTTTGGTGCATTTGTGGTATAGTTTTGTATATAGTAATGAGAATATTTATAAGAGGGAAACGGGGGATGGATTGATGGGACACCTTTTCTTTAAATTTTTAGACTTATAATATAACTTTAACTTTAACTTCTTTTTTTTACTTTTGACTTTGACTTAGGCTTTGACTTTGACTTTGACATTGGCTTTGACTTTGACATTCATTGACTTTGACTTT
Organism: Diogma glabrata; assembly: GCA_963693315.1. Lineage (NCBI taxonomy): Eukaryota > Metazoa > Arthropoda > Insecta > Diptera > Cylindrotomidae > Diogma > Diogma glabrata. Next base: position 192,075,184 of record OY856187.1, on the reverse strand, counting down.
GAGTTCGACATTGCCTTTGACATTGGATTTAACTTTGACTTTGACTTTGACTTTGACTTTGACTTTGACTTTGAGTTCGACATTGCCTTTGACATTGGATTTAACTTTGACTTTGACTTTGACTTTGACTTTGACTTTGACTTTGACTTTGACTTTGACGTTGACTTTGACTTTGACTTTGACTTTGACGTTGACTTTGACTTTGACTTTGACTTTGACTTTGACTTTGACTTTGACTTTGACTTTGACTTTGACTTTGACTTTGACTTTGACTTTGACTTTGACTTTGACTTTGACTTTGACTTTGACTTTGACTTTGACTTTGACTTTGACTTTGACTTTGACTTTGACTTTGACTTTGATTTTGATTTTGATTTTGATTTTCACTTTGACTTTGACTTTGACTTTGACTTTGACTTTGACTTTGACTTTGACTTTGACTTTGACTTTGACTTTGACTTTGACTTTGACTTTGACTTTGACTTTGACTTTGACTTTGACTTTGACTTTGACTTTGACTTTGACTTTGACTTTGACTTTGACTTTAACTTTACTTTGACTTTGACTTTGACTTTGACTTTGACTTTGACTTTAACTTTACTTTGACTTTGACTTTGACTTTGACTTTGACTTTGACTTTGACTTTGACTTTGACTTTGACTTTGACTTTGACTTTGACTTTGACTTTGACTTTGACTTTGAATTTGAATTTGACTTTGACTTTGACTTTGACTTTGACTTTGACTTTGACTTTGACTTTGACTTTGACTTTGACTTTGACTTTGACTTTGACTTTGACTTTGACTTTGACTTTGACTTTGACTTTGACTTTGACTTTAACTTTACTTTGACTTTGACTTTGACTTTGACTTTGACTTTGACTTTGACTTTGACTTTGACTTTGACTTTGACTTTGACTTTGACTTTGACTTTGACTTTGACTTTGACTTTGACTTTGACTTTGACTTTGACTTTGACTTTGACTTTGACTTTGACTTTGACTTTGACTTTGACTTTGACTTTGACTTTGACTTTGACTTTGACTTTGACTTTGACTTTGACTTTGACTTTGACTTTGACTTTGACTTTGACTTTGACTTTGACTTTGACTTTGACTTTGACTTTGACTTTGACTTTGACTTTGACTTTGACTTTCACTTTGACTTTGACTTTGACTTTGACTTTGACTTTGACTTTGACTTTGACTTTGACTTTGACTTTGACTTTGACTTTGACTTTGAGTTTGACTTTGACTTTGACTTTGACTTTGACTTTGACTTTGACTTTGACTTTGACTTTGACTTTGACTTTGACTTTGACTTTGACTTTGACTTTGACTTTGACTTTGACTTTGACTTTGACTTTGACTTTGACTTTGACTTTGACTTTGATTTTGATTTTGATTTTCACTTTGACTTTGACTTTGACTTTGACTTTGACTTTAACTTTGACTTTGACTTTGACTTTGACTTTGACTTTGACTTTGACTTTGACTTTGACTTTGATTTTGACTTTGACTTTGACTTTGACTTTGACTTTGACTTTGACTTTGACTTTGACTTTGACTTTGACTTTGACTTTGACTTTGACTTTGACTTTGACTTTGACTTTGACTTTGACTTTGACTTTGACTTTGACTTTGACTTTGACTTTGACTTTGACTTTGACTTTGACTTTGACTTTGACTTTGACTTTGACTTTGACTTTGACTTTGACTTTGACTTTGACTTTGACTTTGACTTTGACTTTGACTTTGACTTTGACTTTGACTTTGACTTTGACTTTGACTTTGACTTTGACTTTGACTTTGACTTTGACTTTGACTTTGACTTTGACTTTGACTTTGACTTTGACTTTGACTTTGACTTTGACTTGACTTTGACTTTGACTTTGACTTTGACTTTGACTTTGACTTTGACTTTGACTTTGACTTTGACTTTGACTTTGACTTTGACTTTGACTTTGACTTTGACTTTGACTTTGACTTTGACTTTGACTTTGACTTTGACTTTGACTTTGACTTTGACTTTGACTTTGACTTTGACTTTGACTTTGACTTTGACTTTGACTTTGACTTTGACTTTGACTTTGACTTTGACTTTGACTTTGACTCTGACTTTGACTTTGACTTTGACTTTGACTTTGACTTTGACTTTGACTTTGACTTTGACTTTGACTTTGACTTTGACTTTGACTTTGACTTTGACTTTGACTTTGACTTTGACTTTGACTTTGACTTTGACTTTGACTTTGACTTTGACTTTGACTTTGACTTTGACTTTGACTTTGACTTTGACTTTGACTTTGACTTTGACTTTGACTTTGACTTTGACTTTGACTTTGACTTTGACTTTGGCTTTGACTTTGACTTTGACTTTGACTTTGACTTTGACTTTGACTTTGACTTTGACTTTGACTTTGACTTTGACTTTGACTTTGACTTTGACTTTGACTTTGACTTTGACTTTGACTTTGACTTTGACTTTGACTTTGACTTTGACTTTGACTTTGACTTTGACTTTGACTTTGACTTTGACTTTGACTTTGACTTGGACTTGGACTTGGACTTGGACTTGGACTTGGACTTGGACTTGGACTTGGACTTGGACTTGGACTTGGACTTGGACTTGGACTTGGACTTGGACTTGGACTTGGACTTGGACTTGGACTTTGACTTTGACTTTGACTTTGACTTCGACTTTGATTTTGATTTTGATTTTGATTTTGATTTTCACTTTGACTTTGACTTTGACTTTGACTTTGACTTTGACTTTGACTTTGACTTTGACTTTGACTTTGATTTTGACTTTGACTTTGACTTTGACTTTGACTTTGACTTTGACTTTGACTTTGACTTTGACTTTGACTTTGACTTTGACTTTGACTTTGACTTTGACTTTGACTTTGACTTTGACTTTGACTTTGACTTTGACTTTGACTTTGACTTTGACTTTGACTTTGACTTTGACTTTGACTTTGACTTTGACTTTGACTTTGACTTTGACTTTGACTTTGACTTTGACTTTGACTTTGACTTTGACTTTGACTTTGACTTTGACTTTGACTTTGACTTTGACTTTGACTTTGACTTTGACTTTGACTTTGACTTTGACTTTGACTTTGACTTTGACTTTGACTTTGACTTTGACTTTGACTTTGACTTTGACTTTGACTTTGACTTTGACTTTGACTTTGACTTTGACTTTGACTTTGACTTTGACTTTGACTTTGACTTTGACTTTGACTTTGACTTTGACTTTGACTTTGACTTTGACTTTGACTTTTACTTTGACTTTGACTTTGACTTTGACTTTGACTTTGACTTTGACTTTGACTTGACTTTGACTTTGACTTTGACTTTGACTTTGACTTTGACTTTGACTTTGACTTTGACTTTGACTTTGACTTTGACTTTGACTTTGACTTTGACTTTGACTTTGACTTTGACTTTGACTTTGACTTGACTTTGACTTTGACTTTGACTTTGACTTTGACTTTGACTTTGACTTTGACTTTGACTTTGACTTTGACTTTGACTTTGACTTTGACTTTGACTTTGACTTTGACTTTGACTTTGACTTTGACTTTGACTTTGACTTTGACTTTGACTTTGACTTTGACTTTGACTTTGACTTTGACTTTGACTTTGACTTTGACTTTGACTTTGACTTTGACTTTGACTTTGACTTTGACTTTGACTTTGACTTTGACTTTGACTTTGACTTTGACTTTGACTTTGACTTTGACTTTGACTTTGACTTTGACTTTGACTTTGACTTTGACTTTGACTTTGACTTTGACTTTGACTTTGACTTTGACTTTGACTTTGACTTTGACTTTGACTTTGACTTTGACTTTGACTTTGACTTTGACTTTGACTTTGACTTTGACTTTGACTTTGACTTTGACTTTGACTTTGACTTTGACTTTGACTTGACTTTGACTTTGACTTTGACTTTGACTTTGACTTTGACTTTGACTTTGACTTTGACTTTGACTTTGACTTTGACTTTGACTTTGACTTTGACTTTGACTTGACTTTGACTTTGACTTGGACTTGGACTTGACTTGGACTTGGACTTGGACTTGGACTTGGACTTGGACTTGGACTTGGACTTGGACTTGGACTTGGACTTTGACTTTGACTTTGACTTTGACTTTGACTTCGACTTTGATTTTGATTTGATTTTGATTTTGATTTTGATTTTCACTTTGACTTTGACTTTGACTTTGACTTTGACTTTGACTTTGACTTTGACTTTGACTTTGACTTGTTTGACTTTGACTTTGACTTTGACTTTGACTTTGACTTTGACTTTGACTTTGACTTTGACTTTGACTTTGACTTTGACTTTGACTTTGACTTTGACTTTGACTTTGACTTTGACTTTGACTTTGACTTTGACTTTGACTTTGACTTTGACTTTGACTTTGACTTTGACTTTGACTTTGACTTTGACTTTGACTTTGACTTTGACTTTGACTTTGACTTTGACTTTGACTTTGACTTTGACTTTGACTTGACTTTGACTTTGACTTTGACTTTGACTTTGACTTTGACTTTGACTTTGACTTTGACTTTGACTTTGACTTTGACTTTGACTTTGACTTTGACTTTGACTTTGACTTTGACTTTGACTTTGACTTTGACTTTGACTTTGACTTTGACTTTGACTTTGACTTTGACTTTGACTTTGACTTTGACTTTGACTTTGACTTTGACTTTGACTTTGACTTTGACTTTGACTTTGACTTTGACTTTGACTTTGACTTTGACTTTGACTTTGACTTTGACTTTGACTTTGACTTTGACTTTGACTTTGACTTTGACTTTGACTTTGACTTGACTTTGACTTTGACTTTGACTTTGACTTTGACTTTGACTTTGACTTTGACTTTGACTTTGACTTTGACTTTGACTTTGACTTTGACTTTGACTTTGACTTTGACTTTGACTTTGACTTTGACTTTGACTTTGACTTTGACTTTGACTTTGACTTGACTTTGACTTTGACTTTGACTTTGACTTTGACTTTGACTTTGACTTTGACTTGACTTTGACTTTGACTTTGACTTTGACTTTGACTTTGACTTTGACTTTGACTTTGACTTTGACTTTGACTTTGACTTTGACTTTGACTTTGACTTTGACTTTGACTTTGACTTTGACTTTGACTTGACTTGGACTTGACTTGACTTGGACTTGGACTTGGACTTGGACTTGGACTTGGACTTGGACTTGGACTTGGACTTGGACTTGGACTTGGACTTGGACTTGGACTTGGACTTGGACTTGGACTTGGACTTGGACTTGACTTGGACTTGGACTTGGACTTGGACTTGGACTTGGACTTGGACTTGGACTTGGACTTGGACTTGGACTTGGA
>OY856187.1:191725159-192069597 GCA_963693315.1 Diogma glabrata | reverse complement strand
ACTTGGACTTGGACTTGGACTTGGACTTGGACTTGGACTTGGACTTGGACTTGGACTTGGACTTGGACTTGGACTTGGACTTGGACTTGGACTTGGACTTGGACTTGGACTTGGACTTGGACTTGGACTTGGACTTGGACTTGGACTTGGACTTGGACTTGGACTTGGACTTGGACTTGGACTTGGACTTGGACTTGGACTTGGACTTGGACTTGGACTTGGACTTGGACTTGGACTTGGACTTGGACTTGGACTTGGACTTGGACTTGGACTTGGACTTGGACTTGGACTTGGACTTGGACTTGGACTTGGACTTGGACTTGGACTTGGACTTGGACTTGGACTTGGACTTGGACTTGGACTTGGACTTGGACTTGGACTTGGACTTGGACTTGGACTTGGACTTGGACTTGGACTTGGACTTGGACTTGGACTTGGACTTGGACTTGGACTTGGACTTGGACTTGGACTTGGACTTGGACTTGGACTTGGACTTGGACTTTGACCTTGACTTTGACTTTGACTTTGACTTTGACTTTGACTTTGACTTTGACTTTGACTTTGACTTTGACTTTGACTTTGACTATGACTTTGACTTTGACTTTGACTTTGACTTTGACTTTGACTTTGACTTTGACTTTGACTTTGACTTTGACTTTGACTTTGACTTTGAGATTGACTTTGACTTTGAGTTTGAGTTTGAGTTTGAGTTTGACTTTGACTTTGACTTTGACTTTGACTTTGACTTTGACTTTGACTTTGACTTTGACTTTGACTTTGACTTTGACTTTGACTTTGACTTTGACTTTGACTTTGACTTTGACTTTAACTTTGACTTTGACTTTGACTTTGACTTTGACTTTGACTTTGACTTTGACTTTGACTTTGACTTTGACTTTGACTTTGACTTTGACTTTGACTTTGACTTTGACTTTGACTGTGACTTTGACTTTGACTTTGACTTTGACTTTGACTTTGACTTTGACTTTGACTTTACTTTGACTTTGACTTTGACTTTGACTTTGACTTTGACTTTGACTTTGACTTTGACTTTGACTTTGACTTTGACTTTGACTTTGACTTTGACTTTGACTTTGACTTTGACTTTGACTTTGACTTTGACTTTGACTTCGACTTTGACTTTGACTTTGACTTTGACTATGACTTTGACTTTGACTTTGACTTTGACTTTGACTTTGACTTTGACTTTGACTTTGACTTTGACTTTGACTTTGACTTTGACTTTGACTTTGACTTTGACTTTGACTTTGACTTTGACTTTGATTTTGACTTTGACTTTGACTTTGACTTTGACTTTGACTTTAACTTTGACTTTGACTGTGACTTTGACTTTGACTTTGACTTTGAAACGGAAATTTTTTAACCCCGTTCCATAAAAAAAAATATGTTTGTCAAATTACTTCGTTCTGAAAGACCTAAGTATTACATTCTCGAGCCAAAAGTGAAATTCTCACTTCCACTTTTTGGCATTTCTCGACGTTTTAGGACCTACTGATTCTAAATAAGCAAAAAAAATTTGTATGTTTGTCTGCCGGTCGTCTGTATGTCTTCTGGCCGTCACAACCGACGAAATCTAGAAAACCACTGGTGGGATTTCAAAAATTTTTAATTATAAAAATAGGTATACTCAAAGGTAAGAGCCGAAAGGACGATGTGTTCCAAAGCTGATCCGGAAGTGTATCAAAAAAATCGTCAAATGTGTCAAAACAAGAAAATTTGCACAGTTTTTGCTTATAAAACGTTCATTTTAAGTGATTACGAATAGGAACATTGAATTTGGAGAAATCTTGATGGTCGGGATTGGTATATGAGACCAAAAACTAGAATAATGCATTATAAGTTTGTCAAAAAAATGTGTTCAAGTGTTTCAAAAGAATGATTTACATTTTTTTTACTCAATGTTATGTTATGTTATCGAACATGAAATTGGACATGGAAATTTTTGATTTCGTTATAATTTTTGAAATATTTTTGGAGTTTTGAAAAAAGTTTGTATTTTTGATTTTGTAAGAATTTTCGGAATATTTTTAGGGTTTTAAAAAAGTTTAAATTTTTGATTTTTTTTTGGAATATTTTTGGAATTTTGAAGAAAGTTTTTAATTTTGATTTTGCTATAATTTTTGCCAGATTTTTAGAATTTTTGAAAATGTTTTTTTGAATTTTTTTTTGATTTGGAAAAAGTTTCAATGAATAATTTTTGAGTTTTGAAAAAAATATGGTTTATTGATAATAAATAACAAAAAAATAACAAAATCAAATATGCAAACACTTTTTAAAATTCCAAAAATATTTCAAAAATTATAACAAAATTTTTGAAATATTTTTGGAATTTTAAAAAGTGTTTGTATTTTTGATTTTGTTATAATTTTTGCAATATTATTAGAATTTTGAAAAAGTTTCAATTTTTGATTTTATTATAATTTTTTCAATGTATTTAGAATTTTGGAAAAGGTTTGAATTTTAGAATTTGTAAATTAAAAAATTTTGCAATAATTTTAGAATTGTGAAAAAAGTTTGAATTTTTGATTTTGTAAGAATTTTCTGAATATTTTTGGGATTTTGAAAAAGTTTAAATGTTTGATTTTATTATAATTTTGGGAATTTTGAAAAAAGTTTGTACTCTTGATTTTGTTATAGTTTTTGAAATATTTCCAATATGAATTAAAGTTTGAATTTTTCCAATATGAATTTTTGCAATATTTTTTAAAAAAAATTAAATTTTTGATTTTATTAGAATTTTTGGAATTTTGGAAAAAAACATTTTTTTGATTTTGTTGCACAACGGTCTCAAGTTAAGCAATGCTTCAATTTGTGTAATTAAAGTTGTCATCTCCTTAAAGGTCAAGCTCACGTTGGTTACCCTCCTCAAATGGTACTTAAAAGATTTAACTGACGATTCCCATAAACCACCAAAATTTGGAGCATGTGGAGGAATAAAATGAAAAGTAATGCTTTTCTGTAATGTAAAATCAAAGATTAGTTTATTGTTTGATTGATTTTTTATTTGATTCTGCAGCTGTTGTAGTTCCTTGTTGGCACCAATAAAGTTACTGCCATTGTCACACCAAATTTGTTCCGGAATACCTTGACGTGAAATAAACCATTTCAAAGCAGCTGGGAATGATTGAGTGTCAAGACTGCTTACAACTTCCAAATGAACCGCTTTCACAGCCAAACATACGAACACTGCAACATGAGATTTTTCGACTGGAGCATTTCTTCGTTTGCTGCTTTTCATATTCAGTGGACCAGCATAATCCAAACCAACTTTAGACAACGGTCGACTTTGTGTAACCCGAACGGATGGTAGATCAGTCATATTCTGCTCAGCTTTGTGGAATCTGTAGCGTGTGCATACGATGAGAGATTTTAGACATCGCTTAATCACATATCGTGCTCCGGTTATCCAGTACTTGTTCCTAATGGTGCTTAATACTAACGAGTTGCCAGCGTGCATACTGTTAATATGGATATCCCAAATTATTTTCTCACACACTGGATGATCTTTCGGTAGGACAACTGGATGATTTGTATTGTATGACAGTAAAGATTTATTAAGTCGCCCTCCCACTCTTATCAATCCATTTGCATCAATAAAAGTATCAAGTGAGAAAAGATGATGTTTTGGTGATAAAGAAGTTTGATTGTTTAGTATTGCCCATTCGTCTTTAAATTCTGTTTGTTGAACTTTATACGTAGGATTAAAATTTCAGCCTCATGCATTAGCAGAAATTGGTTTGTTTGAACGTTTGATATAGTTTTTTCGTATTTCTGCCTTCCCAAATCTCAAAATATAAACTAGCACCTTTCGAATCTTAAACCATGACAATATAGTTGACAATAATTTCTCGATAACTCCGTCTTGATATGTAATCTCAGTGAAAACTTCAATATACTTAGGACGTTCTTCTAAATTTTGGTTGAGTTGATCCAGTATAATGAGTTTTGAGTCTGGCCATTGGGATTCAGGTGAATTTAACCAAGCAGGACCGTACCACCAGATTGATGATTTTGTCAACATATTTAGACTGACTCCTCGGGATACGATATCAGCTGGATTCTCTTTTGATTGAACATGTCTCCATTTGCTTCGAGAAACTGTCTCAAAAATTGTTGCTGTTCTGTTACCTATGAAGCTTTTCTATCGACGTGGGACATCTGCTAGCCAGTGGATCACAATCATAGAATCAGTCCATGCGTATACATCTACACTTTCCAATGCAAGAGATTCGATACAAAATTTTTTTGAGTTGCACAAAAGAACTGCTCCGCATAATTCGAGCCTAGGCAATGAAAACTGTTTAATTGGTGCAACCTCGCTTTTAGCATAAACGATATTTGTTGTGATTTCACCAATTAAGTCACTTTAGAAGCATCACAAAATGCGTGTAATTGACCATTTATTGGAGATTTTAAGCTTGTTAGACGTCAGGCAATGTGAATTGATTCAAGCTGTGGTTATGCTTCATAAATGCTGAGCCATGAATCGATTATCCGTTTAGGTTGAGGAGTATCCCAATCGGTTTTAAGAAGCCACATTTTTTGTAGGAGTATTTTAAATAGCACTGTTGTTGGTGCAAACCATCCTAAAGGGTCGTAAATCTTGCTGGCTGTTGATAGTATTCTTCGTTTTGTCCATTATATAGGTTGACCGTTTTGGCTAACTTTGAAGGAAAACGTATCGGTATCTGAATTCCAAATTATTCCCAATGTCTTTATATTTGTGTCATCTTCAATCAGTTTTGGAATAGACTGGACATCTTGTGCTGAAAAGGATTTTAAGAATTTAAGTGAATTCGATTTCCATTTTCTCAGGTTGAATCCACTTTCATCCAATATCTCTGTAAGTTGGTCTTTCAGTGAAACGGCTTCATCTAAGGTATTACACCCATTCAACAAATCATCAATATAAAAATCATTGTTGATGACATTTGAAACGTTAGGATAAATTGACTGAGAGGTACTAGTAGATTGTTTTAGGGATTTTATTGCCAGATATGGTGCACATGCAGTGCCATATGTAACTGTGTTTAGCCGATATACACTTATGGGTTTATTTGGACTATCACGCCATAATGTTAATTGGTAATTGGTGTCATCAGAATTTACCCATATTTGTCGATACATTTTTCCAATATCTGCAACAATAGCGATCGTATGTTTCGTAGTAGTAGTAGAATTGTTGAGATATCAGTCTGTATGTTTGGGCCAGTTTGTAAGATGTCGTTTAATGATAACTGTGTCGATGTTTTACATGAAGCATCAAAAACAACTCTAAGTTTTGTAGTACTGCTATTTTTTTTAATAACGGCGTGATGTGGTATATAATACCATTCATCATCTCCTTCAGAAACTTCATGAGTGTCATATGTCCCAAAGAATGATACTCACCGATAAAAGACTTGTATACATCGAAGAATTCTGGCACCCTAGCGAGTTTTCTTTCCATTGCTAGAAGACGATGTTTAGCTGCATCGAAGGATTGTCCTAATGTACGTTTCGGATCTTCGAATGGCAGTTTCACAAAAAAACGCCCATCACAATGTTTGGTTGTTGTTTGATTGTAGTAGTCTTCACAGGTATTTCTTGATGCGGGTATGTTATGTTGAGGTCCAATTTCTTCAGTTTGCCAGAACTTTGTTAACAATTGATGTATATCTTCGTTTGTGGTTTGTGTCGATAAATCCGTAGAACAGTGTAAGTTTATTAATGACGTTTCAGAACTGTTATACGTTCCTTCTATTAAAAAGTCGAGTTTTGATGATTGCAATGTTGGATAGTTGTTGAACTTTCGTTTTTCTGGCATCAGGACCTCAAAAAAGACATCTGTTCCAAGGAGTATATCTATTTTGCTTGGTTTGAAGAATTGTGGATCCGCCAAATCTATCTTTTCTATGTAACCTTGTAAGCAAATTGGTTTTGTTGGTAACAAGTTGGTTATATTCTTAATGATATGAGCCGTGACATCTATATGGTAGGTTTTGTCTACCCTGGAATGAATGGTCATACTGATCTTTCCCTTTGTATGTCCAGCCGATGTAGACGCTAGACCGTAGATTGACATTGAACTTTGAGTTCGTTGCAGGCCTAGGCATTGTACACATGTTTCAGTTACAAACGAGGTTTGTGAGCCTGAATCCGTGAGCGCTCTGAATTACTGGAGCTTACCGGTACGTGCTTTTGCGTATACGAGTGCTGTTGGTAGTACCGTGGTTGGTGAAGTATATAAAGTATGTAATACTGTGTTTGAATGATAAGTTGCACTTAAATCGTTAGACGTTGGGTTTAGTTGTGCATTTGAAGTTTCACTGGATGTTTCTTGAGCTGATTTCACAATAGGTGTGTCGTTGTAAGAGACACAATGAATTGTCGAAGATTGATTGACATTGGATTTTGATTCAGGTTGCGTGAGGTGAAGAAGTGAATATCACTTATTGCAAATGAGACATGCAGATTTGGAGAAACATTTTTCACTGTTATGACCTTGTCTTAAACAATTACGACATAAATTTAATTGATTAGCTTGCTGTAACCTGGCTTCCACATCATAATTTTTAAAAACAGGGCATCGAAATAATGGATGTAACTGGGTACAAAATATACACTTCATCGATAGTTATTGTTTGAAACAACAAATGATTTTGAAAATTGTTTTGGTTTAACGTTCTTACTCGACGAAGCACCACAGATCTCTAAGGGCATCACATCTTTTGTTGAGAAACTTCAGAAGTTTTTCAAAGGTGGGAAAATCTTCGCCTACAGATTCATTCGCCCACATTTGTTTAGTTTCCATGTCCAATTTAGTAATAATGATATTTAAAATCCATGGATCACGTGTTCCAGCTCTAGGTCCTAGTGTACGCAGTCCGCGAATAATTTCATCTGATGTCTCGGTAAGATGACGTAATTCCTTAGCATTGCCTTGACTGCATGCCCTTTGTTCAAAGAACGTAGTTATGTTATAAGCGATGGTACAATAGGATTCTTTTTATTGTATCTATTGCATAATTTTTCCCATGCTTCTTCGTAGTTTGATTCGGTTATCGGTATATGACGTATGCGAAGCTGCTTCACCAGATAATAATCCCTATAAAATATGCAGTTTGTGTACATTGCTAATGTTTGGATTGATATGCACTGTAGTCGTAAATAAATCATGAAATGAAACCCTGTATTTATAGTCACCCGAAAAGGATTCAATATTATTTTTGGTAATCTCACATGTTGCGACAAATTTACTCCTTCGTAAAATGTTTTTTGTTGGTCGATGAAATGACCTAACGTTGTATTTAACTCAGGTACGGCCTCAGATAGTATACGTTTACTTCGCGCTTGATTTAATAATGCACGTGTTGTAAAATACAGATCATTCACATCGTCTGTCATCGGTTTATAGGTGGCGTCTTCATAGAGTTGCTCTTCTCGATCATTGAAAGCCGCGCATTTAGCTTCTAAACCTTCGAGACGTGCGTCTATTTCATCCAAAATAGTAGCATCTGTTATGTTTTCCGCAAATCGTTTTATGGTAAGCATTTGATTGAATGCTCGATCGCGTAACCTAACATTTCGGTCGGCCATTGCACTTAATTTCACTTTCAATGGCTTTATAATTGATTTATACACTGATAATTTCAATAGCTTTTTGTTTTATTTTGATTTATATATGTATTTGATTTTATATAAATATATTTTTAAATAAAGTAAACAAATAAAATTTACTTATCTGAGTTTTCCTTGTAGGAATAACTCCCGGGTTTTGGCACCAAAAAATGTTAATGAAGCATCCTCAAAAAGTTATTAAAGTTGTCAATCTTGCCAAGTTAATCCAAAAAAGTGGATGAAGCTGATATGTGGTGGCTGGTGCAATTGATATTTCCAGACAATGTATATCAAGTGAATGTATATCTCAAAGATGATTTTATAATTTAAATATAAATTGAAACACGGTACTGCTTTATTTTTGTTGTTCACTTGTATATTGATTTTAATAGAATGAAATTAATAAAAAGTTTTATATTTACAATGATTTCGGTATATCAAAAGAGACAGAGACATCTATTAGAAATTTAAATTGTACATTTTAATTTGCTATAATTAGATCTGGTAATTATCGTATTTTAATTATTAACACTATCTAGTAATGAAAATTACAAGTATACAAAGTAATGCAAACATTTACGCAAATAACATGATTTGAAAACAAAATTATAACTTTGAACTTTTCTAGAATTTATAATATCTATTTAAATTATATTGGTGTGATGATTACTGCGTAAATTTCATCGGATAACTTCAATCGTCTTGAATAATGGCATATTATTACATTTACAGTAATGTTAAAAATTCAAATATTTCTTCGTACATTTATGGTTCTCGTTGAAAAATATATATCATCACATCAGTATTTTAGATGAGCTAAATTTGTGTGCTCTAATTTACAAATTACGCTCAACATATTATTTTTATACAACTTATCGTTTACTTTAATGCAAAGAAATGTTGAAAAATTATATTCACCTGTTCGAACAAAATTTCTTACATTGAATTCGTAACTACCCCTTTACATTTTTTTACAACTCGCTTTCTTCGAATAAGTTTTCTAACGCAAACACGCTCATATAAAGCCAAACAAAAATTGTTAGAAAGTAAAAATTTTGAAATTTGGATTTTATATGTTAGATGAGCAGTCAAATTCTGTAAGTGTGAAGCGGTGTATCAGAATTGGGCTACTGATTAATTTTATAAATTTACTTTTAACAAAAACATAGTAAAACAATTAACATTAAAATACTTCTGGCATAATAACACAACTGAGAACAATTTGTCCTCTCTGATAAAAATTTACATAATGGTCGATCGAACAGCTTCATCGATGTTTTTATAAACGAGAATTTTTAAATTTTTGTTTCTTTTTTAATATACAATATTCTTTATAATTTTTTTTATATAAACAAGTTCTCTTAAAGTGGGTTCAGACCAATAAAACATGTATGAGTGAAACAAGCCAATCAACAAATTTTCAAACATTTTCTCATGCAACATTTTAAACATTTTTTTTGAGCTCATATATTTAAACAAAAGTTTGAAAATTTAAACGAAAAATATATCGAAGTCTCAAATATTTATATATCTTTGTTTTTAGGGGTTGTGAGTGGAGAAGGGTGAAAAAATTCTTTTTTTGACCCAAATGAGTTTAAAATTATTTGAAAGACCACCCAATATTTCTTATATTGCACCCAATATTTCTTATATTGCAATTTTTTTAGAATTTTACGGTGCACAGTGTTTGAATTATTGTCAATTATTATTGAATTATTTGAATTGTTATTGCATTTTCAAATTTAAACCGCTTTTTTATTTATGGACAAGATTTAAACCAATGCAACATTTTCGGTATCATTTCGATCAATTTTCAATTGACATTTAGAGGAAAAATTCATTTTGCTGTTCTTATGGTCTGACAATACAAACACTTTGCAACACCACTTTTTGGCAATCATTTTTGATATTTTGTTCTTTTTCGTTCACGGAACCCTCAGCGAACGAATTTATTTTAATTTTTTGCTCTGAAATTGAGTTATACGGGTTTGAAGTTTGGTAATTTTTCATAGTTTTTCGGTATGGTGTCGGCGTTTTGAAATAACTCTAACATATCTCATTGAATTAATTTACATTTTTTCAAGTGAGTGTACAAATAGTTATTTTATAGAAAATGGTTAGTTTGAAATTTATAAATTGTTTCATTTCCGCTGTGTGTGCCACTAGAGACTTTTACTGAAAAGTTAATATCTTATAAAGACAATAAAAAACAATAAATAGAAAAAAAAATACAGTTTAATAATCATGAAACTCAACTATTGGAAAAAGGATTGACATACGGCATACAACCAAACAACACAACAAAAGAATTAAATGAAAATCTGTTAGAAATAGAAAATTCAATTTTAAAAAATAACATTCACCACCAAAATGAAATCAGGACAATAATAGTTAATGAAATATTAGTAAAAAATAACAGCTTAAATAATTCAAAAACCAACAACAAAAAAGAAATAAAAACAATACGCAGTATACAAAACAAGATCAAACAAAACAATGCTACAATAACCAAAGCAGATAAAGGGAATACATTAGTTATCTTAAAAACTACAGACTACAACAATAAGATAGATGAATACATCACTAATAACAACATCGAAAAATTAAGTAAAGATCCAACGAATGAATTCAATGCACAAATAAAAACTATCATCAACAAATCTATCAACACATTAAGTGATAAGAATATAAAGTATAACAAAATGATAAAACCAACAGCACCAAGTATAAGAGGATTACCAAAAATACACAAACCAGATACACTGATAAGACCATTAATTAATTTCACCACAGCACCAACATACAGAATAGCGAAGTACATAAACAAACTATTGAAGTATCACATAAAATTTGATAACAGTTATTCAGTAAAAAATAACACAGAATTAATCAATAGAATAGAACCAATAATAATACCTCACAACGCAAAATCAGCATCGTTTGATATAACCAACATGAATTCCAACATATTAATAAAAGATACAATAAATATAACAAAAAATATGTTAATAAAAAATGGTTTAAACCCAACAGATACACAAGAAATAATAAACATAATAACCGAAATAACAAAACAAAAATATTTCACACATAACAACGAGTATTATCAACAAACAGAAGGATTACCTATGGGTAGCCCACTATCTGGAACATTAGCTGAAATATATCTCAACGATTTTGAAACAAAATATATACATAATAACTCAAATCCACACAAAGAAAATATCATTTATTGGTATCGCTACGTTGATGATATAATTTTATTATTCAAAGGAACAAATATACAGCTTAATCTATTACACCAATACATAAACAGCATAGAACCTTCCATTAAATTCACGTTAGAAAATGAAGAAAATAACACAATCAACTTTTTGGATTTATCAATCAAAAATGTAGATTCAAAACACACATTCAAAATATTCCGAAAACCAACCCATACGAATCAAACAATAAATATCAAATCACATGATCCATACCAACATAAACTAGCTGCCTACAACCACATGATCAATAGATTGAACACTATACCGATGAACGCTGAAAATTATGAAGACGAGCTAAACAATATAAAATACATAGCCAGTAAAAATAGATATAAAAATGAAACGATTAACACATTAAATAGAAAACATAAAAACAAGAAAAATTTGCGAACCCAAACAACGTTGAAGAATGAAGAAAATTTAGCAGGTAAAAAATACGTAGGCGTAACATACAATAGAACAACATTCAAAATAATGCAAAAAACTTTAAAAAAATATGGATATATTGCGGCTTACAAAAACAAAAATAAAATAGAAAACTACCTAAAAACTAAAAAAACCCAAAGCTTAGACACAGGTGTTTATAAACTTACCTGCGACGACTGCAGTAAATTTTACATAGGCCAGACGGGGAGGTCCTTCAAAAAAAGATTTATCGAGCACACCAATGAAATTAACAGAAGCGATCCAAAATCCAGATATGCCCAACATTTGAAAACAGAAAAACACAAATACACCAATATCAACACAAATTTAACCATATTACATAAAAAAAGAAAAGGACAAAATCTAGAAAGATTGGAAGAAATAGAAATATATAAACATAAAAACAATAACAATATTTTAAATGATAAAATCAACACTAAAACTAACAAAATATATGACATAATAATAAAAAACAGCAGTTGAAATAGTATATAAGTAATAGTTTAAGCAAAAATTGTAATAATAATTCAAGAACTGAGGATGACGTAAGTCGAAATCGATATTCTTTAAAATAAAAAAATAAAAATCAAATTGTTACTATAAGGAAGTTTATATTATTATAAATAAATTTAAAAATAAACAGTAAAAAGTATACTTTTAAATATTGCATTTTAATCTTATAAAGCGCGGCAAACCTAATTCGGTCTATTATAACAACGTCAAACCACTTGCAACATGCAGATATTTAAAGTCTGCGATCTAAACCTCTTCAACCGCGGTCATGTACACTCACAAGTCAGAATTTACAAAGCATTAATTAATCCTGTTAGTTTAAAAAAAAAAACAAAATTCAAAATAAAGCTTATACGAACTGTATGGTCTATATACACAACCAAAAACAAACAGTTGGTATTCCTCGGTCGAGCACCCAGCTGCTGGCGTGTTGACATCATTCAATACCTCCTATAGGATGTCAAAACCGAAATCTATTTTTTTCTTAAAGCAAATGTGTTGTGTAATAAAAAGCACAATATATTACAACAAAAAATTGACATTCCTCCAAAACTTGGGTTACAATAAATATGCGTTACAAAGGGTTAATGGAGAACAATTTTTTTCTTTTTCATTATTGGATACTTGGGGTTACCAATTTTCTAGCCAGTGACAAATTCCTGGATCATGTGATGCCTTAAATGATTCGTTCCAATAGAGTTATATAGCGTTTTCAAAACTAAGATTCAAAGTGAAATATTTGACTGAATAGAGGTCACTCGCTAGAACTCCTAGGATATCACCTTCGCTAGTGATACGTCTTTGATATTGTCAGTGGTATGTGATATCTTACGTTAACTTGAATGTCAATAACAAGGACTAGAGTTCGGCAGGTCACTGGACCCTCAGGGGTCACTGGTCTGATTAGACCATGATACGGGACTTGGCGAACCCGAGGTATCTGAGCTATAGTGGGCTCTAGCCTGCTATTGCAAACCGTAAACCTGTTGTCATGTCTAGCGGGAACGGGGACCTTGGCCTAGCCGCCCGGGTCGCATATTTTAGTAACCTTTCAAATTTTTTAAAAACTTTGTTTTCACCTGTTTATTATTTCTTACATCCTATCATGAAATATTGGGCCTATGTCATATTTTGTTATGTGATGGGATTTATTGTTTAGTTACCTATTTTTAAAACAAATTATATTTTGATCAAATGACTATCACATTTGATAAAAAACTTTTTAAAATACACATTCAAAATATTTGTGGATTGAATGCCAACCGGGACGCCGTGCAACATCATCTCGAGCACGACCTACCGCATATTCTTTTAATTACAGAAACACAAGTTTCTGAAAACTATCCCTATGACGTAACACTAAATCCCAAATATAGGCTTGAATCAGCTTTTAAACTCCATCAAGGTGTATGTGCATACATTCATGAGAGTATTGCATATAAACGCTTTCCAAATTATGAAGTACATGGTGATGGCTACAGTACAGTAGTATTAAAGGTTTGTCTACCTGAAATTTCTTTTTTCACAATAGCTCTATACCGGTCCCCAAACAAACATAATCCCAATTTTTTTAATGACTTGACTAATGTTGTCGACGAAATTAGAGCACAATTTCAAAGTTGTGAGGTTATCGTTACCGGTGACTTCAACGTCCACAACAAATCGTGGTTGGAATTTTCCAAAATAACCGACGACAACAATGTAAGGCAGGCAGAAATATTTGCTGCATCGCACGACCTGACGCAGATTGTAAAAAGGACAAACTTTCACTCCTCGTAATGGCGGTGATAAAAGTTTTCTCTTAGACCTTTATCTCACATCTATGCCAGATATTACGAGTGTCGATGTCGATAAGGGTAGTATTGGAAATTCTGACCATTATCTCATCACATCGGTTATCAAAACTGATTTGTTACAAACTAGAGTTCCCAAATCCCGTAAAATATTTCACTTTTCAAAAATGGACACCAATGGTCTCCGAAGTTTTTTTCAAGGTTTCCCTTTTGATCGTCATTGTTTTTATACTGACGATGTAAGTGTTTCTGTCAAAACTTTACTGAAATTATTCAATTCGGTATTAACAAATTCGTTCCCTTTTCAATAATGAAACCCCAACAAAAATATTTGTTTTCGAAAGCAGCCAAATTGGCTCTTAGAAACAAACGTAGATTATTTAATATTTGGATTCATAAAAAGAACTCTGTTAATCGATCCCAATATTTAAAGGCTAATAAAATATCAAACCAGATAATTGAAAACGAAAAAGCAGAGATTGACAGAGCGAAAGCGGCAAAACTTTCGGTTATGTCAATTTCTGACAAAAGTTTTTACAGTGCCATTAATTCTTTAAATTGTGGTACTAAATCTTCTATCCCTCCTATCATTGATGGTGACTCAATCATTACTGACCCTGCAAGGAAAGCTACATTGTTCGCGGAACGCTTTGCTTCAAATTCAACAGTTTTAGAAACTTCTAAAGAAATACCCCAAATCCAGTCTTCAGGAGTTAATATGAAACAATTACATTTCAAACCCAAAATTGTCGAAAAACTTTTAAGGGGGTTAAACAACAACAAAGCCTCTGGTCTGGACAATATTCCTCCTGTTATTCTAAAAACATTTTCAAAAGAACTTGCACCAACCCTCACCAAAATATTTTATAAATCCTATAAATCTGGTATTTATCCATCCTGCTGGAAGCTGGCCAATGTCCAGCATGTCCCAAAAAAAGGAACGAAATGTGATATTTCAAATTATAGACCAATAGCCTTACTCCCAGTCATTTCTAAAATATACGAGCACTATATTAATTCACACATATCCAAATTTTTGGAAGACAACCATTTGATATCTGACAGCCAATACGGTTTTAGAAACAAAAGATCAACAACCGATCTATTGAGCTATGTGGCACATATTTGGAATAGCCTACTTGAGAAAGGTGGTGAAACGTACGTGATCGCATTAGACATCTCAAAAGCATTTGATCGAATTTGGCATGTCAACTTGATCAACAAGCTCGTTGCGTACGGTTTTCATCCCGCAGTCGTGAAGTTGATTCAAAATTTTCTGTCTAACCGATACATCTCGGTATCTATAGATGGCTTTTCTTCTGAGTCCAAATTAAATAACGCTGGTGTACCCCAAGGCTCAGTTTTATCTCCCACTTATTTTTAATTTATATCAACGAACTGTTGCAAATCACCAGTAACCCAATAAATAGTTTTGCAGATGATAGTACACTGCACAAGTCATTCGTCCCCCTATCTTCAAAGGGTAAAATGCATGAACGAATAAATCCCGTCCGGAGAGACGCTGCCATAAATGTAAACGAGGACCTAAAAAAAGTCGCCGATTGGGGTGACAAAAATTTGGTCAATTTTAATTCCACCAAAACACAGCTATTGATTGTTTCCAGATCAAAGACCGAGTTTCCCAACGATATTTCAATTAATATGTGTGACGACCAAATAGACGAATGTGAAAGCATTCGTTTATTGGGAGTCACAATATCCAATGACTTACTCTGGAACGATCATATAATGGCCATGGCAAAGAGCGCGTCAAGAAAACTCGGCCTCCTCAATAGATGTAAAAAATATTTTACTTCGCATCAATTACTCCACATTTATAAGTCCTATATTCGTCCCTATATGGAGTATTGTTGTCAAGTTTGGGGCGCTGCATCTGTTACTATCCTGGCCCTTTTGGACTCTGTTCAAAAGCGAGCTATACGAATTGTTGGTGATCGAGATTTAACATTAGGTCTTGATTCCCTGCAACATCGTCGCACTGTTGCTGATCTCGTTGTTTTTTATAAATATCGTCACCAGCAGTGCTCGGATGAAATCAGGTCCATAATGCCTCAGACATATGTCTACCTACGTCTTAAAAGGTATCTATGTGTTGTTGTGACACATTTTGTAATTCCTACTACACAACACTTCTTATTAAAAAAAAAAAAAAAAAAAAGGTTGTCACATCCGTAAATCAAAAATTACCTACAAAAATGTCACCAATCAACCAAAACTTGTGTCGAGCATGTTATTTCTGCAACTGCAAAATCTTTTGATTTATTTTTTTCCAAAGATTTACCTTACCCTGCTTTTAGAAGCAGGGCAAAGTTTCTAGTTAAGCTTAATAACTCAAACCATTTAGCTACTGTAGTTTAATAACTCAAACCATTTAGCTACTTTAGCAGATTAATGACAGTTGAATCATATTTTGCTTTTCTTCAAATTTTTCATAAGCACACACAAAGCTTTTAATTTATTATTTGTATTTATAACAAAAAACTCGTGACTATAAATACAATACTTAATTTACCTTAAACTACAAATCTAATTAGTAATTACCATAATAAATTATAACAAAAAAATTAATGATTAATAGGAAATTAATTAAGTATTTTCCCAATATAATAAGGACTAATATTTTTCACTTAAGAAAAATTTATTAATGTATATTGTGTTTTTCTTTGTGCATATATTTTATGTATAAACAAGTGTAAACAAAAAAAAAAATCATATCATGTTTCCACAATACAACCCCTTATTCTTACATATAAATCATGTTAAATAAAAATAACGGCATAGTGAGACATTTCAGCCCATTAATTTAATCTTTTCGTTTTTATTGTTGCTTTTTTTTATTTCTGCTGTATATATGCAAAACAATAAAAGTAAAATAAAAGAAAACCACGCAAGATGAAAATTGTAAGCATTTATCAATGACAGCTACACAAATTTTTGTTTGGGAGGATGATGTAAAAGTATGGGAAATCGTGAACAAACTATAATAACAAAGAGTAACAAAAGTTAAAAGAAAAACATAAGAAAATATTTTATTAAATTGTTTTATGAATTGTAGTTGTGTAATAAAACACTCCTTCCACTGAACTGCTAAATCTTTATTTAATATCTGTAACTTTTTGAGATGATTTTTATCACTAAAAAGATTTGTCAATCCGTCATTGTACATAAAGCTACTGTATATTAAAATCCAGCATATATTTAATTCTAACATAAAAATTGATTAATGATTTCAAATTAATAACACTGAGGAAATATTAAAAACTTGGCGACAACCACAAATAAATGTTAATGATTTTTCTTTCATTTAAGCTTATGTCAATAAAATTATATTTTCTATTTCTATAGTCTGAACAACTTGAAACATAAATTTTCCCACGATAGTATATGAAAAAATTCATTTTCATGCAGTTTTGAGTCTTGTTTTAACTCTCATGTGAAAGACATGTTCAACAATCATCAATATTTAGGTGATATAACAGTATAACTTATAATTAATATCGTTTATATTTATCATCGTAGAAAACAGCATTTCCAAAGTAAGAAGAGAAAGTTTTTTGTTCGTATAAGTGTCTGGCTGGCCCGTCTTCTGAACAAATATACACCCACTAAAAACGGCGATTTTATCTTTTGTAGCAAAATATGCTATTTTATGTAATAAATTTTATTTCCTTATTTGAAACTCGAGCAAATATAAAATATTTTCGATACCGTATGCAGTATGTTGAAACTAAAATTAAATAACAGAAAAATAAGAAGAACAATAACTTTAACTTTTGATTAGGAAATTTTTATTGTTTTTCTTTTTATTGAAAAATGAAAAACTATTTGCTTTTAATAATTCGGAATAAAATGTTCGCTTCAAAACTGTGTTTTTGAATTTTCTTAGAATACATGTTCAACAAGCCAACTTTAAAAATAAAACCTTTAAAAAAAATATAAAATTTAAATCAAATATGACTCTACAAAAGATCCAAGCGTACTTAAAATATTCTCATAAATCAATTCCAAAAACAAAAATAAAGAACTTCAAATCTCCATCGAAGTAATATAATAAGAAAATAATCCAATTGTTTTTTTTTCTGCTTTTATTTATTAGTTCCAAGAATATACTTATCATTTTATTTTCGTTTTCCATGTTTTTTCTTCCATGATAATAAATTAGCTTAAATTGATTTTTCCTATATTTTCATTACTTTCTTCTACATCGGCTATTTTCTTTATTGAAAATCGAATTACTGTGGTTTTTTACATTTTAAAGAAAATTATTGCTCAATTAAGAATATTATTATTATTCTAATACAAAAGAAAAAATTCAATAATATTTTTATTACTTCGGTCTGAAAGACCTATAAGTATTACATTCATGAGGTAAAAGTGAAATTCTTAACCCCACTTTTTTTGGCATTTACTGACGTTTTAGGACCTACTGATTCTAAATAAGCAAAAAAAAACAAAAATGTATGTCTGTCTGCCAGCCGTCATTACCTACGAAATCTAGAAAACCGCTGAAGGGATTTCAAATTTTTTTTTTCTAAATATAGGTAAAAGACAGGTACGAAGGGACGTTGTGTTCGATAACTATACCGGAAGTGTGTCCAAAAATCATTGAGTGTGTCAAAAATAGCAAACTTTTATATTTTTGGTTTAAAAAACGTTCGTTTTAAGTGATTGCGAGTAGCAACATTGAATTTGAAGAAATCTTGATGGTAGGAATTGGTTTGTGGGATCAAAAACTAGATTATTGCATTGCAAAAAATGTTGTCAAGTGTGTCAAAGATTTTTATGTATTTTTTTACACAATTTTTTGGAAAAAATTAAATTAATTATTTGTATGACATGAAATTTTATTATTATTAAAGAGAATTATGGTATTATAAGTTTGTGAAAAAATATTGTCAAGTGTGTCAAAATAAAAATGTTTATTTATTTGTTTACCATTTTTTGGAAAAAAATAAAATTACTTATTTGTATGACATGAAATTTTATTATTATTATAGAGAATTATGGTATTATAAGTTTGTCAAAAAAATGTTGTCAAGTGTGTCAAAAAATGATTTCATTTATTTTTATAGCCAATTTTTTGGAAAAGAAAATTTAGCTGTTTTTGTGACGTAAATGTAATTGAACATGAAATTGGACATGGAAATTTTTGAATTTGTTATAGTTTTTGAAATATTTTCAGAATTTTGAAAAAAGTTTGTATTTTTGATTTTGTAATAATTTTAGCAATATTTTTAGAATTTTGAAAAAGTTTCAAATTTTGAATTTGTTATAATTTTTGCCAAATTTTTAGAATTTTGAAAAAAATAGAATTTTTGAATTTTATTATTTAGAATTATTATTTAATATTTTTAGAAATTTGAAAAAAGTTTCAATTTTTGATTTTGTAATAATTTTTGCAATATTTTTAGAATTTTGGAAAAAGTTTGAATTTTTAGAATTTTTGGAATATTATTGAAATTTAGAAAAAGTTTAAATGTTTGATTTTATTCTAATTTTTGGAATATTTTTGGAATTTTGAAAAAAGTTTCAATTTTTGATTTTATTATAATTTTTGCAATATCTTTAGAACTTTTGAAAAATATTTTAATCTTTGATTTTGTAATAATTTTTGGAATATTTTTGGAATTTTGAAAAAAGTTTGATTTTATTTAATTTTTGCAAATTTTTTGGAATTTTGAATGAAATATGAATTTGTGATTTTGTAATATTTTCTCGAAACGCTAAATGGAGAAGTTTTTGAGTAGATTGCTGAGTGTATCATCTTTTCACTAAATTATGTTAATTTATGATCTGTTATAATTTTTCGGCAACGTATTGATGTTTCGTGTAAGTTTTGTAATAAATTTCTAAACAGAGATAAAAAAAAATGTACTTTAATAAAGAGTTATGTTTGATATACATCGCTGCCCAAAAATAAAAACCATGTCCTCATAAAAGTTTTTTGCCGAAAACTGTATCAAAATCCTTAACCAAGACTGAAGTCTTAATTATTTCTTGATTGTTTTTTGAAAATAAACGAAAACATAACTAATATTTTAGCCCTTAATGTGGGCGAAACAAATGTGTTCACCGTCGTGGTCAAGAAATCAAAGGAAAATGGGATTTACTGGAGATTCAGGAAAGGTTAATTGTTTCATGTAGGTCTATGCAAGAGTGTAGGAAATATTTCAGTCTTCTGACAATATATAATATTTATTTTGACCTAATAATTTTGCTACGTTACAATTTAAAATTGACCAAGCAAGCTCGAGTTGTGATCTAGTTTTATACTATGGACTATGGACATTTTGAATTTAAATATTAAAAATGGTATGTCATTTTGGTAACTATAACGACGGACTATTTTCGATTTTTGCTCTGAAATAATAGTATTCATATTCAAAAAAAAACTCACTAAAATTTATTAATTTTCTTCAATTGTGATAAACATGGACGTTTATTTGTACTACTGTACAATTGAACTCAATTTCAATTAATAAGCATGTTTTGCATAGATGATTTTTTTATTTGAAAAAAGGGGAATTGCTTATTATTACTGGAAAGGGAAACAGAAGATCGATAATATGATATATAAACGATCAAATTGTTTGGATCGGATCAATTAGTATATACAATTAAATCAAAATGATAAGTGTTCAGTAAATTAAACAAATGGTGATTAATCATTGTTATTACTTTGTATAAAATTAACAAAAATAATTTATAAAATTATTTTAAATAAAGTTCTTATTTACAATTTGAAAACATTAAAATTTTGTAAATTTAATTAAATAATAATATTTATGAAATGTTGTATATGTAAATGTGTGAACTCGAATCATTACGAAAAGCATAATAGAAATAAATAACATGTCACAGATTTCCAACCGATACAAAATATTTAAATGCATGGTTAAAAGCACTAAATTTAAAGCCTTTGAAACCGCAGAGATATGATGTAATTTTTTCGCAGCATTTTGAGGAAAATTGTTCAGATAGAAGTTCACCGTTAAGGATACGTCTTAAGAAAACTGCAATACCTACTATTTTTAATCAAATGTCTGGGGAATCGTTAATAAAAGGAGTTATCACAGAAGATAAACGAAGACGTAAAATAAAACATGAAGAAGACAAAATTCAAAAAATAAATTAAAGTAAGCGTTTTTGAATTTTATTTTGTATAATTTTTGATGGTTCATTTTTGTAGAACTAAATTATTTTCTCTTCTAGTTAATTAATGGTTTTAATACATTATTCTGTGATTCATAATAACAGATTTGCAAGTGTAGTATTTGTTTGTTATTGATTCAGTTTTCCGGCTTAATATTTCAGTTTTCCAGTGTAATATTATATGCGTATAAAAGTCCAATTTATTAAACATGGCATAGGTCTTTCAGACCGAAGTAATAATAAGTGAAAAAATCTTTCTTAACTGTTGTGTGACGTCAAACCAGAAGTAATTATTATTTTTGCAAAATGGAGTTGTATTTACACAAATTAAAACACGTATTTTTGTGTTTATTATATGCCGTAGAAAAAGCATAATTTGCCAAAATGTACATATCCCACTCGTACAGTTACAACCGCACTCGCTACGCTCGAACTGTAAATCTCCTACTTGCGTGAAATGAAGTAAAGTGTTAAAAGTCCCAAATTATTATACATGGCAGCCGAAACAAAGGGACCGTTTGGTTTTTTCAAAATTGTTACACATGGCGCGTGAAACAAAGACCGGGGTTTCTGTAGGTTTTTATATGAGTTTAGATATTTTTTGCGTTATAATTTTTGGCGCGTGAATTTCGGTAAAACCCGTTTTGTTTTTTTTTGTTTTGATTAAACCAGTTGGGTTTTTTTTATATGGATTACCATGGATACCATGGATTGTGTATGGATTGGGTTTGGATTGAGTATGGTTATTGAATATAGATTGTATAGTTATTAAATATGATGGATGTGGATTGGATAAGGATTGAATGTGGTTTCGATTGGATGTAGATTGTTTGTTTGTATGGTAGAATTTTTTTGCCAGCGAACACGAAATTTGTTTGTTATGCGCATATTGTTTGCACATGCGCATATTGTTTACACATTCAGTGTCTCGATTAAAATATTTAAAAAAATATTGGGGTCCCATTGAAATGGACCAAAAAAACGAATAACATTAATAAATTATTATTGAAATTCAACCAATTATAATAGAAAACCAAAAAGTAGTAAAAATATTAATGATTTTGTAGGCAATATAACAAAATTTTGATAATTTAAAATAATTATAATAAAAATAACGACGCCTATGGAAACAAATATCACAACAAACAAATGGTACGAACTAGAAGTAGAAATTTAACTAATATAATTGTTTTGAAAAAAATTTATCCCAAAATAAATAATACATCTCTGTTTTAGTTTTTGTCTCATCTTTTATCTATTGCTTCATCCTATCTGTTAAAAATTCGCTGGCAAAAAACTTCTACTATACTTCTTTCTTTTATATCTTCTACATCTTTCTTTTATATGGCGTCAAAACAAAAACAACCGGTTATATTTTACAGTTTGTTAGTGATATTTTTCAGGTTTTGTGTTTTTGAGAAAATTAAATTCATTTCGTTATTTTGAATCTTTTTGTGATTTGCGATGTTTTTTTAAGTATTGTTGATATATATCAAGTATTTTGGTAAGATTTAAAAATTTCGTTTTGTTTTTAGATGTAAATATTTTTCTGAAATGGTAGGCCTAAAAAGCTATCCATGGGGCTACACCACTTAACAATTATTGTTGGTCTTAGGTCGCCTATGTCCGCTATGAATATGCGATCGAAAGATCAATTGGTTCTCCTCTTCATTTCAAGGAAGTTTGGTGTCTAGGAGGGGCTACTGCTGTGTTTGTACTTAGGTACAATCCAGTAGTACCATTCCTTACTCAGGAACTTCCTGAATGAAAGAAAGAGGGGAATCAATTTCATTTTTTTTCCTGGATTAGGGGCTTCACCACATACAATTTCAATACATTTCTTTCTGAATAATCATTAGTTTATTAAATAGAACAATGTCCATTGGAGTTTAAGACTAAGAGTCTGGCGCTCGGGAGCGTTCTCCAGAAATGGCATTAGTTCTAGTAATTTATTTTTAGTTTAGGGTTTAGGTAGAGCAACCATGTCTGGGTCAGTAGAATTTGGACATATTTGCCATATCGTGACAGTCATGGTTGTTTCTTTTTAATTGTGGGAGAAACTGTTCTATAGAATCTGGTCGTTAGTCAGTTCTCATATGCCATTTTTTGGGAGGGCTAGCGAACGCGATATTCTGGCTTAGGTGACGATGGTCATTTGTACCATATTTGCTTGTGTTTTTTGTCAACAAACAAATCTTGGACTTGAAAATCTCTTATTACTTTGAATAATAAGTAAATAAATAAATAAATACATTAAATAAATAAATAGATTTTATTCCAAAATAAATAAATAAATTCATTAAATAGAATAAGTAAATAAATATTTTTTATTTTAATAAATAAAATAAATACATATATGTTTTTTTTTCAAAAAAATAAATAAATAAAAATATGTTTTCCTCATTTTAAGTAATAAAAAAATTAAATATTTTTAAGTAAATAAAATAAATACAAAATAAAAAATAACTATTGAATAAATTTAAGAAGAATAAAATAATTAATAAATAATTTTAATAAAATTTGTACATATATAGGTATATTTTTGATGTACAGCCTGGTTTTCTGTTTCCGTTTCTTTTTGACGTGAATTCGGTTTGTTTATCTCTCATATCGTCATTCAATAATAAATATTTTATATAATCAAAGCAATTTTTGTAGCAAGTTGTGATTGGCAATTATCATAGCCCTTTCTTTCAGAATAAACAGCAGATAGTGATGTAGCTCTTCCATTACTATCTTCGTTTCTTCTGGCTTTGTAACGACGGACTATTTTCGATTTTTGCTCTAAAATGATATTCATATTCAAAAAAAAATTCGCTAAAATTTATTAATTTTCTTTAATTGTGATAAACATGGACGTTTATTTGTGCTACTGTACAATTGAACTCAATTTCAATTAATAAACATGTTTTGCATAGATGATTTTTATTTGAAAATAGGGGAATTGCTTATATATAAACGATCAAATTGTTTAGATCGGATCAATTAGAATATAAAATTAAATCAAAATGATAAGTGTTCAGTAAATTAATAAAATTAATCAAATGGTGATTAATCACTGTTATTATTTTGTATAGAATTAACAAAAATAATTTTAAGTAAAGTTCTTATTTACAATTTGAAAACATTAAAATTTTGCAAATTTAATTAAATAATAATAGTTATGAAATGTTGTATATGGAAATGTGTGAACTCAAATTGTTACGAAAAGCACAATAGAAATAAAATAACATGTCACAGATTTCCAACCGATACAAAATATTTAAATGCATGGTTAAAAGCACTAAATTTAAAACATTGGAAACCGCAGAACAGAGACACCTCAACATGAACAACAGAAACACCTCAACATGATGTAATTTTTTCACAGCTTTTTAAAGAAAATTGTTCATATCGAAGTTCACCGTTAAGGATACGTCTTAAGAAAACTGCAATACCTACTATTTTTAATCAAACGCCTGGGGAATCGTTAATAAAAGGAGTTATCACAGAAGATAAACGAAGACGTAAAATAAAACATGAAGAAGACAACATTCAAGAAATAAATTAATGTAAGCGTTTTTGAATTTTATTTTGTATAATTTTTGAGGGTTCATTTTTGTAGAACAAAATTATTTTCTCTGTTAGTTAATTAATAGTTTTAATACATTATTCTGTGATTCATAATAAGAGATTTGCAAGTGTAGTATTTGTTTGTCATAGATTCAGTTTTCCGGTGTAATATTACGGTTTAATATTACATTATATTTCGTAAAAAAGTCCTAATTATTATACAACGTTAAAATATACTCTACAGTTTATAATTGTTGAGCGATGTAAACGTATTATTATTTTAACGCATAATTCGAGTTTTTTTGAGATTAAGAAAACTTGCCGTCTATAAGGAGAGCATGTGGTGAGACGTTTTCTTCACAGCAGTTTATTAAGACTAATAGCCGATGTACATAAATTCTAAGTACGGTCTTTAACTGATCTTTATCCCAACTTTCGATTGGTTTTTGCAAAAAAAGACGTTCTGTATTTTTATGCTTATCTGCAACCATACAGTTATGAAGTGATTTTGATAAAGAATTAATATGCTGATCTATGAATATAAGCAAATGAACTAAAATTAACAAGACATATATCTGAGCCCAACTTGTTATTTCAGGTTTCTAAAATTCTTACGCCCAAACATCGCATTGGGACGTGACACATAGACCGTTTGAACGACTTTGCTGCTTTTAATGGCTTAGAAACAAAGTGAGCAGGATTAAGCAATGCAAGAAGTAATTAAAGCCATTGTAATTGGATAACAAGATCAAAGTTATCACTCTCTATACTGGAGTGATCAACTTCTTCGGCTAAAGTTTGATGCTAGCTTGGGTACACTTGGGTACACTCACTCGTAATGCTGGATTAAGCTATTGGAACCCCGGGTGAAGATTAGTGTAAAGAGCAGCTAGTTATCAGTCGTGATTAACATAAGTAAACCTAAAGTCAAGAGGGTACGAACACCTTGAATTTGTTCCACCTAACTTCAGAATGTGGATTCGATGAACTTTACCCTCGGTCCTTTACAAAGGCGGGATGTACGAGATAAATTTTAGGTGTATTAAAACAAAAGTTGAAAATAAACTAGACTCTGATCACTCGAAAACAACAAAAGACCATCGTCACTCTTCCATCACCAACAACTCAATTTAAAAAAATTTAACTCACCCAATGATTTGTTCAGAATCTTACCATCTAAATAATTTACAGAAAATCAACAAATTATGATGGAGCAAGACACGTAATTGTCGAGGTAATTGTTTAAACAAATGAATGGCTTCACCATATTATATGATTATTAAATAAATTAAATAAACAAACAAATTGTTGCACCAAAATTAAACAGGCGATTGTTGAGAATTTATTGTAACCATCAAAATCAATGGATGATTGTTAAAAACTAACTGTAACTACCGAAATTGTTTGAAAAAAAATTGTGTAAATGCGAAACTGTACGTTATTATAACAAACGTGTTTCTTATAAATTTAAAACTTTTGTTTCACTTTTGTTTCACGATAAATTTTGTAAATGATGTTATAAAAAAAATTATTAATGATAATGTCTAATAATTCTTATAGTCGTGGGAAAAGTAGTGTACAAAACTCGCTGGAAAGTGTCTATCGTTTGCTCGTGAGATTTCTCAAGATTCTCACTCGCACGATATTACTCACTTTCCAAGCTTGCTATGTAATCCACACCTACTGAAAACAAAAAATTGCAAATATTTGATTTTATATATATTTTATAGACATAGATAACGTTTTTTTACAGTATCTGTATTTTATATTTTATTGACTGCTTAATTTTTGAATTATTACCAAAAACGTTAGTTCGTTTTCCTGCCCCCCTATACAAAAAATATAAAAAATTCACGATTATAGGGAATGTTATAAAGATTGAACACAAATTATAGTTGTCGGCTTATCAATTAACAAGTAATTTGGAGAGGGTTGAAAGTATAAATTTTGAAAAATAATATTTTTTATGTTTGGCGGATTTGTTTATAGTTTTCGAAGGCACAGTTTTTGACTTATTTTCAAAAATTGTGAAAATATTTTCTTGTTACTCAATAGTCAGCCAAAATGGTTGGGAAATGGGAAAAACTAGAGGCTGATCGCCCATATAAAACTAAAAAAAGTCAAAGTGAAAGTCACTTACAAAATTAAGAGAATTAAAAACTTATGACGAGTTGTCTTTCGTGATTGCAAATGAACGAAATCAGCACAGGCATTTAAAGGTTGGTCTCCACTAAGTGCACCGAACATTTCTCAAACAATAACATACATTTTCTTAGTGGAGACACAAAATTTGAGCACCAACAAATGTGTCTAAATATTTGTTAGTTTACTATTCCATTCTGTAAACTAACAAATGTTAGCAAACGTTTGTTTATTGTTCAAATTTTGTTTGTTCAAATTTTGTGTCTTCAGTAAGCAAATTTATGTTTGCAGATGTTAGCAAACGTTTGGCGCGCTTGGTGGAAACCAAGCATTATGCGGATTTTAAAGTACAATCATTTTAGGCATTTCATGAAATAGCGGTGTATTTCAGCAATGATTTTTCTGCTTGTTTGGTTAGTCACCTGGTGAGGCTTTGGTGTCTCTTTTCGATTTCAGAACTTAACTGTCTTTATGTAATTTGATCAATAATTGCATCCTCCCAAGCCATGTTATCGTTATAATAGGTTATAGTTGTTATAAAATTTTGTTTATATGTTTTAAATATCATGTTTATAAAACTTTGAAGTTCCAGGAACGTTTTGAAGTTCCAAAGTTTTAGTATCGTCTTGTAGTGTTGTAACATCTAACAGCTCCAGTTTTGCACTGTTAAGCCCGCAATGAGCAAAACAATTTTGGACCGTTTTGCTGCTTATTGAATGCCAACTATCTCTCAAAAAATTTTTTTGTTGTAGATAGTAATTTTGGATCTGATTTTTTTTGCTGTTGTGGTTGACGTTATCAAATTGTCTTCAAATATTTCGAAAATAAAATGTAATAATCTCCCGTGATACAATAGTTTTATATTTTTAATGATTGTCTAGTGACTGTATGATGAGTAATATTGTATTTGCTAGTAAAAAGTCAAGATAAATGTTTCTCAAAAATCTGTTTTCTCAAAAAGGTTGCTTAAAAAGGTTATCACAACATATCACTGCAATAGACACCAGGATATTGTAAGTACCTCAGAAATCAAAAGCCTGATGAGCTAGTTTTGGCT
Organism: Diogma glabrata; assembly: GCA_963693315.1. NCBI lineage: Eukaryota > Metazoa > Arthropoda > Insecta > Diptera > Cylindrotomidae > Diogma > Diogma glabrata. The sequence continues at coordinate 192,042,055 of OY856187.1, read as the reverse complement.
TTCTTAGGTCTCCAAAGTCGCATATTGGACCAAGCTATTTACGACTCAAGAACTTAGTTTTTTAAAATTGTTTAGCATTTGACAATGAGGATGTCAATGAGTGGAATAAAGGATGTACATGTACATGGCTACTATAAGTACATGGCTGTGTGCTTAAGAACAAATTTAAAAATAAATGAATACAATAAAATACATAAGAGAAAAGTTATCAAAACTACGATCTCTATTTCTCATGATATTTAGAGTTTATTTAGTGTTCATTCAAAAATGTTTCTAAGTGTCTGGTGATGTAAATAAATGGTGTATTTGTGTCCGTAAATGCATGGACTGTATTCAAGCGCTTTTCAGTGTAATTAAGAATAATTCCATTAGGTCGGAAATAAAGTACTCGAGGCAACGTTTGACTGTCCTTTATTTTGATTTACAATTTTTTTGCGATTGTTTACTTGTCACAATGTCATTCAAATAACCAAATAGAGGAAGCGCTTGACACTGCTTTGGGAGTATTAATTGTCAAATACTCTTGACTACATTCCAAAAAAGCTAAATGCTCGAACGCTATTTACCTTCAACGTTTGTCTTCATCCTTGGATCTTAAATTATATGCAGCTCAATAAGCACAGGCTAAGGTTGAAGTCTTGTTTGGAAATCGTTGCAAATTTAGGTTTCATCTCACGAATTTTTTTTTAAATTTGTTTATTGCTCAGTTGATTTACAACTTCTCCGTCAACATTTTATGATCCATGTTGAAATTTTTTCTCCTGTATGACAGTAAGACATTAAACAAATTTCTTCCCAATAACTGTTGAAATGCTTTACCCGTATTAGTTAGTGAAAAACTATTCCAATTTGAAGTTGTTTTCAGTAGCAATTTCCAAAAGACGATTCGAAATTATATTTTAGTTGAAAAGGGGTCAATTAATAACCCTCGGTCTTCGGCAACTTTCTTTTGAAATGCTCCAAAATATTATAAGAATATACCACTGGTCCTGCAAAGTTCGCATAAAAAACGCTTTGCCAACTTGACTAAATAATTGAAAAAATTATCTTTTAACAAAACATTTAAAGGTATACATTATTTATCCATTATTCTAATTATTTATATGAATTTTAAATAGTTTTGCGATCCTTTAGTGATAGTTCTATTTAAGTGAAGCATTTTATCAGATCTGGCATGCTAAAATAATAAGCTTTGCAAAGCTGTTTTAGAGCTTTGCTAATATTAGGAAGAAGAAAGATTTTACCAACGTTTATTTCAACGTTACGCAAATCAATGTTCAGACGCCAATTATTTTTGTCATCTTCTGATTTCTTAGGAATTAATCAGACAGGAGAGCTTCAACAGCCGTTGCTGTGTTTAATTATACTATCGTTTTGAGTTTGTCTTACCTGTTTAAGGGAATCTAAACCTCTTTATGTTTATACATATGATGAATTTGGACATTGTCTGAATGGACAGTTTTAAGCTTCGTCAGACTCTTAGCTCCTTTGCAGTTTGCTATTGCCATTGTCACATAGTTACCATTCTATGATCGGGTGGCCTGTTGTGAGAACAAACTTTCCACTAGGAAGCTCAACCTGCGAAAAAGGTAAAATAACTATCGAAAAATCAACGAACATAAATTGTTTTTTTAGTTATACTTCGTTTTTTTATCTACAAAACTGCTGTCGCTAGAGAGTTATAAATTCATACTCTTCCTTTTATTACAATCAATCAAACCACCACTCCACCAGGATATACATCCTGAATCTCAAGGGTTAAATATTTAAAAAACAGAACAAAAATAAATGTTACACCTTTAAGTGTTTTTTATGTATTAAATAGAAAAGAGAATTTATAGATTCGGAAAAATTGAAAATAAAATTTGAGAAAAGCAAGATATTAAAGTTTTTATTGAAAAATCGATTAATTGAAAATATGGTAGAAATACGATTTGTTTTCCGTGTTTTATTTGTTTTTCTCTTACTATAAATTTATTATAGTGGAGATTGTGAAAATAAAAGTTATAAATGAACAAAAAACGGATAAATTTAATAAAATAAATGTTTTTGTGTTTTTTCCTGTTTGTTGTTGTCTGTAGAAAAGATTGAAATCGTTTAAGGATTTATGAAACTATTTTGATGCTTCATATAGAAAAAACATAATCTATTTCAATTAATTTTTGAGTTTGTAATAAAGTGGTTTTTACATCCAAAGTAATTTATTTGAATATTATGGTTGATGTTAATAAAAGAAAATCATCCACATAAATAAATCAAAATTAGATCATTTCCTAAATACTCAAATATATATTTATTTCTAGATCTCTACAGATAATAAAAAATCATTCCAGTCAATAAACGACTTAAAATTTATCAATTTATTTATTTTCAAGATTTCGATGTATAATAAAATTCTCTGTAACATCAACAACAAAAACAACATTATAAAAAAATCTATGGAGTTTTATCAAAGGCAAAATAAATCTATCTCAACTACAAGTAATTTATAAATTTAATCTTAAAATCGAAAAGGTGAATTTAGATGTATCTAAGTACTTACGTTTTTTTTTTGCAAAAATATTTGTTCATGTAAGTTGAAAAGGAAAATCTTACAAAAATGTTGATGTTGGAAAAAATAAATTCGATTTGTTGAGCAAAATAAAAATTATGAGCCATGAAATTGACTCTCATAAAATTATAATGTATGGACATACATTTATAGTAAATTACATTATTATTATTTTCTGTTTATGGGTTAAAGTATTTCGTGATATAGAAAAAAAAGGTATCTAATAAACTATATTTTCGGCAATAAACTTCCATGTTGTCATTTATCTATTCGTCATTCAATTGGAAAAGCTTTTGTGAAATAGAAAAACAAAACACGATTGACATCTTGAAACGAATGACTCAAAAATTTTTGTATAGAATTCTTAGTTTGATATTTGAACAGGACAAAATACAAAATCAATAAACAATTTTAACAAACAAAATTGTTGTTGTACTTCCTAACATAGAGATTTTAATTATAAAAGGTTCACTCCCAATTCGAGCGTTAAGCCAAAATTAATTGTGATTTTATATACACAGTGTCAAACATCAACTCTAGAACGGGTGCTACATAAGAAAGGTGAGAGTCATAAGAAATGTGTCAAGTGCAAAGTGTGTGAGTTATCGTGGCATCATTTTTTTTAATAAAAACACTACTTTTGTAGTAGGAATTACAAAATGTGTCACAACAACACAAAGAAACCTTTTAAGACTTAAATCCCACAACATTCTGAGGTGATGGTGGACGTTTTTTTAAATTTTTGAGGGTTCAAGGCACTCGAGACTATTGATTCAGGCAAAGCATTTTATTTGTACGATGTACGCACAAAGAAGTCTCTTTGCATTTTGTGACCATGAGAATGAGTAATCTCCGCAGTTTGACTGTTTGCACAAACCGATTGACATTGTCTAATGAAAATTGTGCAATAAAAAAATTATCATTATTCAATTGGTATGATTCCAATTGGTCAAATTGTTTAGATTTCATTAAAATTATTACTTCGGTCTGAAAGACCTAAGTATTACATTCATGAGCCAAAAGTGAAATTCTTACCTCCACTTTTTTTGGCATTTCTCGACGTTTTAGGACCTACTGATTCTAAAAAAGCAAAAAAAAAATGTATGTCTGTCTGTCGGCCGTCCGGCGGGCCGTCATTACCTACGCTGCAGGGAAAACCGCTGGAGGGATTTCAAAAAATTTTTTTTCTAATAATAGGTATACTCAAGGGACAGGTCCGAAAGGACGCTGTGTTCGATAACTGTACCGGAAGTGTGTCCAAAAAATCATTAAGTGTGTCAAAAACAGCAAATTTTCATATTTTTGGCTAAAAAACGTTCATTTTAAGTGATTACGAGTAGGAACATTGAATTTGGAGAAATCTTGATAGTCGGGATTAGTATGTGATGCCAAAATCTAGATTATTGCTTTATAAGTTTGTCAAAAAAATGTTGTCAAGTGTGTCAAAAGAAAGATTTTTATTTATTTTTTTACCCAATTTTTTGGAAAAAAATAAAATGAATTTTTGTATTATTGAAAATTATGGCATTATAAGTTTGTCAAAAAAATAATGTCAAGCGTGTCAAAAATGGTTTCATTTATTTTTTTAGCCAATTTTTTGGAAAAAAAAATTTAGCTGTTTTTATGACGTAAATTAAATTGAAAATGAAATTGGACATAGAAATTTTTGAATTTGTTAGTTTTACTGCGTTTTATTTTTGCAATTTTGAAAAAAGTTTGTATTTTTGATTTTGTAATAATTTTTGCAATATTTTTAAAATTTTGGAAAATTGTTTTTGTTATAATTTCTGCAATATTTTTAGAATTTTGAAAAAAAAAATGAATTCTTTTATATATAATTTTAGAATTTTTGAAAAAAGTTTGAATTTTCGATTTGGTAAGAATTTTTGGAATGTTTTTAGAATTTGGAGGGATTTCAAAAATTTTTTTTTCTAAAAATAGGGATTCACAAGATACAGGTCCGAAAGGACGCTGTGTTCGATAACTGTACCGGAAGTGTGTCAAAAAAATCATTATGTGTGTCAAAAATAGCAAATTTTCATATTTTTGGCTTAAAAAACGTTCATTTTAAGTGATTACGAGTAGAACATTAAATTTGGAGATATCTTGATGGTCGGGATTGGTATGTGAGATCAAAAACTAGATTATTGCATTATAAGTTTGTCAAAAAAAAGTTGTCAAGTGTGTCAATAGAAAGATTTTTATTTATTTTTTTCCTAATTTTTTGGAAAAAAAATAAAATTAATTGTTTGTTTGAAATGAAGTTTTATTATTATTATTATTGAGAATTATGGCATTATAAGTTTGTCAAAAAAATGTTGTCAAGTGTGTCAAAAGATTTTTATTTAGTTTTTACCTAATTTTTGGGAAAAAAATAAAATTGTTTGTATGAAATGAAATTTTATTATTATTATTGAGAATTATGGCATTATAAGTTTGTCAAAAAATGTTGTCAAGTGTGTCAAAAAATGATTTCATTTATTTTTTAGCCAATTTTTTGGGAAAAAAATGTAGCTGTTTTTATGACGTAAATGTAATTTAGAATGAAATTGGACATGGAAATTTTTGAATTTGTTATAGTTTTTGAAATTTTTTTGGAATTTTGAAAAAGTTTGTAATTTTGATTTTGTAATAATTTTTGCAATATTTTTAGAATTTCGGGAAAAGTTTTAATCTTTGATTTTGTAAGAATTTTTGGAATATTTTAAGAATTTTGAAAAATTTTAATTTTTGATTTTATTATAATTTTGGAATTTTGAAAAAAATTTCAATTTTTGATTTTGTAATAATTTTTGCAATATTTTTAGAATTTTGGAAAAAGTTTGAATTTTTAAGAAATTTTGAAATATTATTGGAATTTAGAAAAAGTTTAAATATTTGATTTTATTCTAATTTTTGGAATATTTTTGGTATTTTGAAAAAGTTTGGTTTTATTTAACAATATTTTTGGAATCTTGATTATAATTTTCCGGCAACGTATTGATGTTTCGCGTTAGTTTTGTAATAAATTTTTAAACAGATAAAAAATACTTGTACTTTAACAAAGAGTTATGTTTGATATACATCGCTGCCCAAAACTAAAAACCATGTCCTCGTGAAAGTTTTTTGCCGAAAACTATATCAAAATCCTTTAGGCAGACCGAAGTCTTGATATCTCAGAGCTGTGAGATTTCAGCCCCTCCATATTTTTCAAATTATAATCACAATTGCTTTGATAAGTTTTGTTTAAAAATCAAATTTTAACTTAAATTCTCTTATTTCGTTTAGTTGAACTTGTTAAATGAGCGTTGATGAGCGTTTTTTATCATCAAGGTTTTTTTAATAAGAAATTTGATTTATTTGATTTACAATAAAGATTTATTTTATATGGGATTTTTGCATTAAATTTCTAGACAATACTTTGTGTGAATTCATAGAATGGGGAACATTTCTATTCTAATTAACATCCTAAGTCACGTTTGTATAGTCATTATTGATTGTTTCCAATCAATGTGAAATCAATGGCTGACACTTGGTCAATTTGTAGTTCTATATGTATTAACATTAGATTACATTAAGGGAATTTAAATTTTATTTTAGATTTTTTTTTTTGAGATCAATTAAACTCAAGTAAGTAAAGAAGTAATTGGAATTTTTTCAATTCAAAGGTATGGTTTGAAGTTTTTCAGAAAAAAACTCCAATTCAGATTTTTCGTGTTTCGGATCGGATTCGAACCTACCCTCGTCAGTGCCCAGCTCGAATTCTTAGGCAGACACGCTATCGATTACGCCGTTGAGGCGATGACAATTTCAAAGTTGAAACTTCTTCATCACTTATTTATTTTACTTAAGTTGAATTTTTCCACTGTCATTAGACTCCATATTATGGAAATGTTTTTACATTATATGGGATTTTTGCATTAAATTTCTAGACAATACTTTGTGTGAATTCATAGAATGGGGAACATTTCTATTCTAATTAACATCCTAAGTCACGTTTGTATAGTCATTATTGATTGTTTCCAATCAATGTGAAATCAATGGCTGACACTTGGTCAATTTGTAGTTCTATATGTATTAACATTAGACTACATTAAGGGAATTTAAATTTTATTTTAGATTTTTTTTTTTTGAGATCAATTAAACTCAAGTAAGTAAAGAAGTAATTGGAATTTTTTCAATTCAAAGGTATGGTTTGAAGTTTTTCAGAAAAAAACTCCAATTCAGATTTTTCGTGTTTCGGATCGGATTCGAACCTACCCTCGTCAGTGCCCGGCTCGAATCCTTAGGCAGACACGCTATCGATTACGCCGTTGAGGCGATGACAATTTCAAAGTTGAAACTTCTTCATCACTTATTTATTTTACTTAAGTTGAATTTTTCCACTGTCATTAGACTCCATATTATGGAAATGTTTTTACATTATATGGGATTTTTGCATTAAATTTCTAGACAATACTTTGTGTGAATTCATAGAATGGGGAACATTTCTATTCTAATTAACATCCTAAGTCACGTTTGTATAGTCATTATTGATTGTTTCCAATCAATGTGAAATCAATGGCTGACACTTGGTCAATTTGTAGTTCTATATGTATTAACATTAGACTACATTAAGGGAATTTAAATTTTATTTTAGACTTTTTTTTTTTTTAGATCAATTAAACTCAAGTAAGTAAAGAAGTAATTGGAATTTTTTCAATTCAAAGGTATGGTTTGAAGTTTTTCAGAAAAAAACTCCAATTCAGATTTTTCGTGTTTCGGATCGGATTTGAACCTACCCTCGTCAGTGCCCGGCTCGAGTCCTTAGGCAGACACGCTATCGATTACGCCGTTGAGGCGATGACAATTTCAAAGTTGAAACTTCTTCATCACTTATTTATTTTACTTAAGTTGAATTTTTCCACTGTCATTAGACTCCATATTATGGAAATGTTTTTACATTATATGGGATTTTTGCATTAAATTTCTAGACAATACTTTGTGTGAATTCATAGAATGGGGAACATTTCTATTCTAATTAACATCCTAAGTCACGTTTGTATAGTCATTATTGATTGTTTCCAATCAATGTGAAATCAATGGCTGACACTTGGTCAATTTGTAGTTCTATATGTATTAACATTAGATTACATTAAGGGAATTTAAATTTTATTTTAGATTTTTTTTTTTGAGATCAATTAAACTCAAGTAAGTAAAGAAGTAATTGGAATTTTTTCAATTCAAAGGTATGGTTTGAAGTTTTTCAGAAAAAAACTCCAATTCAGATTTTTCGTGTTTCGGATCGCATTCGAACCTACCCTCGTCAGTGCCCGGCTCGAATCCTTAGGCAGACACGCTATCGATTACGCCGTTGAGGCGATGACAATTTCAAAGTTGAAACTTCTTCATCACTTATAATAAGACTGAATCTAACAAAATATGGTGTGCAATTTATGAAATTTTTTTGCTATCCACAAAATTGTCGATCGATCTAGTTTCGAACCGATAAGAACTTTTTATTACACTTTAAAAAAGTATATCATTCTCATCAGGGCTAGCCGACTAGATACACTACCAAAAAAATTTTTCGCTATATAAACCTAAAATAGGTCACAATAGGTCAAAAAGTTCTTATCGGTTCGAAACTAGATCGATCGACAATTTTGTGGATAGCAAAAAAATTTCATAAATTGCACACCATATTTTGTTAGATTCAGTCTTATTATTCATGATGGGATTATTTCCATCGGAGTGATGTAATATCACAAATAATTCATTGAATTAATTGTAGATAATGTGTCGATAGACACAAGTGAAGATGGTCATCTTCTTCTTACCGATACAAGTTTGTTATCCAATTCTAACTTGGTTAGAGTATAACAACAATAGTGATCAATTAGAGAAACAAATTGACTAAACCTGAATCTAATATCATATGTTTATGAAAGTTTTTTGGTTTCTTATACTTCGCTAGAGAAGTGACCTATTTTAGGTTTATATAGCGAAAAATTTTTTTGGTAGTGTATCTAGTCGGCTAGCCCTGATGAGAATGATATACTTTTTTAAAGTGTAATAAAAAGTTCTTATCGGTTCGAAACTAGATCGATCGACAATTTTGTGGATAGCAAAAAAATTTCATAAATTGCACACCATATTTTGTTAGATTCAGTCTTATTATTCATGATGGGATTATTTCCATCGGAGTGATGTAATATCACAAATAATTCATTGAATTAATTGTAGATAATGTGTCGATAGACACAAGTGAAGATGGTCATCTTCTTCTTACCGATACAAGTTTGTTATCCAATTCTAACTTGGTTAGAGTATAACAACAATAGTGATCAATTAGAGAAACAAATTGACTAAACCTGAATCTAATATCATATGTTTATGAAAGTTTTTTGGTTTCTTATACTTCGCTAGAGAAGTGACCTATTTTAGGTTTATATAGCGAAAAATTTTTTTGGTAGTGTATCTAGTCGGCTAGCCCTGATGAGAATGATATACTTTTTTAAAGTGTAATAAAAAGTTCTTATCGGTTCGAAACTAGATCGATCGACAATTTTGTGGATAGCAAAAAAATTTCATAAATTGCACACCATATTTTGTTAGATTCAGTCTTATTATTCATGATGGGATTATTTCCATCGGAGTGATGTAATATCACAAATAATTCATTGAATTAATTCTTCATCACTTATTTATTTTATTTAAGTTGAATTTTTCCACTGTCATTAGACTCCATATTATGGAAATGTTTTTACATTATATGGTATTTTTGCATTAAATTTCTAGACAATACTTTGTGTGAATTCATAGAATGGGGAACATTTCTATTCTAATTAACATCCTAAGTCACGTTTGTATAGTCATTATTGATTGTTTCCAATCAATGTGAAATCAATGGCTGACACTTGGTCAATTTGTAGTTCTATATGTATTAACATTAGACTACATTAAGGGAATTTAAATTTTATTTTGGATTTTTTTTTTTGAGATCAATTAAACTCAAGTAAGTAAAGAAGTAATTGGAATTTTTTCAATTCAAAGGTATGGTTTGAAGTTTTTCAGAAAAAAACTCCAATTCAGATTTTTCGTGTTTCGGATCGGATTCGAACCTACCCTCGTCAGTGCCCGGCTCGAATTCTTAGGCAGACACGCTATCGATTACGCCGTTGAGGCGATGACAATTTCAAAGTTGAAACTTCTTCATCACTTATTTATTTTACTTAAGTTGAATTTTTCCACTGTCATTAGACTCCATATTATGGAAATGTTTTTACATTATATGGGATTTTTGCATTAAATTTCTAGACAATACTTTGTGTGAATTCATAGAATGGGGAACATTTCTATTCTAATTAACATCCTAAGTCACGTTTGTATAGTCATTATTGATTGTTTCCAATCAATGTGAAATCAATGGCTGACACTTGGTCAATTTGTAGTTCTATATGTATTAACATTAGACTACATTAAGGGAATTTAAATTTTATTTTAGATTTTTTTTTTTGAGATCAATTAAACTCAAGTAAGTAAAGAAGTAATTGGAATTTTTTCAATTCAAAGGTATGGTTTGAAGTTTTTCAGAAAAAAACTCCAATTCAGATTTTTCGTGTTTCGGATCGGATTCAAACCTACCCTCGTCAGTGCCCGGCTCGAATTCTTAGGCAGACACGCTATCGATTACGCCGTTGAGGCGATGACAATTTCAAAGTTGAAACTTCTTCATCACTTATTTATTTTATTTAAGTTGAATTTTTCCACTGTCATTAGACTCCATATTATGGAAATGTTTTTACATTATATGGGATTTTTGCATTAAATTTCTAGACAATACTTTGTGTGAATTCATAGAATGGGGAACATTTCTATTCTAATTAACATCCTAAGTCACGTTTGTATAGTCATTGTTGATTGTTTCCAATCAATGTGAAATCAATGGCTGACACTTGGTCAATTTGTAGTTCTATATGTATTAACATTAGACTACATTAAGGGAATTTAAATTTTATTTTAGATTTTTTTTTTTTTGAGATCAATTAAACTCAAGTAAGTAAAGAAGTAATTGGAATTTTTTCAATTCAAAGGTATGGTTTGAAGTTTTTCAGAAAAAAAAACTCCAATTCAGATTTTTCGTGTTTCGGATCGCATTCGAACCTACCCTCGTCAGTGCCCGGCTCGAATCCTTAGGCAGACACGCTATCGATTACGCCGTTGAGGCGATGACAATTTCAAAGTTGAAACTTCTTCATCACTTATTTATTTTACTTAAGTTTAATTTTTCCACTGTCATTAGACTCCATATTATGGAAATGTTTTTACATTATATGGGATTTTTGCATTAAATTTCTAGACAATACTTTGTGTGAATTCATAGATTAAAGATTTATTGTTTTAATTGAAGAAAATGTTTTTATTTTTTATAATACACAAGTCTTTGTCAGAGAATAAAGTATTGTAATCGATTCGTGTTTAATGAGTTTTATTCTTTAGCAAATTAAAATTCTCGCTCGTGCCTCGCTCAAATTTTAAAATTTTGCTTGAGAATAAACTATTTCATTATACACTCATTGAATAAAGTACTATTATTAATGGAAGTTGTTTGAAAAAGTTATGAAAAATTAGAATTTTTAGTCGGACTTAAATCTTTAAAATTAAATACATATCTCAAGAACAAGAATTAGTTAAAATTTAGTTGGATTTAAAATTTTTTGTTATGCAAGATGTTTGAAAAATTATGAAAAATTAGAATTTTTAGTCGGACTAAAATCTTTAAAATTATATATCTCAAGAACAAGAATTAATGCCGCATTGTTAATTTGGAATATTTTAGAAAAAAGATAGAAATATTTTCAGAAAAATAATTAATTAAATTCCAATTGATCTCTTTGATCGCCATCTTTAAAAAAAAATTTTAATATTTGATTTTGAAAATTAATTACAAAAAACATTTATTTAATTTTTTTTCAAACGATTGACTAATCATCTACCAAACAAGTTTGATGAAATCGGTATAGCCGTTCTTGAGCAATTCAATTTCAAAGTTACATCGAATTGGCAGAATTTTACTTTTTCATGCATGCCCCCTAAGCTCGATCCAAGAAACTACAGACCTATATCAATTTTGTCGGTTGTTTCTAAAGTATTTGAGAAATATGTTAATTTTAATATTATGAGCTTCTTAGAGTCTTCAATATTACTTAATGAAAGACAATACGGATTCCGTAAAGGAAGAGCGACGGGAGATTTACTTTCTTTTGTCACGCATATCTGGAACAAATCGCTTGAAAACCATGGTGAGACTTTTGGCGTTGCGCTTGATATTTCCAAAGCATTTGATAAAGTATGGCACAATAATCTTATTTGCAAATTAAGATGCTACGGCTTAGATGAACAACTTATTTCTTGGTTACAAAGCTTTATTTCCGAGCGCAAATTTCGGGTCAATGTTGATGGTGTTTCATCGAATATCTTTTCAACTAATGCTGGTGTTCCTCAAGGTTCCGCTTTGTCACCTACTCTTTTTCTTCTCTTTATTAATGACTTGCTAGATTCAACAATTAATCCCATCCATAGTTTTGCTGATGATAGCACACTTCATGCCTCACATGAAATGCCAAATTTGTATGCACCATCAAATCTTAATGTCGCTAGATCAAACTTGATAGAGTCATTAAATATTGATTTAAAAACCATCTTAGATTGGGGAGTTGCTAACAGTGTTGAATTCAACACAAGTAAAACTCAAGTTTGTCATTTTTCTAGATTATCAACACCTAATCCGTTTTTATTAAAGTTTGATTCAAATGATCTTGAAGAGAAAGAATCTGTTAGACTTCTAAGAGTTGAGATTGAAAATAATATGAAATGGAATTCTCATATTTTTAACCTAGCTAAGAACGCTGTTCAAAAATTAGGATTCTTGGGTCGTTGTCGTAAAGTTTTTAATAGCGAGCAGCTTCTTTTAATATATAAATCATTTATTCGTCCCTGCATGGAGTATTGTTCTCACATATGGGGTGGAGCCTACATAAGTAGCTTGAAATGTCTTGATTCTATACAGCGGAGAGCTGTTAAATTGATCGGCAACTCAACTCTTACTCACGATCTTGATTCCTTGCAACATAGAAGAGACGTCGCTGATTTGACGGTCTTTTACAAGTATATTATGGACGAACGGACGTCTGCGGAGATCAAATCGATTTTGCCTGAACCAGCAAACTTCGCACGTTACACCAGAGCATCAATAGCAGCCCATCCTTTTACGGTTCAAGTGACAAGGTGTAGAACTGTCGCTTTTCAACGCGATTTTTTTAACAGAGTTTCTCATCTCTGGAATGCCTTACCGGCGTGGGTCTTTCCTGATAATTTTAATCCTCAAAACTTTAAGATTAACGTTAATAAATTCCTCAAAGAAATTTGAATAATACTTTCGAGCCCCTAGTTCCCTAGTTAGCATGGTATCTTCGGATATTCAGAGACGTTGATCTACATTGGTTAACACTAAACATGCCTAACATTGAATAAAAAAAAAAAAAAAAAAAACTATGCACTTTAAAAAATGGTAAAATAAGTCGTATTTTTTTTTTGTCCATACTACTTATATGCCAAATATCATGAAAATCAAAAATGGTCAAGTCAAAAATGGTCAACAACTCGGTTTACTAGAACACGTTTTTCTTCTATAGTAATTGTTTCAATTGTGTGTAAAAAGTAAAAACACAATTATTTAAAATATATCTAAAATTTGACACTTCCGGAAGCTCGTATCAACTTTTTTTCTACTTTTAATTCATAATTTTTTTTACATAATTAAGAAAATTAAAAAAATAAATTGCAGTATATACAATTTAATGGTAAAAGAAAATTTATGCTGACCGTGTATTTCATTTTAGCTCGTGCCATTGAATGTTATTTTTTTGATGTAGAAAATTTGTTAGTTAGTTTCGGGATTTTGAGTTCTCGGTAACAACTACCTAGTTTTTTTGTGAATATGAGCTTTTTTTTGAAAATTCTGTGGAGTTGATTTGGCTGGGAGTTGGAGTTGGAGTTGACTAGAAAGGTCATGTATGAATAATCTGAGCTCTTCAAAAAAATTTGAAGTCCTTTCGTACATATTTGGTTGAAAATTTTTAGAAGTTTAAAAAAAATTAAAATAGAAAACAGTTTTTGTGGATTATTTTTTTTTGTTGAATTGTTATAAAAGCAAAAAAAAATTATTAGTTCTTGAGTAAAATAGTCCCTGGGCCTTCACCTACATAATTTTCTGATTACCACATATTTTATACTTCGTGATGCGTCTGTCCTTGACGAGCCTGAAAACATTTGTTCTATGATTTTTCTCAAATCGGCCGCTTTTGCGTTCGGCAAGCTCCGAAAAATGCCGATTGCCTGCGATCTTGTAAATTTGCTACCACATTTATTTTTTTTAACTGTGGAGGTTGGAAATTTGTTTTAGTGTGTTGCAAAATGTGTTTGCTATTGTCGAGTCCGACAACTGACATTTTGGATGTTTGGGTTGTCGGACTAGACAATAGCAGACAAATTTTTGTCGGACATGGCTACCCTTGTGTTCTAAATCAAATTTCCAACCCCCATAGTTAAAAAAAAACAAACATCTCCAAGATCCCGGGCAATTGGCATTTTTCGGAGCTTGCCGAAAGCAAAAGCGGCCGATTTGAAAAAACTCGCAGAACAAATGTTTTCGGGGTCGTCAAGGACAGGCGCCTCACGGAGTATAAAATATGTGATAATCAGAAAATTATGTAGGTGAAGGCCCAGGGACTAAAAGTTGTTAATGTGAGGAAAGCTTAAGTTGCCTTTTCATAACAAGAACGGTCAGAATTGACATGAAAAGTGTAATTAAATAAAATAATAATATTAGAGAAAAAGAAACATATTAATAAAAAGTACACTGAAAAAAATTTCTGGGTAATTGTAACCAAAAAACATACTTAACTTAACCAAGAATATCGGTTGTTTTTCAACCAGCTAAGCGCAAGTTTAATACTATTAATTTTGCATGGGTTACTTTAACACTTGCTTTTGCTTAGTAAATTAGAACTTTGCATCTGGTCAATTTTAACTATAAATGACATCAGTAATTGCTTAGTTATTTTGACCTTTGCTAATCATTTAACTTAACAAATTTTTTAGTCAATTTCACTTATGCATAGTTAATAAATGTTAGTTTGTATTAAACTATTTTTAACGTTATTTTTAACGTATTTTAAAAATGTGGCTTGTTTAATCTAACCATTCTTGAACTATGCGTTATAGTTCATTTAAACCAAATGTTGACCTATTTCTTAGTTAAGTTAACGCATGTTTGTTATATTTTAACACACATTTGAACTTTTTACTAAGTTAAAATAACTTTATAATTAATTATATACTAAACAAAGAAATACTTGATTTTTACCTCATTTATTAGAAATTAATATAAGAATACATTAAATAAAAATTAAACACTAAATATATTAAAAACAAAATAAATTTTAACAGGTATGAAATAATTGCATGATTGCTAATGCTAAGTTTATACCGCCGATAGTTTAATAGAATAATATGTTTTTACTATTAAACTAACGATATCATGGGTGTTTATACCACAAAAAAGTATTATGTATTCACTGAAAATAAAATTCAATAAAATTGTCGTTAAATAAAAAACATTAATGATTATTGAACTCCTTTCGTTGGCTCAATAAACAACATCGTTGGTTCGATAAATAATTTGTTAATATTACGAATGGTTTCGAATAACGGATGATAAATTGTTTATAGATCCAATGAAAAGTAGCTCATTAATTACTGTTTATTAATACAACGAACAATTTTATTTGAGTTTAGTAAATTTTTTTTCAGGGTTCTATCTGTGGTATAAACGCTCGTAATAATTTTGAGAGATAGGATGCGGTAGCCATATTTCTAATTCGTCATTCTACCTGGGCAACGCTAACAGAATTAGATTGGTGTAGTTGAGAGGGTCAGAGTAAATACTGCTTATACTCAATGATTCTCGCCATGGTGTGTCATTGGCGCCATATAACCAATGCAACTCAAGAGTCTGTTCTCCATGTTAGGTACGGCTTGGAGCGGGCGTCTGTCTTGGATCAAGCGGCTCGCTGTATAAACGTGTAAAAAGTTTGTTTCTGGTGACCTTAAGATGCAGAACGAACCCATTCACGAAAATTTGGGTTGGGTGATGGGTTAACACTCCATTTCCGTAAAAATTTATTGGTCATGAATTCTGTACACTGGCCTTGGATTATCTCGGATTCATCACAAGAACGTTCTCGGAAACAGTAGCCGAACTAGGATTTAAAAATGAGAACCTGGAACGTGCTAAGCCTTAGAAGACCAGGAGATCTACTAAAACTTACAAACCAAGGCGGTAGCTATACACTAGATATAGCGGAATTACAAGAACTAAGATAGCCAGGTAGTGGAATCTATGAAACAGCCAAAGTATACACTCTCTACTATTGCGGTCATCAACAGGAGGAGAATTTGGAGTCGGCTTTCTCATACATCGTCGCGTGAATCAACATATTATCGACTTTTGCCCAATTAATATGCGATGCTGCACAATGAGTAACGATCATCAATGTTCATGCACCTACTGAAGACAGAGCAGATGATATTAAAGACCGGTTTTTTCTAGAACTCGAAGAAGTCATTAATAACATATCGCGGCACGATATAAATCGATATCGTGGTAGGTGACTTGAATGCTCAAATTGGAAGAAGTACAGAACTTTAAACACATATCGGCCCTAACAGCTTGCATCATACCGGCAACAATAACGGCTTTCGTGCAGGTGAGCTGGCTATGGTATATGATCTAGTAATATCTAGCACATTCTGTCCTCATAAGAGAATCCACAAAGCAACGTGGAAATCAAGTGATGGAATAACTGACAATCAAATTGATCATGTTATGATTTCTAAGAGACACTCTACAAGTGTGACTGACGTTCGATCAATATTGCTGATATGGACACCGCAAGTTGTCATCTACGTTTAATAGACAAGCAAAAACGACGGTACGCTGGAATGTCGAAGCAATTAAACATCAGGAAACGCTGAATAGAGATGTGATGTTCCATTAATGTGAGGTGCTGTCTGAGATGCCACCAAACATACCAGAAGAATGGCAAACGCTTCAATTAAACATTATATCCTTAGCACAAACTACAATCGGAAAACGACCACCAAAATCACCTAATGAATGGTTTGATGACGAGTGCCGCGATAGCTTTGAGCAGAAACAAAAAGAATTGACAGATTTATAAAATTCATCATAAACCCTAAATTAATGTAAAATCAAACGTCAAACTCATAGGGTCTTGCGTTACCGAAAAGTTTAAGGTAATGTTAAGGATAAGTTTAACGACTAGAATTCGGACATTATAATATAGATCAAAATCATAAATATCAAATAACTTTTATTTATTTATTATTTATTTATTTATTTATTCTTTATTTTATTCCTATATTTTATAAATTTTACATAAAGCCTTACATAAAATCACAATAACTTATTATAACACAAAGAACATACTACAAGAAATCACATCATCATTATACTAGTTTTGAAAAACAAATTTAACCAAATTTTAACAATTTCTAAACGTAAACTAACAGTACTTAAATAATCTGTTATAGTAAAACTAGTAACTATCTGTTATAGTAAAACAGTATTATTATATCAATTAATATCGTAATAGTTTAGTAGCTATTTGCTATTATTCTATTATTGTGTAAACTCTACCGAGGCACTCTACCGAAAATACAAATTTCAAGAGTTGCCATCAATTTATAGTTAATTTTTTTTAAATTTCTTCTCAAATAATGAGTTTTTGCACCAAAATTTTAAGACATAAACGTGTTAAACCCGAAACCTGGATTTAAAAAAAAAGAAGACAGTCTTGAGGACTGCCGACAGAAGTGAAAGCTTAAAACTGTGAAATAGCTGTGTTTTTATCGGCTAAATAGAACTAAATCTTTACTTATTTTACCACACTTACACACTGTTATTAACTGAGAAAACATCAGAATATTTAATAAAAAGAAAGAACCAAAATATAAAGCAAAAGAACGAGAATAAAATTATTTATTATATACTATAAAGTAATTTCAACAATACTTAGGTTATTCGTACTAGCAATTGCATTTTCTATATTAAAAAGTATAAAGAAAAACACAAAAATCAAATATGACATAAACAATTTTTTCTATATAACTTAAATTACAACAAAATCTTTGCTTATTATACCACACGTACATACTGTTATTAAAAATCAAAAATTTAATTCAATAAAAAAGAAAAAGATACAAATTATAAATCAAGAAAATAAGAATATAACAAATAATTACAATTTATTTAACCCTCAATATTTATTTTAAATTTAATATTTATTTATTGTGACTATAACTCGAATATTTTTTTTTTTTTTTTTTAATAAAATGTGTTGTGTAATAGGGTTTAGAATATGTGTCACAACAACACATAAATACCTTTTAAGACCTAGGTCTAGACCTGGGTCCCACAACAACTGGCGTTCTGAGGTGTAGATTAACGCTTTTTTTAAACATCTGTGGGTTGAAGCCACCTGAGACTAAGTGTTCCGGCAAACTATTCCATTTGTACGCAGTTCGGACAAAGAAGTCTCTCTGCGATCTGCCAGTATGACAGCGCGGGATCTTTACCGTTTCACTGGTTGCGGCAGCCGATTGCCGAGTGGAACGGGGGTAAGAATAAGTTTGAGGCATGATGCCGCTGATTTCATCTGAGCACTGCTGATGACGATATTTGTAAAAAACAACGAGGTCAGCAATATAATTATATAAATTTTTCCCCATACAAAATCGCACAACTCGCCTAAAGAAGTTTTTACTCAAAAAAATCAAAAATCGTTGCGATGCTGATACGAATGAAATGCTTGAAACTCGTTTTGCAGCATTTTCCAAAATATTTGTTTTCATATGAGTGGCTTTGCAAATACTTTTATCTCCAAATAATTTTGTAATAAATATATAATCTAATATTGTACTTAATTGCATTTAGTATATTTTGTCTGTTTAATATTGTTTTTAGAAATTCACTGTTCAGTTAAACGGAAAATTTGAAAAAATGCTTAAAATAACAGAAATTTGAGTAACATAACTTTGAACTTAAAATAACAGAACCTCCGAAACTTTTTTGTTTTTGAGTAAAAGATGTAAGTAAAAATAAAATAAATAAAGTAAAAATAAATAAATGTTATACATATTGGAAAAAATATTAATAAAATTTTGTTTGGTAACTTTTTGTTAATGTAACTGAAAGCAATGAACCATTTTTAAAAATTTTGCTCTAATTCTGAAAGTTTGTACTAAAAAAGTTAGGAAATCACAAAACAACGTGGGTACAAAACAACCTCCTAACTTTAAATCTGAAAAATAAAAATAGCAAATAGTACATGTATTAAATTTTGAACTTTAAACGATTTTTATTTATTTTACAAAATATTGGCGAAACTTTGATGTACATAATTAGTAAGGTTATAACTTGTATGTTTCCTAAGATGATTTTAATTAAAGATAACAATTTTGAAGGAATATAATTTACCTTTATAGACGACATCTTTTAAGACAAAATTGTTGATGCACTTTCAATACATTTTTTAGTTTGACATTAAGCTTTTAAACTATTTAATTGGTAAAAACTATAATTTCACACATTTTACGCATTTTGCTTGAAACAAACAGAAACTTTTTAAACTATTGTTTAAAATCTGTGTTTATATTTCACAAATCGCACTTTTACGGTATTTACATTAAGTCCACTAAATTTCAAACCATTCGCCTTCAAATTTTTATTATAATTTTAGTTTTCATTTATTTTATTTAACAACAGAAATCAACGGACAGCTTGTAAGCATTGTTAAAAGAAACATGTTTTGTTAATACACTCAAATTCAAACCACATGTCCATTGAAAAACAGACAACCGTTTGTTGAATTCTACATGCAATTTTCAATGCCTGTCTTTATAATCAATGCATATCTTCCTCCCCGGGCGTACCTATATACCTTAGTTCTTTTGTTTGTATTGTATATTTTTTTACTAAAGTAAAGTAGTATAATGTCGTTTTCTTTTTACCAAAAAAATTGCTCTAAACATGCCCATTTTCGATCTTTCGATCTATTTTTTTTGACATTACGTATTCTATTTGACAAAAAAAAGCACTCCTTTTGCTCTGAAAATAAATCTAGATTTTTTCGTAGAGCAAGTTGTTGTACAGAGTTGCACAAATACATTTACACATCTCTCAAAACTTGTAGACAAACAAAACGCCATTTAGTTATTATTATTTTTTTTAAGTGAAATATTATTGTTTAAATAAATCTTATGTTTAAATCGTGTTTTAAATTAAAAACTAATACAAATTATTTAATTAAATACAATTAATTACTAAAACATCAAATGGCAGTTTCACAAACACAACTACAAAACTAGATCGAATTCTGTCATATTCTTTTTATGGAAAAATAATCACTCTTTCTGCTCTGGCAAAAAGAAAACGACATGATATCACATAGAATAATATACCACATTTGCAGTAATATTAACTGTTTAAATTATTTAATACTTTTAACTTTTAACTCACTCAACACCTTAACAATCCATTATTTACTATAAAAAAGATTTAACAAACTCTCACTGAAACCATTTTAAAAAAGTTTTGCTTTTCAGTTGCAAAATCATTACTAAATAAACTAAAACAAAAAATAAAAAATAAATAATACGGTGAAATGAACCTAAAAATTTAGTGGTGCATAATTAGATTTTACTTTGCATCATTTAAATTAACCAGTTCATTGTTATATTGCATAGTAACGTCAACCGTTCGCACATGTTAAATTTTAAAAAAAAGTTATAATATCCTAATATATGAACATTTTTATTTACATATGTAAAACCATATATTTACATTTAATAATACTACAGAAAATTCCACTATCATTTGCCTCACATATGGTCTAACAGTTTTCAGACTTGAGTTTTAAAATCACACTTCAGTTTTGCATTCAATGTTATCTTAAGAAAGCACAACATTAAGTAACTTAGCTAGTTTTGTAATATAAAACACGCATAGTTTAAATTAAACATAGCCTATTTTGAACAAATTAACCAAAAACAGGGTAGTTATTACTTAAACGCTTTAAACTAGCTTAAGTTTAACTTTATTTTTTTCAGTGTATACTTAGAACTAAATTGAAAAATATTAGTTGTTTTGTTATAAACGTGATAAAGTTACTGTGGATACCATTCATACCATTACCTCACTTAATACGGAAATAACAATGGTTATTGTGTGGTATAACCTTAAAAGCAATAATTTTGGAGTGCAATTGTCAAGTAAAAAAAATTTTTTGGATATACAGTCGGAAAAGCAATCCTTTTATTGAGTTTTCAAAGTGGATGTTATTGGACCATCAGTGAGGAACTACACAGTCAGGGAAGTTTTGTTACTTTTATTATATGTATTTTTGTTTTTGTTTTATATTTTTGTTCTGTTATTGTTATTTATGATAAATATAAATATCATAAACGCCTATCACCAAGAAATTTTTTGTTTTGTTAATTATGATGGGCTAAGCTAAATAACTAAGGGAGAGTTGTAGCACGGTAGTGCAACTTTCGCGAATGCCGGGGTGGTGGTTTAAGGCATGCTCGATTTTGTTTATTTTAAATTTTCTTGTACTGAGATTGGTCAATAGAACCTTCGCTCAATCGAGCTAGCGGCAGGGTATATATGAATGCGCGAGCAACTGGTGTTTTGGCGTTAACAATAGCTAAACAATAAATCCTATCACAAATAAAATATGACAAAGGCATAGACAATAAGATAAACCATGATAAATTGAGAAATAATATAGGCTATACAGTCGTCGAACAAGATGATTGGTTCCACCCATTTACACTGTGTTCCCTGTCAATATAATAGTTTTCCTAAAACAATCAATTTGAAATGGTGGCTCTATCGTGGAATTTGATTTCCACTTTCATTTTCTTTTATTAATACACTATTCAGATATATAAAGTAAATGAAAATCGCTATTTACAGACTTTACAGTGTATAACTAAAAATGAAAACAATCCAATTTGGGATAAAAGAGTAACAATAGTAACAATCTAGAACCTGAAATATTGTGGTAGATATATACTGTCGGATGATTGCTTTTGTTTAATAAAAACGCTCACAAGCCTTAGATCAAAACAAATATGTTATTTATATTCTTACTTCCACTTGAAAGTAAGCATATAAATAACATAATTGTTTTGATCTAAGGCTTGTGAGCGCTTTTATTAAACAAAAACAATCATCCGACAGTATATATATACATCAATAGATCAGTTTTAGGGTACCTAACATTATCATAAACAACAACTATACACATTGTGGTAGATGATTTTCGTTTCCAAGAAATTTCGTAGCTCTCTATTCTTACTGTTTGAGCTTATTTCGACAAACAACAGAGTTTACGGTTTTGAAAATTTTAACCAACACTACAATTTATTTACCTATTATACAAGTGTCATCAAATAGTGAGCCATAACTTTCTTTACTTTATTATATTTCAACCATAAAGTGTAGATACAATACATATCATAACAAAGTTGCTATATAATATTTGCAATGACACTATAGCAATAAAATGTCAGTCAACTACCCATGGTAATGTAATGTAAAACAAAGAATATCTATTTCAAATAAACATAAATAAAAATGAAAATTTTTTGGAGCACAAACATTTTCTCCGTTTTCCTCATTTCCTTTTATTCAAAATAATACAAATTATCACTTGTTGAAGGATGTTTTGCCTTTGTTTATATTTTTCTTAGGTTATATAATTATTATTATTTCAATAAAACCGAGACATTTCAAGTAACAAGAATTTTGAGAAATTTTGTTTAAGGACAAAAATAATCAAGAATAGCCGTAGTCTCAGAGTAGATTGTTAAATAGGATTACTCGGTCTTCTGTAAAAGTACGATGAAACAATTGTTTTGGCGATGAGATGGATTATTTCTAGAAATTACAATAATTTGATTTTAATGTAAGATAAAAAAGAACTTACTTAAAGTACTTTTGGAATTTTTCTTTTGTTAGAAATTTTATTGTGATTAAGGATTACAAATTACGTTTTATTTTTAATTTGAATAGTGCGATAAAGTAGATGTTTTTTGATATTTTATGGTATAATAAAAACAAAATTATTAGGTTTTTAAGGCTTGTTGAAAGAGATTGATATCAGGATTCTTTTATTTCTAATTTTTTATTAGCTGTTTTAATTAAACGCTTTTTATGTTAGTACCTATTTAAATATACTGTTTTATTGGCTGTAAAATTATGGTGTTTCTGAAGGACTTAAACGTTTTAACAATTGTAATAAGTAATTAAGGTGAAAATTTAATAGTAAATTAACAATCAAATAGTTGATTCATTTTAAAAATGCGCTTTTCTGAATTGTTGCCAAGAATCCTTGGTCATGTGACTCATTAAAACTCACATATAAAGTTATATGGTTTCGAACTTTTTGAGCAAGCAACAGTATGCCATTATCAAGGAATATTATTTAACTAAGAATGATAGATTTCATCCGTCAATATCACTAAGATATCACCTTGGGTTGATACATATCATTGGTATATTGTCAGTTGTATGTGATATCTCTTTTTAATTTGAGCGTTAATAGCAAAGACTAGAATACGCAGGTTATCACACCCGTAAATCAGAACTAAACAAAAAAAAGAATCAAATCAACAAAAACTTATCACTTAGAGTGATACCAGTGAACGAGTTCTTGTTTTCAGAGAATCCATTTATAGATCATAAAAAATTATTGTATATGAAAATACATATCTTCGATGATCGCTTGAAATTGTTATACGTAGTTCAAGTGCTGCCTCTGTTTCAAGTGCTGCCTCTGTTTCCATCTTGGCCCTCTTGGACTCTGTTCAAAAGCGGGCTATACGAATTGTGGGTGATCGAACTTTGACATCAAAACTTGATTCCCTACAACATCGTCGCATTGTTGCTGACCTCGTTGTTTTTTACAAATATCGTCAACAGCAGTGCTCAGATGAAATCAGCGGCATCATGCCTCAAACATATTCTTACCCCCGTTCCACTCGGCAATCGGCTGCCGCAACCGGTGAAACGGTAAAGATCCCGCGCTGTCATACTGGCAGATCGCAGAGAGACTTCTTTGTCCGAACTGCGTACAAATGGAATATTTTGCCGGAACACTTAGTCTCAGGTGGCTTCAACCCGCAGATGTTTAAAAAAAAGTGTTAATCTACACCTTAGAACGCCAGTTGTTGTGAGATCCAGGTCTAGACCTAGGTCTTAAAAGGTATTTATGTGTTGTTGTGACACATATTCTAAACCCTATTACACAACACATTTTATTTAAAAAAAAAAAAAAAGTAAGTGCCATGTCGAGTCATAATTATGTAAACGCAAATTTGCTACCACGAGTCCACGAGAAAAGAGTACTTTTCATCTTTAAAGTCTGAAAAACTTCTTTTCGCAATTATTTTTTGTTGAATATTTTTAATTAAACAATAATTAATACTTTATGTGACACACTGTAAGAACATTAATTAAAAACAAAAGAAAAAAAAAAATTTGTAAATCAAAATTAGGACTATCAAATGATATAATTTTTGTATTTCGTTTCTCTTAATAAAACCTTTGGATATAAAACACTGTTTTTCAATAGATTATGAGCCCAGACCATTAAATAAAATAGCTGTTTACATACCAAATACCAAGAGCGTTATGGAGGCTATTACGCCCGGAAAGCGACGTAAACCAGCCCGAGGGATGGATGTCATTTGATGAGCGTAATACCCAGTGGTGCGGGGGATACAAAATTTTATGCTTCACTTTATAAGCTGAAACTAATAAAAACAATTCAAACTTTTTCTATATTTATATTTGCAAAAAATCCAAATTAACTTTAGTACGGCATGAAAATAAATAGTTTGAAATAATTATTTTTTTCTCCGATAGACAGCAAATATAAATTTTGCAGACTTATTTCAGTCAGCAAAGTGGCACTTTTCCTGCCTAGGTAGCAAAGCAAGTACTTTGCTGCCTAGGCAGCAAAATAATTAGACTTCATAGAAATAAACAGATATTGCGGTTAAAAAAAAAATTTTTTTAATCGATTTTTTTTTTCATTTTTAAAATTTTGCTTTATTTTTAAAGTAATAATTATTAAATTACATATCATTGTAATTAATCGGAGAAAAAATTATATGTTCAACTCGGCAGCAAGGTAGATTGACTGCCTTGGCTGAATTCCTAGCCTCGCTCGCTCGGCTATGAACTATCAGCCGCGGCAGTCAATCTACTACTTTGCTGCCTAGTTAAACAAATAACTATTTGTTTGTATGTTGCTATGCTATGTAAATAAATTATCCTACAAACTACCTTGTCTGACATTTAAAATAATTTGTAGTTTTTTAAAATCATACTAACATTTAATTTCAACAAAACGTTGAATAAAAATTTCAAAAATATTTAAAAAATTTTATACTAGTTAAAATTAATTTGCATTTAAAATAAAAAAATTGATTAAAACTAATTATAATGTACATTTGATACACAAAACTATAGTAAAAACGTAAAAAAATTTCTTGAGCTTCTTATAAGCGCGCGCTATGAATTCATAATGCCCTCTCATAACGCCCCGTTTTTTACGCATGTGTTAA
The DNA here is from genome assembly GCA_963693315.1 of Diogma glabrata. NCBI lineage: Eukaryota > Metazoa > Arthropoda > Insecta > Diptera > Cylindrotomidae > Diogma > Diogma glabrata. Next base: position 192,016,761 of record OY856187.1, on the reverse strand, counting down.
TATATCGCGTATCCTAGACTTTAAAACAACTTAATATCATTGTGAAGCATAAATAACTTTTTTGTAAGTTGCATATGAATATCTATTACAAAGGAAAGTTATCAAAATAAATAGTTGGTTCGTATATAACATAATTCAAAGTGAAAAGTTTTATTTAATCGAAAAAATAATGGATGGTGATTATGTGAAAATTGAGAAGCTAGAAAATGCCGCGTGGCAATTCCAAATAAAAATTTTGTTATATGCTGCTGATTTCTTGGAAGTTGTTACTGGTATGTAATACCTACGGATGAAGCTAAATTAAAATTATGGAAGAAACTAGATTTGCAAACACAAAAAATTATAGTTACGGCACTTGGTCAACAACCGGTTTTGTTAATTATGAATTGTTTAAGTGCAAATCAAATGTGGTCAAAGCTTGAAAGTATTTATGAGCAAAAATGCAAATCGAGTATTCGTTTGCTACAGCAAAAGTTTTACAGTTTTGAAATGGATCAACATTGTGCAGCAGTTAAAGGACTTAGGTTAAATAGTTTCATATAACAAAAATTTCAATGACTTTGCCAGCAACTTGCAGTCATTTTTATAGTGCTTGGGAGACAGTGCCGGAAGATAAGCAAACATTGGAATATTTGACGCAGAGGTTAATGATGGAGGAAACTAGGATGCACAGTGAGGCCAATGAATCAAGTGAGGCATTTGTAATGAAGAAATTTGGACACAAGAAAGCAAAAAAAATTGATCTGAGAGAAAAGGTAAATGTTTTCTGTGTAGAGCAATTCATTGATCAAAAAGATTGTCCACGGAGGATACTGTTAAAGTTAGACGAAAGTTTCCAGCCTAAAATAACAAAAATCGGTATTGCAAATTTTATTTTTACGATCTCAGCCGAAATTGTCGAAAGTTAACCGAAAGTTTCCAGCTGGAAGTCGATAATGCAGATTGTATTTCTTTGTAAAAATAAAACTATCATATATCAGCCGAAAAATTGATTGATGATAATAGTCTATAGCACACATGGCCAAACCGCGGCTCGCGAGCCGCATGCGGCTCTTTGAAAGAATAAATGCGGCTCTCGAAAAGAAATGAAAAAATTAAATAATATTTAATGGTTAATTCATAAAAATTGTAACAAAATTAGAAATAATACATATAATTTATAATGCTGCAGTTTAATATAATATGATTTAATGCAATCATATTATTATATTTAGGTTCATCCTGTCAAAGTTACTACTATTGGAGTTTTTTGCGACTTTGTTTTAGTTTGATACTACTTTACTTCGCGAATCAAGTTTAAGTATAATCCGCTGTTATAAATAAATTTAACTAATTTTATTATTTAAGGTTATACGTTTAACATATTCTAGTGGACTAAAAATAAAATCACCTGTATTCGTTTCAAATTAATGCACAAAAATCTTTCTCAAAATCAAAAGTCTTTCCTTTTGGATTCGTTTGTTTTTCTATGATTATCTTTTTCTGCAATTTTTTTATAAACAATATTTTTGATATTTTATCTTTAGGTAATTTGCCGACGTTAAATTTAATGTATCCTTTAATATTCCAATTAAAAAATGAATTAAATAGAATTAAAAACACGTGCAAATCCGACATCTACTACCATTAACCGCTTCTACATCTACGACAGTAAGATATTACCCTAAACCAAAAACATGACCATAATAACGAAATTAAAAACTTAAGGAAATTGCAAGAAAAAAACGGTGATGACTCTTGTAGCGAAATATAATATTTTGCGTGTTTCTTATGAATAATCCGTTTTTACTTACAGTGCATGTACAACGAAATTACTTTTACTCATGAGATCCAAGTTTGTATGAAAATTTATTTTGAGAAAAGAAAAATTTATTTTTGAAATATATTTTTCTCAATGAAAAAGTTAAAGATTTTTTAAATTTTTCCTCATGATTAATAGAGAATGAACCTAGCTACATTTTAAAGCATTGTGCTACTATTAAAAAATAATAATAAAAAGTTACTCAAATCTCATGAGTAAAAGTAATTTCATTGATGCATGCGCTGTTAAAATACTCCGCTGACCCAGGCAAATATACCCACTATTTATTACTTTTTAAAAACGACAGCGCTGATTTTGGTATATTTTCTGCTCCTATTCAAAAATATCAACAAGTCGGATAATTTTCGTGTTGGTTAAAACCAAAAAAAATTAACTGTTTTTTCTGACGAAAAATTGTATTTTGGTTTCTTTTATTATATGTGAGCAAATTCACAAAATCATTTTTACTGAATTTAAATTGTATTGTTAGGGGAATCACTGAACTAAAAGAACAACAAAAAAATTCATATAAATAAATTTAGGAAATGAGAGAAAATCATTATCGTGTACTGGCTGCTAAAATAACATTGTGAAAAAATTGTGTTCATATTTTTCGATAGAAAATTAATACTTGTTGTTTCTGTGTCGTGTAATTTTTTTCCATCATTTGACGGTAATTATTGACAGATTTCAATTTTTTTATTAAGTTTTAATAATTATTTTAAGAGTAAAATAATTTAAGTATTGTTTTTTAGGTTAATTTAACTGCTAAATATGTCAGACCACAAAAAAAGGAGATATGACGAAGAAAATCGTAGCTTCAGGCAAGAATGGGTTGAAGCATACGCATTCGTCGATAAAGGGGGAAAACCTTTGTGTCTTATATGCAATGCATCACTTGCTCATTATAAAACCAGTAATTTAAAACGGCATCACGAAAAAAACCATAGTAAATTTTTGGATAGTTATCCGTTAAATACCAACATCCGAACAAATAAAATAAACTCTTTAAAATCTGCATTAAGTAATCAGCAAACGTTATTATCGTCTTTTAGTTCAGAATCTGATAATACTACCGAGGCTAGTTTTATGATAGCTTGGAACGTCGCCCGTGCTAAACGACCTTACACTGAGGGAGAGTTTATCAAAAAGAATATGGAACAGGTGGTTAAAATGCTGGATCCTTTAAATATCAAATTGCACAGATTAATTAGCAATGTTCCAGTATCACGTCATACCACTGAGCGACGTATTACGGAAATAAGTAAAGATATTAAGCAGCGGCTACAAGTAGATGTAAAAAATAGTGTAGCTTTCAGCTTAGCCCTTGACGAATCAATCGATATACAAGACACTCCCCAGTTAGCTGTATTTATCCGATACGTTTCCGAATCATTAATCGTAAAGGAAGAACTATTGGATTTGGTAGCACTTAAAAATACTACTCGTGGTATTGATATTAAGAGTGCCCTGGATAATATATTGTCAGATACAGATATTCCACTGAATAATTTGTTAAGTGTAGCAACTGACGGAGCACCTGCAATGTTAGGAAAAAATGTAGGCCTTATTGGTCTATTAAAAAATGATCCAAGAATACCCGAATTTTTGGCATTTCATTGCATTGTTCATCGTGAACATTTAGTTGCAAAATATTTTAAATACGAAAACGTAATGAAAACTGTGCTACAAATCAACAAGAGTGTTCAACCACTTTCCTCGTCTGAAAAACAGACTCTCTAAAATTAATGATAACAAACTGAGTGAATACGACAGCAAATTAGCAGAATTATTGAAAGACTTTCATTTGCGATTCAATGATTTGAATAATTTAAATATTTCTCTTAATTTACTTGTAAATCCATTCGAGATTGACATTATTAACGAGGGCTTATCGATTCCTTGTTATATTTTGCATGACAGTGCCTCAGGAGAAATGGAATTACTAGAGCTACAGGAAGATCACATTCTTAAAATGCATCACAAAGCCACACAATCTCCAAATGAGTTTTGGAAACTAGTGTCTCAATCAAAGTACCCCAATTTGAAAAAAGCTGCTGCCAGATTACTGTCCATATTCGGTACAACATATTGCTGTGAATCACTTTTTTCAACAATGAAGTTTATAAAATCAAACCACCGTTCACAACTTACAAACGAGCATTTAACGGAATTAATTCGTACTGCGCTAACAAACTATGAACCAGATTTCAGAAAATTCACGGCCAAGTTACAAACAAACATGCCATCTACCAGCAAGCATGTCATGTAACAAACTTTAAATATGTATTTGTATGTATTTATAACCATAAGTCCATAATTGTTTTTTCAATAAAATAAATATTTCCAAACAACTGATACTTTTGAAATTTTTTATTTTTTTTTGTGGCTCTCGAAACGAGAGATTATTGTACTGCGGCTCAACGTGTAGTAAAGCTTGGCCACCTCTGGTCTATAGCAATCTCTGGGAAAACGATTGTGTCCAGTTTCATGTGGGAAATCTCGGAAAATTCAATTTCCTAAATTTGCTTAGCAGCATTGTAAAAATCCTGCCTTTGAAGTGTTATGTCTGGAGATGGATCAAATTGATGACAATGGTCTATAGCAATCTCTTGGAAAAATATTGGGTCAAGTTTCATGTGGGAAATCTTGGAAAATTTGATTTTCTTAATTTTCTATTAGGACTGTAAAAATACTGCCTTTAAAGTGTTATGTCTGCAGATGGATCGAATTGATGACAATGGTCTATACGCAGTGGCTCCCAAAGTGTGTTCCGTGGAACAATGGGGTTCCGCGAAAAAAATTAGGGGTTCCGTGTGACAAATTTAATTTAATTAAGAATGGTGTGATATATTTAGAAAATTGAACGAATTACGTTTGGCTCTGCAAGGAAAACAAGTCAACACATTGCAAACAAAAGATAAATTGGTTGCCTTTTCAAGGAAAATACAATATTGGATTTCAGATGTGGAGCAAAACAAAATCGAGTATTTCCAGACGCTTAGTCATTTTCTCAAATAATCTGGAGTGTATTTAAATATGGAAATCCGTCATGGTATAAAAATACATCTGTCCAGTTTAAAGCAATCACTGAGTGATTACTTTCCATACCTAGACAATCAAGATAATTGCTGGGTACAAAATTCTTTCAAAATAAAAAAAAAACAAAAGGAATCCATTGCATGGATTATGAAAAATTGATCGAATTGAGTTCGGATACACAAGTAGAAGCCAAATATAGAACAGTTTTTTTTAACAATATTCTGGTTAGATGTATTCGATGCATCTCCACATTTATCAAAACAGGCTAATCGAATTCTGCCGTTTGCAACCTTTTATTTGTGTGAAGCTGGGTTTTCAAAATATGTTTCGACAATAACCAAATATCGTAACAAACTTGGTGCTGCTCCCGATATGCGAGTTCAGCTATCAAACATAACGCCCAGTTTTAGAAAGATCATAGAATCAAAGAAGCAGGGGTGCATTCTTCACATTGAAGTTTTTTAAGTTATTTTAGTAAATTTTTTGTATTTTACTTCAGTCTGAAAGACCTAAGTATTACATTTTCGAGCCAAAAGTAAAATTGGCATTTCTAAATTGTTTAGGACTTACTGATTCTAAAAAAGCAAAAAAATGTGTCTGTTTGCCGGCCGACCGGGCTGTCGGCCGTCACAACCGACGAAATCTAGAAAACGACTGGAAGGATTTCAAAAATTTGTTCCTATAAATAAGTATACTCAATGGTAAGAGCCAAAAGGACGATGTGTTCGATAGCTGTCCCGAAAGTTTGTCAAAACAATCGTCAAGTGTCAAAACAAGGAAATTAGCATATTTTTTGCTTAAAAAACGTTCATTTTAAGTGATTACGAGTAGGAACATTGAATTTGGAGAAATCTTGATGGTCGGGATTGGTGTATGAGGCCAAAAACTAGAATATTATTGCATTATAAGTTTGTCAAAAAAATATTGTCAATTGTGTCAAAATGATTATCATTTTTTTAACCCATTTTTGGCAAAAAATGAAATTAATTTAATCGAACATGAAATTGGACATGGAAATTTTTGATTTTGTTATGATTTTTAGAATATTTTTGGAATTTTAAAAGAGTTTGTGTTTGTAATGTAAAAGCATTTCCATAATATGGAGTCTAATGACAGTGGAAAAATTCAACTTAAGTAAAAAATAAATAAGTGATGAAGAAGTTTCAACTTTGAAATTGTCATCGCCTCAACGGCGTAATCGATAGCGTGTCTGCCCAAGGATTCGAGCCGGGCACTGACGAGGGTAGGTTCGAATCCCATCCGAAACACGTAAAATGTGAATTGTAGTTTTTTTCTGAGAAACTTCAAACCATACCTTTGAATTGAAAATATTCCAATTACTTCTTTACTTACTTGAGTTTAATTGATCTCAAAAATCCAAAATAAATTTAAATTCCCTTAATGTAGTCTAATGTTAATACATATAGAACTACAAATTGACCAAGTGTCAGCCATTGATTTCACATTGATTGGAAACAATCAATAATGACTATACAATCGTGACTTAGGATGTTAATTAGAATAGAAATGTTCCCCATTCTATGAATTCACACAAAGTATTGTCTAGAAATTTAATGCAAAAAATCCCATATAATGTAAAAGCATTTCCATAATATGGAGTGGAATGACAGTGGAAAAATTCAACTTAAGTAAAAAATAATTAAGTGATGAAGAAGTTTCAACTTTGAAATTGTCATCGCCTCAACGGCGTAATCGATAGCGTGTCTGCCCAAGGATTCGAGCCGGTCACTGACGAGGGTAGGTTCAAATCCCATCCGAAACACGTAAAATGTGAATTGAAGTTTTTTTCTGAGAAACTTCAAACCATACCTTTGAATTGAAAATATTCCAATTACTTCTTTACTTACTTGAGTTTAATTGATCTCAAAAATCCAAAATAAGTTTGTATTTATGTTTTTTTTATAACTTTTGCAATATTTTTAGATTTTTGAAAAAAGTTTTAATTTTTGATTTTGTAAGATTTTCCGGAATATTTTTAGAGTTTTGAAAATTTTAAATTTTTGATTTTATTATAATTTTTGCAATATTTTTGGAATTTTCAAAAAAGTTTGTTTTTTGATTTTGTTATAATTTTTGGAATTGGATATTTTTGGAATTTTGGATATTTTTAGAATGTTGGAAAAAGTTTTTTAATTTCGAATTTTTGATTTGGAATATTTTTAGAATTTTGATAAGAATTTGTGTTTTTGATTTAGTAAAATTTTTGCAATATTTTAGGAATATTGGAAAAAATTTCAATTTTTGATTTTGTTATATTTTTTGGAATATTTTTAGAATTTTGAAAAATAGTTTAAATTTTTGAAGTAAAACTTCTTTAGGCGCGTTTTAAGAATTTTGCAACGGAAAGACAAAAAACGAATATAATATTCGGCAAATATACGATACAATTCAATTATGACACACATATAAATGTCGACATATAAATGTCGGAAGTAATCATTTGAACAGATATATAACCATATATATATTCATCTCTATCATACTACAGTCTGATTTTGAATTTTAAACATATACATGCACACAATTCCAAAAAAACTTAAGTAGAAATTTAAACACAAAATAAAAAAGAAATTAGAAGTAAAAAAGGCAAACGAATATTATGTTCGGCAAGTATGCGACAATTCGATTATGTGTATTGTATTTTTTATACGCTTATTCAGTATCGTATTTAAGGTTATATGATTTGGACGTGTCGATCTTAGATTTAAATATCTAATAATATAATATTCGTAATATTTTATTGAGTTTCGTAATTTTTTAAATTTATATTTTGAATTGTTTTAGTTTTTTGAAGCAAAACTTCTTTAGGGCTGGTTATAGTAGTCATTGTGGTCATGGTGGCCATGGTGGTCGTGGTGGTCATGGTAGTCATGGTAGTAATAGTAGTCATGGTGGTCATAGTGGTAATGGTGATCACGGTGTTCACGGTGGTTATGGCGGTCATGGTGGTCACGGTGGTCATTGTGTTCATTGTGGTCATGGTGGTCATAGTGGTCATGGTGGCTATGTTGGTTATGGTGGTCACGATAGTCATGGTGGTTACGGTGGTCATGGAGGTCATGGTGTTCACGGTGGTCATGTTGGTTATGGTGGTCATGGTGGTCATGGTGGTCATGGTGGTTATAGTGGTTATGGTGGTCATGGTGGTAATGGTAGTCATGGTGGTCACGGTGGTCATGGTGGTTATGGTGGTCATGTTGGTTATGGTGGTCACGGTGGTCACGGTGGTCATGGCGGTCATGGTGGTCATAGTGGTCATGGTGGTTATGGTGGTCATGCTGGTCATGGTGGTCATGGTGTTCACGGTGGTCATGATGGTCATGGTGTTCACGGTGGTCATGATGGTCATATTGTTCATGGCGGTCATGGTGGTCATGGTGGTAATGGTGGTCATGGTGTTCATGGTGGTCATGATGGTCGTGGTGGTGTCACGATGGTCATGGTGGTCATGGTGTTTAGAGTTTGCATCCCGGGCTTTCCCGGGCGGGAAAAAATATTTGTGTTGATTAAATTTGTTTTGTTAAATAGAAAAATGAGTGGTGTAATCTTTGCACGTGGTTGAAATAAATTTCTTTGGCTACTGTGGCAGGTATTAATAAAAAGATGAAATATAAAATAAATATGTCATATTGCAATTTAGAGTTGCATTTCTTGATAATATAATTTGCAGCATGTGTAATAAAAAGTAATATTTACATAATGTATTACAAAGTCAATTCAATTATTAACATAATTGAAATATGAAATTAGAGGTTTATGACAAATTTGCTAAATTTTTTGAAAAATGCATCAATTGTTGTACCAATTGTTAAATTAAGTGGACATGTATTCATCGTAAAATTTAATTTGTAATACGTTGTAAGATTTTGAAAAACATGTAAATATGGCTTTTTATTACACATTGTTGCAAATTATATTATCAAGAATATTAGAAAGAAACTCTAAATTTCAATTTGACATATGTATTTTATTTTATATTTAATATTTTTAGTAATACCTGCTGCAGTGGCCAAAGAAGTTTTGCTTCAACAGCGTGTAAAGATTACGCACTTCATTTTTTTTTTATTATAATTGGAATTTTAAAAGAAATAGGAATTTGTGATTTTGTAATATTTTCCCGAAATCTAAATGGAGAGGTTTGAGTATAAGTATGCTGATTGTATCATTTTTTCACTAAATTATCTTAATTTATGATTTGTTATAATTTTCCGGCAACATTTTGATGTTTCGTGTAAGTTGTAATAAATTGTAATAAATTTCTGAACATAGTTAAAAATTCATGTACTTTAACAAAGAGTTTTATGGTTGATAAAAATCGCTGCTCAAAACTAAAAACAATGTCCTCATAAAAGTCTTTTGTCGAAAACTAATCAAAATCCTTAACCCAGACCGTACTTTTGATGACTCAGAGCTTAAGATTTCAGCCTCTCCATGTTCTACTAATTATTATTAAGATGCATTTAAGTTTATAAAATCTGAAATACCAAAATAAACTTGTTTCATTTAATATCAGATATTAAATTTTGAAAAGTCATTGTTTAAAAATATTCAGGGTTCCGCGATCATTGGCAACAAATATGGGGATCCACGACCAAAATGGTTTGGGAACCACTGGTCTATAGCAATCTCTGGAAAAAATATTGGGTCAAGTTTCATGTGGGAAATCTCGGAAAATTCGATTCTTTTAATTTTATATTAGCATATGTGGGAAATCTCGGAAAATTCGATTTTCTTAATTTTCTATTAGCACTGTAAAAGCGTACCTTTAAAGTGTTATGTCTGTAGATAGATCGAATTGATGTAAATGGTCTATCTGAGAAACTTCAAACCATACCTTTGAATTGAAAAAATTCCAATTATTTCTTTACTTACTTGAGTTTAATTGATCTCAAAAGTCCCCGGTAAATTTAAATTCTCTTAATGTAGTCTAATATTAATACATATAGGACTACAAATTAACCAAGTGTCAGTCATTGATTTCACATTGATTGGAAACAATCAATAATGACTATAAATCGTGACTTAGGAGGTTAATTAGAATAGAACTGTTCCCCATTTTATGAATTCACACAAAGTATTGTCTAGAAATCTATTTAAATTTATTAATCCCATTAATATTATTTAAACTTAAAAATAATCTTATTAAAATAATATTATATTAAGAAGAGCTAATGAGATCCACCATTATCAAACACGTAGAAATGCGGATCTCTTTATTGATTTCAGAAAACTAAATGAAGTTAGAAGTTCAGTTTTTTTTTGGCTTGGCTGATTTTAATGCACTTCCTACTCCGTTAAAGATGGAAACATCTTTAACAAAATTCAAAATTAATGTACGACTTCCTTAATTTTTTCTAAATGTTGAGATTATTGTAGAGATATACTATTACTCTACTCTATACTCACTAGCTTAACCAAATAAAAACCAATATAAATAAATTATAAGGAATTCCCTTATGACGAAATTTCTTTTATCAAAAAAAAACAATAATAAATAAGTAAACAATATTTCATATGTTTACAATTATAAGTAAGCGAAGTTTTATGAACTATATATTATTCAAAGTATATCTTCATATTATGTTTCAAAACATTGGAATTAATTTTAAATAATTTTAAATAAAAAAAAGGTAAATACTTTTTGATGATTCGCATTTTATTGCGGGGGAAATATTAAATAATTAAACTGAAATATATTCTATGTACATTTTGTTATAATTGCATTTTTTTTATATAATTAATTTAAAATAATATATATTGATTGATTTAAGTGGGGATTATGTAAATTGAAATTTAAATCCAAAATTGTATAAAAGAAATGATTTGAACAATAAACAATCAGAATCAGTTTTGAACTTAATCATTCGTTTTATTTTCACCTGATTTTCACTGACGACCTCAGTTGACTTTCGTCAAACGGGTCTAACGGTATATCCACTGAAACCAGTTGACATTCGTCAAACGTAACTTTGGATTACTGGGACTGGGACTTACGGACTGTCCTATAAAAATAAAAATATAATTCAATACATTTAAATACTTTCTCTTGTGGTTGTTTCAACCGCCAACAATTTCATTATCATATAAATACGCAGTCAGATATATAATAATCAGATGTCGTACAATCAGGACATTGAGCATGATCTGCGCGTACACCGCAGCACATTATGCTTTTGTTTTCTTAAATACTTTTCTTAACAGTAATTTTCTATCATATTTTAATCATATTTTGTTTAATCTAATAATACTATATATATTATTTTAATTATACTTATGTATTGTTGATTTTGATTTGAATTAATTGTTACTATTTCAAGGCCTTGCCTTTTCGTAACTTGGAATGTTTAAATAAAAAGTAATATCAATTAAAGTTTTAAAATACAAAATAAATAAATAATTTTTTAAAACTACTTTGTTGCGTTTATGGTGTTACCATCGCTCCTAATTTGATGTGTTAACAAATATGTAAAAAGTTTTTGACCTTAAAACTAATTTTTTGTGCGGCGAAAGTGTTTTACTTCATTTTTCATTGATTTATTTGGTTTAAAACCAATACAGATAATACACAAGCAATATTTCTTTTAAACATCTCGTTTTTGAAAAGCTTTATTTTTTTTCAGCCACTTTAAACACCGATACTCCTTTTCAAAAAAAAATTGTTCAAGTCGATTTCTGACTTTCTTGTAGATTTCTGATTTAAGTTCAAATTTTCAAACCTATGCAAGAAACAAATATAACGACAATATTTAAGAAAATCGAATATAAATTAAGGATCTTAAAAATTTGTCTTCAACAGACATAACGATAAAGTTGAAAATTCTTTTCTTGCTACCTTGTTATAACTTTTCCTATAGTTGTTAAAATTTTCCGTTTGAACTCATTATAAAAGAATTGTCTGGACAGCAAATAGCAATACCGACCAGTATTAAATGAAAAAACTATGGTATGGTATGGTTGAATTTGATCGGAAATTTTTATACGAATCGAAAATACTACGACAAATTTTTTCCGAAATTTTTTCCGACAAATTTTTTCCGACGTAAATTTTTTCCGACGTAATTGTTTCGTAATATTTTCGATTCTCATATAAACGCATCCATTTAGTACAGAGTTTAAAAATGTCAAAACCTTTTAATATTCGTATTTATCATTTGTTTTGTGTTGATGTTGATAGAATATATAGTTTAAATGGCGAGTTTAGTTTTTTTATGATTATGGATAGCTTTTTCATTGTTAAATGTTTATTAAACAAATGTAAAAATAATATATTAAAAATACAAAACGTATAACTTAATATAATTCACAACAAAACGTCAAATATCAATTTCCGACAAGCAAAAAGGATTCGAAAATTTTCCCGACAGAAATGTTCGAAAAATACTTTCAATCATATGCCATTTTAAATTTCCGAATAGTTCTAATATTTCAGAGTCGAATTTTTATTCAATCATACCACCACTGAACTTGTGGTTTATTAGTACATAAACGAAAGCTATAATGTCTAATTTGTTTGTAAATTAATTACAACTAACCCATTCACTTCACCACCTCTAAACCAATAGCTTCTGGACACCAGATTTATTTTATTTTCTATAAAACTTGTAACAAACTAATTTAAACAAAACAAATAAATTTTCGATTAGAATTTTCTACAATAAATTTCACATATGTGACAAAATATGTTAGGAAAATGAAAAGAAAAACATAAGCAAACATTTATTTTGCAATAATAATTTTTTTGATTTCTTTTGTACCCTTACTTCTCTAACATAATATCACCAAATGTCTTAGAATTTATCTAATTTTGATAATAAATGAAGATCCGATTTTTTGTGTGTATATATCGATAAATAATATAAGATTAAAAAAGAACGAAAAGTAAATATTGTGATGATTTGCAATATGATTTATATGTACAGATATGTGCATGTAAGGGTTGGTTGAGAGCACGATAGCTAAAATTTTACTAAACATTTTCTAATTTGACCGTTTTGAGACAACTACCCACCAGAAAATATGGTTCTTGCTTTGAACCTCAAACGTTGCTTTTAGTTTTAACTAGTATATCTGCCTTTGATCGTCTGGAGTTTAACGCTGAATGCAGATCCGCAATAGACATGTCCAGCCTTACCATCGCCTACAAACTGTTCGTTCATAACAGAATAACGTAAACTAATCAATCCATCCTTATATAGTTTTTGTTATTTACTTCTACGTCTCCTTTGCGTAAAATAATTGATCAATCAGAAACACATGTTTTCGTAATGGCTTGAGAGATGATAATGGTTTTTCTTTTGTAAATGACGTTATGAAAAATATATGTCATAAACGAGTAAAATGAATATCTACGTTGGCTTGGTGATAAATTGATTTATTGTGTTACACTGAGATTTATTTTACTAACTGATTAATTAACTGAAGGGTTTTGTTTGTTTATTAATTTGTTATAATGATTTTGATTATTTTGTTTTCGATAAGATTTCAAATTTTATTCAACAAACGTTGGTTTAGAACTTAGAACAACTGTGATTGTATTGAAGTAATAATATTTGTGCAGCTTCAAACCCTTGTTATCGTGTAAACTATCATCAAAAATTAGCAAAATATTAGTAAGCAATGAAGTTTTAAATGTTATGACGAATGACTGACTGAATTGGTTTAAAGTAAACTGACCAGATGCCAGAAGCTGCAATGCTGGACAAATTAAAAACCATATTTATTTAAAGATAAAAATATATTAGGCTACCTTGTATTGATTTCGCAAAAGATTATTGCAAGTAACTGAAATAGCCGCTAATTTATTATATATTTAGGAATAAAACTCAAAATATATTTTACTGTGATTATGGAGAACTGCATGAAATGCAAAAATTCCTTCCGCCATGGCATACTCTTTTTCTTTCATACCAAAATCCTGTTGTCGAAAAAATGTGCCCAGTTTACAGGATGAAGCAGATGCCTGCACCGGTCTTCTATGTTTGTCTGAAATTATGTGTCGTGATATATCACGCCTTCCACCAGAAGTTATGGAGAATATTCCGTTACAAATTGTGCAATGGACATTTCCTTCATCTGTAGAATTAGAAAAACATTTTTTATAAAAGGAAAAGTCCCTTTTCCAGTTCTTCAGTAAATTTACAATCACGTCGTTTTCTTTTTGGTGGTATTATCGTCATTGAAAGTTATTTTCTTCTGAAGGCATAAATAAATACTTTAAAATTTAAAATTAATTATGTTTATGATGGGGCATTCCACGTGAACGGGCACAACAAAAAATTTGTTTTTGCCCAAATTTTGGGGATTCATAGTACTCCATTAGAAAACGATTTCGTAATTTATTTAGATTTTTTGGCCAGCCCCTTTACCCCATCATTTTTTGGGAATGTATGACATATTTTTTTTTAATTTTTTTTTTAATCTAGTTCAGAATATGCACTTTCAAATAATTTTCATCGCGTGATGGAAGTTGTATCGATGTGAGCGCTGATAGTTAAAAACCACCCTCAAAACCAGTTTTCACGATATATCTTGTGCTCTTAAATGAAAATTAAAATTCAAAGAATATATTATAAGAAAGTCATGGTTTATAAATTCAAATTCAGTGTCAAATTATTAAAATTTTAAATTTAAATTTTAAATTGAAGATTTTTTAAAATCAAAATATGTATTCGTAATCTACGTACAGTTTTAAGATAAAATTGTTATGTCCAAAGTTTTTCTACATGGAGCTATTTCCGAGAAAAAAAAATCAAAGTTTTAGAACTACGTGAAAACCTTGTTTTTTTACATTCGGCGCCCTCTAGCGCTCACATCGATACAACTTCCATCACGCGATAAAAATTTTTTGAAAGTGCATATTTTAAACTAAATTTAAAAAACAAAAATTAAAAAAAAAACGTGTCATACATCCCGAAAAAATGATTTTAAACTTTAAAACCTCAAAATCAGGGAGAAAATTACCCTCAAAAATTTTGTAAATATTTTAATCGTATTCTACGGAAAAATGCTAACGAACTAATAGTTTTTAAAAAAAGGTTTATACGCATTAAAATCTAAAAAAATTACGACATCGTATTCTAATGGAGTACTATCAATACCCAAAATTTGGGCAAAAACAAATTTTTAGTTGTTCCCGTTCACGTGGAATGCCTCATATATATATATAATTACTTATAAAACGCTCATCGAAATCTTATTTTATTATTAATTATATTAATTATATAAATCCACAACAAAACAAACCGCATTACTTTGTAAAAATGAGATTTGATATTTATACTTCTAACTGAGACTGAAGACTTAAATTACTTGCTGTACCCACTAAACATTATGATCTATTTTCTGAACGCATCTAATTATCTCAGAAAAAAATGCACAACAAACAAAACGACAAATTTAGGTTGGCTGGACAAATTTTATAAATGCTGTGCATTTTGCTGGACGGATGCTGATGCTGTACAAGCAGTAAAAATGCTGTATAATACAGCACAATGCTGTACGTATGGTCAGTTTAGTTTAAAGTAAAGTAAAATAAATTAATGAGACTTTGTAACACAAAAAGAGTTCATATTTAACATGTCAAAGGGTATAAAACTAAAATATTTTTAACAAAACTATTCGAAACTATAAAACAAAACTATACCATTTGTTGAAACAAAAAACCATATATATTAGGTAGATTTTTGTTTTAGTTTTCTGTTGATTTTTCTTGTTATTTTGATGAAGTTGACGAATTTTATATTTGTTTTGTATTTTAAATCAAAACAGCAAAATTAATCTTAATTTAAAATTCAAATACTGGTCTATAGTTATATTGATTTTTTATCAAATGAGTTGAAGTAATGTTTTTCGTCTTAGTTAGAAGTTATTAAATTAAGGTCATAAAACTAAAAATTGAAAATGTTTGTAGTTAAAGCATACTTTTGCTTATACGACGAAGGAATTATAGACTGCACTGTTTTGTAATTGTTCTCATGGTTTTCAACTAGTGAAACGCCGAGATTTCTAGCGTACTCTAAAATACGGTCGGTATTTATCTTTTAAACATCTTTATTTTTTAATAAAAAGTGTTGTGTAGTAGGAATTACGAAATGTGTCACAAAAACACAAAGATACCTTTTAAATCCTAGGACTACAACAACATGCGTTCTGAGTGGATGATGGACGCTTTTTTGAAATGTTTGTGGATTGAAGGAACTCGAGACTATTGATTCGGGCAAAGCATTCCATTTGTACGATGTACGCACAAAGAAATCCCTTTGCATTTTGTTACTATGACTGTGAGTAATCTCGACAGTTTGACTGTTTGCACAAACCGATTGACGAGTAAAACGAAGAAAAGAATATGTTTGAGGCATGATGGATCTGATTTCATCCGAGCACTGCTGGTGACGATATTTATAAAAAACCATGAGAACAGCAACAGTGCTCCGACGTTGTAGGGAATCAAAACTTAATGCTTAATTTCGAACACCAACAATTCGTTTAGCACGCTTTTGAACAGAACCCAAAAGAGCTAGGATGGTAACAGATGCAGCGTTTCAAACTTGACAACAATGCTCCATACAGGGACGGATATAGGACTTATAAATGTAGAGTAATTGATACGGAGTAAAATATTTTTTACATCTATTGAGGAGACCGAGTTTTCTTGACGCGCTCTTTGCCATGGCCATTATATGATTGTTCCAGAGTAAGTCATTGGAAATTGTGACTCCCAATAAACGAATGCTTTCACATTTGTCTATTTGGTCGTCGCTTGTATTAATTGAAATATCGTTGGGAAACTCGGTATTCAATCTGGAAACAATCAATAGCTGTGTTTTGGTGGAGTTAAAATTAAACAAATTTCTGTCACCACAATCGGCGACGACTTTTCTAGGTCCTCTAGGATTTATTCGTTCATGCATTTTACCCTTTGAAGATAGGGAGATGAATGACTTGTGCAGTGGACTGTCTGCAAAACTATTTACTGGGTTACTGGTGATTATCAACAGTTCGTTGATATATAGATTGTTATCAGTTATCAACGAAGTTGAGTAGACGTGTGTTTATTCTGTCGTGATTGTTTTTGTTTAATTTTTTAATTTTAATTTTATTAAAGTATTTGAATTTAATTTTTTCTTGTTTTTCTTAAATAAGTTTACAACTAACGGTGATCGAAGTTTTGTGCAATTTTTAATTTATTTATAATCTAAATCTATTAATTCATATTTTCAAAACAAATAAAAAAAAAAATTACATATAGTCCTTATATACATATAAGCAAATAGCAGTAATTCTTTGTGCTACATGCCTAACCTAACCAACAAGTTCAATTAGTTTTTGTTGTTATTATTTCATTGTGATTTGTGTTTTTTTATTGCAAACAAATCGCAATAAACTGAAGAAGGGCCCATTGTTTTGCCTTTTAAATATTAATTATAATTACAGGGTGCTTACAAATTTTTAATTTTTCTTTTTTTTTTGTGTTTAATAAAAAAAGTTTGTCTTTTACCATTCATTATGCCATCCTGTGATTTCAAGATATGTAACTCAGTTAAATCCGATGTACTTTATATGTGCTCGGGAACTTGTGAAAGGCTCTATCATCCTAAATGTGTCGGTGTTTTAGCTTCCACATTTGAGCTTGTTAATAAAGCTGATTCTGGGGTTTGTTGGTACTGTATTGATTGTAGGAAAGTAAATTTAGGTGTTTTAGCTCGGAATATGAAACGTGTAGGTCAAGAATTCGAAAAAGTCATTAAGAATTTTTTTAATGTATCTGAACATTTTTCTTCCACGAATGATCTCTTTAACAAATTTTCCGTTTTTCCTCAATCTAATGTCACAATAGTTGACTTTGATACGACTTCGGTTGCACCTATAGAAATTTCCATCCAATCAACGACAAAAGCTTGTACCCCATCTGACATCTTGCCTACTAATGTTGACCCCATTGTTGACCCTCTCAAAAATATAACTCTTCGCAAAAATCCAAATTTGTTTCTGTCCCTATTAATGACCCTTTAATTAATAATATTGTTCTCAACCCTGGTCCCACCAATTCCGACCCCATTAACATTTCTTCCTCTCCTACTCTTAACGTTGTACCCCCTCTTAAGCAAATATTTGTTTACCGGCTTCACCTTTCGTCTACAAACGATCAAGTCGTTGATTATATCAAATCTAAACTACGAGATAATGACTTCAACGATACGGATTTTAAATTGATTAAATGTAAAAAAATAACAAGCTCTGGTAGTGGTGTTGCGTCCTTTAAGATCGGTGTTCCAGAAGTCATGTTCGATTGTCTTTTGTCTCCAATAACCTGGCCTAGTAATACTTTCGTTCAGGAATTCATTTGTAGGCACAGAGCAAATACAGTAGCATTACCATCTAACGAGATGCCAAAAAACTAAAGTACTTTCAGAACGTAAGGGGACTTAGGTCTAAGGTTTCAGGTATTTATTTGAAGTCTCAGATGCTACCGTTTGATGTTTTTGCATTAACCGAAACTAATTTAAATAATACTTTTAATAACAACGAACTTTTCTCATCTGAATTTAATGTTTTTAGACGCGATGGTGACTCTGATGGCTCAGAATCGTTGGGTCGTGGTGTTCTTTTGGCGGTTCGTAGTGTGTATGACAGTTCTTTGTTTCGTATTCCTGGCACTGAACACTTGGAATTATTATGTGTCAAAATAAATGCGGGACGGGGGAACATATATATTGTTAATTGCTATATCCGTCCGTGTAGTCCTATCGAGAAATACCAAGAGTTTTTAAACGCGGTGGAATTCGTAAATAATTTACTGAATACCACAGATGATTTGGTTATCTGTGGTGATTTTAATCTCCCTGGTTTGCGGTGGATTCCGTCGGAGGGTGAAACAGATTTTGTTGCATGTAATGCTTCGTCCGCAAAGGAAACATTATTTGTTGACACCCTTTTGGCTTGTAGTCTCCTGCAGATCAGTGATGTTAAAAATAATTTAAATAGACAGCTAGATTTAATTTTCACTAGTAACGTAAATAATTGTTTTGTTTCAGAAAGTACTCACACCCTGTCCATTATTGATAATTACCATCCTCCGCTTTCACTTGTTTTTTCTTTTGAGAATGGTAATAATAACGTAGAGTCAGAAAACTCTTATAAATTTAATTTTCGAAAAGCAGATTTCATTAAACTTAATCATTTGATTAGCAACATTAACTTTAATTTTATATCAGAAACCGATAGTAGCGTTAACGAAATTTGCTCTAATTTTTACAACAAAATTTTCGAATGCCTTCTGCAATGTGTCCCATTTACGGCACATAAAAACTTTTCTTCATCTCCTCCTTGGTATAACAGGACTCTTCGGGTTCTGCGCAATCGGAGAAATAAGCTGTGGAACAGGTATTTGGTTTCTGGATCCCAGTCTGATTATTATCAATATCTAGATGCCTACAATGAATTTTCTATACTTTGTGAGAGTCTATATTCTGATTATATTCATCAAATGCAATTCGACTTAATATGTGACCCTAAACGGTTTTGGCAATTCGTTAATAGTAAAAAAAAAACAGATGGGTATCCTCCTACGTTAACATATTTAAATAATTCCTCTAATGATCCCAAAATCATTTCCAATTTGTTTGCAAATTTTTTCAGTTTAGCATTTTCAGAAAATACGTCTGAACCTGATGAAGACTACTTCAGTTATTTAAGCAACTCTCCTCAAACTTCTTTAATGGCAATTAATATCGACTGCGAATCAGTTCGAGATAAAATCAATAATTTAAGGGACGACTTTTCTTCAGGTCCCGATGGGCTACCTGCAATAGTTTTAAAAAAATGCATTGATGGTTTGGCACAGCCTTTAACCTTGCTTTTCAAAGATCCATTTCTTCTGGCATTTTTCCTTCTTTGTGGAAGAGTTCTTGTATAGTACCCGTTCATAAAAAGGGTAGCAAAGCTGACATTGTAAACTATAGGCCCATTGCCAAACTATCGTCTATTCCAAAATTATTTGAAAGTGTAATTTTTGATAATCTTTATTCTTGTTGTAAACCGATTTTTTCATTGCATCAGCACGGATTTCTTCGAGGGAAATCTACAACCACTAACCTCACCGAGTTTGTCTCTAGCACCATAAAGTCCATGGAATTAGGTCTTGAAGTAGATACTATTGCTACTGACTTTAGTCAAGCTTTTGACAAATTGTCACATGAATTAATATTATTTAAGCTTCGCGCTTTAGGTTTCCCAACTCATATTGTAAATTGGTTTAGTTCATATCTAAAAGACCGACATTATCTTGTCCGCTTCAGATCTGCCTTCTCTGAGCCTTTTATGGCTAAATCAGGGGTACCTCAAGGTAGTCACTTAGGACCACTGATTTTCATTTTAGCTATTAATGATGTTTCATTTGTTATTAAAAACTCTAAAATTTTAGTATATGCTGATGATATGAAAATTTTCCGTAATATTTCGTCAACCTTGGACTCAAATATTCTACAGAGCGATTTAAATAATTTCTTTACATGGTGCACCAAAAATTTCTTAGAATTAAACGTTTCTAAATGCCAGACGATTACATTTTCCAGAAAAAAATATAAACTACCTACTCGCAGTTACACTATCAATGGCGATATAATAATATCAAGAGTGCATTTAATTAGAGACTTATGCGTTTTATGTGATAGTGAGCTTAATTTTAGATCCCATATCGACAACATTGTTAGTCGGGCCAACTCAGCACTTGGTTTCATTAAACGATGGTCCAAAGAATTTTCTGACCCTTATGTCACCAGGGCTCTCTATTTAACCATCGTTAGACCGCTGCTTGAATATGCTTCTCAAGTCTGGTCACCTTATCACCACGTACATATCAATAGAATAGAAGCTGTCCAACGCAGATTTGTGCGTTTGGCACTTAGAGGTCTTCCTTGGGCTGATCCATACAACTTGCCTCCATATTTAGATCGACTTAGTCTTCTTGGTATGCACAGTCTGCAGAAACGTCGTGAAATAGCGGACGTTATTTTTGTCCATCAAATTTTGGCTGGTGTAGTTAATTCCTCAATTTTAGAATCCATAAACATTGATATTAATTATCGCTCAACTAGGTATGTTTCTTTATTCAGAATTGATTTCCATCGCACAGATTATGGTAAAAATGAGCCTATCACAAGAATGCTACAGAACGCGAATAAAAATGCTCAAAGCTTCGATTTCCATCACAGTAAATATAAGTTAAAACAGTTACTTTATTCGAATCAATGATAACTGATAACTCGACAAGTGCTCTCTGCATGATATCTTTTTATAATTTTAATATTTTATTTTTTAATTTTTAACTAATGACGCGCAATCAAATCGATTGTAAGCTCATTTTAATGTGTATTCATGTTTTGTCTTATGTGAACTTCATAGGAAAATCTACCTATTTTTAAGTTTTATTTTTATTCTTAAAGTTAACAGCAAGAGCCATACGCTAAATAAAATACTTCCCTTTTTTTGTTTTTGACTATTGTTTTTTTTTTTTTGCATGATTTTTGTATTTTTTTTTTTAAGTGCCTTTGTGCCTTTGTGTTTATAAACGGGTTTTTTTCTCTTTACACGTGTGCGTATTTTATTTTATCCTTTCTACTTGTATTAAGTATTGTGGCTTCTTTGCATGTTGTTCGCTTCCGTCCTACTACACTACAACCGAGCCTTGTCTGTGACAAGGTGAATTCATAGTAGCGATATGAAATTATTCCAATCATGTATATATGTATGCATTTTTACACGTTGTGTATTTATACATGGATATTTATATGGTTGATAGGCTCTTATTATGTAATTAAATATGACATAATTAGAGCTGGAAGTGTGAGCAAGCGCTGTTAAGTCTGTTGTAAAAGTCAGAGATAAAACTGAGCCTTGGAGTACACCAGCGTTTATTTATTTAGACTCAGAAGAAAAGCAATCGATGGATACCGAGATGTATCGGTTAGACAGAAAATGCGAAAACGACTGCGGGATGAAAACCGTACGGAAAGAGCTTGTTGATCAAGTTGGCATGCCAGATTCGATCAAATGCTTTTGAGATGTCGAATGCGATATCGTACGTTTTGCCACCTTTATCAAGCATGCCATTCCAAAGATGTGCTACATAGCTCAATAGATCGGTTGTTGATCTTTTGTTTCTAAAGCCGTATTGGCTGTCGGATATCAAATGGTTGTCTTCTAAAAATTTGGATATATGTGAATTAATAAAGTGCTCGCATATTTTAGACAGGACTGGGAGTAAGGCTACTGGTCCATAATTTGAAATATCACATTTCGTTCCTTTTTATGGGACAGGCTGGACATTCGCTAACTTCCAGCAGGATGGAAAAATACCAGATTTGTAGGATTTTTAGAATATTTTGGTGAGAGTTGGTGCAAGTTTTGTTGAAAATGTTTTTAGAATAACAGGAGGAATATTGTCCAGACCAGAGGGTTTGTTGTTGTTTAACCACCTTACAAGTCTTTCAACAATTTTAGGTTTGAAATTTAATTGTTTCATATTAACTCCTGAAACCTAAAACTATCGAATTTGAAGCAAAGCGTTTCGCGAACAATGTAGCTTTCCTTGCAGGGTCAGTAACGATTGAATGTCTATCAATGCTAGAGGGAATAGAAGATTTAGTACCAAAATTTAAAGAATTTATGGCACTGTAAAACTTATGTCAGAAATTGACATAACCGAAAGTTTTGCCGCTTTTGCTCTGTCAATCTCTGCTTTTTCGTTTTCAATTATCTGGTTTAATATTTTGTTGGCCTTTAAACATTGGGATCGATTAACAGAATTCTTTTTATGAATCCAAATATTAAATAATCTACGTTTGTTTCTAAGAGCCAATTAAGCGACCTTCGAAAACAAAAATTTTTGTTGGGGTTTCATTATTGAAAAAGGATTTATTAATACCAAATTGAATTGGGAACTATAGTTTTTAGTAAATCTGTTTTGATAACTAATGTGATTAAATAAAGGTCAGAATGTCCAATACTGCGCTTATCGACATCGACACTTGTAATATCCGGCATAGATGTGAGATAGAGGTCTAGGAGAAAACTTTTATCTCCACCCTTACGAAGAGTGAACATTTGGCTTTTTACAATCAGCGTCGGGTCGTGCGATGCAGCAAATATTTTTGCCAGCCTTACATTGTTGTCGTCGTCAATCGTCTTCGAAAATTCTAACTATACGATTTGTTGTGGACGTTGAAGTCACCGGTAACGATAAATTCAAAATTTTAAAATTGTGCTCTAATTTTGTCCACAACCTCAAGAGATTAAAAAAATTGGGATCATGTTTGTTTGGAAACCAGTATAAAGCTTTTGTGAAACAAGAAATTTCAGGTAGACAAACCTTTAATACTATACTGTGTTGTAGCCATCACCATGTAGTTCAAAATTTGGAAAGCGTTTATATGCAACACTTGAAGGAAGATAAGTTATTGTGATTAAAATTGTCTTATCTAAACTGATTAAGGTTTGCTATTTAATAGTAATTGTCTTTTGGGGTCGTAATTGAGGTGGCAGTACCAGACCCCTTTTTTCCTCAGGGGTCACGGTGTTTATGACGCGTGATACGGGTCTGACTTACCCGAGATATACGAGCTGAAACGAGTCTCTGTCCTCTATTACATACCCTTGTCATCTCAAACAGAAGCGGGAACCTTGGCTTAATCGCTCTCGTTGTAATGAAGAGCTTTCTCATTGGCGAACCAATGAGAATGGCATAGCAGGGTGCGTACCTAGAGTAATTTAACGCCGTAACGACTAAAGCTCAGTCCTCGTGGATTTGATGGAGTAATACCTGCTGCTTCAACACAAATGCAGAAATGTACGCAATTTACGAAAATTTACAGAAATGGAAAAAAATACAAGTGGAAAATGGAGACTCTGGCGACCCCTGTTGCGAAAGAACCACTATCAGCGCGTCCAACCCCCACAATCACTCCCAGGCGCCCACACACTCACGCTTCACACATGTTACCCTTCACCCACACACGCAGACTGCGAAGCAAGACAATTAAGCTCTAAGACCCACAGCAAGTATCGCAAGTGGTAGTAATCAAAATTGAGTTGTATTGCTGTCATCTGAGCAATATGATACAACTCGTAAACCACTGTCATTGCTGGTAAACCGTGAATCAAATCTTAAGGCACTGGAGAACGTCACACGCTATATTGAAAGTCCTTATTGTTTATTTTCCTTTTTCTTTATTAATAATATTTTCTAAAATGTTTGAAACCATACGAAATAACCAAAGAAAATTATTTACGGCTCCCAAAAAAAGGCTATAATTTTATTTGTAAGTTAAATAAATATTGTCAAACCAATTTAATTAAATACCTGTAGTTTACCGTTGGTTCATGTATAATACGGTTAATCTAAAATCTAAAGGTCAACAAAATATCTAATCAGATTATCTCAAACGAAAAGTCCGAAATTGACAGAGCGAAAGCCTCAAAACTTACGTCTATGTCTGTTTCTGACAAGAGTTTCTACAGTGCCATTAATTCTTTAAATTCTGGTACAAAATTTTCTATTCCCCCTATTATTGATGGTGATTTAATCGTCAATGATCCCGCAAGAAAAGCTAACTTGTTCGCTGAACGCTTTGCTCTGAACTCCACTGTTTTGGAAACTCCTAAAGAAATGCCCCAAATCCAGTCTTCAGGAATTAATATGAATGAACTTCACTTCAAACCCAAAATAGTCGCTAAACTTTTAAAGGGGTTAAACATCAACAAAGCATCAGGAATGGACAATATTCCACCCATTATTTTAAAAACCTTTTCCAAAGAACTTGCACCAACTTTAACTAAAATATTCTACCAATCCTACAAATCTGGTATATTTCCCTCGTGCTGGAAGTTGGCAAATGTCCAGCCCGTCCCCAAAAAGGGACCAAAATCCGATATCTCAAATTATAGGCCAATAGCTTTACTATCGGTCCTATCCAAAGTCTATGAGCATTATATTAATACACATATCTCAAAATTTCTGGAAGAAAATCATTTAATATCCGACAGCCAATACGGTTTTCGAAACAAAAGATCAACTACCGATCTATTAAACTATGTAGCGCATTGTTGGAACAGCATACTTGATAAAGGTGGTGAAACATACGTTATCGCTTTAGACATCTCCAAGGCATTCGATCGAGTCTGGCATGCCAACTTAATCAACAAGCTCGTTGCGTACGGTTTTCATCCCAATGTTGTGAAGCTGATACAAAATTTTCTATCCGACCGATACATTTCGGTAACCTTAGACGGATATTCTTCTGAGTCTAAACTAATTAACGCTGGTGTACCCCAAGGCTCAGTATTGTCCCCAACCCTATTTTTGATTTATATCAACGAATTGTTGAAAATCATCAGCAACCCAATAAATAGTTTTGCAGATGATAGTACTCTGCACAAGTCGTTTGAGCCCCTTCCTTCATAAGGTAAAATGCACGAACGAATTAATCCTGCCCGGAGAGACGCTGCCATAAACGTGAACAAAGACCTGAATAAAGTCGCCGACTGGGGTGACCAAAACCTTGTCAATTTCAACTCCACCAAAACACAGCTGTTGATTGTTTCCAGATTAAAGACCGAGTTCCCCAAAGATATTTTATTTAGTATGTGTGATGAACCAATGGCTGAATGTAAAAACATTCGTTTATTGGGTGTCACAGTTTCAAATGACCTACTCTGGAACGATCATGTAATGGCGATGGCAAAAAGCGCGTCTAAAAAACTCGGCCTCCTAAATAGATGCAAAAAATTTTTCACTCCATACCAATTGCTCCATGTTTATAAGTCCTATATTCGTCCATGTATGGAGTACTGCTGTCAAGTTTGGGGTGCTGCCTCTGTTTCCATCTTGGCCCTCTTGGACTCTGTTCAAAAGCGAGCTATACGAATTGTAGGTGATCGAACTTTGACATCAAAACTTGATTCCCTACAACATCGTCGCACTGTTGCTGACCTCGTTGTTTTTTACAAATATCGTCATCAGCAGTGCTCAGATGAAATCAGCGGCATCATGCCTCAAACTTATTCTTACCCCCGTTCCACTCGGCAGTCGGCTGCCGCAACCAGTGAAACGGTAAAGATCCCGCGCTGTCATACTGGCAGATCGCAGAGAGACTTCTTTGTCCGAACTGCGTACAAATGAAATAGTTTGCCGGAACACTTAGTCTCAGGTGGCTTCAACCCACAGATGTTTAAAAAAAGCGTTAATCTACACCTCAGAACGCCAGTTGTTGTGGGACCCAGGTCTGGACCTAGGTCTTAAAAGGTATTTATGTGTTGTTGTGACACATATTCTAAACCCTATTACACAACACATTTTATTAAAAAAAAAAAAAAAAAAAATACGGTTAATAAATATAAAACATGACCAGAATTTGGTTTTTTGTTTTGTTTGGCTTTCATATTATTTTTGGTATTAATTATTAATTAATACAAATATAAATTAATAAATTTAGGTAATAGGATTTAACAAAAAAAAATGTGTTTGGAAAACGAGATATTGCCGCCGAGCAACAATATTTCGATTATAATCATTTTCAATTTAGACTGAATGTGTCTCGCTACGCGCATCGCCAGCTCACACACACACACACGCATCGACAGGCAAGCCCCCATTCAATCACTGGCACACCCTTTGCACACGCATTCACACCTCTATGTAAAAAAAAATAAATAAAACAAATCAAGTTCGCTCACCCCATGGTTAAATCCTCCCGACTTCCAAGTCTTACGGCCTTAGCCCTCCATCAGCGATGTACAATCCAACAGGTAAAGTATCAAGAAAATTGTATATCAATGTTGAGTTGAACTTCAGTTGTAATCACACCAAAATTTGATATCGGTTGAAATGTGTACAATATACGTTAGCAACAGCAAAAATTTGATACAAATGTTGAGTAGAAATATGTCAAATATACGGTGGTAACAGCGAAAATTTGATATAAAGGATGCGTTTCAATATGTATAATATACGGCAGCAATAATAAAACAATGTTGCGTTGAAATATGTATAATACACAGTAGTAATAGTACAACTTTGATATCAATGTTGAGTTGGAATATGTAAAATAGATGATAGCAACAGCAAAAATTTGATATAAGTGTTGATTTGAAATATGTCATTAACAGCAAAAATTTAATACCAATGTTGCGTTGAAATATGTATAATACAGAGTAGTAATAGTAAAACTTTGATATCAATGTTGCGTTGAGATAAGTAAAATAGATGATAGCAACAGCAAAAATTTGATATAAATGTTGATTTGAAATATGTCATTAACAGCAAAAATTTAATACCAATGTTGCGTTGAAATATGTATAATACACAGTAGTAATAGTTAAACTTTGATATCAATGTTGCGTTGAAATAAGTAGCAATAGCAAAAATTTGATACAAATGTTGATTTGAAATATGTCATTAACAGCAAAAATTTAATACCAATGTTGTGTTGAAATATGTATAATACACAGTAGTAATAGTAAAACTTTGATATCAATGTTGCGTTGAAATAAGTAGCAATAGCAAAAATTTAATACAAATGTTGCGTTGAAATAAGTAGTAATAGCAAAAAAATTTCATACAACTGTTGCGTTGAAATAATAGAAATGTTGTGCGGCAAGTTCGTACAAATGTTGCGTTGACGCACTGTAGTAATGTTGCGTCGAAATAGATCAGGCAATTGTTGAAAACAAACAATAGCAAAAATTTTGTATAACTGTTGCGTTGAAATAACTCAGGCAAGTATTAATAAAATTGTAGACTTAAGCTGTAAAGGTTGTACCAGGATAACTCAGATCATTACTGATAAAACAAGAATAAATGGTATATAATTTAGTTGCGAAAATATATAAAATTGTTGAATCCCATATAATCGATGTAAATATGGTTGCCGGAATATGTACAATTGATAACTAAGAATTAAACGTTCTATAGTTTGGTGGCGCAGATATATATAATCGTTGAACTCTATATAGTTCACGTTTCGGTTCACGGTTTTCTTTGTTCATATAACAGAAACAAGTACATAGTAACACGGTACACATCCAAACGAGAAAAAGCAGCACCCGCGAGATTTTCCTCAAAAAAAAATGGCTGGCACACAAAAGAAATGTTTTCCACTACAGGTTTACAACAAACACCGAGTAATTCTCAATTCTCAGTAATTCTCATTACAAAAAAAAACCATGAAAATTACAGTTAAATACCAGTCACTAATATTAACAGTGATTAATTCACTAATCAAATATTTCTATCACTAATTACACTATGTACAGTTATTCTTTTATTCTTTTTATGACTCTGGCACAAAAAAAAATATTATAGCGTTAAACAATCCAAATAAAATCACTATTAACATTAATAATAAAAGCATTAGCT
The DNA here is from genome assembly GCA_963693315.1 of Diogma glabrata. NCBI lineage: Eukaryota > Metazoa > Arthropoda > Insecta > Diptera > Cylindrotomidae > Diogma > Diogma glabrata. The sequence continues at coordinate 191,988,487 of OY856187.1, read as the reverse complement.
AACAATTTAGAAAAAAAAAACTTACATGATTGACATTTTTATTTCAGTGTCTTATATTTTTCCTAGTGCCTTGGCATCCAATGCGTGTAAGTTAGTTTTCTTCTTCCATTTTTTTTTATTTTCTTTCTAAATTAACCGATTCACGTTATGATAACAAGATAATTGCAATAGCAAGGTCAAATCGTGAACCGTATGGATAACGGACAGCACACAGAACAGCACAAAAAGTGGTACATTTGAACTACTGACAAAAAAAAATTTAACTATCTAACTACGGGCATTAAAAATTTTAACAATCAAAAACAAAATCACAAATTGACAGTTAGTAATTCTAGGACACTAATACGGGACCATTAGCTATGTAAAATGCTGGTCACTACTTTTTATATCTAACTTAATGCACAAACATATAAACATTTTTTTGTTATAAACGATTCTAATAACACTCAATATTTTTTTCTTTGGTTTTTCTTGGATTTTATTTAGAAAAAAAATGAATTTAAGTGCACTAAACTCTTTCCTTGATTTTTATTTTACCAAAACCAAATTTATTCCAACTCGCGTATGGCTCCAACGAAAAAACAAGCATCGCCACATCACCAGCAAACGTCAACAATAATCAACGAAAAAGCATCTAATGGAATGATAATAATAATAATAGACTAAGCGAGAGAGATAGTATAGTCATCTCTTTTTATAGCAACCTTTGGTATCGAAAAATTCGAAAAAAAGTGTTTCCGATGAAAGGCAATTTATATTATGCTAATAAATGTTAGGACCTTTTTCCGTTAAAACAAAACTGTTTGTTATTTTGTCATACATAAAATTGTAAGATAATTTAACGAAATAAGTTATTTCCAACACATATGTAAGAAATATTAAAAGGAATTAAACGTAAGTTTAACCGATCTTACGATGTTTAGGTGTTATGAAATAATAGCTTACTATAGTATTACAGTAAAATGTAGTTCTATAACGGAAAGATAAATTGATAAAAAAATATCCATATAAGAAATCGAATACATAACTAATTGTAGAATAATAATTTTTTCTTGCTATTGCGACGATTGGGCAAATATGCACAGCTGCTTTGAGGTTTGAAAACATTCAGGGCAATTACGGTTGGTATGCGGAGAATTCAAATTTTAGTATTATGGTATAGTAATGCGGGTGAAAACGTATTGTGAGTCAATAATAGGGGATTGTAAAGGAAATATTATTGTTACTTGTTTTATGCTAAGAATAAATTTATGAAACGGAAACTATATGAAAATATGACTATAGATTGTAGACGAATGAGAAACTATTGTGAACTACGGGTAGTGAGCAAAATTGTGAATTGTGAGAAAACAGAAATTACATAAATCGGGAACTTTACCGCTCTACATTATCATACTCCAGTCTACATAACATGGTCGCGGACCGATACTAATATACCAGCATCCTCAATTCAATACGTCTTCATTCCTTCAATGCAGCCTTCATTCCTTCAATGGATCTAGTGGGTTAAAACTAGGCTAGCTTTCAAACCTCTGGGCACTTGTCACCAAGAATTTCGATGGTTTTAGTTCAATAGATGATTCACTGAATTGTTAAAAAAAAAAGTTAGAATAAAAACGGATATAGAAATTTTGTAAGAATTTTATTTCTAAATTGAAAAAAAAAGCCATCGCGAAAATTTATTGTTGGATTAAGAATTAACTGAGCTTTTTTTCTGGAAATGAGTTTCAATGAGTTGTAAATGACTCAAATCGGTTCAGCGAATCGTTAGCGATCGGTAGACAAAGATACTTATGTTTCACCAACATGTTAAATTTTGCCACCACCCTGTGTTATCCCCATTGCAAAATTTCCCTTTTCGAAAGAAACGATTTTTTTATTATGTTATTGGCTATATGTGTATGCAATTGTTTCAAAATCAGAGCGGGTCAGTATTTTTGAAGTATGACTCCGGGTTAAGACAATGTGATGCAATCCCTCCAATACGCTTTAATCTAGTCGTCAAAAGAAGCTACCGACTAACAACAATATCTTGTCAATAAACTCAGTACAGATGATCGCGTACGCTGATGATGTTGTCATCCTCGGCCGAAGTCAAGCTGTTTTGAATGAGACTTTCAAGTCGCTTGAGAGTCGTACTAGAAAAATTGGTCTGCAGATTAACAACGATAAAACCAAACATATGAATGTTACAAGAGAGGCTGAGAAGAAAGATTTGATGTGCAACGATGAACGAATTGAAGGAGTTAAAACTTTTAAATATTTGGGATCAATGCTTGATTCAAACAACAGCATACTTACAGATACAAAAGCTCAAATCGCTGCAGGTAATCGAACTTTCTACTCAATTAAACCTCTCCTTGGATCATCGTATGTAACTAACAACTAACACCAAATTCAAGTTATACAAGACGTTGATTAGAACGGTAGTGATGTATGGGTCACAAACGTGGACCCTTATACAAAACGACGAATCACATTTATCTGTATTTGGGCGCAAAACCCTACGCTACATTTTTGGTCCCTTAAACAGACGGTTGAGAGTACGGAACGTGATATAACTTTGAGATCAGAGAACTTCTTTAGGGCCGATTCGCTGTCCGAAATGATTAAAAAAAATGCACGTTAGTACTCCAGAGATTGTGCAACCGAGACGGACGTAATAAACGACCTTAAAAAATCGACTGCCACCATGGCCAAGCTGATCACCTTCGAATATTTACCACGGTCGTTTGCAATAGCAACATAATTACCATAATTATGTTGCTATTGCAAACGACCGTGGTAAATATTCGAAGGTGATCAGCTTGGCAATGCTCTTACTTGGAGGATGAACGCCACAAATGAAAAAAAAGAGTGATGACACTTGCAGAACTACCACAGATCGACTTGATCGTCAGATACTCCCTCACTAATTTATATCTGATTCCGAAGATGGCCCGGATTCAGGATACTCTACTCCTTACTTCATATTTGTAGCTTTTGTTAAGTTGGTCCAAATTTTATCTCACGAGTAGCGGAGAAAAACAAAAGTACATCTACGCAGAGATGGTCGATACGTAGACAAGCTATAAAATAACACCTATGGAAATCGCCTAGTATACAGGAGGCTCTTTTCCCGACTCAGCTATTAGAATGGGTTCTCAGCCAAGATGATCATCGGGACGGGCAGTACTACACCTTAATCCAGCTTACTTGCTAGCTCTTTTGCGTGATCCGTCGCACAACTGGATTATTGACCCACGTGCAAGGAAGAAGCACGTAGACCCGGAGTCATTTAGTATTATGAAGTTAAAATACTTCGAAAAATAATACTCCACGCAATCTATAGAAAGCCGAAAATTAGATAGACAATACAGATATACGGATTCCAAACCATCATTGTCTGGGCAGAATCCATATTGGCAATGTACAGGAAAAAAAATATACGCTAATTCGCGAGCAAAGTTACATATCCGGTTAGTTAAAGTTATAAAGTTAGTCCAGTAAAATAAAATCTAGCAATTCTTCTTTCAAAATTAATAAAATAAAAAGTGTTAAATATTGTTTACTGTTACTATTATATACTAGTGAAAAACCGGAAGTTAGGATGTAGAACTTGTTAAGTATCAAGTTTATTAAAATCACAATCAGGGTTTTAAATTGTTGAAGTTTCAAATAACCAAGTGCTCGAAAGAGCCTCTACCACTTTTCACAATATTGCTCAAAAACTGATAAGTTTCTTTGCAGATAAATAAATCTACATCTTCAATCAGAACGGATTTACCATTTAAGAATATATAGTGTCCCGATATGCATAAATTTTGATTTGTAAACAATAAAATTAAAAATGTTTTTCCAATGTGATCAACTGTAAGTTGGAACCGCAAACAGTTAAAAACTTGCATAAAATATGCTTATGCATAAAATTTCATCAAAATCGATTAACAGGAAAGATTTTTAATGAAATCCTACAACAACTGTAGACTATGGTGAGAATAATCTTATAAAAATACAAAATAAATTATTTACTGGAAGGGACAAACTGGCAATTGGTATTTGATATCCAGAATAAATTTGATTTGGGTTTTATGACCTGCTTACACCAAACCAGAACGGCAACTGAGTCTAAGAAGAACACTTTTGAATTTGTAACTCTAGAGAAACTTTAGAGTGAGTGTTTGATGCGGCGTTCCTTATTGGTTGGTAGATAACACTCCGACTTCGTAGCTAATAGATAAACCAAAAGCTATCTTTGAAATGAATTTTCTTTACTTTTAGTGCTGTGGGGAATTTAAGTTTTAAAATTTTAATCTTAATTGTTTCTTTCGGTTGCTGCAATATGTGGCTCTCTCAGTCATTTAGGTGCTCTTGACAAAAAATTGGAAATCAGTCTTTGTCTCAACTGACTCCTGGCGACAAAGTGACGGTCTGTTGAAAGCATAAGTAGGTCTTAAATGACCGATGATTGAGACCGAAAAAATTAGTTAGGTAGAAATTTTGAGTCACCTTTTTTCATATTATCAAAAGCATTCATATAGTAAAACTTTTTTTCATTGGCTGCAATCTCACATTTACTCACACATTTACTTCAAGTGATATGATACAGACAATTTACAATTCACAAGCGGAAATTGCTTAATCCTTTCATGTCTCTAATTTTATTGAGTTTCTTCGGTTTTATCTAACTTATCTATATGTAAAATCATCACAGACAACATGTTAAATCAAAAAAGTTTTCAAAACTAACAGCAAAAAAAAACTAGGGAAAATAAATAGATAGATCTTCATATCGTATAAATAATTCATTTAAATGTATCACCGACAACGACATTCAGCTCAACTAAATTTTAAAAAAAAGGAAAAAATAGTTCTAACTTACGTGATTTTGATGAAAATCAGATAAACTTTTTAGTTGCCTGAATGAGATATGTTATTTGCAATTCGTTTTACAGTTTACGCTTGACTTTCCATCATTTTAGTATTATTATAATTTGACGCCGACCAGAATACTGATCGGTTTCGCTTGATTATACTGCGGAATTTCAAATCATGTACTTATCACATAATAATAATATCTTCACAATAGTCATCACTTTATCCTACATAATACCACAAGCCATTTAATCTCTTTCTACTTCTTTATACGGATAACAACAAAAAATTCTGTCCATTTTATTATTTTTCTTGTAATTTTCCATCACCATTTTTACTATTATAATGAAAATGTTCATTTTTCCGTCATAATAATGAACTATCTGCACACATTTTCTTATATAGTGTATATCCGTATATAAATTTTACTATTCTTTTTATTATTTTTGTCTATTCATCTTGATTATGTTCTCAATGCCTATTGCCTATATGACACAAGAATAAAAGAATAAAAAATCCTAAATACTAGAAGACAAAATACAAATATGTTAAAGAAAAATTCATATAAATTGACAATGTAATTTGAAATAACGGAGAGAAAAAATGAAAGAAAACGAAAAGGAAAGACGGAAAAACAAAAACAAAGAATGTTTGGAAATGAAGAAATATTTTGGTATAAATGTACAATAACATAAGGGACGTAAACGTTAAGGATAACTTCGTTTTGTTTGGTTTTGAAAATCGAATGGAACGGGACACAAGCTTTTCTATGATGAAGTGTTAAATTTATGGAATGTGAAAGATAAGGGTTTTTGTAATGGAAAACAAATTATTTCATTTATGGGTACATTTAATTTTATAGAAAATGGATCTCATATTTGCTAGAATAAATTTACTTAAGATGTGATAATATTTGATAGTTATTGATTTTTATATGATTCATCATAATAGCTTATTTGAAATAACTTTAAAATTCAGGAATTATTATTTTTTATGTTATAGTTTGATACGTTTAGGCATTAAACATTAAAAATACGAATAATAAAACTTCAGTTTGTTTTTTCCAAATTCCATCTTTAGGATTTATGATTTAAACTTTAAACTTTAAATGAGAAACAAAACATCAAGATTTATTCTTACCGGAAGACACTTTTTTTAATGTTTATTGGGCGTTTTCTATAAATATCAAAAAAATGATTTAAGCATAATGCAACGCTCGCAACTCAGTTTCTACTTATTGTACAATATTGTACAATCAAACAAACAAAAATACATATATACGTCTTGTGTGTTTTTTTATATCGGCACTTCATTAATTTAAACGATATTGGCCCTACGTACTCAAAGCCGGTTTTTTGAAAGGGTCTTACTAACTGTACTCGCTCGGCAGGTAGATTGCTCATTATTTGCGAAGCCTGTTGGCTTTGGTATCTGATGCATATGTTACACACTGGCGGGCACTCTTCTTGATTTACTTCGATATCCAACTATTCAATTTATATAATTGTTTTAATTATTGATCAATTGTGTTGGACCTGCAGGCAGAGGCGTAGCTAGGGGGGCGGGGGTGCGGTCCGCCCCGGGTGTCACCCGTTTTGGGGTGACACCCGACCGTAAAAAAACTTAAACAAACCATCACAATGGTTTTCAACGTTTCAATCGTTTTCAACGATAAATCACTTAGAAAGCATTTTAGCCAGGTTATCCATTTAATTTTGATTTATAAATTGTGATAACTTATAATGTGTCCTATTGGTTCAAAAAGGATCTATTCTACTTTTAAAAATGTTTGAGTTATTACGTAAAATAAAATTTCAACAATATGTGTGTATTTCTTTTTTTTTAATCGAATCAACATGTTGAGCATTGAATACCATCACCACAATTACTCAATAGCTTTGAATATTCCTATAGATACCATATTAACCGTTTTCTTTTACGGTACATTATTTAGTATGCAAGAATGATTCTTTAACGACCAGCAGCCAAATTCTGTAACTGTGAAGCGGTGAAGTGATAAAAATTTCTTCGTTTCTTTTCATTAAAAAACTTATCACTTCACCGCTTCACAATTACAGAATTTGGCTGCAAGTCTGAAAACACATATGCTGAATAATGTATAGGAAAAGTGGTTTACGTCGATAATGTGGCACCCTTGAGTTACAATGTCTTTATTCCAAAATGATTTCTAAAATATTAGCTTAAACTTACTACCTAATATGTTTTACATTTCAAACAAATTAATTGCAAACACCTAAGGAAACTAATAAACAATCAAATCACCATGTTTGTAAATAATCTCAAATTAATTTTTTTTTCCTTTATCTTGAAACTCGTAAATTGGAATGGATCGTTTTCGAATGGACACATAAATAATTACTGTGGAATAAAATGGTAGTTATGCAATTACTAAAGTTTTGCAAATTTTTATAGGTAGATACATACTCATCCTGTTTGTTTTCAGTTTTATAATATTAATCATAAAATTTAATAAGACAAAAATATTTAATAACATTGCAATATTGCAACAAAGAAATCATTTGTCAAATACATAAGTGTATTGCTTTGACAAAATAAAAAAAAATTAATTTATGTTAATCAAATCCATTTTTTGATATGGGACTAATTTTACAAAATCTGGGATTAATTTCAATTTAGTCAATTATATGATGGATATGATTCCGGATCTTGGACATCTGTCCAATATGACGAATTTAAAAGGATGGATTGTACACATTGTACAAAACCGAATTTTAGGTTTTTGGGCATATTATCATTATTGAGGATGAAGACTAACTGAAAATTGTATATCGTTTAAATGTTTTATATAAAAAAAATAATAAAAGAACTAAAGTTTTTTCAAAAAATATATTTATAACAAATTGTTTATATAATAAAAATAATAAATGTTTTTTCCACTAAATGTCTATTTTGAATTTAATAATTTTTTAATAAATCGCAATAATAATAATTTAAAAGGAATTTAAATTATATTCGAAGAAAAGAAAAATATTCACCTGATCTTTAATTTTGATATCTCAAAGTATTTTATCGCTCGCAAGAAAATTTAAATATGCTTCTGGTAATCGCAAAAATAGAAGTGACTTGCATTTTTGCATTTACATTCAATTTGCATGCAATTCGCTTCCTTTCGGAACATTTAATTTCCAATCATAGATGGACAGGCGAATATCTTTCTCAAGCGAAGAAATCAATGAATACAGTCATTTATTGTTAACATTAATTAATATTGAATGCATTCATTCATTTCTCCGGTAAAGTTAAATCTAATTGTTGTGAATTGGCACAATTTGATATTTCATAACAAAACAAAACACAAACTAATTATAAACATCTCAGGTAAGTATCAGTATTCCATATATAAATTTTTTGTATTTAAATTAATTGATTTTTCTTTTTTAGGCAATCATTAAAACATGTTCAAGTTTGAACATAGTCCGGCCCGTTGACAGATCGTCAACCACAATCATTCAATCGGAAGTTTGCAGATCTTAGTTATAGATCTTTTCAAAATATTATTGGATGTTTTGATGGTCACCACTCGAACAAAACCTTTATCATCTGGATGAATTTGTATTATGCGGCCCATGGCCCATTTGCAAGTTGGTAAGTTTTCATCCTTTATTAAAACTAGATCATTTATTTTTAAATTATCTTCAGATGATTTCCATTTATTCCTTTGTTGCAGGTTATTAATGTAATCTTTATGGAAACGTTTCCAGAATGTTTGAACAAGCTGCTGAGCTTGTTGCCACCTTGATAATATAGCTTTCGATGTATAACTCATATCGCGTTCCGGTATGGAATTCAATGATGAACCCATTAAAAAATGTGCAGGTGTCAACGCTTCAAATGAATCATCATCGGATATTGGGCATAGTGGTCTAGAATTTAGTACACCTTCTATCTGACATAAAAGAGTGGTCATCTCTTCAAAAGTTAAATGTGAATTTCCAGTGACTCTATAGAGATGAGTCTTTACAGATTTTATTGCTCTTTTTCCTTGGCTCAAACGATTCAGAATTTACACATATTTTAACAGCAACTGTTCCTTTTCAATTAGTAGTTCCATAGTTATGAAGAACACCTTATTCTTTTGTTTTGTCTGGAGTAAACAGAGTTCAGTTCATTTTCTGCTTGTGCTTTTGACAGAAATTTTATTATATTTCTATCCATATTTCTCTACATTTATTTCTATATTTCTTTATTTTGTTTTGAAGGCAGACAGTATCTTATTTTTGAAAGCCCTAATTTTGGGCGTTTAATGACAAGAGATCCCTTACACTTCAAAGAGTTTTCGCGTTTGGCTTTTACTTCTCTCGTTTCAGATTAACTTTCAAATAATGCATTGTACATTTGGAATTCGATGAAAAATAAATTTATACTTTGTAAACTTAATTGTGTCGACCATCGGGACTATTTGTTTATATATTTTTATTTTTAAGTTTTAGTTCATAAATGTACATACATTTTTGTAGCTTGGTATGTTTATTGAAAATTTTAGCTTGAATAGTTACATGAAATTTTTTTATTGTCGCAGTATCCAATTTGCTTATCAAAATGTATCATTTCTTTGGTTTGGTACTTTTACGTTGTGTTTTAAACCCTAAAAACAAACTCCTGATTTGGTTCCTTTGACTTTCTTACCGCTGAAATGTGCGTTTGATAAGATACCTTTTCTTTTTTTTTTTTGTTTTTTTAAATTGTGTACATAACCTCTCTAAAAAACTGCTTTATTTACATTTTTGATGTTTTTTCCCCTAAGATATCATTTCTTTTTGTTTGTTTTGTTTTCGTACATTGTGTATTAAACATCTTTAAAAAACTGCTGAATTTAGATTTTTGATGTTTTTCCGTTGATATCATTTCTTTTTGTTTGTCTATATAACAAAAATATAACATCAGTATCTAATTTTTAATCCATTACTAATCCCTATTCAATTTTAGAGCTTCCCACACTAACTGCACTTCCCCCTCCATATCCATATCCATATCCATATACATATCCATATCCATATCCATATCCATATCCATATCCATATCCATATCCATATCCATATCCATATCCATATCCATATCCATATCCATATCCATATCCATATCCATATCCATATCCATATCCATATCCATATCCATATCCATATCCATATCCATATCCATATCCATATCCATATCCATATCCATATCCATATCCATATCCATATCCATATCCATATCCATATCCATATCCATATCCATATCCATATCCATATCCATATCCATATCCATATCCATATCCATATCCATATCCATATCCATATCCATATCCATATCCATATCCATATCCATATCCATATCCATATCCATATCCATATCCATATCCATATCCATATCCATATCCATATCCATATCCATATCCATATCCATATCCATATCCATATCCATATCCATATCCATATCCATATCCATATCCATATCCATATCCATATCCATATCCATATCCATATCCATATCCATATCCATATCCATATCCATATCCATATCCATATCCATATCCATATCCATATCCATATCCATATCCATATCCATATCCATATCCATATCCATATCTAAATCCATATCCAGCCATAGTTAACAAATCATCTTAAAATTAGGAACAATAACATATTTATGATACTACCAGTGTAAACTACTGTAGAGTTTTTAAAAGTGATATTACATCTTTTGTATTAGTAGCCCGAATAATTGCTGTACCAGCAACAATCATATTTGCTCCAGCTTTAACACACTCATTAATTGTTTTTGGTCCAACTCCTCCATCAACCTCTATATCTGATGTTGGGGTAATTTTCACGTGGTAATTTTCACTTTTGGCATAATATCACTCATAAATTTTGACCACCAAAACAGGGTTCATTAAAATCATATCAGCTAAGGGAATGTACTCTTTCACAAGCTCAACCGGAGTGCATGGTTTTAAAGCTAAAACCTTCATTCTAGCGTCTTTAACTTTCCTTGAAACTTCTGCAACAATTGTTTGAACCGGTTCAACATGACAAGTATATTGATCAACACCAGCATCGGCCATTGGTTCTATCCACTGATCTGGATTCGATACCATCATAAGAGTTTCACTCATAAATTTTTGACCACCAAAACCGGGTTTAACGGTCATAATTAAAATCATATCAGCTAAGGAAATGTACTCTTTCACAAGCTCAGCCGGAGTGTTTGGTTTTAAAGCTAAATAAAACATAATTCCATAATTCCTAAATAAAACATAAAAACATAGTTGATAATATATAACAATTATTAATCAAATAAGTTTAATAATTAATAATTATTAATCATTTAAGTTTAACTTAACTTTTTCTTTTCATTTAACTGTAGTAATTTAAGATAATAACTATATTAAAAATAACAAAAGCAACCTTGATTTCGAAGAAATAATATTTATTGAATGTTTTCAAACTACAAAGTATCTGTCAAAATTTTCAAATAGGATAGTGGGTAAGGTAGTTTAGGTAAGGTAGGAATGTAAAATGTATTTCGAAAAAAGGAAATCAATGCCATCTCTATTAAAAATTATCGTCGTAGTTACGACGAATTTTTAAGTGAAAATAAAATCTCATTCCATAAATATTAAATTATTTCTGTTTTTCGTTGTTTTTTTCAGTTTTTTAGTTTTAAAATATGTTACAATTTCAGATTTAAAGAATATTTATATGCTTTGAGCCATATAATGACTATAATATTATTACAATGGTGAAATAAAGGAATTCGAAATTGGATTTTTTCGTGGTTAGCTGTAAGATAAGTGCTCGTCAAAATTTTAGTTTGAGTTGTTTCTTTTGAGTAATTTTTTTGTTATAATAAAAAACTCGCCAATTTCTATCGAAATTTATGATATCACTCACAAAAAAATTAAAATAAAATCGCATACTCTAATTTCATATTATTTTAAAAACTAAATGTAGTTTTGCTTTACTTTTCTTAGTTAAATAAAATATTGCTCCATAGTATTAGTAAGTTACTTCTTCAAATAGTTAAGCAATAAAGTACTATTAAAACATTGAAACTTCTATTATTTTCCCTCCTAAATATAAATGTGAGGTTTCTCGGTTCAAACACCTTTCCTCTAAAAATGTGAAAGCATCCTCATTAGAAGTTTGACTCTATTTTTTATTCAGTTAGATTTTGATAGAGATACCTGAGTTTTACTTTTAAGTAGATCGAATGAATGTCTAATCAAGACAGTACATATAGTACCAGACGTTATGAAATTACAAATGCAAGTATTTAAGTTATATACTTCTGCTATGTTATCTATCACGTGAGTTTCTAAAGCAAGCAAACCCACATTAAATTTATTTAGATGAACATCAACCTAGTTATTTTGCAAATTCATTGTATACCTACTCATTAAAAGTCTAACAATTGTTTTCAAAACAGAAAGACTTGTTTCTATTCATAAAAAGATAAGAAATGAGTAAATGGAAAAAAATCGCCAGTGGCAAGAAAATGTCATCATTGGAATTATAGAATTCGTGAGAGTATGATATTTGTAGTCATTATACATTTACTAGATGATTTGATAGAAATAATATTTTTTTTCAGGAGCATGATTGAAAATAGCATTTGATTTCTTTCTGTTGAATTGATGGTGAATTCATGCAAACAAGTTTTTTCAACAACAACAAAATTTGGAACATAATGTTTTGATTATGAGTAAATTAACTACTAATAAATTGATTGACTCTTTTGTTTTTGGTCACTATACATGTAAAGTGATTCAGATAACCGAAAAATTTACTGAGCAATTTCTTTCCACCAACTCTAAAAATTGAAAACATATATACTGATTGAAATCCACCAACACTTAGTTTGCACAATAGTCTTTTTGGAAACCAACCAGGCAACAATCTCTTTTAGATGGGATAGTTGCGTTTGCCAATACATTAAATTATTTCAATGATATAATATTTTGTGTAAAAGGAAGCAGTCGAGCTGATGCATTTCTTATATATTTATATATATAATCTAAATCATGCAAACCCTTTGCATTGGACATTTGATTCGTATTTCTGAACAACATAATGACAAATATACTTTTTGTTGCCCAAGAATAGGAATGACATGCATAGCAGATGTTTGATATATGAATGTGATATGAACTTGTAAGTTCCTGGTAGGAGCTGCCAATATTAAACAATGGCCCAATTTTGGACCAGTATGGCCCAATTTCGGACCTTTGCTAATTAGTTTCAGTTTAGGCCTTCTTGTAAATCCCTAGACTGAACCAAGGTTCAGTTTATTATGTTACCCGTTATTAACCAGTCTAATACATTGTAAATATGTGCAGACCATATTATGGTTATCTTTATTTTCATGTATGTTACTCTTTCCACAACCCCTTTCCACACATTTAGAGGAGGTCTGGAAAAAAAGTTGGCTTGGTAGTCCTGACTTAAATCTTATTTGCTAGATTTGGCTCCAGAACATCAGTCTAAGCTTAGTCTAAGTTTGGGCTGTTTGAAAATGTTAAGCCTGGTCCATCCCCCACAAGCTATGGCGCGGGCTTGGCCTAGGTTTGGCCTCTAAGCTTTTTCTTACCCGGGTTGGAGCCGCTTTCTACTTTTAAAACTTTAAAAACATCATTGCAGCTGAATAGATTTCCACTTTTTAAAGTCATAACACATTCCAACTTAGAACAGATCTAAGCTAAGTATAATAACATAATTTAGTCAACAAAAAAAAAATGAAGCAGGCTTTAAATTTTTTATTTAAAATATCATATCAATTTCAAATCTTATGTCAATCTTCATAATAATTTACAATTTTATAGGATTCCACAACCAGCAACTTGCTATATTGTTATAAACATTATCAAAACGTTCAGAACTGCACATATAAAAAAAGTCACATAAAATAAATTGAAAAAATATAACAACTTAATCTAGAACAAAAAAAAACAAAAAGAAAATCCTGACAAATCTTTAGATTTAAAATTTTAAGAAATAAGATCAACGAGAATATATCTAAAATAAATTTCCTCATTTATTTTCACATTTTCTGAGAAACTTCAACATTTATACATTTTGTTTATTTCTATATAGATTTTATTTCTTTTTTGACACGTACTTCAACTAAAACGTGACCACAATTTTAGACCTTGTTAATATCATATACAAAACAAAAGAATGGAAAAACAAAGAAAATGAAAAAGGATGTCATAAAGACAAAAAATTTGAAAAATTTTACTTCTCATCATTATCGTCGTTAGAGGATCATTATGTAAAAAACCGTTTTTAGGAACACAAAAAAAATATTTTTATTTGTCTGCCTATCATTTACATTCAATTTCAACAGTCATGATGACTTTTCAATCCTTTTTTTAGATCAAATTTTCTTTTACATTTTCTCGTCATTCTTTTATTTTTTTGTTGCCGTTGAATTTTCTTTCTTGTTGAATTTTTAGCTTTTGTACCTGATTTTTCATGTTGAAAAAAAATGTTTAAATTGTTATATTTTTTTTTCCTTTTTTTGTGTCGGAAAATGTTTTTTTTTCTCAAGATACTGCTGAAGTTGATAATTTTTGTTGTTGTTGCTCGAGTATGATGTTGTTAAATGGAAATTGGTTGTCGTTATTTGCTTTAAAGTGAAGTGATATTAAAAAACTGTAATTTAATGGAAAATGTGCTATCGATAGGTGGATATTTGGGTTAAGTGAAATGAGATGAAAGGAAAATGCATAGTTTTTTCAAAGTTTAAGCAACTTGTAGTCATTCTCATATATGATTAACCTTTAAAAAGGATTAAAACTTGTAGCAAATATTTTTATGTAAAATAAATATTTTCTTAGCACAATCTAAGTCCAAAACCTTCTGAGGGTAGTTTTCATTTGTCCTAATTAATTAAAATTATTTTTAAAAAAATATCTAGCGTCATCTAAAAATATTATACTAACTTACTGTACCATTGATGACATTATTGTGCTGCTGGCAATTTTTTCCTATTTGCTCATTTCTTATCTTTTTGTTATTAATAGAAGTTTTTTATACTGGTAATTCTTTTGTTTTACTTTATACAATATTTTTCTTTTGTTTTTGAATCACATTTTTATGAATCATGAACAAAAAATGAATTTCGGAAGAAAATGGTAATTTTAAAAGTTTGAGAAGGGTATGCTTGCTTTATTTTAAAATGGAAGAAAATTGTCGGGTGTTCGTTTGTTTTTTGGTTTCAAGCACTTTAACGCACACATTGAGGCAAAGTCAAGATTTGCGTAGATTTTGGGAAACATTTTAATAGTTCAAGAGACCTTCTCCAACTCTGTTTAAATTTGAAAAGAAGAAAGATCTTCTATTTTCAAGTGAACCTAGATCTTATACCAAAGAGTCATCAAGATCACATCTACATAAAAAATTAGTAATTCAGCACAATCTTATGAGTATAGCTTCAATCAATAGGATTATTGTCTTGATGATGAAGAAATCATCATTTTCTGACTGGATTTTATTCCTTTTCCGGCTTTGTACTTTTACATACCTTCCAATGCTGTTTTATGCGTAAACATAATTATTTTTATTTTATTGAATTATATGTAGTTTTCTTAAGTGATAAATTACTAGTTTATTAAAATAAACAGAGTAAACTTTTGGCGTACAGTTTAAAAACATTAAGAAATAAAAATTTAAAGATGGCACTGATATTGTAGATCAGGATTTTTAAATTGCTTTTGCACAATATATGAAAATTCCAGCCTTACCTTTAAACAAACTTAAAATTAACGATAGAGTTTATTAATGTTCTACAGATATTAATTTTTGAATATGTGCATCTAAGGTCGAAAAGTTTTAGCTTTAGATGAAATTCGTGACCCGGACGGTCGGTGGACGAAATTTAAAAAAGAACTGTGTTCTTAGCATTTTAAAATGTATAGTTTGAGAACATGGTCCGTAGAGGTTAATGTATTTAAATCTAAATAATTAATCTCTACAAACATAAACGATGATTTAACTTACTCCTGACATGAACCAACTGAACAATCGATGAAAGCACAATCTTGTACTACTAGTCTACGTCTAGTAGCAATACTAACGCGATAAATAATTAATTAATTTATTCAAAAAGTAAACCAAAATCTTTTCTATTCTTTTGGGTTGATGGTAATATTATTAAAAAAAATAAATCACTTTCGCTCCAGTTCTTTACGAATCGATATCACATTAATTAATTAAATATTAAAAGATTCAGATGCTTATACTTTTTCAAGTATAAAATTAAAAGCTAAGTAGGTGACAGTTGTTAAATTAAGTTAAATAAAACATTGATTAAATTTAAAGCATATATAGTTTTAGTTATTCAAGCACAATACGCAGCAATTCAACAACACGCATCAGGTTCAACGGAGTTCTGGAAATTCAAACTCATGGTACCTTTCAAATCAAATTCAAAGAGAAGTTCTTACTCGATATCAACGGTTTTATATGTGTTCAAAAGGTAATTGAATGGGCACATTGAAAAAAATACACAGTAAATACAAAATTTCAAATAGAATCAAACGAATTTTATCTACAGCGAAGATACATTTTTAAAAATAAAGCCTAAATAATACTACAAAAACTTTGTTAAAAAACAATGAAATACTGAAAAATAGTTAATAAAATAAAAAATGATTATTTAATTTCTTCACAAATATTTTGAATCAATTGGTTCACGACCGAATTTATTACTCTCAGTAATTCTATTCACTGTTCTGTGCAATATATTTGCAAATTAAAGACAAAATAAAACTGTAAAAAGAAGAAATGATTTTCCCTTGAAATTTCTGAATAAATCCAAACTCAGATGGGAACTATATTTTTTAATTTTATTATAAATATATTGGGAATAGAGCCTATTTAAAAACAAATTAATTATTTTAAATTAAAATGTATATTTTACGTTTCGGCAAACATCCTTTGCCATTTTCAAAAAAATTTTTACAAAATTTTTTAAAATTAACAAACAACATCAACAACATTCGTTGAAGAAAAAATTATATACACAAAAACAAAAAACACTACAAAAAAAACTAATAAAACTACTACTACTTTAATAAAATTAATATAAAATCCTACAATATACTATTATATTTTTTAACTATATTTATGAAATACTTTTTAAATACATCAACGTACAATATTTATATAATTGTTGAAGATAACATGTACGCAAGTAAATAGAGTTAAGACTGCGCATGCAGTCTCATATATATGCACACACTCACTTATATTAACTACAATCCCGAGGTTTAGGCAACTGTGTGGGTCATAAGGGGGGAATAATGATCATCCGATGAAGAAAATACGCCAAAATGCAGAAAACATGATAGTTCAACTACATTCACCGAAAGTGAGTGCAACAGTTAACAATATTTTAAAAGAACTAAGGCCAAGATCTAAGCAAGGAGTGAATGACACGAATAGCACTACGGTCAAATTCAATTAAACTATTTACGTTTTATGTCAAAGCAGACGGGAAAGCGTAAAAGATATAAAAGCTTACACAGGAATGAAATAGTTCGAAGATTGTAAGATTGCGCTAAAAATAGAAAGATTTTCATATCTAGCTAGACTAGCTGCTTCTTAAACTCCAAAAAGGTTAACACAGTCAAAAGTTTCAAAATATGCAGAACTATAACTTAAACACTCAATGTATGTCAGGTTAGTTTGTTAAGAAACTATTTTATTGACATA
The DNA here is from genome assembly GCA_963693315.1 of Diogma glabrata. NCBI lineage: Eukaryota > Metazoa > Arthropoda > Insecta > Diptera > Cylindrotomidae > Diogma > Diogma glabrata. The sequence continues at coordinate 191,970,893 of OY856187.1, read as the reverse complement.
TAAAACTATAACACATTGAATAAGTCACTTGTTTCTTAACATTTTTGACTACCATACAAAATGACAGAAGCTCAATTTTCATGACATTTGTCTGCACACGTGTGATCTCGAGTCTCCAACTAGTCTCTAGTTTGATAAGCTTCTTATTATTTTATATTTGCAAATATATATTGAACTACCCCATGATACTAAGATTTGATAAAATGCATTTCTCCATTTTTTATAATAATTTTCAATTTCATCGTTAAAAATTGTGGGGCTCTAAACCAGAGTAACAGTGGGAACTCTATTAAAGGAATACAAATTATCAAACAAATAGAACTGGATATTACAAATTTGCAATAATAACTGGACTGGAGTCTCTAAGAGACAGCAATGTTCTGATTCAAAACCCGGTAGAATTTTCGGTTTTGACCAATTTTAATTCATTTACTTTTGCTTTGAGACCTTCGATTGATAATAAAACTTAGAAATTTTTGTTTTGTTCCTATTTGTTTTGGTATTACTGTTTTTATAATAATTTTATATTTTTGAAGTTATACTTCTTTGCGCTCGTTGTAAATATTTTGATGGGGTGTTAATCGAGAAACCGCGTCACGCTTGTTTAAGTTATATTTTAACCTTTATGCTATATGGTAATAAAGACGAAATTAGTAAATCAACCTTATGCTGTATGGTAATAAAGACGAAATTACTAAATCAATCATATTTTATAATAATAAAACATTATTCGCTTAGTTATCTTTGATCAATTTTTTATTTCACTTTTCGGAATTATCATTAAAAGGAATAGTTAATGTATAATGTGACAAAAAAATATGTACATTTATATGAAAATTATGTTAAATTTTTTTTTAACAAATACATATTTCTAATTTACAATAAATATGTTCTTATGGTTTGCAATTATATAAAATATGTACGTATTTCTATGCATTAGCACCATTACGATACATTTAAGCATTGCTTATATATGATTAAACAAACCTGCTTGCATTAGCAGAACTGCCCTCATATGTTCCAAAAATTGGAAATTGACGTTTCTTTTCCTCTTCTTAGAAACATTGATTAACCAAGAATTTGCATTGGAACCTTAGTACCGAAGAAAAAGATTATGAACAATATCAAAGCTACAGGTTTAAAGTGTTTTACTTATTGAGGGAAATATGCTTCTCCATTACTTTCAAAACTAATATTGTTATTGCAAGGGATCTATAAATATATGCAAATATGCTAACAAATGGTGTGATTTGACTGTTTTAATAATCATATATAAGTCTGAATTTACAAATGAAATTAGTCTTATTATTATTTTTTCCAATTTTTGTTTTAAGTTGTGGGAAGAAATGTCGAAATAAGACGATAACTATAAAGCGATAAAACCCATTAAACGAAAATATTCACTAAAAATGGTGGTATTCTTTAACCGGCCGGCGTATGCATCAATGTAGTAGAGTATTGCAGACAATCGATAAAATATATTTGCAAATTGCAATACGACCCTCAGAACAGCAAAATTTCTGGATTGATAAATGATTATAAGTCTACATGAAATAGAACGCAAAACCAATAGCAATGAACAAGTGTACCTATTTTGTATGACGAGTTCGGTGGTTTCGGAGTAAGTAATTGACAATTGTGACATCCAATAAACAAATATATTTACGCTCACCTAATTGTTCGTGACACATTGAATTATTTGAATTAAATCTTTGGAATAAAATTTTAACTTTTTTCTAACCCTAATCTTTTGCCATCTACATTTATAAAAATTATTTAATTATTATTTGTCTGTCAATGTGTTTTAATTTTAGCATACATTTAATATGTTAATTTATCTATAGCTTTAGAGACATTTACTTAATGGCTTTTGCTGACTGCAAAATGATGCTATTACTTTTTTTTCAAATTTTTTATATTTTACTAATAAAATAAGTTAAATTAAATGACATTAAAAAAAACTATAGGAGAATTTACTCCAAAAAAACAGTTTTCAACCACTTTATCCGGGAAGCACGGGCATCGCCGTGCGGGTGTACCTTCTAGTAATTAATAATTATACGTTCTTATACTTTTTGAATAATAAATTTTTTTTTTTGAATAATATATTTTTTTTATTTATTTTTTGAATAATATGTTTTTTTATATATTTTTTTTTGAATAATATTTTTTTTTTTTGTATAATATATTTTTCTTTTGAACAATATTTTTTTTCTTGAATAACATTTTTTTTTTGAATAATAATTTGGTTTTTTTTTTAGTCATTTTTTTCAATGTATCCTATCTGTCTGTCTGTGTGCGTGTGTGCGAGCGAATGGCCAAAGAAGTATAACTTCCACCGTCTGGTTCGACGCAGACCCTACTTTTTTAATTAGGGCAGTCATATTAGGTTTTAACTTCGGAGAAAATTCTCCCATCGATGATTTCTTTTGGAACGTGTTGAAAAGAGTATAAGAACAATCATATCAAAATACGTCCTCAAGAAAAGGGGTGCTACTTTTTTTTAGTGAAAAAAGTTTCATTAAAAATAAGTCAGAGAATAGACCGATTGACTATTTTTAAGCAATTTTTTGTTATATAATGTTTTTTCTAAAAGTCAATACTTTTCGACTTATTCGCGAGTGAAATTGTCAATTTTCAACCAAAAACCACGTTTTCAGACTTTTCCTTACGAATTGCTCAAAAGGCAAGTATTATATCGAAAAATTTGTGCTAATAAAAAATTTATAGTATAAAAACCATAAAAATTATGGATGTATGGTATCTGTAGACCGATTACAAACGAAGTAATAGCTTCTTGAAGTTTGGCTCTTATTCGTAAAACGCCAAAATTGAATGTTTCAACGTCAAATAAACAAAAAGCAATGCACTTTTTAGGGGAAATTCGCACAACCTTTTCAAAATTGTTATTATTTTTCAAAATTGTTATTATTTTTGTTTTTCAAAAGACTCTAGCTCTAGCATCACTAAGCGAGTTATGACAAGTTATCTCAAGCGGAAAAAACATACTTTACGCCCTTAATACATAAATAGCTATTACTCAGCAAACTCCAAAAAACATAAAACACATGCAATCATCACTTATTTTTGTAAAATTTTCGATTTCCAACAGCCATTTGAATCTGCCATTTTGAATTTCTAAAATCTGATGGCATACTTGAAAACTAGTAAAAACCCATTTTCATTACATTTATTTGATTTATATGCGAATTATATAATTTTACAAGTACACTGAAAAAAAAATGTACGTAAAATTAACTGAAATGGCCATTGATTCAACATACATTTCGGTTACTTTTGATCCTACAAATTGTTCGTTAAATTCAACAACTGATGTCTGTTGATCTTATTTTACGAATAATTTTCTACATACAGTTAGTAAATTGCACAGACATGTCTGTTGATAATTACTAACAACAGCAACAAATTGACTCTTAAAATAATGAAAATGTTTGTTAAATATTGCTTGTTTTGGAATAAACACTGTTAACATAGGCCAACTTTAAATCTGAAAAATAAAACTGCAAAAAGAATAACACGAAATTGGTATTGAAATTTTTTAAGATTTTTATTTATTTTACAATATATTCACACACAAGTAATTAAGTTAATAAAGATAATTAATAAAAAAACATAATCAATTAAGATATTGTTACAATTTAATTATTTAAAATTATTATTTTACATATATTTGCTTTTTTGTTTAAAGCTAAATAATGATGTTTAATGTTATAAATCAAATTTATAATATCGTTTCCAATAACAATAAAGAACGCGGCATCAACTGTTAAACACTTCTATTATTCTGGGATTTTGATTGTGTATTCTGCGTGGGTTTTGTAATTGGTTGCTAAATGTCAGTATTCTGTTCTGATATAAAAATATATTATTAATATTATATGAAAAATTATTAAAAAATTTTAATAAAATAAACCTTTATGCACTTTTACGCATTACTTTTTATCTAATTTAATTTTGAGATTTCAATATTTTTATATAATTTAAGTTTTTTATTATTTAATTAATAACATCAAAATTTTTCAATTACAATTCACCTAGCACAATTCACTTAATAAATTATTAATTTTAGAATTTCATGTTTTCTTTATTTATCACTTTTTAATAATTTTACTAATAACACCAGTTAAGTTTGACATACAAATAGGAATAAAGTACAAGAATTTTACGCATAGAAACAGTTTCATTCTTTTGCTTTCTTTTATTCCATTCAACAATTAAAATCAACTAACAGTTTGTAAGTGTCGTTAAGAATATTTAACTGACATGTTTGTTGAAAATTGGAAATTAACGAACTTGTCTGTTGGAACAATCAAATTCAAACAACATGTCCTTTTAATAAATTCAAAAGACAAACGTTTGTTGAATTTTGCTTACATTTTTTTTTGAGTGTAAATGTGCAGTTATTTGTTGTTAGTAAGCACATAAACAATTAGCATCTGTTTTTAAAGGATCGCATTTTTTATTAACACTTTTTAGAAGCAGATGCAAGAGGTTTCATCAGAAAATATGGATTGCGGAATTATTCCGAAGTTTAGGCCTTTTCTATCTAATATGACTCCACTACATATGAATGAAATACAGGAAGAATTACGATTAAATATGATTGCAATGAAAACTACCAGTTATTTACCGGTTAACCGGTTGTCTCTTGAAAGTTTGCCGCACAGCTAGTAATTAAAAAAATTGGCAAATGTGCTAACCGTAATCGTCAGAACTGATCTAGAAAATAATGATCCAAGCGAAGTTACAACTACCAGCAGCGAATCGGACTAAAATAGTGTCACGTTTTTCAACTTTCCTTCGAATTGGCCTTAATTTTAAAACGATAAACGCAATTTCCAAATCTCCTTCTGGGTTCGATCACCGATCCGTAATCAAAAACTACAGGTTTTATTAAGTATTCCACATCGCCATTGTTTCACGACAACAAGAAAACAATACAGCAAACAATATTCTTATCTATAAAATTCTTACAATAGCTTCATAAACTCCAACGGTTGGCTGTAGAAATTTCCAGTATAAGCACAGCGTACAAAATAATACACAAGATATTTCTATTAAATAACACTCAAAACTTTATTTACAAAAACTAAACTTTGCTTCTATTAACACGGGTTTTTTTTTACAATACAGCGTTTTGTGATCAATTATTTCCCTTAAACTATCAACACTATCGCACACGGTTGAAAATATTGGTATGAAATTGGTAAAAAATGGTATTTATATAAATCCATAAAGAAATGGTATTAGTTAAATAAAGTTCGATGGTATAAAAGTTCATAAATTGCTTTTTTTTTTTTTTTTTTTTTTTTTATTAATTAGTTAGACATGTTTAGCACACTAAATATGAAATATTCATTATTTAGACTCTTTGAATATCCGAAGATACCATGTCAACTATAAAGGAAGGAGATGAGGAAAATGGAAGGAGATGAGAAAAATGGAAGGAATGAGGATATAGGAATAACTATACTGATTCTTTTAAATGACGATGGACATTTTCTTTAAACATCTGAGGAGAATATTCATCGGGAAATACGGAGCCGGGCATTGAGTTCCATAATTTGACCACTCTATTAAAATAATCGTTCTGGAAGGACATAGTTCTACAACGAGGTATTTGGACAGCAAATGGGTGAGATAACTCTGAAGTTCTTGTTCGTCGATTAAATTGCGCACACAATGGAAGGATATTTTGAATTTCCTTAGAGGAGAATTCACTAAAGTTATATTTATAGTAGATTGACAATTCAGCCACATTTCTTCTGTGCTGGAGTGAATCAAGCTGATCCGTTAGTTCGGTATTACCAATCAACCGTATTGCTTTTCTCTGTACAGAGTCTAGACATTTTATTGTGGACTGACAAGCACCTCCCCAAACATGACAGCAGTACTCCATACATGGACGAATAAATGACTTGAAGATTAGCAAAATTTGCTCGGGATTGAAATACTTTTTACATCGACTCAAGAATCCTAATTTTTGCATTGCAGATTTAGCGAGGTTGAACACATGTTTATTCCATTTCAGGTTACTTTGAATATCCACTCCAAGAAGTCTAACTGATTCAACCTCACGCAATTCCTCATGGTTTATCTTAATAGGGAAATTTTTATGTCGTTCTATTCGTGAAAGACGACATAGTTTTGTTTTGGTTGGATTAAATGAAACAAGATTACGATCACCCCATTCCATTATACGAGCCAGGTCGTTGTTGATAGAATCAATTAGCAGCTCTCTATCAGTGGTAACTGCAGTATGAGATCGAAATTTAGGAGATGCATGTGATGCATGCAATGTGCTGTCATCAGCAAAACTATGGATTGGGTGCACTGTGGAATTAAGTAAGTCATTAATGTATAGAAGAAACAAGGTTGGTGAGAGTGCAGAACCTTGGGGAACCCCAGCATTGGTTGTGAAAATATTGGATGTGATACCATCTAAATTAACATGAAATTGGCGACCTGTAAGAAAACTATGAATCCATGAGACAGTAAGATGGTCTATGCCATAAGATTTTAATTTAGCTATGAGATTTTTATGCCACACTTTATCAAATGCTTTAGAAATGTCAAGTGAAATACTGAATGTTTCACCATGGTTTTCCAGCGATTTGTTCCAGAGATGGGATACGTAGGCTAACAGATCACCTGTTGCATGACTTCTACGAAAACCATACTGCTTATCATCTATAATTCGCGACATTTCCAAATAATCTATTAGATTGTAGTTAACATATTTTTCAAATATTTTAGCCAAAACCGACAGAATTGCAATTGGTCTATAATTGTTAGGGTCTGTCTTACTGCCTTTCTTTGATATGGGTTGAACGCTGGCCAGCTTCCAAGAATCGGGAAATATTCCGGTTTTATAAGATAAATAGAAAATTTTTGTTAAAATAGGAGCTAGTTGTCTAGCAAAGTTTTTAAGAATGAGGGGTGGGATACCATCGGGACCTGCGGATTTGTTGATATTGATAGAAAGAAGCATTTTCCGTACAATATTGCAACGAAAAATGATTGGTTTCATTTTCGTTTCAACTGGGGAAATGATTGTAGGAGAATGGAGAGGTTCAACTATGTTAGAGTTTTCTGCGAAAATACGACCCAAAAGATTTGCCTTCTCTTTTGAGTCGCTCACGGGAATGTCATTCAGAACTAAGGTTGGAATAGAGGATCGAGTAAAGTTGCTTTGGACTGATTTAACTGCTTGAAAAAAACTACGTGAGCCAGATGGGTGCTCGGCGAATTTCTTTGCTTTCTTCTGGATAAACGCATCTTTGTCCAAGTCTATTTTGTATTTACTAATATTTCTGGCTTTCTTATAGGCGCTATGGGTTTCAGGTGTTTTATTTGAGTTATACGTCTTAAATGCTTTGCGTTTATTCCTCACTGCCTCATCAACATCCCGCGTGAACCAAGGCTCAGTTTTAGGAGTGATTAATCGATTTGGAATAAACCGCCGCATTCCGTCTTTTATAATTTCAGAAATTCTTATTGCCGATGTGCTAGGATCTTGATCAACACAGCAAATAGTTTTCCATGGTGTTTGATCATAAAAGTTTCTCAATCCCTCCCAATCAGCGTGATTATAATTCCAGACGCGACGAGGATTTGCTTTAATTGGCGTCGGTGATGTAAATTCTACTATTGCTGATATTAGTAAATGGTCCGATGTTCCCAGGGGTTGTTCAACTTTTGTCTTCGTAGTATCTGGTTCGTTTGTCAAGAACAGATCCAGCAAATTATTGTTATGATGTGAATTGTCTGCGATTCTGGTGGGACACTCTATCATTTGCGTCAAACCGTGATAATCTGCGAATATCAGTTCAGCTTGTCTTCCTACATCGTCAGTGCGCGATGAAAACTTAAGCCATTCTTTATTATGAATATTAAAGTCTCCAAGAATGACCAGTCTTGCTTTGGGATAGTCCGTGGTAATCTTATCTAGATTAGCCGAAATTTGATCGAAAAAAGTACATCCAGGGGGGGAATTCGGAGATCTGTATAATCCTATTATAAACATAGTTTCATCAACACCTGAGATCTTCAGTGCTATAGAATTATGGTGCTTAGAGTTCAACTCGTAGGCCTTAATTCTCATACATGAAAGTGAATTTCGAACAAATGCACAGACAACCTGCTTGTTATAAAAGGAATGTTCCAATTCGTAACTAGGCATCCGGTATTTATCAAGATCCAATTTCGATGATTTACCACTGACAATTGTTTCCGTTAGAAATAATATGTCAGGTTTATTTTTTTCGATGTGGTGATGAACCTCGTTTAGGTTCGAATTTAGTCCTCTTATGTTTGTGAAATCAATTCTAAGCTGTTGGTTCACTTTGCGGCCATTTTGTTGAGACTGAGACTTACCCCTTGACATTGTAGGTGCAGTGACAGAAATTCGACCAGGTCTAAATTTCAACACTACACAATACAAGAAAATCTGGGTACCTCCGTCACAACAGTACGACACTAGATCGCAGCTGTAGCACGATAACTAAGAAACAACCGGAGGTAAAGACACTAAATAATAAGGATTTTACTAAGTGTATAAACTAATGTATTTATTTATCTGATTATACTTTATACTTAAGGAATAAAAAAAAATGTTTGAGGGAGAATATTTATGGATTTCCAGAAACTTTATATAAATATATATAAACTTTATACTTTAAATAATTTAAAGAAACTTTATATAATTTATATAAATTGAATATATTAATGTATAAAGATAATTTATATAAGCATTGGTGTAAATTATATATCATAAGTTTATGAGTTTCGTATAATAACAATTGGCATAATTTATATTCCATGAGTTTATTGGTTTGGTATAATAAAAATTGGTATAAATTACATATCATCATTTTATTAGTTCGGTATATAATCTATATATATATATATTTAATTTAGACCAACACGTATAAACTCTTTTAATAAATATAATCTATAAATTTTAAACCTACCATTATGAAAGTTCTAAACCAAACGGTATAAAATATATGCCAATTTTTGTTATGTTAATTAAAATACATTTTTTTGTTTTAAATTTTTATTTTCAAAAAATTCATCATATATATATTGAGAAATTGATGCTTTCGTATCCCCAATCGCCAGTATATATGGACAGTGGCGTAGCTAGCATGGGTGGCACCCGGGGCGGATATTGTGGTGTCACCCCAAAAATAAAAACTGTCAATAATAATAAAAAGCCGATAAACTCATTTTTAATAATAATAAAAAGCCGATAAAAGCTCATTTGTATTAATTAAAAAAAATTTATAATTTTTTTTAATTAATACAAATGAGCATTATTATTATAAGCCCGCAAGTAATTTTTAACTAATTTTAATTTGCTGAAACTCCTCTCACACGAAGCCACTAATACGCAAATAGTCATAAATAACTTTAGTGCGACCGTAAGATTCGGAAGAAATTCTAAAAAATCCCATTTTACGATGAATTTCAAAAAGTCTAGGTACACCCAGTCAGAAACTGTAACATTGGCCGCTTTTAAATGCTTCCTCGCCCTTTGTATCTCTATGAGGAGTTCTGTTGCCAATACCGCATCATAAAAACCAGTAAATTTTGATACCGATAATTTTAACTCTTCACTGTTCGCCAAAAGCTAAGTGTTTGTCTGCACAACCTCTAACAATGAAGCTAAATCTTGAACTGACTTCAGTCTAGTTCGGAGTTCAACACTGAATCGGTCAAGACATTCCAACATGTCCTTTTTAAGTTGAGCTCTCAGTGTCAGTCCAACATCAGGTGCAAACTCACCACCCGTTCGTTTTTTGCGTTTTTATGACGAATTCGGCTTTCCATTGGAATGTCATAGTCCTCCGATTTTTTCGCAGCAAGATCTATTGCCTCTTCTACAATGAGACTTCGTTATGAAGTGACTCTATTTTTGTAGCTAATTGATCAATATTCAAGCCCGTGCTTTGCAATCCAATCTGAGCACAGATATTATTTCTCTTAGAATATCATTCCAAAACAAAAGATAGCAAAGAAACGAAAAATCACATGCTGCATTGATAAGGTTCTGTGCAGCGCCTCTAGAGTCTACATTTTCTTGTTGATCACTTAACTTCTCAATTTCAGCCACAATTCCATCAAAGTTTTCGGCCAATACTTTTACTGCAGCATAATGAGCACTCCAATGCGCTGTTAAGAGTATTTTAACAGTTGCTTTGTTGTGTTTAAAAAGTACTTCCCAGCGGCTAGTCGAAGCAGAAAAACATGTAAAAATGGCTTCCACTGACGAGTGTTGGCCGTATAAATTAATTGAACGATCTTTGCAGCCCACAAAAATTGCTTTGTTATTTTTTGCTTTAATAATATAGCTTGCACTTCTCCATGTATACTACTCATAACAGCTGCATTATCATAACCTTTGGGAGCGACAATTCATAACATCTATACCATCATTTTCAAGATTTTACACTGAAAAAAACATGTCCTATTTCCAATCGAAATGCAGTTGTCTCAACCTCACCGTGCGGGCAGATATGGCGAATCGAAATACGAGATTGATTCAACAACCGTACAATGATAAGCCGATGCAGTTGAGACAATCCCATGAAATATTTATGTGAAAATAAAATATTCAATTAATCTCAAATACTTAAATTTTAAAATGAAAAATTCATGATATAAGGCCAAAGAAATATGTTTTCATGGAAATAGTTATTAACTTTATTCAACTACTGTTATATTGGATAGCACTTTATATTTTAATTACACCTCATTCTGTTATCAGGAAAATGTTACTGAGTACTGAGTAGTTGTCCCAATCACGGTGAAATTGTTTGTAAATATCTTTTCTTTGCATGAATAATAAACTGCCATCTTCGAGATGAGGTTATCATTACTTCAATTTTTTTTTCAGTGTAAGAATTTCATCGCTTAAATCAGCGGCTTTTTTCCACGTAAAGGAAAAAATCGAAGGAATACTTCCTTGATTTCCACTTTACTACCATCAATTTTCACATAACGAATCACTTCTGACATTTGATCAATATGTGAAATGTCAGGTGTGCTATCAAACATAATTCCAAAATATTTAACCGATTTAATTTCGTTGACAAGCTTAAACTTTACGTGGATCGCTAAAACATTTATGAACTCATTTTGTATATCTGGTGACAAATATGATACTTTTGGTGATTTACCATGCTCCAAGTTCAAAATGTGTTCTTTTAACACTACATCATACTTTGACAATAGTTTGAACTTTGTCCTTCATCATGTCCACGAAATGCTGGGTTTTGTTTAGATAAAAACAAAGTTATATCCAATAATCTTGATAAAAGAGGTTTCCACTTCTGTTTTTTATTATATATTAATTGCAAGGCTGCGTCTCGTATCGTTTTATGTATTTTTAACCTCATTTCCAAAGTTTTCCACTTTTCAAAATTCTCCAGATGTTCATTTGAAGTTTCATGCTCGGCCACTTTGGGATTTAGTTTCCACCGCTTCTGATATCCAGTAGTAAATGTTGATTTTGTATTATTATTATTGGTGACAGCAAATACACGACAACAGAAGCAATACAGGACGCAAGTTATTATTTACAGGAGAATAAACAATCCATGGCCGTAGAATTTTTTCACCATTATTCATCATTTTATAAAACCATTCTTTAGAAAGATGGCAAACATCACCTTTTATGTCTAACCCGTGTCTAGATACAGTAACAAACGACCCTTCTCTATTTTGAAAATGTTCACTTTCTTTTTTTATGATTTCAATGCGAACATTACCATAAACGAGTATATTCCAATGTGATACATCTCTTAAGTCCTGAAGTGATTCACCCATGCAAATACTGTCTTCGATAGTAGAAGCATTAGCGGCATTATCACTGTCATTTTCATTATTCCTTTCTAATTCGTCATCATAGGTTATCATTATTAATTCTGTATTGTTGCTGTTACTTTCCGAAGATGAGCCAATATTCTCTGAAACATTCGTTGCATCAACGTGATAATCAGTTTCTTTTGATGAACCTTGGATATCATCGGGTTTTGTAACATATTTATAGATTTGGTCTTTCTCTGCTGGAACCAACTTTTTCTTTAAAAAGTATGAACTCCTCGTGGCATATTTATTTTTTGGGATATTTGCTAAACGAAATCTAAAAAAATATTTTTAATTATAGTATAGGTATCAGCAAAGCATTAATTCTAAATATATTTGTAGGATACATAATAGGTACATAGTTCATAATAAGTACACTGTGTTAATGACTAAATACACCGCCAAGAAAATTAATTTATTTAAATTTCCTTGTAACAACTTATATTAAATAATATTTGATAAAATGGAATATACAAATCATAGCCTAATATTATAAGGAACTATTTAAAAAAATATAAGTATGAAATCCTAAAAGATATTTTATATAAAGAATTGAAACCAAAATTAAATATCCAATTAGAATCATGCTCAATAATTTACAAAATTGAATGTGATTTTTGTGAAAAATTTTACATCGGGAAAACCGGAAAATGTTTTACAGACTGATTTAAGGAATACCTGCCTAAGAAGAAAAATAAACAAAACTTAAAGTTTATTTTTGCAAACCATTTACATAGTCAATAACAATAGCTACACCACTTTTAAAAAAAAATTGATGGCTTTACATTTATGTAGCCAAGGATCTCTGAAAGAATCACTAGATGAGTTGGAAATTTCCAAGGGATTTAAAACCCAACAAAATGTAATTTTAAATGAAAAACTTTCATTTAATTCAAATTTATAAATATATAAAACTGAAAACAAACAGTATGAGTATGTATCAACCTACAAAAATTTGCAAAACTGCAGTAATTGCATAACTGCCATTTTATTCTACAGTAATTATTTTTGTGTCCATTGAAAAACGATCTATTTCAATTTATTCTTTGAGTTTCAAGATAATGGAAAAAAAATTATTTTGAGATCATTTACAAACATGGTAATTTGATTGTTTGTTAGTTTCCTTAGGTGTTTGCAATTAATTTGTTTGAAATGTAAAACATATATTAGGTAGTAAGGTTAAGCGGATATTTTAGAAATAATTTTGGAATAGAGACATTGTAACTCAAGGGTGCCACCCTATCGACAAAGGGTGCCACATAATCGAGGTAAACCACTTTTCCTATACATTATTCAGCATATGTGTTTTCAGACCTGGTCATTAAATAATCATGCTTGCATACTAAATAATATATCGTAAAAAACGTATATGGTATCTATAGGAATATTCAAAGCTATTGAGTAATTGTGGTGATGGGATTCAATGCTCAACATGTTGATTCGATTAATATTGTTAAAATTTTATTTCACGTAATAACTCAAAAATTTTAAAAAGTAGAATAGATTTTTTTGAACCAATAACACATTTATAGGACACATTTATAAGTTATCACAATTTATAAATTAAAATTATATGGATAACCTGGTTAAAATGGTTTCTAAGTGATTTATCGTTGAAAACATGTGATGGTTTGTTTAAGTTTTTTACGTTCGGGTGTCACCCCAAAAGGGTTTCGAAGTGATTTATCGTTGAAAACATGTGATGGTTTGTTTAAGTTTTTTACGTTCGGGTGTCACCCCAAAACGGTTTCGAAGTGATTTATCGTTGAAAACATTGTGATGGTTTGTTTAAGTTGTTTACGTTCGGGTGTCACCCCAAAACGGTTTCGAAGTGATTTATCGTTGAAAACATGTGATGGTTTGTTTAAGTTTTTTACTTTCGGGTGTCACCCCAAAACGGTTTCGAAGTGATTTATCATTGAAAACATTGTGATGGTTTGTTTAAGTTGTTTACGTTCGGGTGTCACACCAAAACGGTTTCGAAGTGATTTATCATTGAAAACATTGTGATGGTTTGTTTAAGTTGTTTACGTTCGGGTGTCACCCCAAAAGGGTTTCGAAGTGATTTATCATTGAAAACATTGTGATGGTTTGTTTAAGTTGTTTACGTTCGGGTGTCACCCCAAAACGGTTTCGAAGTGATTTATCGTTGAAAACATTGTGATGGTTTGTTTAAGTTTTTTACGTTCGGGTGTCACCCCAAAAACGGGTGACACCCGGGGCGGACCGCCCCCCCGCCCCCCCCCCCCTAGCTACGCCTCTGTATATGGAGCTCTAGCAACAAATCCTTCTAAATACTCGTCATTAGTGAGCCCGGACTGTAAAAGTATGAAGAAAGACCGATCAAGAAATATTTGGAGCAATGCTCATTTTATTTCAAATTTTTTTGTATACAAACTTTTTAAATTGTATGACACGATCTACGCTTTGCTAATCCGTTAGACGGCTTAATTTCTTGCGACCATTCGGCGAGGATCCAAGTACCTACTCTCAATAAGGTTATGATTGATAAAGTCAATGTTTCCCATTCTAAACGAAAAATTATATTAACAATTGACATGATAAACATTTTTTTGAAACACCGTTTTCTCTATCAGGCTCTGTATATAGCAAATGTTTTCCTTCATTTTTTACAACTGAAAAAACTTTCTGTTGATATGACTCCCAAATGGGTCAGATCTTTCAGCGCAGCTTGTGAGTGATCCAAAGAAAAATCAAAGGAAATCTACAAGTTCAAACAGTAAACAATTTGTAATTTGACACATTAATAGAAATTACCAGTTCAGGACAAAGAAAAAAGTATGAGCAATTTGTAAACGGGCTCAACAAATCTTTTGAAAGCTCTCGTCGATATTGCAATGTAATAAATAATATATTTTTCGTAGTTTCACTTTGTTCAGGAAAAGAAAGATCTTGAAATTGGCGGATTTCTTTTATGGTTGAGAAATCCAAACTTTCATCGCTATTGGATTCAATTTCGTTCGGAGACTGCAGTAGATTTTGCAGTTTTTTGCGTTTAACGCAATTATTTTTTAGTTTTGTTTGAAGAAATCAATTAATATTTTTATTAACAAGAAGGCTCTGTAATTTAAAAAAGTTTAAAAAAAACAGTAGCTAAAATTAATTGTAACTTACAATTTCGTCATCGTCCCCAGCCTTCAGACATCCAAATAATTCAACACAGGGTTGAGCTCTCAGAGTTTGCTCCTGAACTGTTGGGATTTCACCATAGGTTTCCTGGAGGTGGGATGCCAAAAATGAAACTACTTTTCGCCACGCGGCTTTTTAAGGATGCCTGTTTTTCTGTAGTTTTCGACTGTTTCTAAGCCATAATTTTGTTTACAAATGAACGCTTTGAAACTCTGTTAATTCAGAACGGAGTGTAAAATATCAAATATATTTTTAATTAAATTTTAAAAATTACCTCTGAAGTAATGAGTATGGAAGGACCTGTTGCTGCATATGTCCTTTTCAACAATAAAGAAGAATTAATTTGCGGAGTTTGGCTTTGCCTTTGTGTTTGAGAAAATGAGCAAATACTATTGCTTTGGGTTATTATGTCTGTGCCAATGTCCAAATTTAGAATGGTTTTTGTTTTTTAGACAAAAAGACGATAGAGACTTTAGACGAGATTTAGACGATTTAGACAAAAATCGGGGTGTAAATGAAACTGGTTCACATACAACAAGAATATATCCTTCGGTATCGAGGCGTCATTAACATTTATTCATTAATATGTTTTTGAATAAAAATATGTAGTAATTTATTATTTAATGGTTATTTAATGAATATTTCAGAACTATCGAATGGCACGGCACGATAGTTGATGCGGCATCGATGAGAGGTGGACTGTATTTTTTTCTTGACGATATATTTTGATGTGAGTTGGTTGGCACATCAACTTCCAACACCGTGATGCAAATATCAAGGTAATGTGAGACCCAGAGAAATACAGAGACTAATATCGACTCATATAATAGTTGAAAATCATGTACATATGAGATGTTTTGATTGAAGCAATGACGAAAATGTCTCAGCTCATATAATAGTTGAAATTATGTAAGTGAGATGAATGATGCAATGATGAAAATATCTCAGATCATATAATAATTGAAGTTATGCAAACGAGATGATTAACAGAAGTAATGACGAAAACATCAGATCATATAATAGTTGAGATTATGTACGTATGAGATGAACGATGCAATGATGAAAATATCAGCTCATATAATAGTCGAAGTTATGCACATATGAAATGAAAATATCAGCTCGTTTAATATTTGAAGTTATGTAAATGCGATGATTCACTGAAGTAATGACGAAAATATCAGATCATATAATAGTTGAGATTATGTACATATGAGATGAACTATGCAATGATGAAAATATCAGCTCATATAATACTTGAAGCTATGTAAATGCGATGACCAACCGAAGCAACGACGAAAATACCAGATCATACAATAGTTGAGATCATGTACATATGAGATGAACTATGCAATGATGAAAATATCAGCTCATATAATATTTGAAGTTATGTAAATGCGATGACTAACTGAAGCAATGACGAAAATATCAGATCATATAATAGTTGCGATTATGTACATATGAGATGAACTATGCAATGATGAAAATATCAGCTCATATAATAGTTGAAGTTATGTACATATGAAATGAAAATATCAGCTCGTTTAATATTTGAAGTTATGTAAATGCGATGACTAACTGAAGCAATGACGAAAATATCAGATCATATAATAGTTGAGATTATGTACATATGAGATGAACTATGCAATGATGAAAATATCAGCTCATATAATAGTTGAAGTTATGTACATATGAAATGAAAATATCAGCTCGTTTAATATTTGAAGTTAAGTAATTGCGATGATTCACTGAAGTAATGACGAAAACATCAGATCATATAATAGTTGAGACTATGTACATATGAGATAAACTATGCAATGATGAAAATATCAGCTCATATAATAGTTGAAGTTATGTACATATGAAATGAAAATATCATGGACACATCACCCGTTCCAATCGATGAAACTTATACGAGGTTTTTTTACTGCATGCACACTCGACGAATATTTGTCAGAGAAATAAGAAAAACTATTTGGTTAATTTATATACATTAAAAAAAAACTGACCTGATGCACACAACTTTATATAAACTCCTTTATTAATTTTACAATTATTGATTTAAACACATGGGAATACAAAATATTTTAAAATTTACTTAAAAAATAACAAGACAGAGCTTAGCTCATACTTAACCAACTACATGAAAAAAACACAAACAACACTTTTTATTGACTATACTATTCAGGTATAAATTCGTAAGAATAAGAGGGCAAAACTACCAAAACAGTCCATTTTATAGAAAGCCAAAACTCTACAAATCACAGCTGTCAAGTTTACCAACGATCTCGAAACTATCGAATTAATAATATAGAATAACGAACACATAAATTCAATGTGAAAATTGAAAATATCGAATGAATGATCAAAATATACCGAACACGTCAATTCAAAATTGGCAGTTTCGTTGACATTTCAAAAGGATTGTTTTGGTAATGTTTTGCATAATTTTATAAATAATAAATAAATCTTTAATTGGTTTTGTTTTGATTCTAATTTAAAATATTTTGATTTTTCAGGTAAACTATTTAACAATTCACGATAATGCGTGAACATACTGGCGACCTTAAAGTATTTACTTTAACAAAATGAAACGGTCCAGGCTGCGACATGGTTGCAATTACGTTATCCCTTAAAACCAGTTACGGACAGCAACTAAAGTAAATTTTAAGTGTATGAATATTCAGGGATCACTGTAGTCGAGGTGAGTGACTTGTCAGACTGAACAGACTGGTCGCAGAACATTGTTGCTTGAGTTACGTGGACGATTGCAAATATTAATTAGTGAAATATAAACCACCACTAGTTTGTAATTACTTGATACAACAAACTGCTGCAAATCTTCAACATCAAGATGTGAGATTACGCTGATTCGTTCTACTGAGCGTTTCAGAATGGATTCAGCTGGGTTAATGGAAATGACAATAGGCTCAATTTAAAATGACACAACGATTGTACAACGAAATTGGGTTGTCGGACACACTCTGTGACGAAGAGTAGACCACATGAATGCTGCTTGTTGGATATGCTGAAGATTACGAGCTTCAATGAAGTTGGCAATGTTGTGGAAGCAGAATTTTTAAAAACATCACAATCCGCTACGTGATACCATACATACGACGAAATCAAGCTCCAAAAGGATCAGCTGATGAGTTAATACCGATTTCCAACTGGACTGCTTTGAGACGAAATACGCGAACATGCATATGAACCATT
Source organism: Diogma glabrata (assembly GCA_963693315.1). Taxonomy (NCBI): domain Eukaryota; kingdom Metazoa; phylum Arthropoda; class Insecta; order Diptera; family Cylindrotomidae; genus Diogma; species Diogma glabrata. The sequence goes on along the minus strand of OY856187.1, from coordinate 191,952,638 downwards.
TGTCAGTTGCATTTGAGCACGCATCTTGAGCTAATAGAGGGGGCCTGCAAAAGTTAAATGTCAACGATTAAAGCTCGGTGCTACAACCTGAATTATCAATTTGGCAGACGGAAATGACAAAATATAAAATTCTAATTCAAACGAAATCATTTTCGGTTTGTAACATAAACTAGACGAAAGACGCGTGAAAATAACTAATGACTTTAATTCCTACTGAAGACAAACATTTTATTAAATTATAATTAAACCTATGACGGCTTAAGATACTACCGAACATGCGATGAATAGTATTTAATCTACTAGAATTTAATGGGTATAAAATAATTTAACAGGTTCCTAAAAATATAACAATCAAACTAATAAAATACGATGAATGGTGTTAGGGTACGGCGAAACGTACGAGAAAAATATCTAAAATATAAACGAACAACAATTTTATTCGGAAATCACATTCTACTAAGTACGACGAAACGAATAATGACTACAACTATTAATGAACATTAAATTGAGAAACGAATTCTAGTAAGATATGACGAATAACCAATTACTACAAATGAGGCATGTATGCCTATTAGCAAGGTCAGAGCTAATTCACATTGAAGAAATTTGTTTGATTTTGTCTCAACGACTATACGACGAAGGTGGGCTGTGAGGCACACTCTGCCAAGGCAACGAAGAATGAGACAAGAGTGAACATCTGTTGGAATTATGATAGCAACAAGGAGAACGATGAAAAATTAATGAAGCTAACACATCCAAATACCAGCGAATGTTGGACAAACCAATATCAAAACTTCCATGTTGATTGACGAACGATGTGGATTAACTAATTAATTACTCCACACCTAAAAACGGTGATTTTGAAATGATCCGATGAATAAATTGGTAATTTAATATTGGAACATCCGATGAATATGCTATTTAATCTACTAGAATCCGATGAATATAATACATAATATAACAGAATCCTAAAAATAACAATTAATCTAATAAGGTACGACGAATGATTTAAAAATACGACAGAACGATTTTCTAAAATATTAACGAAGACAACAATTGTATCTGGAAATCACATTCTACTAAGTACGACGAAACGAATAGTGACTCCAACTATTAACGAAAAATCGCATCCCAACAAGGTACGACGAAAAATAAATAACGATTTTCAAAATAGTAGCGACGACAACAATTATATCTGGAAATCACATTCTACTAAGTACGACGAAAACGAATAGTGACTCCAACTATTAACGAAAAATCGCATTCCAACAAGGTACGACGAAAAAAGAATAACGATTTTCAAAATATTAGCGACGACAACAATTATATCTGGAAATCACATTCTACTAAGTACGACGAAAACGAATAGTGACTCCAACTATTAACGAAAAATCGCATTCCAACAAGGTACGACGAAAAAAGAATAACGATTTTCAAAATATTAGCGACGACAACAATTATATCTGGAAATCACATTCTACTAAGTACGACGAAAACGAATAGTGACTCCAACTATTAACGAAAAATCGCATTCCAACTAGGTACGACGAAAAAAGAATAACGATTTTCAAACAATTAGCGAAGACAACAATTATATGGAACTCAAGTTACATTAAAGTACGACGAACTGAATTATTAACGGAAATAAGAAATTTATCTTGGAATTCAAATTCCATTAGAGTATGACGAGATGTATAAGGATTTTTTAAAAATATTAACGACGACAGCAAAATTATTTTGGAATTCAAATTCCATTCAGGTACGACGAGATTTTGTACGACGTTGTTTTTTCAAGAGGTCTTCGTAAGGGGAATCCGGCATGTTAACCTTATGGAAAATTAATACCGAAGAGAAAAACGGATGAACATTGTTCCAGACGAAATATGTCAATAAAATGAAACAATCCGACAAGCCATCCACCATAGACAATTAAACAATCGACTAAGCGACATTGTACACCCCGTAGTAGTGAATGTCTCGAAAAAATCACGATTATATGATCACGCAAGTCGTGTTAATAAACAATGACAATATAAATGCTAGAGAAATGCATAATGTTAATGATATTTGACGAAAATTTAAATAATTAAGTTACTTATAAATTATACTAAATGGTACCTTAAATTATCCAAAAACGTTGGTTGGTTTTTTTTCTTCCGAAGTTATTTTGAGACGAGCTGCGTATATATCCGGCTCGAAGGACCAAATGATGCGGCGTCGATGAGAGGTGGACTGTATTTTTTTCTTGACGATATATTTTGATGTGAGTTGGTTGGCACATCAACTTCCAACACCGTGATGCAAATATCAAGGTAATGTGAGACCCAGAGAAATACAGAGACTAATATCGACTCATATAATAGTTGAAAATCATGTACATATGAGATGTTTTGATTGAAGCAATGACGAAAATGTCTCAGCTCATATAATAGTTGAAATTATGTAAGTGAGATGAATGATGCAATGATGAAAATATCTCAGCTCATATAATAATTGAAGTTATGCAAACGAGATGATTAACAGAAATAATGACGAAAACATCAGATCATATAATAGTTGAGATTATGTACGTATGAGATGAACGATGCAATGATGAAAATATCAGCTCATATAATAGTCGAAGTTATGCACATATGAAATGAAAATATCAGCTCGTTTAATATTTGAAGTTATGTAAATGCGATGATTCACTGAAGTAATGACGAAAATATCAGATCATATAATAGTTGAGATTATGTACATATGAGATGAACTATGCAATGATGAAAATATCAGCTCATATAATACTTGAAGCTATGTAAATGCGATGACCAACCGAAGCAACGACGAAAATACCAGATCATACAATAGTTGAGATCATGTACATATGAGATGAACTATGCAATGATGAAAATATCAGCTCATATAATATTTGAAGTTATGTAAATGCGATGACTAACTGAAGCAATGACGAAAATATCAGATCATATAATAGTTGCGATTATGTACATATGAGATGAACTATGCAATGATGAAAATATCAGCTCATATAGTAGTTGAAGTTATGTACATATGAAATGAAAATATCAGCTCGTTTAATATTTGAAGTTATGTAATTGCGATGATTCACTGAAGTAATGACGAAAATATCAGATCATATAATAGTTGAGATTATGTACATATGAGATGAACTATGCAATGATGAAAATATCAGCTCATATAATAGTTGAAGTTATGTACATATGACATGAAAATATCAGCTCGTTTAATATTTGAAGTTATGTAAATGCGATGACTAACTGAAGCAATGACGAAAATATCAGATCATATAATAGTTGAGATTATGTACATATGAGATGAACTATGCAATGATGAAAATATCAGCTCATATAATAGTTGAAGTTATGTACATATGAAATGAAAATATCAGCTCGTTTAATATTTGAAGTTATGTAATTGCGATGATTCACTGAAGTAATGACGAAAACATCAGATCATATAATAGTTGAGACTATGTACATATGAGATAAACTATGCAATGATGAAAATATCAGCTCATATAATAGTTGAAGTTATAAGTACATATGAAATGAAAATATCATGGACACATCACCCGTTCCAATCGATGAAACTTATACGAGGTTTTTTTACTGCATGCACACTCGACGAATATTTGTCAGAGAAACAAGAAAAACTATTTGGTTAATTTATATACATTAAAAAAAACTGACCTGATGCACACAACTTTATATAAACTCCTTTATTAATTTTACAATTATTGATTTAAACACATGGGAATACAAAATATTTTAAAATTTACTTAAAAAATAACAAGACAGAGCTTAGCTCATACTTAACCAACTACATGAAAAAAACAAAAACAACACTTTTTATTGACTATACTATTCAGGTATAAATTCGTAAGAATAAGAGGGCAAAACTACCAAAACAGTCCATTTTATAGAAAGCCAAAACTCTACAAATCACAGCTGTCAAGTTTACCAACGATCTCGAAACTATCGAATTAATAATATAGAATAACGAACACATAAATTCAATGTGAAAATTGAAAATATCGAATGAATGATCAAAATATACCGAACACGTCAATTCAAAATTGGCAGTTTCGTTGACATTTCAAAAGGATTGTTTTGGTAATGTTTTGCATAATTTTATAAATAATAAATAAATCTTTAATTGGTTTTGTTTTGATTCTAATTTAAAATATTTTGATTTTTCAGGTAAACTATTTAACAATTCACGATAATGCGTGAACAATAGTTTTCATTCGATTATTCCCAACTCTAATAAGAATATTGTGTAAATATTGCAGGTTTTCAACGTAGCACGGCCTTATTCTTGACGATATTGGTGTTTTGGGGTAGCTTAGTGAAATATTTGGTGTGGGGCGAATCCTAAGAGACATACACGTAGGAAAACAAACATGCGAATAACGATTTGATCCAAATGTAAATAAAATTTTTGAGAAACCAATCTTTAGCTAATCGCAAGTAGTTTCATTCATTAATCACTCAAGAAAAAAATCTTCCTACGTGTTTTCTCTTTAACATTCCCGCCATACTCTTCGCCGATTATTACACTCACGTAACCTGAAACACGTAAGAAAAAACAACCCATCTAAGCATGGATCAAGTACATGTTTACTTTAAAATTAAACCGAATCACATATAGTCGGCTACAGAGCATTTAAGTGTAACTACAATTTAGCATAAAAAAAGAAGCTCACAAAACGAATTATTGCGACTCTATGCTCGGTTGCTTGAACATTTACTAAATGAGACTTAGCTAAATCGTCAATAAGAAATATCTCTCAAACCTTTTTCACGCCGTTTTTTTACAAAAACAAACAAACATTTTATTTAACTGAATAACAAGATAAAAAAACTTAATTGAATCTATAAGCCTTATTTAAAGGTCCAATTGCGATCAAAATACGCTAAACTAGTTAAATAGAGAATTAAAAAAGTTATCGGAGATTTAAATGTTCAAGCAACCGGGCATAAACAAGCTTTTAAAAAAAGTTACTATCAATAATTAAAAAATAGTATATTTTTCAACGATGCCGAGAACAACATATTTTGAAGCGAGAGGACCGTTTATCAGCCGAAGCGATAACCGAGGTTGGTAATGGTCGCGCGATTCAAAATATGATTTTCGGCGAGTAGAAACTGTACTTTTTTACTACTTTTTTGATAATTATTGTTAATTATTAAGCATTTTCATTTATAATTACATACAATTCAAATTTTAAAACATATAAACATCCAAACAAAATCTTTAAATTTATATTTCTGCAATTAAAATATAGACGACTCAATATGAATAAATTATCCGATTTCTATGTCAAAAAAACCGTCTTTAGTTACAAGCCTGATTGTCGTTTCATACAATAAAGTCGTTAACTTTATACATATACATATTTTCATTCTATTTTCACGACAAAATTCTATATTTTTATTCTATTTGGTCTATAAAGTCCCTAAAATCATTAAATAATACATCTTTAAGGGTTTATTCTTTTTTGCATTTCGCGTCTAGTAGGCTTATAACTAAAAACGGTTTTATAATAAACAAAATCAAGTTTAAAATGTTTATTATGATTTCTAAAATAAAAACAACAGTGATGATTTAGTTTTTGTATGGGGATGACGTTACGTAAATTCCTGATATATTTTAAAACAACGTAAAATATTTTATGTAAATAAATATTTTTTTCGTTTTTCTTAAATAAATAGGTGAAATAATTGTTTTTAAATATCTTAACACCATTTGTTTGTTACCAAACTATTTTAGAAGAATATTATAAAGCTTATATAGTTAACTATTATTATTTTTACATTTTTAATGTAAACGGTCCGTAAATAATTCTAAAATTAATTAACGTCATTTTCGCAAGAGAGACAATTTAACACTAACAAAATTATCCTATTCAATAAATTGATTCTCTTAACAGGTGTTTTAGGATGATTTATTCTAGTTAAGAAATTAGAAAATAGATGGCTTTTAAAAAATTTCTTTCGTCACTAGGTACGAAAGTAATTTGTAAAGGTTTTTTTATCACTAGTGACGAAAAAGAAATGTTCCATGCAATGAACAAACATCGAAAGTAGATTTTTTAAGTTAGGTAGTAGAAAAAATTGTTTTTTTTATTTATTGATAAACAAATTTTATTTACAAGCTTGTTAAGAAGCGCAATAAATCGTTTTGTGAGCTTCTTTTTTTTCTAAAATGTAGATACACGTAAATTCTTTGTAGCCGACGATATTGTTTGACATTACGATATGGACTATTTTATTCCACTTATATAAAAAACTCTAACCTGCATATAGAAAATCGAAATAATCCAAATCCGCAGTGCTGGTTGTATTACCGAATTTATTTACTTGTACTACTCGTGCATTTATGCTGTGCAAAAATGTAATGAAAATTCCGCTTTTTATTTTCAACATGACTGCACAAATCTCTCTTCAGAAATGAAATTTTATTCAATTTCTATACCAAACACATATAACGCAATAAAAATAGCGGTAATTTTTGCCATCTTATACTAATTTGGTATAGAAATGGTTATTTTCAATTTATAAATCTCCAAACTTTATAAGATTAGAAAATAAATTCAATACCAAGCATATATAAACGTTGCGCGGCAAATTGTAACTAACTGAATTTTTATCCCCGTTTATATTATTTGGTATAGAATTGGGAACTTGAACATATTACACTAGTTGGATATAAAAATGGTATAGGTTCAATTTATAAATCTTCATAATTTATAAGATTAGAAAATAAATTGTATACCAAACATTGATAAATGCGGCGCGGCACTTTGAAATAACAGTGCTTTTCCCTGAGCTTATATTATTTGGTGTAAAATTGGGAAATTCAGCTTATAAATTATCTGAATACTTTGCACTTTATAAAATTCAATATCATTTTTCGCATACATATACTTTATAAACAGAACGTTATTAAAAAAGTATCAATTTTAGACTAAAATTTTCAACAGTGCAGTCTACATTACTTTATCCCTTTGAATGTTGAAAAATCGATCGTTATTCTAAACATCTTTTATCCGGAATGTTCGTTTAAACAAATAATTTTTGTTTGTCAACTATAAAAAAGTTTTATAACAACAATGATATTCGTTTCATGATCATTATTGTTTTTATAATTATTCTATTGATGACGTTGGTTGATTTTACTTTTGAAATATTGTATGAATACAAGTTTATTTTGTATTTCATTGCGATTATTTAGAATCGTAACAATAATATTTTTGAAGTGAAAACTTCTTTAGGCGCGTTGTGCGATTTTGTCTGGGGAAAATTTATATATTCGAGTCATTGTCACGCTAAATAAATACTAAATATAAAATAAATATTAAAAGAGAGTGAGATAAATTGTAATCATTTGGTAGATTCTTATTCTCATTTTCTTGATTTATAATTAGTTTTTTTTCCTTTTTTATTGAATTTGGTTTTTTGTTTTCGGTTTATAACAGTGTGTAAGTGTGGTATAGTAAGTAGAGATTTTGTTGTTTTTAGACGATAAAAACACAGCTTTATCACAGTTTTAAGATTTCACAAAAAAGGCAGACAGACTTTTTTTATATTTTCTTTTATGTACAAAGCTAAAAAGATTTTTTGAAAACACTTTATTAATATCTGTATATGATTTCATGAATTTTATCATTTAACTTTAATATTATATCATTTAATATTTATTGAACGCGTCGTATCACAGAAGGGCAGGGTACAACCTTTTATTAGCGACTGACCGCATCTATTACAGAAATATAGTGACTGACTCTATTTTTTGTGATTATAATTATATTCTTCACCTGTATACTAAATTTCAGATTTTAGAAAGTACGTACACGATGTACTAAGTTTTTACAACTTTAACGCGTAACTGACGCGCTCAGTTACTAGATTTGCATGACTGACGATCGTCAAATTCATTTTCAATTAATATACTGCTCTAAAGTTAATTTTCAAGTTTTAGAAATTAGGGGCAAGGCATAAAGTTTTTTTTTGTCGCTCGCCTCCTCGATTGATATTTCGGTGGTAGGTAGATCATAATATATACACTCAAAAAAATAAAAGTCACTTTTACAAAATTTTTATAAATATACAACACACAAAATTTTTTGATAAAACTACAATTTTTTTCCTTCAAATCGAAAAATAATTTGTAAATCAAATAAATTTTTGTTTTTTCAAATAATTGTTTTTGTTATCTACCATATTTTTGGTAAACTTACAAAAAAATTTGTGTGTTGTATATTTATAAAAAATTTGTAAAATTTAGCAACTAATGTATCTTGGAGGTGTTCGAAACCACAGAGTCAACTTTAAAGACAGTACGTTGGAGATAAAGTCAAGTAAGGCTTGTAAGGCTTTGTGCAAGCGTTAGTATAGCTCTAGACAACCGCTCTCGAAGCTTTTCGGTAGCGTTATTTCATAGTAAAAAATGGGACGTCTTCCGTAACTCGTTTTTGTATCGCTATATGTATCAGAGTTGTCCGTTCGATAATACCATTTTCAAATTTTTTCAAAAAAAATATTTTGACGACCGCCCGTATGTTATTATTTTTTTCAAAATATCTTATCGTTAGTTTAATTAAACATCGGCTCGTTCGTGAATTATTAAATACTGATTTTGACTAAACCCTTTTGGTACGTTCGGTTTAGCGAGTATGCTAACACTTAAATTTATTTTTGCAGCGTCGAAGTATAAAAAATTGTGATGAATTACATATGATCCGTTTGTGCGTTAAAATCTGAGTATCAACATGTGCTAAATAATTTGGTTCGTTAGAAATAACAAACAAAATTTTTTTGTAAGATTTAATTAATTGAAATTTAACGAATTGAAAAGAATTACATTTTCAAAAAAGTTTTGATTTGAGTCGATACTAAAAATAAATTGTAAATTTAATCTCAAACTTGTTAAAATATAAATAAACAATTTCACGATACCAGAAATCGTTTCCCGAATCACATGTTTGTACAACTAAAATTTTAAAAATAACATTTGTTTTTGAATACAAAGATAGCTTATATATGTCATATCTCAACAAACATTTTCTTTAATCTAAATTCTAAAGTTGAATGGTTGAAAACTTGGGTTCGGACATTCTTCATTTTATCAATTGACAGGTTAAGCCTGTCTTTGATAATTTGTATACTGAAAATAATTGCTATTGTAAATTAAGCTTGTTATATGTGTAGTATTCAACAAATTGATATTATTTTAGTTAAATTGTTAATGGTATTGTAATAAGTTTTAAATTTTAATACATGATTTATGATTAATCCCTGCTTTTTCTATGATTAATAGAAAATATTTTATAGAGACCAAAAAAATATTAAATATTTTATTTATATTATATTATTTAAATTAAAATATTTTATAGAGACCAAAATTCGTAATTTTTTTCAATTCAAAATTTGTATTACCATTGTTGGAATTGGGCACGAGTTTTGTTTTCTTAAATGAGCTTAAAAATCACTTGAAAGTAAAATTTTTACATTTATTAATCATTCTTTTCATTCTCTACGTAAAAAACTATTCTTTACTAATTCTTTACATAAAAATGTAAAGAATTATTCTTTACATACAAAATTAACAACTCTGATTTAGCGTAAAGAAGTTTTCACTTAAAAAATGTTACAACAATCACCGACAGAAAATAGAAAAAAATGAAAAAAGAAAACAACAGCAAAAAGTATAAAAAAGTCAAACAAGTGCGAATAAAATTCGCTCGCCAAGGGTTCCGTGAATGTAAAAGAACACTATATCAAAAATTATTGACAAAAAAATTGTGTTGTAATGTCTTTATATTTTGTGTTGTAATGTCTTTATATTTATAGACGCATAACAAAATAAATGTTAAATCGTAAATGTCAATAGTAAATTACAATCAAATCTACATTGATCAAAAATGACTCAAAAAATGTTACTTTAGGTTAAATCTGACAACCCCGCGTACTCCAGTCCCTGCTATTGACATACGAGTTAACGTGAGATATCACATACCACTGGCAATAGTAGTGAGATAGCACTAGCCAAGGTGACATCTTAGGGGTGCTGGCCGATGATCTGTATTCAATCAACGGTAGCAACCTCAATCTTAGCTGTGAAATAATCCTTGATGATAAGACGCTATAGCTTTCTTGAGGAAACGAGCCCCAATATAACTATATGTGGGCTTTAATCTTCAAGAGAGACAGTGCGTCACAGGATCAAGAAATATGTAACCGGCTGGATTATTGGCAACTACATTTTTGTTCTGTTTCAGCAAATTTTTGTAAAAATTTGCTATTTACTTTTAATTTACTTTTATTTTCTCTATTCTATCATAAAATATTGGCCCATGTCATATTTTGTCAGTGATAGGATTTTTTGTTTAGCTATCCATTCTTTAACCAAAAATATAAAAAAATAAAAAAAAAAGATTTACGTCCATCAACACCTTTGAACGTTTGTTGTTGTGGGACCTTGGTCTTAAAAGGTTTTTATGTGTTATTGTAATTCCTACGACACCACACATTTTATTTACAAAAAAAAAAATCTGATCCATAGATGTTTATGGTAACTCAAGAAAGATTCAATTAGACCAGCTTGTGAATGGTTTAAATTTTATTATTTTTTCGGTCAATCAAGTGTCGAAATTTAGAGGGTGGAGAGGCTACATACTAAAAATATTTTTTTTACAATAAAACAAAAACTGTGCATTGCAAAATTCTAAAGAAAATTGTAATGTTTCTTAAATTAAGTGCTCTTTCATATGACACCCCACTCGCTTGGGTCAAAAATGGTTTTTTTTTTACTCTCCCTACACCCATCCCCTAAACACACAGAAATAAAATTATTTGAGACTTCGCTATGATTTTCATTTAAAATTTACCAATCTTCCTGTCTCTGTGAATTTTTTCACAGTCATCGTCGAAACGTAGGGGGCGGAACGGTCTAAATTATGCACTTTTTTGACAATAACTCAAAAACTGTGCACCGAAAAATTTTAAAAATTGCAATGATTTATAAATTAGGTGCTCTTTCAAATGACACCCCACTCGCTTGGTCAAAAAAGTTTTTTTTATCCACTCTACCCCCGTCCCCTAAACACACAGGAATATAACGTCCCCTTAATAATGAAATAACGTATGCCATATATACGTTGTTATTATATAATGGGTGCGCTGCATTCCCCATAAGGATGTCTATAGAGTGGCATTTTAACATTTTCCAATTATTTTATAACTGGGGGTGAAAATTAATATATTGTTAATTAACGTACATGCAAATTTGAATTTGGTTAAATATTGAAACAGCGTAAATGCATGTACGATATTTCAATTCCTACAGAATAATAACTTGGGTAAAATCATTGTCGTATATATTACATACATTACGATCGCCACACGAAATGGTAAATCTAAAATATTGTATAAGCATCATTCATGACAACATGATATGCCGGTTCATATAAATAAAAAATTGTAAGAATATCATGCGTTATTTCAATAATAATTTATTTTAGGCTTAATCGTACTTCCATGCAAAATGAAATAACGTATATGAAATATGGAATAACGTATAAGGTACCTGCTTGACTTTTCACCTCTTTTTAGGTAGAAAAGCAAGCAGGTACCAATGTGAAATTTTAATATGTTGTGGGGAAATTAGTCAAGGTTAATTAGTAGAAATTTTTTTCAAATATCTTTATTCATTCATTAGTGCTGCCGAGTTTACGAGAATCAGAAAATCGAAAAATCTTTAAACCCAATTATCTCGAAACTACACTTTTGCGAATACGTTGTTTCATTATTAAAGCGACGATAAGCTGTGTTTTATTTGCCCAACCGGAATTCGTATTGAACTGTCAAAAAAAAGATTTCAAATAAAACGAACCAAGAATTGGATTTGTACACATATCATTTTCTAGAGGTTGGTAGAATTTTTACAGAAAATATAAAATGTAAATGTCAATAAATCAAATGTAAATATCAAAATCCTGATCTATGAGGACTATATGGACTTGCATATTTATTAGCATCAAAACAATCAACAAATGTCAAACACCAAATGCCGAATTAGAAAAAATATAAACAAAACTCCATTTACTGACAACCTATAGATGTAAAAAATTGAAACGGTGCGCAGTTGGTGATGAACACGCGAACTAAACTGCTATTCCAGATTTTCAAAACCAACAATTTGTGAGTTTTGACATTTTGGAATTGAATACATGTAATTGTTAGTGTAATTTGGCAAATAAAACACGCCTATAATTATTTGAGACTTCGCTATAGATTTCATACAAAATTTACTGAATTTCCTAACTCTGTGAATTTTTACAAATTTTTCTGTCATTCAGTGTCGAAACGTAGGGAGGGGGGTGGTAAAAATTTGGCACTTTTTTGACAATAACTCAAAAACTGTGCACCGCAAAATTCTAAAAAAAATTGCAATGATTTCTAAATTAGGTGTTCTTTCAAAAGACACCCCACTCGCTTGGCTCAAGGCTCAAAGTAGTTTTTTTTTACCCTCTCTACTCCCGTCCCCTAAACACACAGAAATATAATTATTTGAGACCTCGCATACAAATATTACCAAACTTCTTAACTCTGTGAATTTTTACAAATTTTTTTGTCAATCAGTGTCGAAACGTAGGGAAGGGGACGGTCTGAAAGTCGCACTTTTTTGACAATAACTTAAAAACTGTGCATTGCAAAATTCTAAAAAAAATTGCAATGTTTTCTAAATTATGTGTTCTTTCAAATAACACCCCATTTGACCACATTTTAAATAGTGTTTTTACCCCTTCTCATTTCCACCTCCTTAATAAATATAATTATGAGTATATGATTTTTTTTTTTTTTTTTCCTTTATCTCCATTTAGGAGCATAGGGCGTCTACTAGACTGGACCATCTAACTCTGTTGGGGGCAATCGCTTTCAGTTCACCCCATGTCTTGCCAATTTGTTTTGCTTCAGCTAGCACCGTTTTCTTCCATGTCATGGGTGGTCTTCCAACTCTCCTTTTACCTTGTGGATTCCACTCTAGGGACATCCTTGTTATATCTTCGACTGATTTTCTCAGTGTATGTCCTATCCATCTCCATTTTCTTTGTTTTATCTCGGTCTCAATGTCTAGCTGCTCTGTCTGCCGTAGAAGCTCCTGGTTACTGATGGTGTTTGGCCAGAAGCATTTGATCAGTCTTCTCAGGCATTTGTTCACAAACACCTGTAGTTTATTTGTGATCTTTCTTGTTTGTTTCCACGTTTCACACCCATACAGCAGTACTGACTTGACACATGCATTGAACATTCGTAGCTTTGTCTTTCTTGACAGGACGGATGCATTCCAGATCTTGTGAAGCATATTGAACGTATTTCTGGCTTTGTTAATACGCTGACTGATATCTTCTTCAGTCCCGCCTGTTTTTGCTACAGTACAACCAAGGTACACAAATTTGTCAACTTCGTCCACTTGTGTATTGTTGATGGTAATTGGTGTTATCGTTTTGGTGTTCAATCTCATAGCCTTTGTTTTTCTGATATTAATGTTGAGACCGACTTCATGTGCAAGGGTTGATAGCTTCTGTATTTTCTGCTGCATGTCCGTATGTGTGTGTGTAAGTAGACAGATGTCATCTGCGTAGTCTAGATCATTGAGCCGTCTTGTTGTATTCCATTGGATTCCATTTGGACTTGCATCATCGAGCTTTCTCATGATACTATCTAGTACTATTAGGAATAGTAGCGGGGATAGTACACAGCCTTGTCTCACTCCTCGGTGGTTGTAGTATTCATCACTTTGCTGTCCTTTGTATTGTATTCTGTTTGCAGCATCCCGGTACATTTCTTTGATTAGATCAACTATTTTCTTCGGGATGCCCATTTCACAAAGTGTCTTCCATATCGCGCTCCTGTTGATTGAGTCGAAGGCGCGTTCGAAGTCCACGAAGAGGAGATACAATGGTGAATTCCATTCATTTGATTGCTCAATGATGATACGGATTGTGTTGATATGATCGGTACAGCTTCTTCCTGGTCTAAAGCCGGCTTGTTCATTTCTTAGTTTCATGTTAATTGATGGAGATATTCTTTCGAGAATGATCGTTGCTAGTATTTTCATTATTGTGTTGAGCAGAGATATACCTCTCCAATTTTTGCATTCTCTTAGATCACCTTTCTTTGGGATTGTTATGGTTAAACCTTCTTTCCATTTGGTTGGTATTTTACCTTCGTTCCATACATCAGCTAATAGTGGTGTTAGAGCTTCTGCTGTTGTGTTTACATCTGCTTTGAGTAATTCTGCTGATATATTATCTGTACCAGCGGATTTGTTGTTCTTGAGTTTCTGTTTCCATAATTTCCATAAAAAACTTACTAATTTTTCCATTATTCCAAATACATTTGAAGATTTTCGATCAGATAGGTTCGGAGCTAATCGAGGTAAGAAAACACGAAAAAAACGTCATTATACGAAAAAAGGTGAGATGTAAAATTCCAAAATAAATTTTTAAGGAATACTGAAATGAAGCCCTTTCATATGATACCCTACTTGAATCCATAAAAAATATATTTTCTCAAATTTCATATTTTCAAATTTCAGGTCCATAGCATTTATAGTTTACGAGATAATCGATATAATGTGAAAAACTCGTTTTACTCTCATCAATAGTGTTCCGTTTAAAAAACGGAACCCTAAAATAAAATAGCCACAAAACATTTCTTTTAAAAACTGAAGAAAATATTGAGATGTCATAAAAATCTCCTGAATGCATTCTAAATTTTACTTCGTATTGACGTCACACTGTGGTAAAATACAATAACCTTAAAAAACTACACTTTCGATCAATTTAAATACCGTAAATTGTCCGCAGCCTTAAACTGGGTTTTAATCAATCTTTTGTGATGAAGATGTCAACTCATATTGAAAGAGAAACATACTCAAATAGCAGTTTTTATTTTCCTTATTTTATTTCACGGGAATGCAATTATGGAAAATAATGATGGGAAAACCAATATTTTATTATTTTGAGCACTGCCTGCCAAAAAAATAATTAATTTTCTTGTTAATATCGAAATGATAATACACCAAATTCTGTTTTTACACGGTAGATACGTTCCAGGAAAAGACGTGTAAAAAAAAACCGTGCATAAAAAGACATGCAGCACATACAAAAAAAGGGGATTGGTTCCATACCCTTTATTTCTGTAAAAAATAGGCAAAATAAAATGATTTGTACAAAAAAACTATTAAGAGTCTATATAAAAGCCAAATTAAATTTTTTGTGCATGTATGCACAGTTCATTTGATAAAAAAACAAAAATTAAATCAGAGATCAACAACAGTGCGAAAATATTGTAAGAAATCAAGATTTGATGTTAAATTTAGCCTAGAGCCTAGATCGAAATAGATGCACCACACAAGACTTGACAACAATATTCCATACATGGACGAATGTAGAACTTATAAATGTGGAGTAAATTATACGAAATGAAATATTTTTAGGATGCTATTTGTTCGTCATAGATACTAATGGAAGTATCATTGGGGAACTCGGTCTATGATCTAAAAACAATCAATAGCTGTTTTTTTGGTGGAATTAGAATTGAATAAATTTTTTTACCCCAATCGGCGACTTTATTCTCGGTCCTCGGTGCTTTTCTCCTTCAAGGTCCTCGTTTACATTTATAACAACGTTTCTCAGGGCGAGATTTATTTTTTCATTCATTTTACCTTTGAAGATAGGGAAACGAATGACCTGTGCAATGTACTGTATGTCATCTGCAAAACTATTTGTCGTGTTACTGATAATTTTCAACAGATCATTGATATAAATTAAAAATAGAGTGGGGAATAAAACTGTGCCTTGGAGAACACCAGTAATAATTAATTTAGACTCAGAAGAAAAACTATCGATGGATACCGAAATGTTTTGATCGGTGAGGCATTTTTGAATATGCTTTATGTCTACATGAAGTTGGCATGCCAGATTCGATCATATGCTTTTCAGATGTTTAAGCGATAACGTACGTTTCACAAGCTCAATCAAACATGCTGTTCAACGACATATATATAATTTGAAATATTAGTTTTTTTGGGAAATGGCTAGTATAGGCACAGCCAGTTCCAAAAAAGGTACGAAAACGGATACAACAAATTACAAACCCATATCAAACTAAACGATTGTAGCTAAAATATTTGAAAAAAACATTAATTTTAAAAATATGAGGTTCTTTGTTAACTGGTCAAAAATACTTAAAGACAATGCGGTTTTCGCCGAAAGACGATCGCTCTACATGGATTATTGTTATCACATATGGAGTGTACCATACAGGTTTTGATTGAATGTATACAACAGAGGGCTGTTAAATTGATCAGCAATTCAAATCTTACTAATGAGCTTGATTCCTGGTATGTCGCTGATTTGACGGTATTTTACATTATGGATAAACGGGCTTCTATCTATATCAAATCGATTTTACCTAAGCCTGCAAACTTGACACGTTACACCAGAGTATCAATAAGAGTATAATAAGATAAAATAATTTTCTTCCTCCAAACTTTAAGATTAGCGTTAAAAAATAAAAAATCTTCAAAGAAAATTGATCAACTGTACATACATACTTCTAGGAATAGAAGTTGAAAACAATATGAAATTAAATTCTCATATTTTTAACCTAGCTAAGAACGCTATTCAAAAATTTTGGACTTTGTAACGATTTCGTAAGTTTTTCAATAGCGAACAGCTTCTTTTAATATATAAATCATTTATACTCCCTGCATGGAGTATTGTTCTCACATATGGGGTGTATCTGATTTTAGTAATATGAAGTAAATTAAGTTTGTTCAGCGCAGAACTGTTAAACTATTTAGCAACTCAACTCTTATTAATGAGTTAAATTCCTTGCAACATAGGAGAAATGTTGCTGATCTGAGAATTTTCTATTAATACATTGTGGATGAACAAACTTCGACTGAGATAAAATCAATTTTACCTGAACTAGCAACCTATCGCGTAACACCAGAGTAAATTTTGTAGCCCATCCTTTTACACTTCATATAAAAAGAATCAGAAGTGTTGCTTTTCAGCGTGATTTTTTCAGCAGAGTCTCTCATCTATGGAATGTCTCACCAGCAAGGGTTTTCCCTGATAGCTTTAATCCTCAAAATTTTAAAGATAACGTTCATAAACTTCTTAAAGAAATTTAATTTATTCAAACTTAATCTTAATCCCTAGTTGGACATGGTATCTTCAGATATTAAGAGACGTTAATTTATAATTTATTATAATTAACACTAAACATGTCTAGCTTTGTATATAGAAAAAAAAAATACGAATTTTCTTCAAAATTTAAACCGTGCTATTTCAAATAAAACCGTGTAAAAACGAATTTAAATTTTTTTTCTAGACCGTGTTATTTCAAAACCGTCTAAAAGAAGACCGTGTAAAAACAGAATTGGGTGTAATTTAAAAGGATTGGAAAAATACAATAGCAATAACTTTAAAAAACTGCATTATCGATCAATTCTTTAAAGTTCGTAAAAAGAAATTTGTCTGATTTCATGAATAAAAAAACAATACTTTTAATGGTGTTGAATAAAAATTTAAAAAAAAAAACAATAAAAAATGTACCACTCCAGGAATTCAACTCTCGACCTATAGAACAGTCGACCGCGATATCCATATTGCAATTTAAAAACATTACGACGTTATAGAGTTATTTTAGATTTAAAAATATATGCGTTATGATAACTCGAATATATTAATTTTTCCCCATGCAAAATCGCATAATGCGCCTAAAGAACTTTTCACTTAAAAAAAATTACAAATCAACTAAATTGATCTCTACCGTGAGTATGCAACAGGATCACAAGCTTCACTTGGGAAGTCATGTTCCTAATGTTTTTGATCAAAATTATCAGCTTCTTACGTCAAACAAAAAACACATATATGCTCTCTCGAAATTGCCCCTAAGATGTTCCACTTTAAAATTTTTATATTGTTCTCTCATTAATCCGTTATAAATTTTAGATAATTTTTCAAATCGAAAATAATTTTTTGTAAATGCAAATTATTTTTTTATTCAATTAAACATGAGTTTATCTATTTGCTAATTGAATAATTAAATATTTATAATTTCCATATAATATACAGAACCATATTATTATCATATTTCCTTGAGCTTCGACTATAACCAACATCACATAAATATATAACAATAATAAATAGTTTAGCAACATTAACATCACGACATAAAACATACATTGAATTTTATTGAATCAAATTGAAAAACAGGAAAAGCGAAAAAAAAATTGAAATAGAACAATACAAGCATTAAATCGCCGTAGGGAGTTTATATGTTATGATAAAAAATCATAAAATCATAAAAAAATTTTTTTTTCTTTTGACAAGTTGTTAGAATTTTCAATGATAATTTTTTTTTTCCTTTTCAATTTTCACTATAACGTAAATGAATTTCATTTGAGATTTAATAAAATTTAATTTGTTTGTTATTTGATTGAAATTAGTTAATTGAATTTGTTTTGATGAATCGACAACTGTGTCTCTTATTCAAGGGATTGTAGATACATACATGTAGTAACGAGTAAGGTTATGTGGAGCTTCAATACATAAATAATGAAAACTACCTAAAAACTATTTACACAATATGGATAAAATTTACTTAAAAATTAATAACAGCAGTTTTTGATAAAATATTATAATCAAATTCTATGTAATTACATTACGAATATATATATTTAGCTTGAATTTTATAATTTTTTCCCTCGGTATTATTACATCTATTTTCCAAATTTTTAGTTATTAATCTAATTTCAAAGTTTTTTAAACTGGAAATTATACGAGAAATAAAAAATATGCAAATTTAAGTTAGTTTTGGTAATTAGATTTTATAACGTTTTGAATGTTGTTTCCCAAACTAGAGTATCTGATACTTGAAAGATCAACATAAAGATTTATGTTTGGATATGCTTTGTTAAATTTTGAGTTGATGAATTGAGTTGATGAACTGAGCCTTATGGATGTTATAAAATCATTTTAGCCAGACCGGCTGGTCTAGAGTTGAATTACTCTATCTAGAAATGCAGGAAAAACATTTACAGTGACGTAGGAAGCCAAGTCGTTGGGACCCTAATTTTGCAATGAAAAGAATATGATCATGCCATTTTAGTTTATGGTTGATATTAGTACTTTTATATTAGCTTAATTGCAGGAGAGTTTATTATTGTTTGCTTAAAAAACGGTTTTAGAGGAGACATACAGAGGTTTTAGAGGAGACATACACGATTTCAGTTTCATAGAATTAAATGTCTCATGTTACGTTTACCCCATTCCAGGATTAATTTAAGATCTACATTCAAGGATTCAAACATTTTTAATACGATGACAACTAGTATTCAGACTAGATGGTAAAGAATAGGATTTGAAGATGAATTGAAATCCATATTGGCGGTCGTGAAGAAGATTGTTTTTTTCGAGATACGCCATTAGTTTATAATTAACATATTTTTACATAGCTTTAACAAGTATCGAGGTTAATGCAATTGGACGATAGTTTGATGACTCAGACTTGTTGAACTTTTTCGGGACTGGTTGAACATTAGTCAGTTGCCACATTGATGGGTAAAAACCCGAGCTTAAGGATATATAAAAGTAGTGGTATCAGTGCAGCGTTTTAGTACAACGTTTGGTATACCGTCCAGACCAGTAGATTTGCTAAGATCTAGATTAAGCAGTGTTGACCACAAAATTCTTGGACGAAAGTAAATTTTGTTCATTGTTTATGGGATAGGTGGAATGTTTAGCGAATTCATACCGGAATCATCAACGACAGAGTTAGCAGAAAAATTTGCCGTAAGTAGATCTGCCCTTGCTTTGATTTCCGTTACAGAGTTTTCTTGGTTATCCATTAATGGTGGAGTAAAATATTTGATAAAGGTATTGCCAACCTCTCAGATAAAATTCCAATATGACCGGCTGCCTTTTGTGGCGCGTAGGTTTTTAGGTTAAGCATTAGAGTTGAAAAGAAATTTCGCTTTTTAAAATAAACTATGACAGTTGTTTCTAGCCCTGATATAAAGAGATCAACTGCTGGGAGATTTATCACTCTGGTATTTGTCAAACGCCAACATTTTGTTAGTTTTAGGTATATAGAACATTTGTCAGAAAACTAGAACTTGGACCCATTTCTACTTTTCACAATACTGGTTGGAATAAAAATGTTCATTCCCAGTAAAATAATGAACGTGATCAATGCAGATGGTTGGTTAACATTTTTATTCTGCAGAAATAAACGCCAGCCTATGTAGCTATAAATTTTTTTATTTTCTGCCAAATACATCTATTGTAAGCCCAAACTTTTCGAGGAGCAGACAATTTTAGACTTGGGGCTCGAAAACTTATTTCGAAATAGGCAAAAACTACACAATGATCTGATCTGCCAAGAGAAGTATCGACTAAGCAAGTATATTTAGCAGAATGTGCTGTCATGAAAAGATCAATTAGAGGTATGGCTATGTATATTAGAGGTATGGCTGGCAATATTTGGCCTATATCTGTTCAAGAATGAATTGTTTTTCAGAAACAAACATAAACAATAATTGTTATTTTAGTTATCATTTAATTTAAAATATGTTAAATCAATTTATGAATTCCTATATTAATACATATTTACATTTAAATATATTTATTGTTAGACAATTTGCTGGGTTAAAATACCTATTTTGAATTATTGTCATGTTGGGCTTCGTGAATTAAAATTGCAAAATGCCATCTCTAAGAAAAACTAATTAACTATAATAAGAAAAATATGGAGGGGCTGAAATCTTAAGCTTTGAGGTACGAAGACTTAGGTCTGGGTTAAGGATTTTGATTTTCGGCAAAAATCTTCTATGAGGACATTGTTATTAGTTTTTGGCAACAATGTATATTAAACATAAAACTCTTAGTTAAAGTACAAGTATTTTTTTATCTCTGTTTAGATATTTATTACAAACCAATACGAAACATCAATACGTTGCCGGAAAATTATAAAAGATCATAAATTAATATAACTTAGTGAAAAGATGATACAATCAGCAAACTACTCACACACCTCTCCATTTAGATTTTTGAGAAAATATTACAAAATCAAAAATTCATATTTCTTTCAAAATTCCAAAAATAGTCTAAAAATTATAAAAAATAAAAAAAAAATTTAAACTTTTTTTCTAAAAATAATATATGAGTTTTCTGCATAGGATCTTGATGAAACTATGGCAAATGATACAGGTTCACTTGAAAATGGAAGATCTGGATTCATTTCAAATTTGGACAAAATGGCGGGGGGTCTCCCGAGCACCTCTAAGTTTAAATCTTGAATAACTTCTGATCCCGGATTATGATCATATTGAAACTTAGTATATAAGGTTTTAGTACTGTTTCCAATATTTCTGCATACCAACTTCCGGTTTGTCACTTCCGGTTAAAAAGTTTTTTTTCAGGTGTTTATCCCTACTGTAGCCTACAATTACCGATCAATTTTTATGAAACGTAGGTAAAAGCTTTCAAATAACATGAGAAAGATTTTATTAGCTTTTGGAGCACATTGGATAAAGGGTTTGGGGGTCCACCATACAACAGGTGGTTTTTTCCACAAAGTTTTTATGTTTGTTGGGAGCATAAAACATTCATTCGTGAATGAATTTTGATGATACTTTGGAAAAAGATGCAAACATGAATGACAAGGAACTGATTAGTTTTTGAGCGATAGTGAACAAAATGGTGTGGGGTCCCTGGAGCACCTGTTTTTTTGAAAGCTCTATATCATCTGTACCTGATAAGCGAATTGGATGAAAATTGGTACATGAGTATGTAGTACGGTTCACAATAGTTCTACATCCCAACTTCCGGTTTTTCACTTCCGGTAAAAAAATTTTTTTTGTACTTTTTGATAACACTTTTTGATGACACGAATTTTGATGACACTTTGGAAAAAGATGCAAACATGTATGGCAAGGAACTGATTAGTTTTTGAGCGATAGTGCATAAAGTGGTGGGGGGTGTCCCATACACCTGTTTCTTTTATAGCTTAATAACATCTGTACCTGATAATCGAATTGGATGAAACTTTGTACATGAGCATTTAGTACGGTTCACAACAGTTCTGCATCCCAACTTCCGTTTTTCACTTCCGGTAAAAAATTTTTTGTGTAAATTTTTGAAGTTTTTTCAGTGTCTTTATGCACACTACAGCCTACAATAATGAAGTGATTATGATGAAACTTATGGAAAAGGGTTCAATTAGTTAGAGAAGATAATTATCATCTTTTGGGACACATTGATCAAAGTGGCGGGGGTCTACCATACAACTGCTGACTTTTCACACTTTGTTTTTAAAGTTTGTTGGGAGCATACAGACTTCATTCATTAATCAATTCTAATGACACTTTGGAAAAAGATGTAGACTTAAATGACAAGGAACTGATTAGTTTTTGGACAATATTGGGATAAGTGGTACGAGGCCTCCCGAACACCTGTTTACTGTGTCATCACATTTTCAATGTTTGTTGGGAGCACACAGCATTCGTTTGTTAACCAATTTTGATGACACTTTGGAAAAAGATGCAAACATGTATAGCAAGGAACTGATTAGTTTTTGAGTGATAGTAAACAAAGTGGTGGGGGGTGTCCCATACACCTGTTTTTTTTAAAGCTCAATAACATTTGTACCTGATAATAGAATTGGATGAAACTTGATACATGAGCACTTAGTACGGTTCACAAAAGTTTTGCATCCCAACTTCCGGTTTTTCACTTCCGGTAAAAAAATTTTTTGTGTAAATTTTTGAAGTTTTTACACACTACAGCCTACAATAATGAAGTGATTATGATAAAACTTATGGAAAAGGTTCCAATTAGTGTAAGAAAATAATTATCATCTTTTAGAACACATTGATCAAAGTGGCGGGGGGTCTACCATACAACAGCTGACTTTTCACACTTTGTTTTTAAAGTTTGTTGGGAGCATACAGACTTCATTCATTAATCAATTTTAATGACACTTTGAAAAAAGATGAAGACTTTAATGACAAAGAGCTGATTAGTTTTTGGACAACATTGGGATAAGTGGTGGGGGTCTTCCCGTACACCTGTTTATTGTTTCAATGTTTGTTGGAAGCATACAACATTAGTTCGTTAAGTAATTTTGATGACACTTCGCAAAAAGATGCAAATATGTATGGCAAGGAACTGATTACTTTTTTTAGCGATAGTGAACAAAGTGGTAGGGGGCCTCCGAGCACCTGTTATTTTGGAAGCTCAATAACTTCTGTACCTGATAATTGAATGGGATGAAACTTGGTACATACATATTTAATACGGTTTACAACAGTTCTGCATCCTAGCTTTCGGTTTGTCACTTCCGGTTAAATTTTTTTTTTTACTTTTTCTCGTACAACAGAATTTATGTTTGTTGGGATACTACTGCTTGCTTTAATATTTTTATTATTAGAACTACGAAGTCTTTAACATTGGTTAGCTTTTAATTAAAGTATTTGATGGATGTGGACGCCAATAGTCTCCGGAGTTTTTTTCAAAGCTCCCTTTTTTTATCGTCATTGTTTTTATATCGACGATGTAAATGTTTCTGCTCAAAAATATTCAAAACCATTCAATTTGGTATCAATAAATTCGTTTCTTTTTCGATATTGACCTATTGATATTGACGAATTGACTTATTGATATTGAATAAAAAAACAACGAGAACCAAATAAGGGCTTTAAGATTTTGATGCAAGTTCATAGTTTGCTGCAAAACTATGGCTTTTGTGACATATTCGACTACCTATCTCGATTAACTACCTAGATAATTTGATCGGTAACAAAATACTGATAACAAAGTTTTCAAACGATCCCTTAACAAACGATCGCAAGTGTTCATTAGCCAACCAGCTTGAGCGATCCACCAGTAAAGGCATGACTTAAGGTGTTTACCGACCGACGAATCCAGATGGTTTAAGCTATTCACTAGTAAAATGAGTGGCTTAGACTATCCACAAATGAAATTGGCTGACTAAGACTATCGACAAGCGATGTTTGGTGGCTTATGCTATCCGTAGAGAGTCTAGCTAGCCTAGACTATCAGCCAACAAAATGCGATAGACTTCCGTATAGGCAGACTGTCTGGTTAAACTATTCACCAACGAGTCCGCTTGGATTAGATCGACCATTAAAACTGGCTGGTACAACAATGCACCAGCAAAGCTGGCTAAAACTATGCACCTGCAAATCTGGCTGGCTAAAGCCATTCAGTACCTAAACAGGGTGACTTAAGCCATAAACCAGTGGGTCAGGTAGGTAAAGTCTATTTATCAGCACAAACGACTTGCTTTGGTTCCACTAGCATTGGATTTATTCACTTTTATTCATGGCTTTTCAAGGCTTCACCTTAAAGATATATGTTGTCTTAGGCTCTCTTTCTGCTAATTTTGCTGGCTTAGGATATTCACAATCAAAATTAAATGACTTAAAAGTTAACCATCGACCCTGGGTGGCTTAGACCATTCACCGGAGAACCTAGTTGGTTTATGCTATCTTACCAACGAACTGCCTTTTTATCATTAGCAGCAATAGGGTATATCCAGGAGGGATTCTGACCCGGTCGTCTACACTTAAATTCACTCCACTCAATTTTCCCACCGCTAACGAAATACGCGTCCTCAGAATTTACTAACAAAATGGCTAAACCTATACACCTTACTGGTGAATGGCTAGCTGTTTTATTTTTTGTACTAAAAATTAAATTCTTTTTTTTCCTAATTTGTCTCGACTTTTTGTAAAATCATCTACCTACATTTAATATTGTCTATCCATCGTCTTCTGTTTGGGTTTTCAAATCTGAAACAATAAAAGTATTTGTTATAATTAAATTTTTTGTTCAGGAAGCATGAATAACTTCTGTAAATATTTGAAATTATATTTTTGTAGAAAAATTTAATTGTATAAATTTTTTTAGAAAATATGACGATAAAATTAATTAATTAAATTTACAGGCAAAATCAAAAACAGGAATTTCTATTATTTTTTTATTAAATTTAATTTAGATAAAAGAAAATTGAAGTGGATCTAAAGTTAAGAACTTTGAGCAGGAATTTCAATTTCAGACAAATTGTTTTAACTATACACAAAACATCCTCCATCCGTGAAATTACAGGAGTCTTGGTGAATTTCTTTTAAGTGACTAGATAGCGGAAAATATTGCTTATTTGCTATATAATATGCTTTTAAAAATCTAGAGAAATCAGTTGTCACAAATCTTGATGAATAACATATAAACTCAAAGAGAATACAAAACATATATCGTTCTGAAGTATGAGCAAAATTGAAGAATTGGTCTAACCTTAAGTTAGAGGAATCAGCAGCTATTGGTACCTGGTACCGTAAAAACGAATCATTTGCTACCCGCCCATATTGATTGAAATATTTAATTACAGTTTCCTCAAAATTACTTTATAACCGTTGGTTTCAACTTGTAGTGTGGATAACCCAGAAAACACAATTACGTCATTGTGACATCAAAATGACACCACGCAAGAGTCACATCTTATGTAAGATTTGGGTGATATATAAGTCATATGTACATGTCATTATTTCACACTTATTTACGTAAGAACACAGAGGCGCACACAAGGGGGGGACCCCCCCCCCCCCTCTAACCGATCATTTTTCAGCATTTGTTTTAATTTAAACTTAGATATTGTATATAGTGTTAACCATAATAAAATATAGATTAACGTTTCTGAATATCACACGATACGATGCTAACTAGGGAACTAAGGTTTTTGAGTATTGATCAATTTTCTTTGATCATTTTTTGAACTAACACTAACTTTAATGTTTTGAGGATAAAAATTATCATTGCAGACTTACGCCGGTAAGACATTCCAGAGATGCCAAACTCTGGTTAAAATTAACTTTGACAAGCGATAGATCTACATTCTGTCACTCGAACCGTAAAATATGGGCTGTTATTGTTATTGGGCTCTATACTGTATAGAATCAGAGAATAATATTCCATTCAGGGACGATTAATTCTTTACGGAAGCCGTATTTTGATTCATATAGCGTTTGACGACTTAAGAAGCTCATAATATTAAATTAATGTATTTATCAAATATTTTAGCAACAACCGACAAGAATGATATGGGTTTGTAATTTGTTGGATCCGTTTTAGCACCTTTTTGGAACTGGCTGTACGCTAACCATTTTCCAAAAAATTACCTTATTATATGACAAATAGAACATTTATTGAGGATTGTTGATTCCTTAGCAAATGTTTTAAGAATGATTGAAGGAATAATATCTGGCCCAGATGCCTAATTATTTTCAAGATTTTGTTAGAAACTATAGGAATTGGTTTAGGTTTCCAATTAGGAACTAATGGTTTTTTAAAAGTTGCATGAACCATCCTTGGTTGCTCAGACAATTTGGTAGCTTCTATGATAGCAGATGAAAAGTCTATTTTCAAGCAGGCTTAATCACATGTGAAAATGGTTTTTTTTTCCTCTATGTAAAAAGAATTTTTGTTGCTATGGTATTTTCATATAATTTTACAAAGTTTTAAAAACAGTTTTTACAGTGCAATTAATTCTTTAAAGTCAGGTACCAAATCTTTTTTTTTCTATTATTGACAGTGATTTAACCGTCACTGACCCAGTAAGAAAAGCCACATTGTTCGCGGAACGCTTTGTTTTGAACTCGACCGTTTTAGAAACTCCTACAGAAATATAACAAATTCAGACTTCAGGAGTTAATATGAAAGATCTTTATTTCAAATCCACAATTATCGAAAAAATCTTAAGGGGGTTAAATACCAGCAAAGGCTCCGGTCTGGACAACATTCCTCCTATTATTTTAAAAACATTTTTAAAAGAACTTGCACGTACTCTTACCAAATTTTTCTACAAATCCTTTAGGTTAGATGGATATTTCTCTTTCGTGCTGGAAGTTAGCCAATGTCCTGATTTTTTCCCAAATTTGTAGAATATTTCATTTAAAACGAAAAAGCGGGTAAAAACTTGGCAAGTGCGGGCTTTTTCTCATTTAATTGTAGAAACGTATTAAATTAAAACTTATTTCAAAATAATCGCAACAATTATTTTTTTACTATGCTTCCAAAAAGATGTTGATTAATCAATAATTTTGTTTAAATAAATCTGCCATACGTCGACTTTAGTATGCAGTAAAATCGATGGAATTTCAGCCTTTTGATGTTGATGTTCTGATATTTCTTAGGGAAATAGAAACAAGCGTTTCGAAAATCCCAAAAGCAATACCATATTCTCTGAGTTTCAGGAATATTTACACACTGCGAAACGATAAATAAAATCACCTGCAACAACAAGGGGGCTGCTCTTTATGCATTGATGCATTATGAATGAACATACTAAAAGAATGGGATGTTTTGTATCATTATTTCGTTTACCTATCGAAAAAGAGGTATTGCAATTTTAAAATTTTTTGGCATAATTGCAAAAGACGTTTTTTAAAAAAAGCAAATTTAAAAAACGTCTTTTGCAATTTTAATAGATTTAATGCTCCATTTCATACAATACTATCCTATACTATACTAGTTGTATAAATAGTCAAAACAAATATTGTTATAATGGTGGTTTTTGAAGTTTTTCATTTAAGCAATTGGATTTATATATGTTTTTAAACGGAACACTATTGGTGAGAGTACAACGTGCTTTTTACATTATTTCGATTATCTCGTGAACCATTAATCCGATGAACTTAAAATTTGAGGTGCTTATAAAACTAACTTATCCACACAAGATGGTGGGTTAAAAAATAAATAAAGTTGTGTTCATTTGTTTTAAAGAGGTACGATGTAAAGCCTTTGAAAACACACATTTTTTTATCGAGACGAGTAGCGTATCATATGAAAGGGCTTTATTTCAGCATTATTTAAAAATATATTTTGAAATTTTACACCTCACCATTTTTTGTATAATTTTGAAAAACGACGTTTTCTGGATGTTTTATTGCCCCGATTAACTCCGACCCTACTTCATCGAAAATCTTGAAATATATTTGGAATGATAGAAAATTGAGTAGGTTTTTAATGAAAAATATAGAAAAGTGGCAGATACTCATAATTATATTTATTAAAGGGGTGGGAATGTTAAGGGGTTAAAACATCATTTAAAACCAGGTCATGTGGGGTGTCATTTGAAAGAGCACTTGAATTTACAAATATTGCCATTTTTTTAGAATTTTGCAATGCATAGTTTTTGAATTATTATCAATAAAGTGACTCAAAAAGTTGGTTCCCCCCTTGCATTTCGAGCCTAATTAACAGAAAAATTTGAAAAAATTCACAGAGACAGGAAGTTTGATAAACTCTGAACGAAAAATATAGGGAACTCTCAAATAATTATATTTTTGTGCTTTTAAGGGATTGGGGTGGGGAAGGGTGAAAAAAAACTTTTTTGACCCAAGCGAGTGGGGTGTCATTTGAAAGAGCTCCAAATTTCAGAAACTTTGCAATTTTTTTTAGAATTTTGCGGTACACAGTTTTTGAGTTATTCTAAAAAATGCACAAATTCCAGACCGCCCCCCCCCCCCCCCCTTTACGTTTCGACACTGATTGACAGAAAAAATTGAAAAAATTTATAGAGACAGGAAGTTTGCTATATTTTGAACGAAAATTATAGCGAACTTTAAAATAATTATATTTCTGTGTGCTTAGGGGATGGGTGTAACGGGGTAAAAAAAAGCTTTTTTTGACCCAAGCGAATGGGGTATCATTTGAAAGAGCACCAAATTTCCAAAACATTGCAATTTTTTTTAGAATTTTCCGGTACACAGTTTTTGAGTTATTTTAAAAAATGTGCAAATTCCAGACCGTTCCCGCCATACGTTTCGACACTGATTGATAGAAAAAATTGAAAAAATTCATAGAGACAGGAAGTTTGCTATATTTTCTACGAAAATTATAGCGAACTCTCAAATAATTATATTTCTGTGTGTTTAGGGGATGGGTGTAAGGAGGGCAAAAAAAAACTTTTTTTGACCCAGTGGGGTATCATTTGAAAGAACACTAAATTTCCAAAACATTGCAATTATTTGTAGAATTTTGCAATTCACAGTTTTTGAGTTATTTTAAAAAATGTGCAAATTCCAGACCGTTCCCCCCCTACGTTTCGACACTGATTGACAGAAAAAATTGAAAAAATTTATAGAGACAGGAAGTTTGCTATATTTTGAACGAAAATTATAGCGAACTCTCAAATAATTATATTTCTGTGTGTTTAGGGGATGGGTGTAAAGGGTGTAAAAAAAATCTTTTTTTGATCCAAACGAGTGGGGTATCATTTGAAAGAGCACTAAATTTCCAAAACATTACAATTTTTTGTAGAATTTTGCGGTACACTTTTTTGGAACCAAACGAGTGGGGTGTCATTTGAAAGAACATTTATAATTTAAGAAATATTGCAACATTTTTTAGAATTCTGCGATGCACAGTTTTTTAGTTATTGATAAAAAAAAGTGCTATTTTAAGTGTATGTATACCACCCTATATTTCGACGCTGATTTATAGAACAAATATTCCCAATTTAGACCATTAAAATACTGGTTAAATCTTTCTTTAGCTAACATAAACTGCTATGGATAAGATTTAACCTCAAGTAACATTTTTGATCAATGATGTGTAGATGTGATTGACATTTGCTATTGACGTTTACGATTAAACATTTATTCTGTTATGCGTCCATAGTCTGGCGATATAAAGACTTTACAACATACCTTTACGTCATTTATTTTTGATATTGTGTTCTTTTACATTCACGAAACCCTTGGCGAGCGAATTTTATTCGCACTTGTCTGACTTTTTTTTTATTCAAAGCTTGATGGGAAGTTTTTCCTTAAACAAACGGAAGAAATCGGAAAGTTTTGATACGTCAACGGGAAATTAATTTTTTTAAGTCTGGCATCACCGATAAACACATATAAAATTTTTGGAAGACAACTATTTGAAATCTGAGAGCCAATACATTTTTCGAAACAAAAGATCAATAACCGATCGAAATACAGTGATCTGAACCCTACAAATGAAATGCTTTGTCCGAATCAAAAGTCCCAAAAAAAAATTCTTTGGACCCCCCTAAAACTTTTTAAGTGTGCGCCCCTGTAAGAACATGATATAACAATGACATAAATGTGATGTCTGTGGAATTTTTGTACCAGCGAATACGAAAATTGGTTGTTACTTGTTGTGCGCATATTCATATGCGCATGTGCGAATATTCAGTGTCTCAGATTAAAATATTAAAAAAAACTGTTGGGATCCCATTGAAATGGACAAAGAAAACGCATAAAATTAATAAATTACTATTGAAATTCAACCAATTATAATAGAAAACTAAAAACTAGCAGAAATATTAATGATTTTGAAGGTATAGTATAACAAAATTTCGATAATTAAAAATAATAAAAATAACGACGCCTATGTAAACAAATGTCACATCAAACAAATGGTAAGAACTAGGAGTATAAATTTGACTAATGTAATTGTTTTCAAAACAAATTTATCCCAAAATAAATAATACATCTCTGTTTTACTTTTTGTCTCATCGATTATCTATTGCTGCGTGCTATCAAAAATTCATTGGCAAAATATTCTATTATAGAGATATTCGTGTTGTTGTTATGATATAAGGTTGATATCATAGTAATATAAAAATTTTTTGTGACATATTCTTTTTTACTTAAAAAAAACACAATATAATAACAAAAACACTTACCCGTCAGCCATTCATTGCTTCCTACTATGGGTCTGCTCCTCTGCTGGGAAGCAAAAACTAACTATGCGCAGAATCTTTTAAACTATATACAATTATAATGGACATACTATTTACCAAAATGGATTTCTAAGAAATTTAACAAAATCATAATAAGGTCATATTTTAGTTCAAAATATGACATCATATCAAAGTCAAATTCAAGATCAGTGTGATGTCATGAAAGCATCATATAAATGATACCAGGTTATAGTCTTTGGTAGCTAAAGTTAAGTGGAGATGATACAGGAGATGAATTCCAGTTTATGGAGATGATGTGCGGAGTTTTTAAGCAGCAGTGGAGATGTCCAGGTAATTAAAATTGAGCTGTCATAATATTGTTAGTTGTTCAATTCAATTGATGAGATTATTGAAGCTTTTGTTTGGTGAAGATGATGATGATGAAGTTGTATTAGAGTTTGAGTTAATCTATCTTGACTCTAGAGTAATTATTCCACAAGTATTTTATATATAAACTTATCCAGGAATGCGGCTTAACTTATTAATCCAATTTGATAATTTACTGAAAATCAAATTGTCATTTGCAGCTATTTTATTTTTCTAGGATTAAATCCGTAATATCCATTTAATTAGAAGAAATATTAAATTCTACAATGGCAAAGTATGGTGTGTTCTTCTTTCATAAATAATAAATAATTTTTCTGCCACAAAATCCTTTCATAAACTTAGTTAACAAATATTAGTAAAACTGTAAAGAATTTATATTTTCTTTTCAATTAATACGATACATAATTTATTTATATTCAAATTGTAATTATAAAAGATTTTCTATACAATAATCAAATAATAATGTAGTTACTAACCAAACAGAAAAACAATGAATATCTTCATGAAAAATAATGACAATAATATTTTAAAAGTTTTATTTCAATCATCGTTTTTCCAGGCAACTTTTCTCTTTGATTTCTAAAAGCAGGAGTTATTATAATTTATTATTGGGCTATTATTTTGAAAACGTACATCGAAAAAAAAACAACTATTTTTTAAAAATCTGAAATTTTGATATTTTGTTGGTATTGACGAAAGGAAAAAAGTAATTTCTGCTTTTATTTTTTGAGTACTCTGAATCGGAGTTATGCGCGGTTGAATTTTGAGGCTTTTTCACGTAGTTTTTGGTAATGGTGGCAATGTTTTGTGAATAGGTGCCACAAATTTCATCCGACTTACGTATATTTTTGCAAGTAAAAAGGAAAATAATTGAATAATTGAAATAAGTAAGTTTAAAATTAATAACTTTTCTCTTTTCCGCTAGGCGGCGCGTAAAACCTTGGTTTACTTCAAAGCTCATATCTCAAAAAGTAGGCTTTTTTTTTTTTTGTTTTTCACAAATTTTAAAGTAAACATATGCAGCTATGAAATTGAGAAATAAAAAGTCAGCAATTCAATATGGATTTTTTCTTACGATTTTTTAAAGTTTGGTATATGAAAAATTCACATGTGTTTTTTTATTAAGTTAATAATCCTGTACTAAATGTGGATCCAATAAATTAAACATTTCATATTTTAACACCTGCAATAAATTGAACCATTTTCTGTGCGGTTAAATGGTTAAAAACTTATTAAAAATTAATTTAAGTTAAGTGGTAAAATAAAGGAATTTAAATTATTAAAAGGGTGTGTAAAATGTTTATTCATTTTAAAAAATGTCTATTCAGCCCCTTTTTACTAATTAAAATCTCATTAGAGGCTCATAATTTTAACATTTAAAATTTCTAATGACGCCCACAAACGGTTTTTGACCAAATCATACTTGCATCCAATCAAAATATATTAAATTGTACCTACCTAATTTTACCTGATTCTACCTATGTCAAAACTATTTCAAGGGTATATATATATTGATTGGATTGCCTTATAATCAATTATATTCCAAAATATTTAGAAGACATAACGTTTAGAAAAGATAATAATAGAAATGCCTTTCAAATTGTGCTGTAACTTGTACGGTCTCAAAAATCATCAACGGACATCAAAAAATGTGAAACTGGTCACACCAGCTGTTATTCAAAAAGCTGCGACCCTAAATTTTACTTTGCGTGATGACCAGTTTATATGTGAAACATGTCGCACTTATATCTATAAAAGTAAGGTAAATTTAATTATTTTATTAAAATGAATAAAAATTCATATGCAACTAATATTTTCTATACAGCAGCTTTTATGTTCGGAAACTATCGATAGTGAAATTATTTCTATAAATCAGGATGTTGAAAATGTTCCAACGAACGAAAATATTCAAATACCTCCAGCATCTTTAGATCCATCACCAGTTTCGGTTGATACTATATCTCCACCAGTTCCTGAACTACTTAATGACATTTTAGAAGATATTAACAATGTTCTTGGAAGGTTAGCCGAATCTCCTATCAAACAAAATCATATTACAACAGGAAGTTATAAAAAAATTGCAAGTGTCACATTGGCAATAAGTCAAAAAATATTTCAAGTAGATTCAGTTAAAGTGTTATCACCAAACGAGGAATGTGAATATACATCATGGCTTATGAACCTTAAAAAAGAGTTTAAAGATGCCAGCTGTAAATCAAAACAAGTGTTTTTGTTGACAACTCTACCACGTAAATTTTGGTAAAATCAACGTATCCAGGATGAATTTAATGCATCAAGACGACTGGTAGAATTCGCCATGGATCTGTTGGAAACAGTAGGTCCTTACAGTTGGCCTCAAAGCAAACAAGTGCACAGTTTGTCACAAAATATAGTAAAACAAATTCAAACATACTTCTTATCAGAGGAAATTAGTAGAACAATGCCTGGCCTTAAAGATGTTGTTACTATTACAGAAGGATCGACAAAAATTAAGAAATCAAAGCGGTTGGTGTTAAGGACCCTCAGCGACATCTACGAAATGTTCTTGGAGGAAAACAAAGAACTCAAGGATTCCACTGTTTTTTACCGGATAACACTACACCCGATAAAATAATTGCCAAAATGTTTTCTTTTTCTGATGATCATAAATATTTCAATTTAAAGGCAAAAAAAAATATATAAATTAATTTTTTAATGTATTTATTTATAATATTGATTAAATTATAATGTTTATAGGAAAAATATTTTTTTAATGTTTTTTTCTAATGTTAGTGTTGGTGATGTTGAAATTATAACAAAATCTTCGATCATTGTGATCTCCAATTCTTATTCTGAATAAAAACCTGTTTCTCAATCAGAAATACACAAAAAATGGTTCAAATTTATTGCAGGTGTTAAAATATGAAATGTTTAATTTATTGGATCCACATTTAGTACAGGATTATTAACTTAATAAAAAAACACATGTGAATTTTTCATATACCAAACTTTAAAAAATCGTAAGAAAAAATCCATATTGAATTGCTGACTTTTTATTTCTCAATTTCATAGCTGCATATGTTTACTTTAAAATTTGTGAAAAACAAAAAAAAAAAAGCCTACTTTTTGAGATATGAGCTTTGAAGTAAACCAAGGTTTTACGCGCCGCCTAGCGGAAAAGAGAAAAGTTATTAATTTTAAACTTACTTATTTCAATTATTCAATTATTTTCCTTTTTACTTGCAAAAATATACGTAAGTCGGATGAAATTTGTGGCACCTATTCACAAAACATTGCCACCATTACCAAAAACTACGTGAAAAAGCCTCAAAATTCAACCGCGCATAACTCCGATTCAGAGTACTCAAAAAATAAAAGCAGAAATTACTTTTTTCCTTTTGTCAATGCCAACAATATATCAAAATTTCAGATTTTTTAAAAATCAAAAATTTAAAAATCAACAAAAAAATGTACGTTTTCAAAATAATAGCCCTATTATTATTTCAAATAAATGAGAAGTTATTGCCACAAGTCATGACGAGTGTCAGTTTTATGTCAAATTTACGTAGCAACTACATCACATAAATAAATATGACCTCTGTGTGATGTCATATTTACGTCTTGTGTTCACTAGGAAAGAGCTTTAAAAAATACAACAAAATTTTGTTTAAACTTTTTTTACTAACGTAGAAATCTTTATTGTTTTTAATGTTGGGTCTGTAAATCGTTAATTTAAAAATTAATTATATTTAAAATGAAGCCTAATAAAACAATTTATATAAACATCCACTTCCTTAATTTCGTACTCCGGAAATGCTATTTCAATTCCTTTGTATTCATTTCTTTTTATTTTATTCCTTATTGTTTTATACAATTTTTTTTTTCATTTCACCACTTGAATTTTTATTTTTTTTTAACTTTTTAATTAAAAATTCAACTAATTAGTGTGGAGTAAGGGACGTTATGCGACATTGCTTTATGGAAAAAAACTTTAAGAACGAGGATGAGATATTAAGTGAAAAACTTTGGAAATAAATTAAATTTGTGAAAAAAACTGTCTACATATTTCAGTTACACAAAACGTTTAGAAAACCGTTATTTCATGACTGCTCTGATGAAATAATCCTTCACCCAAATAGTATATTAACTTCGTAGATTTACATAAGAATACCACTGCTATGATAACGATGATGATGATAGCGAGATACAGCGTTAATAATAGTAAAAGAAATTAAACTAAAAAGCCGCAGAAAAAAGTGATTATAATAGTTTTCTTACACAGCTTGTAGTAGTGTAGTTAATTAATTGTACCAACCAACTACTGTTGCCAGATAGTTACAAAACAAAAAAAAGTTTTGTTGAAATGATTGTTGGACAAATTTTCTTTTACTCAGATTTTAGATTATGTTGTAATATTAAAATTTTAATTTACTTTTTTTTTCGTTGTTTTCATTTTTTTAAGAAAGGAAATTAAAATAAAAAAAGATGCAAATACAAGAGGAAAAAAAAAATTGTATGGAAATTATGTGTTAGCAATGAAATGAAATAGGAATTGTTAATTAAGAAAAATATAATTATTTTTCACTTTATTCCATTTTGTTGTTATGTTTAGAAAAAGCAAGTTTCTGTTTTGTTTTGTATCTTATAACTTTGTGTCATTATTCTTAAATTTATAAAACATAAATATTTTAAAAGAAAAATATGGAGGGGCTGAAATCTCAAACTCTGAGATATCAAGACTTCGGTCT
Source organism: Diogma glabrata (assembly GCA_963693315.1). NCBI lineage: Eukaryota > Metazoa > Arthropoda > Insecta > Diptera > Cylindrotomidae > Diogma > Diogma glabrata. The sequence continues at coordinate 191,916,697 of OY856187.1, read as the reverse complement.
GGGTTAAGGATTTTGATATAGTTTTCGGCAAAAATCTTTTATGAGGACATGGTTTTTAGTTTTGGGCAGCGATGTATATCAAACATAGCTCTTTGTTAAAGTACAAGTATTTTTTATCTCTGTTTAGATATGTATTACAAAACTAACACGAAACATCAATACGTTGTCGGAATATTATAACAGATCATATATTTTAAATAAATTTTAGTGAAAAGATTATACAATCAGCAAACTACTCAAAAACCTCTCCATTTAGCGTTTCGAGAAAATATTTCAAAATCCCAAATTCATATTTCTTTCAAAATTCCAAAAATATTGTAAAAATTAAATAAAATATAAAATTCTAACTTTTTTCAAACAAAATTCTAAAAATACTTCAAAAATTATTACAAAATCAAAGATTAAAACTTTTTTCAAAAATTCTAAAAATATTGCAAAAATTATAACAAAATCAAAAATTGTAACTTTTTCCAAAATTATAAAATTATAATAAAATCAAAAATTTTTAATTTTTCAAAATTCCAAAAATATTCCAAAAATTCTTACAAAATCAAAAATTGAAACTTTTTTCAAAGTTCTAAAAATATATATAAAATTCAAAAGTTCTATTTTTTTTTTTCAAAATTCTAAAAATATTCCATAAATTAGAATAAAATCAAATATTTAAACTTTTTCTAAATTCTAAAAATATTTCAAAAATTCTTAAAAATTCAAAAATTCAAAACTTTTTCCAAAACTCTAAAAATATTGCAACAATTATAACAGTATCAAATATTCAAACTTTTTCCAAAATTATAAAAATTATAATAAAATCAAAAATGTAAAATTTTTCCAAATTCTAAAAATATTTCAAAAATTCTTACAAAATTAAAAATTGAAACTTTTTCAAAATTCCAAAACTATTTCAAAAACTATAACAAATTCATGTTCAATTATATTTACGTAAACAAACAACTAAATTTTTTTTCCAAAAAATTATTAAAAAAATAAACAAAATCATTTTTTTGACACACTTGACAATAATTTATTTGACAAACTTATAATGCCATAATACTCAATAATAATAATAAGATTTCATGTCAAACAAATAATTAATTTTATTTTTTTCCAAAACTTGGGTAAAAAAATAAATAAAAATCTTTCTTTTGACGCACTTGACAATATTTTTTTGACATACTAATAATGAAATAATCTAGATTTTGGTCTCACAAACCAATCCAGACCATCAAGATTTCTCCAAATTCAATGTTTCTACTCGTAATCACTTAAAATGAAAGTTCTTTAAGCAAAAAATATGCAAACTTCCTTGTTTTGACAAACTTGAGGATTTTTTTGACACGCCGGTACAGTTATCGAACATATCGTCCTCTCGGCTCTTCCCATTGAGTAAACCTGTTTTTAGAAAAAAACATTTTCAAATCCGTCCAGCGGTTTTCTAGATTTCGTAGGTTGTGACGGCCGGCCGGTATACAGACATACATTTTTTTTTGCTTTTTTAGAATCAGTAGGTCCTAAGACGTCGAGGAATGCCAAAAAAGTGGAGGTAAAAATTTCACTTTTAGCTCATGAACGTAATACTTAGGTCTTTCAGACCGAAGTACTTTTGTTTGTCTTGTTATATTCGCATAAAGATTTGTCTGAGGTTGTATTTGTATCGTTGATGTGATTGAATTTTTTTATGGTAAAAATTACTTGAGATAAATATCATGTAGTTCCGACTGTAGAGTTGCTTAGTATAATTAGTATTTCGATATATCTACTGTCTGCGCATGGAGCGATCAGTTTTTGTTGATTTGTAATTTTTTTTAATTTTTGATTTACAGATGTGACAAGCTCGCGTACTCAAGTCCCTGCTGTTAATATATGAGTTAACGTGATATATCACACTACATCGCCAATAGCAGTGAGATAGCAATAGCCAAGGTGATGGATCTTTGGCCTGTCATGTACATCGTCTTATCGTGGCGGGGGGAATTGTTACATTTGAAAAATTTGCCCTTACTTCGTGTTTCACTGCATGAGTTTTGAATCAACTTTTTAGAACAAAACAAATAAACGGGATAAACAATAAAATTAATAATTATTTTTTTTTTGCCTTCGCATTAGAAAACGAATCTAGTAAAGTTTTGGGAATATATCACGCGAAAGATATAACAACGAAACATTTTTAATTTTAATATTCCATAACTTTGTAATTAAAATCGTTGCCCGGCTTAAGAACTCTTTATCTTTCGGGTCATGTAGGTTGTCCCGACGAGCGTTTACGTTTATGTAATGAATGCCAGTTAAAAGGGATTATTTGTTATGAGTGTAACATGCTTACGAGCATGTCTCGCACTCATTTTAAATATGATTTACTTACTATGCCACTAGTTCATGATCTTCAGATAACATCGGCTGCATAATGCATGCCGGTAAGGTAAGAAGACAGAATTTAAACTAAGATGTCCCCTAAGGCTTTGAGGGTAAGCTACCAGGTGGCTCGCAGATTGGAGATAGTGTAAATTCCGTTCCGATCGTATTGTTTTTGCTTACTAAAAATACGATTGGTAGCAAGGTGGATACCGAATATCAAATAGGGACTTGAAACCATATACTCAAAGCCGGTAGTGTGGCAGCCGTGCCAAGGGATCGATTGCCTGAACTTCATAAATTGGCATGATTCAGTCGCTAACGGCACAGAACGGGGCTCAGTCTCACCTGTAGTATTGTGATTTGAACAAATAAGCCCGTTCTGCTTGAGTCGACTCTCCTTCCTACCATTTTCGTGCAGGAGCCAAAATACCAAAAAAAAATTATAAAAACGCACAACACACACCAATACATCAAAGCCATATGAGGACTCCGTGGCCGGTAAAACATTCGCAGAGTAAAAATTTCTCAATAACTCTACTTCTATTTTGGAGGTGAGTATAAATTTTAAGGTCGTGTCACACATTTCTCTTGGAATTTTAGACAGCTCTCTAGAAAGCATCCATCTGTAGAGCCGGAATCGGAGGTCAGCAAGTTTTTGAAAACGCAAACTTCTGAGATTACTGGCATGGTAAGCAAGAGGAAGAGGAAAAATATCTGTAGTTGGTGAGGTGGAAAAGGAGGAAATAAGAATCTCTTGGTTCCTCACAGGTATTGCAAAGCAGACTACTGCCATCAGTGATTTCTCAGCAAAACCATCTCTCCTGGGCATGGGCATTAGGGCGGAGATAACCAAACGAACTCGTCTGCCGATTGCACTGGTAATGAGTCACACGGCGAGCCTTCGTATAAGGCATAATATAACTACCTGTGCTGTCAAATTCCTATACAAACCTATAGCAAGATAACTTGCCGTGAGGTCTTAAAGCAGAAAAGGTGAATGGTGGCCTGTGATAATGTCCTCAAAGATTCCAATAAAGTCTATGATAATGGTGGGTCCGTACAAGGTTGCATCACGCTATACTAGTCCGTCTAAGAGAGTGACCCAGTGTATTAAGGTACCCCCCAGTGGGTAACACCAGGAATAATAAGCAAGACCAAAGCAATTTGATCCAATAACGTCTGTTTTAAGATATATTGAAACAAACAAGGTCGGCCTACGTTTGAAGGGGAGTCGATGAAAGATGGAAAACTTTATTTCCGTTATTCAAACGACCTCTTATTAAACTGCTAGGTGGTGGAAATTTAAGAGTTTGTGTCGTGCAAATAAGGCCGCGAAACAACTTACCAAAACCTTGGTAATCTATGACAAACGTCCAAGAAACTTTTGAACAGAGCATTGAAACTTGCGATACAGCTGATTGGGGCTCTAAAATGTGTACCTCCCTGCTTTTCAATAAACTTATTTGTAAATCAAAGAAAATGTATTTTGAAAAGTACTGTATGGAGACCACCAGATAGGATGCAGCACTAATGAGAGTCTTGAAAAAGATTCCATTAACGAGACCAGATAATCTCAGATTTTCCAACAACATTCACACTTATTCAAAGGAAGAGACTCCTTTAACACAATTTTCTTGGTTGCGTATTTGAAGAGAGAATTCTCTGGAGGGAACCTCGGCAAATAAATTAAAACCTAACCAAATGGACTGGTGAACTGTGAGGAGTGGTTTTATTTTAAAACCAGGGCAAACTAACTACATCGAGGTGAAAACTTTCAGACCGATCCGCTTTTCCCTATACTTTCTAAAGTTTTTGGGGAGGTCGATCGACAAGCATATTAGAAATTTATTTTTGAAGAAAAAACCACTAAGCAATTGACAATACGCTTATCAAGTGTGAAAGTCTACGGACACAACACAATCTACGAAAGTCTACGGACTATCTCCAAAAAAATCACTCTTGGCGTTTTTATTGACTTTTGAAAGAATCAATATGGGGCATCTCTGCATAAAAAAGTAAAAGGGCCTGATATTACTAACAATTGGTGTCGGAAGAAGGGTCTCACGATCAATGCTCCTAAGACAGAGCTTGTTGCGTTTACCAACAGAAGGAATACACAAATTCACTCTACCTTTTATGAATAATAACACATTAACACTCCAAGAAAACGTAAAGAACCACGCTTTCAGAAATGCTTTCAGGAATAGGCATTTAAGCCTACAAGAAGGTTTGAAGGCTATGGAGGAATATGGAAGAACACTTGACAGATTTTTCATGCCGAACGATGACACAATACTTCTAGTCCCCTTTGGAAAGCAGTATAGAGTTGTAATTCCAACGATAGAGGACTGGTTTGTAACTGATTTGCTATTGGATGGAAAAAATTGTTGAAATGCTGTAAATACTTCAGAAATGAAAATTTTAGGCCGCAGTATCCACTTGGTGAATACTGCACAGTCTTTAAGGCGGAAGTATGCTCCAAAACTGCAACATCGAGGTGAGGAAGCGAGCATAAGTAGTGTGGCAAGTTCATTAATATTTTTATTGATAGCCCAACTCCGAAACACTACACCATTAAGCCCAAAATAGTGCAACAATACTTTATTTTCTTGAATTGTCTCCGACTCGAAATCAGCGTATTACTGGTATTATGAACACTAGAGAAAAAGGGAAGTTCGGTAACGAAAAAGCTAATGAGTTCGAAAAGATTGTAACGATCGCAATAATCGCGAAACAATAATAAAACCAAATTCATCTTCGTTTTCAATTCAATAAAAATGCATTTCATTAGTTTCCGTTCATTTTTACCTTAATAATAATTTTAAAATTTTCTAAAACTTAACTGCTAGTTAAATTTTGAATATACTATAAAAAGCCAACGAACGTACTAAATTTTTATTTCCAATACTAATGAACAGACGTCGTTGTTAATCATTTGCTGAATTTCAAGTATTACCCGATTTTGTTTTGACATCACATGATGTCAAAAGCAAAATCACATTTTTGCAATTTTTTATTTTGAAAATCATTCATTCCATGTTGAATAATCGAACAAAAAGCTCTCGCTTAGTTTTTTTCAATAAATATCTATTCAGAAAAAATTAAAATTGCAATTAGAAGTTAATTAAAGAAAGTAAAGTTACAGACATTCTGTATTTGTTTTTCCTTTTGAAAAAATTAACAAATAGTTATCTAATGGTGGGTAAAGAAATTTAAGGAAGAAAAATTAATTAAATTCTTTCATTAAGGAATAGATTATACAAAAAAATTAAAAACAAAAGAAAACAAAATGTGTTTCGTGAAATTGCTTTTTTTTGTTCTTAAAATGGCGTGTTCTTGTGCTGACGATATTGACAGACAAGAATAAGAAAAAAATCACATCCATCTTCAGAATCGCCATTTGTGTTCACCAGTCGTTTATTTGGCCAAGTTAAACGCATCCCAATTTATATCCTGTGACTTGAAAAACGACTGAAATTAATATCAGGAAGGATTGTTAAAGTTGATAATAACCCGAATTGAATTTATCTTCGTCGGAGCCGGGCAGTGTATGATCTGTGACATGACGGTGATAGTTTATGATTAAAGAATTACAAATCGGCTTTCATAAAGCAACATTATTGGAATATTAGGCCACTGATAAAATTAAAAGGACTGAGGATCATCATTCAACAAAAACTACCTAAGCTAAGTTCATTTTTTTATTATAATTTTTTTCTTATATATTATTCTTAGATTTTTTTTTATTTGCGTTCATCAAATGATAGGCTAGGCAATTTTAAGAAATAAGAGATTCCCAAAGGCGGATTCCAAAGGGGATAATACGCCATCCGTGTGATTTTTTTGTCTTTATATTTGACATAATTGTTGTGATAAAAGTTCGGATAGGGCGTCCGTAGCACACATTTTTGTTAGTTAATTCGCAAAATGTTTCTTACTTTCATCAGTTTTTAGTTTTTTTGTAGTTTCCGCGCTGCGGTTCTTAGTTTTGTTATGAAAAATATTTGGATCAAAAGTTTAGAAAAGCAATACAGTTAGTTGCAAGTCATTAAATGTTTTTTTTGTTAATTGATTGATTAATTGATTTCCTTTTTTATTATTATTAGCTAAATACTTTTTATCAAAGGTCCTATCCCTTATACGTAGCGCCGAACAAAAAGGGACCCGTTAGCCTAATTACAGTTATATTATTTGGTGGCAACCGGTTTGGGCCGTGGTTGTCAATCAGCTTTTTGTTTATCTTGAAATAAACCAGTTATTGGTTTCGGTTTTGATTAGGAAATTACATATTTTGAATTTTGATAAGAATGTATACAATTATGAGGGGTCAGGGGTTGATAAGGAGGTGTCGGCCAGGTGGGTTTGAGCCCTGGATGAATGAGGTGGATGGGAGAGCGAATGAGGAGAGAAAAGAGAGAATGGTTGAGGCGAGGAATGTAGTGGATGGAATGATAAATGTGATTCTGGATGAAGTAAAACATAAAATATTTTTGGAATTGATGGATGATATTTACGAAGAAAAATATGATGAGTTTCTGGATGATTTGATTTGTGAGATAGTGAATGAGGAGTTGAATGGAGTGAATGAGGAAGCGGATGAGATGGATGAAGTGACTGAGGAAGTGAATGTGGGCTGGCGTGAGAGAAGGAGGATAAATAGAAATAGGAGCTCTCACCTGAAGAGGAAGGAGAGGAGAAGAAGGGAGAAGGAGAGTCGCTTGGTCGTGGAGCTGGGAGCTTCCTCGACCAAGAGTACTCAAACTGAGGAGCTGGTTGAGGAGGTCCCCATCTCACTGACCACGCGACAGGAAGAGGAGTGGTCTGGTCCACAGGAGGCCCCTGTTCCTCATTGTATAATTAGTTAAGACTAATTTTTTTTTAATTTTGAAAAAAACCGTTTTGGGACAGCAATTTTTTTGGAGATTGTTTTTTGTGCTGTCATCTGCTTTTAGTAATACTAATTGTTTTTTTATTTGGAAAAAAGAAAACCGTTTTGGGGAAGCAGTTTTTTTGAATTTTTTTATGCTACCATGTACATATTGTACATATAATTGTTTATATATTGTACATATTTTTGGATGATGCAATTAATTTATATATGAAATTAATTGTATGTTTTTTTGATTATGGTTAGATTTAGTAAGTGTTTAGCTGGCTTTTTTTCAATGCACTCATACGCGATCCCCATATTCGTCATTGGTTTAATGTGAGTTACAATTCCGAGGTATTGATTTATGTATTATTCACACTATAGAATGGATGTCAATAGAACATGTCTCATTACAGTTCTATAAACTTTTGAACTTGTACGGAAATGTTGAAATATTTTTATTTTGGCTAATATAATGTTCATTTTTGGCCAAAACGACTTCTATTGCAGTACGCCTTATTAGATTTTGTGATTTGTACATGAATTATTTTGTGTATCTCATATATATATACAAAGTAATTTATGTCAAACCTGAAAGTCTAGGTAGGTTTCCTATTGCAACACAATTCGTTTGGCGAAAGAATTTTTTGTGGTTAAGTCATGTTTTTATGAGTTTTAGGATGTTATTGTCGTAATAAAGGTTAACATTGACCAAACAGTTTTTCAACAATTTTATATAAGTTTAAGTCTTTCGTCACTACTATCAAAGTATTATTGGTCTATGTTTATGGAAGTACATTGAAAATAATTAATTCCCATTAGCTTTATAGAGTGAGCCGGATCCAGATCAATATCTTCACATTTGTCATCATATTGATCCGCTGACGTAGGTATACATATCTCGTATGAGTCCATTTTAGTTACCATTTTTAAAATTATTTTTATTGCGATTAATTTAAAAAGTGGGATGGGTATGGAAGTAATTATTTTTAGCTAACATTTATTTTTGTTGTTTGTTTTGAATACAATAAGTAAAGCGAAAAATTTGACCTGAACAAATATATTAGAGGTAATAACCTAAAAATTAGTAAGCTTAGTTTTGAATTTAAAATAATCGTAATTTTTTTTTTAAACTACCAATTTATTATTTAGTCTGAAGATTAAATTTAATTAATTTCATGTAAAACTTTATTAACACATATTATGTATTTCATGTTTCGATTTAGCATTTTTAAATAAGAAATTATTTAGATTATGGATAAGTTATATAGTATTTAGGTTTATTGATTCACTTCTCTCAGCGGTAGGCCTAAAAAGCCATCCATAGAGCTTCACTCTTTAACATTGATGTCGTTCTTAGATCGCCTATGGCCACCGGGGTTATGCGATCGAAGAACATTGGTTTCTTCTCTTCATTCGGCGAGGAAGTCCTCAGGGACGAGGAGTGGTGTTGCTGTGTTTGTACTTAGGTGCAAACCAGTAGTACCATTCCTTGCTCAGAGGCTTCTTCGGTGTAATGAAGAGAAGAACCAATTATACTTTGCTTTCAGGAGCAGAGGCTTCACCTCATACAAATTCAAAAAACTTTTCCACTTTTCCATTTAGTTTTTCAATAGACAATTTTTCATAGAGTTTAGGTTTTGAAGTCTGGTGCTCGGGAGCGTTCTACAACTTTCGCATTAGGTTTAGTTGTAATTTATTTGTAGATTAAACAAGCACAACTGGGTCAGTAGAAATGGACCTAGTGTCTAATCGTGACAGTTGTGATTGTTTTATTAGGTTGGGGAGAATCTGTTCTGTAGAATCTGGTCGTTAGGGGCTTTTCCAGTAGGTTCTCACATGCATGGTTGGAGTGGGCTCGCGAACGCGATATTTTAAATTTAAACAATATGGATATTGTACCATACTTACTTTTTAAATTGTCTCCAGACGAATCTTGATTTTGGGAATCTCTTATATTATTAAATAAAAAAATAAAATAAATCAAACAAATTTTTCAAAAAACTAAATAAATATTTTTTATTAAATAAATAATTTTTTTAATTTAAGTTAATTTTAGGTAGCTAAATAAAATAAATTTTGATAATTAAGCAAAACATCAAGATATAAATAAATATCTATTATTTTTTTAAAAAAATAAATAAATATTTCAAAGTTAAGACGGTGCATCCGATAAATAAACATTCTTTTGAATATTTTTTATTCTTCAATTTTTTTTAAAAATAAATAAATATTTTTAGGGGTGCTATCGTCAATAAATAATTTTAGGTATATAATTAATTCTGAAATTTCAGCATATCTGAAATTAAAATAAATAAATTATATTTTTACATATACAATATCTTAGGAATTTTTGTACAGATTCAGCAAGGATTAACTACGACGGTCTTTCCTTTGGTTCCTTTACGAGTTTGTTTTTTATTACAAAAGTTTTCTGTTTTTTTGGGGCGTTCGTTGGTTTTTTTTCGTTTTACGCTTTTTTATTGTTTTCACTTTTACAGCATACTAGCTACATTTTTTTTGTTGTTGAGATTGGTTTTATTATTGTTATTTGTTATTGTGAATTCTGGATTCTATAAATTTTACCATCAAAATGTCAAGTCAAATAGACATTGACCATCCATTTTATGGATTGGAACCCAGCGAACTGCAAATTGAATGTCTGGTTCGAGGTGTGGATTTCAGAGGGGTCAACTGGGCAGAGGAACTTCGAAACCACGCGGTACAAGGTTCAGTTCCATTAACTGTATCTCACGCGAGAGATTTGGTAGCTGAGTCTCAAATGGTGGTGCAGGCAGCACAACTAATTGTGAATCAGATACGTAGACTTCAGCCACCGATTAATCAGCCATTCTTAGATGGTCTGGCTAATCGTGTGTTGCACTATACAGGGAGGATGAATAGGTTGGGTTCTCGCGATGATTTGCAAGAAGCCCGCACCTACGCTATCTCCCAATTGTCACGCGCTTGGGATATAATAAGATCGTTGTCGACACGTCCAGTTATGCAGAGTAAACCAGGAGGATCATCTGTACCATCGGAATCACCTGCGTTTCAGCCAGAGGAGAGATCCACTCCAATACCAGTACAGCCAATGACTGATACGATACACAGTTTAAATCGTGGGTATCAACAACAACAAAGACGGGCAGAACAATTACCACCATCGTATTTTCAACAATCAGGTTTAAGAGCGGAGGACTTCGCATTACCACAACTGGGTTCATCGTTCCAAGCTGGACAAAGATACATCAATCCGGCATTGGTACAGCAGCCTCTGAATTATCAACCGATACCACAGGAGCAGTTGCAACAATTTCAAACAAATTATCCACAAGCTCCATTAACAGCACCACCACCATACAACCCACTTCCTCAGGTATCTCGTGTCGTGGCTCCAGCATTGTCACCGGGAGCATACCGAGAGGTACGTAGGAACAATTTGAGTCGTTATGACTCAAATTGGGTTCCGAACTTCACAGGGGATGGTCACTCCCCTGATGTTCATGAGTTTATTCATCGAGTGGAGGCGGCTGCAAGGAGGGACCGTGTGTCCTGGGACGACCTGAGGTCGATCGTTCCACGGTACCTCAAGGCAGCTGCCGATAGATATTATTTGAATTTGACTCATGAATATGAGGAAGTGACCTACTCAGTGCTTAGGGAAGGACTCCTACGCACCTTCGGTACGCTCACCGATGATAAAGCGGTATTACGTGTTCTTTTGAACCGTAAACAGAAAGTCAAAGAGAGCGTTTATGAGTATTTAGTTGAAGTGGGTTCGTTAAATCGGAGATTAGTTCGACCATTTGCTGCAGCTGAATTATTAGAAATCGCTAGGGAAGGACTGAGTGTAGAACTGAAGAACGCTACACTTGCAGCAACAATTACAACTATGGACGAGCTTCGGACATTGTGTCAGAAGTTCGAACGTTTGTGGTCTACACCAGTCCCAACCAGAATGTCAAACTTAAGGATTAGCGAACTACAGCAAATGGACGACTATGAATCAGAAATAGATCCGGAACAAGATGGATATATTGAAGCTGTGGATACACAACCTAGAAGAATTCTGCAACGACCTGTGATATCATCTGGTAATACTAATCAACCTGGTCCATCAATGTCCAGACAACCAATTGTCTGTTTTAGATGCGGGGTAAATGGACATCGAGCTCCTGATTGTTCTAAAAACAGAATAAAATTGCACTGCTGGAAATGTAATAAGCCGGACGTTATATATGCAAATTGTTCATATTGTCACCCGTCGGTAAACTACCGTCCGAGAGTACATGCTTCGGGGATGGTACCCTCGGTTCAACATCCAATGAGCCCGAAGAAAACGACGAGAGATGTAGCAACGCAGGACGATCGATCACCACTCAGGAAACCAAAATAAAATCACCTAGTACATTTAATTTCCCATCATTACATCACACATATTTTAGACGTCTTGAACGCAACATTAGATATTGGAGGATGAGGAAATTATTTCGTAAAGCTTGTATTTCATCTATCCTTTCAGAAACAAAGGATCCTCGGCCGCGATTGACAATCAAGATTTTGGACAAACATATTTCAGGTCTATTGGATAGTGGAGCGTCAATCACTATACTTGGAAGAAATTCCTTGGAATTATTGGAATCAGCAGGTACAACTTACCGTAAGTACACTTCGTGTATTCGTACGGCAGATGGTACTGCAACAAAAATTTTGGGTTACATCGAAATTCCAATAACTGTGAATGGCTCCACTAAACCAATGCGGTTCCATATAGTCCCTGGATTACGAGAAGAGCTCTACCTGGGCATAGATTTCTGGGAGAAATTTGGTATTGTTCCTTCATTTGTTAGTGAACTGACTCGCACAGAGCTACAAACTTTTAATACACATAACCTCACCACTGATCAGCAACATGAACTGGATATGATCAAGGATTCTTTCCCGTCATTTGAAGTGTCTGGACTCGGAAAGACTTCTTTGGTTGAACATGTCATCGATGTTGGTGATAGTGCACCTGTTAAACAGAGGCACTATCCCACATCGCCGGCTGTTCAACTGAAGGTCTATGCCGAACTTGACCGAATGCTTCAAATGGGCGTGATCGAAGAGAGTAACAGTTCTTGGTGCTCGCCAGTGGTTCTGGTACAAAAAGAATCTGGTAAAAACAGATTATGTATTGATAGCCGTCGTGTCAATTCACTAACTAAAAAGGACGCTTACCCACTTCCCTTGATTGATGGCTTACTAGGTCGTCTAAATAGCACAAAGTACATTTCAAGTATTGATCTCAAAGATGCCTTCTGGCAGATTCCTCTGGCAGAAGCATCTAGAGACAAGACAGCCTTCACAGTGCCTGGTCGTCCATTGTATCAATTCCGGGTTATGCCCTTCGGATTGTGCAATGCTCCCCAGACAATGTGTCGGCTAATGCACAAAGTGATACCACATCAATATCACGAAAATGTCTTTGTTTATTTAGATGATCTATTGGTAGTCTCTTCCACGTTCCAGGAACATATGGAATTGCTGTCCAAAGTCTCTTCATTGTTAAGAGCGGCTGGGTTAACAATAAACCTCAAGAAAAGTAAATTTGTTCTGAGAGAGGTGAAATACTTGGGATTTTTGGTTGGTGAAGATGGTCTACGAACTGACCCTGACAAGGTAAGAGCTGTAGCAGAGTATCCAGCTCCATCTACAGTTAAACAGATACGACGTTTATTGGGAATGGCTGGTTGGTACCAACGTTTCATACCAAATTATGCAAGCGTGGTATCACCAATCACAGATTTATTAAAGAAGAGTTCGGGAAAACTGAAATGGACATTGGAAGCGCAAGCTGCTTTCGAAAATTTAAAACGATTGCTGACTACAGCACCAGTATTAATTAACCCTGATTATAATAAAGAGTTCTTTATTAGATGCGATGCGAGTCTGACAGGGATAGGTAGTGTGTTGTATCAGGTTGATACTGACGGACAAGAGTGTCCGATAGCCTTCATGTCGAAGAAACTTAACAAGGCTCAGAGAAATTACTCAGTTTCTGAGCTTGAATGTCTTGCGGCAATTCTGAGTGTGAAGAAATTCAGGGGCTATGTTGAAGGTCACCGATTTACAATTGTGACTGATCACTCAAGTCTGAAGTGGCTTATGTCACAGAAGGACTTGAGTGGCCGTCTGGCTAGGTGGAGCCTAAAACTCCAACATATGGATTTTACCATTGTCCACCAAAAAGGTACCCAAAATATAGTCCCTGATGCTCTATCTCGTCTTTATGACGATACACACGAGGAATTGACGGAAGCATTAACACATCACATTAACGACATCAAAATCGACAATGAAGGTTATCGGCACAAGGAATATACGGATATGATAGCTAAAGTTCAATCATCTCCTAAGGACTTTCCATCTGTTAAAGTCGTGGATGATAAGCTATACATACGTATTGAGCCAAGATCTGATGCAATACCCAACGATGTTCCTGTGTGGAAACTCTGGGTACCAAAACCGATGACTTCCAACATGATTCAGAGACATCATGATGATAGTACTGCTGCTCATGGAGGTGTTAAAAAGACTTTAGAATTACTTCGACGTCTTTATTATTGGCCGGGCATGGCGTCACAGGTACACAACTATGTTGTGTCCTGCGACACATGTAAACAAACAAAAGCCACGAATCAGATATTGCGTCCTCCGATGCAATATCAATTCGAAACAGCACGTCCATGGCAGAGAGTCTATATAGATTTTTTGGGACCGTACCCTCGTTCTACACTTGGGAATACGGTATTACTGATAGTTCTGGATCATGCTACGAAGTTTGTACTACTGAAACCACTTAGAAACGCAACTTCACCGAAGGTGAATGCTTTTCTAAGGGACGAAGTGTTTCTTACATATGGGGTACCAGACTTTCTACACAGTGACAATGGCAAACAGTTCACTGGTAGGAACTTTCAAAGTCTTTTGTCAGATTTCGGCATTAAACACATTAGGACCGGTGTTTATAGTCCTCAAAGTAACGCGTCAGAGCGGGTCAATAGGTCAGTCCTGGCAGCAATTCGAGCGTTCATTAAAGGTCAACATACCAAGTGGGATTCACAAATTGGTGAAATCGCTTATGCACTGCGGGCTGCAGTACATTCTGCTACCAAGTACTCACCGTACTATTTATTATTTGGTCAACATCCAATCTCGGATGGAAATACTTACCATTTGTTGAGATCACTACACAAGCTTGGTGAAGATGCTGGTGAGGAAATAGAACGCACTGATCATTTGACTCTGCTCAGGAACCGGGTTCAACAAAATTTAAAAGCAGCTTTCAAAAAATCGCAACATCAGTATAACCTGCGATCTAAACTACGGACTTTTCAACCACAACAACGTGTGTATGTACGGCAACATCATTTGAGTGACGCTACAAAAAAGTTCTCGGCAAAATTGGCTCCAAAGTTCTTACCTGCAATGATTAAGACTAAGATTGGAAATGTACTCTACGAGTGCACAGATATGAGCGGTAAGAATCTTGGAGTCCATCACGCGAAAGACATCAGGGAATGATGTCTTTTCGTTAGGTAGGGTTGTTCCTCTGGCTGATTGTCGTCTCTGGGGTTCACATCTTCAGGTCATACTTACTGGTTGTATCGGGGTGTCCGTGGTGCTGACGTTCGGATGGATGGTCGGTCTCAATACTCAGTGAAGTTCTTAAGGACTTCATGAGTGTTGGAACCGGTCATCGGTCTTGACGCCAGTGACGGTGGGTATCTCGATCCCAGATACAGTTTAATAGGTGGAAGTAGTTCGGTGGTTTTCTGTCATGGAGGGGATGGCGACGTTTTTGTGATTTCAAGAGTAAAAATCTTGGTTTCTACCTTGAATTCATGGTGTAACGATCGCAATAATCGCGAAACAATAATAAAACCAAATTCATCTTCGTTTTCAATTCAATAAAAATGCATTTCATTAGTTTCCGTTCATTTTTACCTTAATAATAATTTTAAAATTTTCTAAAACTTAACTGCTAGTTAAATTTTGAATATACTATAAAAAGCCAACGAACGTACTAAATTTTTATTTCCAATACTAATGAACAGACGTCGTTGTTAATCATTTGCTGAATTTCAAGTATTACCCGATTTTGTTTTGACATCACATGATGTCAAAAGCAAAATCACATTTTTGCAATTTTTTATTTTGAAAATCATTCATTCCATGTTGAATAATCGAACAAAAAGCTCTCGCTTAGTTTTTTTCAATAAATATCTATTCAGAAAAAATTAAAATTGCAATTAGAAGTTAATTAAAGAAAGTAAAGTTACAGACATTCTGTATTTGTTTTTCCTTTTGAAAAAATTAACAAATAGTTATCTAATGGTGGGTAAAGAAATTTAAGGAAGAAAAATTAATTAAATTCTTTCATTAAGGAATAGATTATACAAAAAAATTAAAAACAAAAGAAAACAAAATAAAGAGTGTTTCGTGAAATTGCTTTTTTTTGTTCTTAAAATGGCGTGTTCTTGTGCTGACGATATTGACAGACAAGAATAAGAAAAAAATCACATCCATCTTCAGAATCGCCATTTGTGTTCACCAGTCGTTTATTTGGCCAAGTTAAACGCATCCCAATTTATATCCTGTGACTTGAAAAACGACTGAAATTAATATCAGGAAGGATTGTTAAAGTTGATAATAACCCGAATTGAATTTATCTTCGTCGGAGCCGGGCAGTGTATGATCTGTGACATGACGGTGATAGTTTATGATTAAAGAATTACAAATCGGCTTTCATAAAGCAACATTATTGGAATATTAGGCCACTGATAAAATTAAAAGGACTGAGGATCATCATTCAACAAAAACTACCTAAGCTAAGTTCATTTTTTTATTATAATTTTTTTCTTATATATTATTCTTAGATTTTTTTTTATTTGCGTTCATCAAATGATAGGCTAGGCAATTTTAAGAAATAAGAGATTCCCAAAGGCGGATTCCAAAGGGGATAATACGCCATCCGTGTGATTTTTTTGTCTTTATATTTGACATAATTGTTGTGATAAAAGTTCGGATAGGGCGTCCGTAGCACACATTTTTGTTAGTTAATTCGCAAAATGTTTCTTACTTTCATCAGTTTTTAGTTTTTTTGTAGTTTCCGCGCTGCGGTTCTTAGTTTTGTTATGAAAAATATTTGGATCAAAAGTTTAGAAAAGCAATACAGTTAGTTGCAAGTCATTAAATGTTTTTTTTGTTAATTGATTGATTAATTGATTTCCTTTTTTATTATTATTAGCTAAATACTTTTTATCAAAGGTCCTATCCCTTATAAGATCTCCGAGTGGAAGCTCATAGACACTGATCCAGTAATGCCTAATGGAGGAACACAGAAGACTGCTTTGGGCTCTGAGCCAATAAAAACCGGATTTTACTCTATTTCTCCTTCCTAACAATGTTTGATGTACAAAGAGCTGAACATTATGTCTGTTGGTGTCATTGAGGAGAGTAGCAGTGCTTGGAGCTCTCCCAACAAGTTGGTACGGAAGAAAGTTGTAAAATACATTTGTGTCCTGATGCTTGGATGGTAAACCAGGATCAATCCGATCCCTTAAAGTATGTTTACCCCTTGTCTTTAATCCAGAATCTGAATAGTCGATTATATCGGACTAGATATATATCTTGGATATCCTTCTTTAGATATGATATGAGATTATTATTATTAAAGTGTATAAGAAGTCTTTTAATCAAAAAATTTTCATTATGATATGAGAGTTTTCGTGGTTCCTAGCTGACCTCGATGACCGTTTGGCTAGATCTTCTTCTGTTGAAGAGCCTTATTGCTCACTGAAGTAGCAAAATTGTTACACAATGCTAACTTATCTTTGTGGCAAAGAGCAAATATTTTCTCAAGGAAGCTAAAAATATTGCCTGTATAGGTAGAAATGGATGCATTTTTGATGATTCAGCTAAATTAGAAGCCATAGTAAATTTTTCACAGCCAAAAACATCGAAAAAGCTCTTCGTTTCTTAGAAATGACAGGTTGATATCGACGATTTGCTACCTAATATTCATCTGTAACCTCGTTCTTTTCCGATTTACTGAAGAAGTGAGCGGGTTTATCCTGAAACAAACGATGATGCACAAAAGTCTTTTGATGCATTAAAATCAGCAATTTTTTAAGCACCCGTTTTAAAGAACCGAATTTAAAGAAAAAGAAATTTTTCCCTCAATACGATGCATCAAAATCACTGGAAGTGTTCTTTTCCCACATACAGTTGAAATCCAACAATGAGAAATCGATTGCGTATATCTCTCATAATTCAACAAAGCCCAACCGTATTACTGCACGACAGAGTTGGAGCATTTGAGTTCAGTAGGTTATGATTTTGTAATGCCCACCATGTAGTGTTTGGGAAACCTTATAACAAAAACAGAATACAGCATGTAAGAACAATTTGAGTTCTGTATAAATGTGTTAACAAAGGAGTTAGGGCTTGACAGTTACGTCTAACAGCAAAGACTAACTCCGGAGCGAAACACTTTTTCCATCTTCCATCTGTGATTCTACAACGCTACATGTTTTGCATTAACATAATTTATCATTAATATAATAACAGTACAAAGAACTTTTTGATCGCCCTCGAATCATCAAATGTATAACTGCATAAATTTATTGTTATTATATATTTACATCATCTTTACATGGATGTTTTGAGTTTTTTTATTGTTATTTCTTTTGTTTTAATAAAAACGAAACAAAAGAAGTGAGAATGTATGAACTCTTTTCGTTCTATATGAAAACCTGAAAACTCTAAATGTTTATGATCGTTTTAAATTTCTTTCGATGTATGAATTTATAATTTCAACAGATGAGATGATGATATGATTGTAGTTGGTAAAGGATGACCCCTATTTTTGTTTATATCTTTCAATTCGGTGAAAACAAAGAAAATATGCGTTGATGAATTATACCGTGGTTTTGTGTTGTTATTTCTGTAGTTGTATTAATAATATCAACAACTACAAAATGAGAGGATGATTATGCAATCAACTCTTTTACACTCTCGTTTATGGTAGTTAAATATGTATAAATACTTCCATTTTTCAATTTCTTTTTGAGTTGTAATTTTGATTTCGACCAGGAATCTCGTTTTTTTCTGAGTCATGATCTATAATTGAAAGTAGAATTATTAAATTCTTTCCTCGAGTCGCGATTTATAATTCGAAATGAATTTATTAATATTTATCGAGTCATTGTAATTGAATAAAAATTCATATTGTTTTTTGAGGAATGGGAGGAAATATGAGGAAATTGGAAAAAATATGTGATGAAAGTTTTTTTTTAATATAATTAACACTGTTTGCCGTTGGCACTTGGCGTAAGTTTTCAAATAACATAATGTCAATCTCTTGTTACTTTACGCAAATAACTTATTTAATAAGTTTAATAAAAAATTAAAGAAAACAAAGCTTTTTAACTTCCCGATATGGGAAGTTATTGTTTTTGGGTCGATTTTCGAAATCGGAATTTTTTTGATATCTTTACGTTTCACGACCTCCTGAAGCTGTTTAGACTATTTTTAGCTGGCAGTCTGTATGTGTGTGTGTGTGTATGTATGTGTATATCGCTGTGTGGAGAATTTTTGCCCAACGATTTCTCAACAACGGATGGGTCGAAATGGTCGCAATCGATGTATCTTGTCGTAACTTAGAGCCCAGTCCTTTTCTAGCGAAATTATATCGTTTGTTTTTTAGTGGTTTCCAAAAAACTGAAAATCATCTCTTGCAAATATCATGAGATTAATAAATAATGCTATCAAGGTCATGAAGCTTCCATATTGCTTGTCAGCATGTCAGACATTTATAATGATATTTGTATAAACAATTGCTATCTCAGTTTTTGAGATTTTTAACAAAATGTGAAAAAACTACGTGTTATTTTCTTTATGCAAACGAATGATATCTGGATGAAACTTTTGTATGTAAATGAGCTACAACCGCATCCGGGTTTACTTGAATATCAAAAACCTGAGTTATTTTCTAAATTTGACAAAAAGGTCAGAGGTTCGAGAGGAGATTGCCTGGTCAACTGTTTATTAACTTTCAGATATGAGAAGTTATTGTTTTTGGGTCGATTTTTGAAATCGAAATTTTTATAATATCTTTACGTTTCAAGACCACCTGAAGCTGTTTAGGCTATTTTTAGCTGGCAGTATGTAGTGTGTGTGGGTATGTGCGTGTGTATCATCGTATGTGGACAAACATTTGTCCAACGCTCTCTCAACAACGGATGATCCGATTTCAACTTCAATAGTCACAATCGATATATCTTGGTGTAACCTACAGCCCAGTTTTTTTCTAATGAAATCAGTACATTTATTTTTTAGAGGTTTCCAAAAAACTGAATATCATCTTTTGCAAGTATTACTAGAATAAATAATGCTATCAATATCATTTACCTCCCATTTTGTTTTTCATCATGTCAGCCATTTATAATGACATTTGTATAAACAATTGCTATCTTACTTTTTGAGTTTTTTAAGAAAATTTGAAAAATAGGCGTTATTTTGATTACTCAAACGCATGAAAACTTGATGAAACTTTTGAATTAAAATGAGCCGCAAACGCATCCGGTTTTATTTGAATATGGAAAATGTGCTATTTTGAATCAGCTATTTTCAAAATTTGGCAAAGGATTCCGGGAGGATGTCTGTGGTTCGTTGAACAACTGTTTTTTTAGACTTCTCAGTCTTGACATTTAATTTTGTTAAAACCTAGAGCATAAGGTTTTTGTAATGTTTATAGTCGTTTTGCAACTTGCTCGAAATTTCTTCTCTCAACCCCCTCTAAGGAACATCTGAAATAATTAGCTAACCGCTATAGTTTTCGTTCAATCTTTACAACATTGTCTATAACCGTGAATTTTTTCAATTTTTCGCTTCTGTAATGTTCGAAGATAAAGAGTGGGAGAGAAACAACTTTTCACATTTTGATAAATAAGTCAGAAACCGTGTTTCCGAAAAATACAAAAAAATTATTTTGAACTACAAAAAAAATCACCTTCCATATGACACCCCACTTGTCCAAGTCAAAAATATTTTTTTTTCAAAATTTCTACTCGCAACCCCCTCCAAAGAACAATTGAAATTATAACGACCAAAAAAAATTTTTAATTTTTTTATTGCCAAGTTCCTACAACCGTGAATTTTTTAAAATTTTTTCTTTTGTAATGTTCGAAGATAAGTGGGGGGGACAAAACTAAAATTTCACTTTTTCTAAAATAAGTCCATTACTGTGCTTTCGAAAATTAGAAAAAAAACTGTTTTAGACTAGAAAAAAAAATAACCTTTCATATGATACCCCCCACTTGACATGACCAAAAATATTTTGTTTTCGTAATTTTTACTCTCAACCCCCTCCGATGAACATTTGAAATTATAACAACCAAGGATTGGATTTTTGGATTTTTTTTGGATTGGATTTTTTTTGATTTTTGTAAACCAAACTCGATTCCTTAAAACAAACTTTTGTTTTACTATCTCCTTATCAATGTCCATAAAATATTGATAAAAAATAATATTCAAAATTTTCTTGTTGTCAGTAGGCGTTGACAAATACATTGAATAACTGTAAAAAATTTCAAGTTGATAGCACTTATAATTTTTGAGAAAATCGATTATGTAGAAATTCGGACGGACACCGAGGTCTCACCAATAGGGTACCGTTTTTACTTTTTCAAAGTACGAAACCCTAAAAATGGTGTTATTGTATGATAAAAATCGAAAAAATTTTAGCAACGTTGACAAAGTAGACTTTAAGTAGACGCCACCGTTAGTTTTTTTAAATATATGGTGCAATGAAAATCTTCTTTCCAGTGTAACCAAAAGATGAAAATATGACGATTAATTGCAAGTCTTAGAAAGAGAATTTCAATTTATTAAAGTTTTAAGAAAATATCTTTATGTTACCTATTTAACTTAACGGGATGTTCTTGGCGTGGCCGCTATGGTCACACCCTACCCTACTAGTTTTAATTTTACTGTTACTCTATATATATTTCAGCTTGTTAGGCCATCTTCTGGAGTAATGATTTAATAGTTACAATAAAAATCTTATATATACAATTTTTTACAAAACAATACGGTAAAGAGAGAGAAAACAATAACAAAGAACATAATAAAATATAGTAGAATTTTTTTGCCAGCGAATTTTTGACAGCTAGGACGCAGCAAGAGACAAATAGATGAGACAAAAAGTAAAACAGAGATGTATTATTTATTTTGGGATAAATTTGTTTTCAAAACAATTATATTTATTAAATTTCTACTTCTAGTTCGTACCATTTGTTTGTTGTGATATTTGTTTCCATGGGCGTCGTTAGTTTTATTATAATTATTTTTAATTATCAAAATTTTGTTACATTGCCTACAAAATCATTAATATTTTTACTAGTTTTTGATTTTCTAATATAATTGGTTGAATTTCAATAGTAATTTATTAATTTTTATGCGTTTTTTTGTCCATTTCAATGGGACCCCAATAGTTTTTTTTAATATTTTAATCGAGACACTGAATGTGCAAACAATATGCGCATGTGCATGCGCATGTGCAAACAATATGCGCATAACAAACAAATTTTGTGTTCGCTGGCAAAAAAATTCTACTATACATAAATTAGCAGTTATGAAAAAATCTAATATTAAAAAGAGACAAATATTTTAAGAAATAAAACTATTGTAAAACTAAAATTAAAATGAAAACAAAAGTGTTGAGTCCCATGGTCCATCCTCCAGAAAAAAAAAATTATATTTATGTTTTATGATCCCAAATAGTTGAAGTAATCTATAAAAAGTAAAAAATTTCAAATGCAGTATCTTGTTCAAAATAAAAGGATAATTAAAAGAAAAAATATTTAAACTTTATGAAAGAAAAAATTGACGTAGTAGGAAGAAACCAATTATAAAAAAAAGAATAAGATTACAAGATCAACCAAAATTAAAACTGTTGTTTTAAGATTATATTGATATTGTAGGAATTACCGAACATTATGATTTATGAATAAAGAAAGTAAGGGATTAAGAGGTAATAAAACTTTTGAGAAAAGATCAAAATAGAAAACAAAAAAACCGTTTTGAAGTTATTTATGAAATAACGCAGGATCTGTCAAAGGAGAAAATAGGACTTTTTTTTAAGTTTATTGATGAAAATAAAAGTAAATTGTGATATTTATAATTTAAAAATAAATTTGTGATTCATATGATCTAAAAATAAAAATGCCATTTTGTTGGTTTCAATTATGTTATTTGGGATATAATACAAGTTCATTGTGTTATGAAAGTGCATTTATGTAAGTGAATTTGCCCTTGTAAAATGTCGTCTTTGAAATAAACGGGCAAAAATATTAATAAATATATGGTGATAAATTTATTAAAATTAACATCTGCTATATGGATCGTTGTCTTGTTTTGTTAAACGGATCCAAACCAAAATAAAATTTTTTATTCGTTCATCAATTACACGCTGTAGAAAAAGTTTTTGAAAGACATAAACATTCTACTATCAACTATCATAAGCTAAGTTTTTTTTCTCTCTATTTTTGTTATTAATTCATTGATTATTTTGTTTTACGAAGTGTTTTGTGGCCATCATGGTCCATTAAATTAATTTATATTAAAGATTTTTTTCCTGGCAAGGGCCATATTGATATTGGTTTTCATGAAATTTTTATACATTATCCTAGCATAACAGTACCGCTAGTATCGTTATAACAATTGTAACAAAACAAATATGACACATTAAGGTGGTAAAGTATTCATTGACATACCCAAAAATACACCTAATTGGAAACTGGTTTTCCTAAAATCTCTACAAGCTGTATTAATTCGACGAGCTCAATACTCAGCACACGCAGGATCAGGATTCTCGAAAACCGAGTACTTTGGGGGTTTGGAGTGCTCGAGTTTTTTGTATCCAATCTTAGGCCAGTGTATAAATTATCGCAGTTAAAGGAGTTGTTAGTTTTGGTTCTACCTTAAGGAGCCACATCACACCTGGGACAATCAAATCCCAAAAAGGGTATTTGTATTTTGCACTAGCATTCACTAATATCACAAATAAAAATCACTTCATCAATAACTTTGCTCGTTGGTAATGTTGCGTACGAACAAAAAAATGAACCCGGCAAAATTTTGGGAATACGAAGGATATAAAAACATAACATTTTTATTTTTCATAGGTGAAATGTTGTAACGGCGGACTATTTACAAATTTTACTCTGAAAATAATAGTTTTCAAACTCCATTATAATTTTATTAATTTTATTAAATTGTAGTAAACGTAGCTACATTTTTCTGTACTACTGTTGACGGTTAAGCTACATCACTTAATAAACATGTTTATATAAATGATGGTTTATGAATAATGGTTTATGTGATATGGTTGAAAATGGACAACTTATGAAAAGTCGAGGGGAATTATGTGTCGTTAGTTATACAAGGACACTAGAAGATGGAACTGTTGTAGGGAATGAAGAAAATATTGTTGTTCAAATTGGTGATGTTATGAAAGTTTTTGTTTGTGATGGTAGTTTTATCCATCCACATGTTGCATTGATGAAGAAAAACTGTTACAGCGATGGATGTTGTTATGAATTAAAACGTCAAGACGTACTCTATATGTTGTTGGAAGACAACATTCACCAGGAAAATAAATGTAAGCTTTGTTTTTTTAAATTTCACTTTGTATAACTTTTGATTTTGTTTTTGATTAAATTATTTTCATGTTAGTAAATTAATAGTATTTTTCTGTGATTCAACGAAATAAGAGATTTCCAAGTGATTATTTGTTGGTGTATGGATTTAGTGTTTCAGTTTTAATATAGTTTTTTTGAACTATCCGGCGTAAATTATTATATAATATTTCAATAAAAGTTCAAATTTCGTTACATGGCGCTTCGAAACGAAGGACCGTTAGCTTTTATAGCTTTGATAGTAATTACCGTAATATTACGGTAAATTGTGAAATTAATGATGAGTCATATTTTTTGGCGCAAAAATTTCTGGCGCAATTTATTTTTGATAAAACCAGTTTTGGTGAAATTTTTAATTTTGGTAAAACCAGTATTGGTTTTGTTTGATTTTTTCTTGATTATGATGCAATTAATTGCATGTGAAATTAAGTGTATGTTTTTTTGATTTACTAGTGGTAAATAAATAAAAAAAATTTTTCAACTGGTAGGCCTAAAAAGCCATCCATGGGGCTTCACCCGTTAACAATGATGATGTTTCTAGGTCGCCGCTGTCCATTATGGACATGCGATCAAAGATCATTGGTTTCTTCTCTTCATTCCAGCGAGAGAGTTCTCAGACCACGGGGAGTGGTGCTGTTGTGTTTGTGCTTAGGTACAAAGCAGTAGTACCATTCTTTGCCCAGAGGCTTCTTCGATGAAATGAAGGGGAGAACCAATTTAATATTTTTTATCAGGATCAGAGGCTTCACCTCATACAATTTCAATTTTAATCTCATTTAAACATATTTAGCTTTGCAATAGAACAATGTTTATGGAGTTTAAGACTTGAAGTCTGGCGCTCGGGAGCGTTCCCCAAGAAAACGTCATTAGTTCTAGTAATTTATTTCTAGTTTAGTTTTAGGTAGAGCAACCATGTCTGGGTCAGTAGAATTTGGTTTTATTCCATATCGTGACAGTCATGGTTGTTTCTTTTTAATTGGGGGAGAAACCGTTCTGTAGAATCTGTTCGCTAGGGGCTTATCTAGTCAGTTCTCACATGCATTCTTGGGGAGTGCTCGCGAGCGCGAGGATTCAAGAATAGAATTAGATGACATTAGACATTTGTATCATATTTTGGTTGTTTTTTTGGTCAACAAACAAATCTTGACTTGGAAATCTCTTATCTATATTAAATAAAAATAAATAAATAAAAACAATAATTTTTGAAAGTTAAACAAATAAAATTTATTAAATAGAATATATTTTTTTAAATAATTTTAGGAATAAATAATTTAAACAGAAATTTCTTGGTTAAATTTTTAAAATAAATACATAATTTTTGAAGACTAAAGACCTTTTGAACTAAACAAACTTTTTAAATAGAATAAATTTTTTTTTCAAAATAAATAGATTTAAATAATTTTAGGACTAAGTTAATTAACCAAAAAATTTCTTTATTAAATTTTCTTAAATTTTTGAAGGTCTAGTAGACAAATTTTCTAAAAATATTAGGAATAAGTTAATTAAACAAAGATTTCTTTATTGAATTTTCTTAAATTTTGGAAGGTCTAATAGACAAATTTTCTAAAAATATTAGGAATAAGTTAATTAAACAAAAAATTTCTTTATTAAAATGATTAAATATTTTATATTTTTTTTTCTTTATAATAAATAATAAAATAAATAAATAAATAATTAAATATTTGAATTAGGGTTGTTACAGTAATTTTAATAATATTTAATATGTGTACAGCCATTTTTTTTTTGCACTTCAGGTTTTCTGTTTCTGTCCTTTCTTTTAGGATAAACAATGGATAGGGATGTTAGTTCTATCATCACTATCCTAGTTTCTCCTAGTTTTGTAGCGGCGGACTATTTACAAATTTTACTCTGAAAATAATAGTTTTTAAACTCAATTGTAATTTTATTAATTTTCTTAAATTGTAGTAAACGTAGCTACATTTTTCTGACTACTGTTGACGGTTTAGTTACGTCACTTAATAAACATGTTTATATAAATGATTTTTTTTTAACTTGGAAAAAGGGGAATTGTATATTATGGCTGGAAGGGGAAACAGAAGATCGATGATACGATATAAAAGTTCGAATTGTTTAAAACGATCAGATCAGTATAATTTGGAAATTGAAAACAAACAATATGTTGTTATAAAGAATAAATTTATTTAAATGTATGTTAAAATTTAATTTAATTTATTTTTATAACAATTGTTTAGGTTTTTTTTTTAAGATTTGTCGAATGCCCATGAAGAACTGAAGGCTGAAGAAAACAAAAGTATAAATGATGATAATGAAACAACGGATAATGGTTTATGTGATATGGTTGAAAATGGACAACTTATGAAAAGTCGAGGGGAATTATGTGTCGTTAGTTATACAAGGACACTAGAAGATGGAACTGTTGTAGGGCATGAAGAAAATATTGTTGTTCAAACTGGTGATGTTATGAAAGTTTTTGTTTGTGATGGTAGTTTTATCCATCCACGTGCTGCTTTGATGAAGGAAAACTGTTACAGCGATGGATGTTGTTATGAATTGAAACGTCAAGACGTACTTTATATGATGTTGGAAGACAACATTCATCAGGAAAATAAATGTAAGCTTTTTTTCTTAAATTTCACTTTGTATAATTTTTGATTTTGTTTTTGATTAAATTATTTTCATGTTAGTAAATTAATAGTATTTTTCTGTGATTCAACGAAATAAGAGATTTCCAAGTGATTATTTGTTTGTGAATGAATTCAGTGTTTCAGTTTTAATATAGTTTTTTTGAACTATCCGGCGTAAATTATTATATAATATTTCAATAAAAGTTCAAATTTCGTTACAATATGTATTTTCTCGAATTTATATTTCATAGCTGTGTTTAAAATACATAGCCCGGGTTGAGAATTCTTTTTTTAGGGCATGTAAGTCGTCCCCACTAGTGTTACATTTAGAAACTGTCCCTTCTTCGCACTTTACAACGTAAAATTTTAAATTATGAATTTCAAACAAAACAAACCAACACAGCACGGTTACCAAGCCGACAAGTCCACTCAGACATTTTTCATAGATTTTCTATAGTCAAATAAGATACCTCTTGAAAGGAAATCGATTTAGAACTTTTCTATATATTTAACGGGCTTTCGACCTAGAACTTTAATAAAGACCTTAGTTGGATATAGCAAAATCGATTATCGTTCATTAAAGCTAAGAATAACATCACCATTTTCAAACCTTGTAGGTAATCTAATCGGTAATAACTAAAATGTTCTCATACGCAACTTATAAACGTCATTGACTCAATATGATTTAAAATTTCGGATAGGCCGGCTTGAGATTTCTTTTCCTTTCAGGGCATATAAGTCGTCCCCACAGATGTTTGAAAAATGTATCTTTTTTCGTACTTCACTACGTAAAATTTTAAAACATCATTTTTAAATAAAACAAACCAACACAGCACGATTCAAAACCAGACAAGTTCACGCAGACGTTTTTTGTATAGATTCTCTACAATCAAAGAAGATACCTCTTGAAAGGGAATCGGCTTAGAACTTTTCTAAATATTTAACGAGCTGAGATAAGAACTTTAATACAAAAATTATTATTCATTAAAACTGAGAATAACATCACCATTTTCAAACATTGTAGGAGATCTAATTCTCTACAAAAATCTTTAATTTTTTTTCTACGGATTATTTTAAGAAAGATATCACGATTTTAAAAATTGCTGTACCTAAAATATTCGCATACCATTCGCATACGTCATTGACTCAACATGAGATAAAAATTTTTGTGTTAGTTCAAAACATTGGGCACTTGATGAAGTTATATTGACCACTACAAGCCTTTGTTTGTAGAAGCATTTTTGAAATTATTAATTTACATGTATGGCATAGTGTGATAAGTACATTTCAGTTTCTGTAATTTTTAAAATCGAACGGAATACCTCACTTAAATATACAAAGTTGTTGGTAAAGAACTGCATCCTCTAAATATCAAGAATTTCAATTTTCCATCAAGTTTCAATTATTTATTTTGCTTCAGTTATTTACTATGTCCATCCTTTGTTAATTTGAAATTAAAATCTACAATTGTTCCAACAAAAAATAAGCAGATCTTCTCAAAAACCTTCAATGATGTACTCCAAAGTTAGAAAATTCAAGCGGCATAAATTATCCGGTTATTCTTTTAAGCTCGTTTCACAAAGAAATATACAAAAATTACATTAAACATAAAAACACTTGCAATTTCTTAAGCTAAATGCATTTCATATAATTCAGATTCATCTCAAGCATTCCCAATCTAACTCCTATAAAAAATAATTATTTACGTTTAAGGAATACCGATGTACAATTTTTATTTCTGGTTTTAAAAAAATATAAAATGCACAAGTCCATTTCTATGAAACGTGCAACTTGGCCAACAGAAAACTGTATTTATATTTCGTACAAATAAGACAAAAAACTAAACCAAAACGTGATAATTTTGTTTCGTTTCTTCATTTTCTTTAATCCCTGCATGAATATATATATAATGTACGTTAAAGTTAAATGTTTAGAAATATTTCAAGATGTTGTAGATTTGAATAAATAAATATGTATATGAAAGCGTTACACAACAATAGTCATAAATTTTACCAAAATAAATCATTAATTTTTTATTCGTTTTTCACTAAACACAAAAAATCACTGATAATTATTTTGAAATGTAGCAATTTCAGAAATTTTCCCAAAAAGAAAAGAGAAGAGCATCGTTTTATTCAAATTTATTAATTGATAAAACATGATCGTCGTCTCAACATCCTGCAACCGTTTTTCGAAATCATCAACTTTGAAAAGTACCTTTTTGTTTTCGTCAAGCACTTTTTGTTCTAATTCTTGGATATCGTTTTGTATCTTCTCAACTTTTCCATCGAATTCCGTTGACATTTGTAGAAGTTTCTCGTCCATAATGTGTTTGACTTCATCGCGACTCATAGCAATGTTTGTGTTTATTGCTTCTAACTGTTGATTGATGTTGAGACTAATCTCTTCCTTACTTGCAGCCAGTTGTTGATTCATATTGGAATTAATTTCTTGTTTTGTCTGGCTTATATTCAAATTCATTTGTTGCATCATTGCAACAAATGAATTTGTCAATGATCAGTATTTGTTGTAACTATTCCAAACTGGTAACTTTCCACTTCTATTCCATTGGCTTCCATACCTTCTCGAAGCCGTAGCATTAATTCAGTTTTGTTTCTACTTGTTGACAATCCACGTTGTTCTAGTTCCTTCTTCAACTCAGGAAGTTCCTTCTTCAACTCCTTCTTCCTTCGTCAAGTTAGTTGCATTTTTAGGACATCTGAATAGGTGGTCTACATCATGCGGCGTGCCCTTACATGCGGGACACTTGTCAACAATTTCAGGATCAATTCTACCCATGTAGTTGTTTAGGATGCGAGACCAACCGGATCTTAGCTGAGCTAGGGTGGTTCTGGTGCTACGGGGCAATTGAGCCTCTTCAGCAGCGACTTTTGGTGGCTTTTTATTTAGAACTCTATTTGGCGCGTAGTTCCTTAGAACGTCCTCAACAGATTTTGTATGAAGTGCTTTTAAGCTTGTTCTGTAAGTAGCCTCATCGATGTTACCTGTTACTTGATGGTCTCTCACCTCTTGCAGAAAGCATCTTGCTGTCTTCCTTATGTCTCTCGGTGGTTCAATTTTCGATATCGTATCATTACAGGGATGCCGCTCTTTATGACAGGCCAATAGATATTGTTTAGTTAGCATCTCATTATGTTCACGGAACTGGAAGTATGTTACATTTCTCGTGCAGGTGATCTCGATGGGAGATCAGATGACATCCGGTTGCAGTTCGCATGGCTGCGTTTTGTGTTGTTTGTAGCTTCTTCCAGTGCGTGTCCGCAACTTGAGGTGTCCATATGGGTGCAGCATAGCTTATAATAGGCCGACCTATTGTTTTATACGTTGTAATTATTGTATTTTTATCCTTGCCCCATGAACTACCCGCAAGTGCTTTCAATGCATTATTCCTGTTCTTAAGTCTGGAGTTCACTTGTTGTGCATGAGCATTAAATTTAAGCAGTGGGTCGAATGTTACCCCCAACAACCTTGGATTTTTTACTGTAGGAATAAGTATATTGTCAATGCAGATACTTAGTGTTGTGTTTACCTCCTTCGTCCATGTGGTGAATAGTGTAGAAGTGGATTTTTCTGTGGAAAGTTTCAATTTCCTTGTTTTAAACCACTCATTGAGGATGTTAAGGTAGGTGTTTAGGATGTTGGTGAGTTGTTCTAGGTTGTTACCTGTTGCAAGCACTGTGCAATCGTCTGCATATGACGTGATGGTTATTCCTTCCGGCGGGGCAGGCAAGCTGCTTAAGTAGAGATTAAACAATGAAGGTGATAGAACTCCGCCTTGTGGAACTCCTTGTCGTAGTACTCTCATCTTGGACTTACAGTTCCGAAACTCGACGTATGTTTGGCGACCTCTAAGATAGTCAGCGCCGGCGCTAGCGATTTTGGCGCCTGGTGCAGTTTTCAAAAATGCCACGCTAAAAAAAATCTATTTGTCGTAAATAATCCGTTTCCACATCACCCAAAAGGTAGGATATGCAGTGCATTTTTTTTAACGAGGTATCCCACGTAGGTACAGTCCTCAAAAATAAACATTAAAAAATAAATAAAAGATTAAATATTGTTATCGTTCTAATCTAGCGTACGAATTTCAATAACAAAAAATTAATATTAAAAATATATTTAAAAAATAAATGATTTAATATTGCTATCGTACTTACTAATATAGCGTACGAATTTCAATAACAAAAAATTAAAAAAAATTGGATAAATAGCACTAAAATTCAAGCGTGTATTTTGAAATTGTAAAATATATTAGTTAATTAAATTTTATTTTACGCGCTTTGATTCTTGCAAAATCGTCTATCAAATCACTATAATCCAAGTTGCTCAGAAATTTACTTTCTATAGATATTTTAGCTAAATCTACCAGTCTTTCTTGTCCTATTGTACTACGTAAATAATTTTTAATCATTTTTAATTTAGAAAAGCTACGTTCACCGGAAGCTACTGTGACTGGTATTGTCAATAAAATTCTAAGAGCTACAACTAGATTTGGTAATATCTGGTCGAATTTCTTTTCAAATATAAAATCTAATGAAAAAAATTTTTCGCTATATAAACCTAAAATAGGTCACTACTCTAGCGAAGTATAAGAAACCAAAAAACTTTCATAAACATATGTTAATTAGATTCAGGTTTAGTCAATTTGTTTCTCTAGTTGATCACTATTGTTGTTATACTCTAACCAAGTTAGAATTGGATAACAAACTTGTATCGGTAAGAAGAAGATGACCATCTTCACTTGTGTCTATCGACACATTATCTACAATTAATTCAATGAATTATTTGTGATATTACATCACTCCGATGGAAATAATCCCATCATGAATAATAAGACTGAATCTAACAAAATATGGTGTGCAATTTATGAAAATTTTTTGCTATCCACAAAATTGTCGAAAATTCGCTAGAGTAGTGACCTATTTTAGGTTTATATAGCGAAAAATTTTTTTTGGTAGTGTATCTAGTCGGCTAGCCCTGATGAGAATGATATACTTTTTTAAAGTGTAATAAAAAGTTCTTATCGGTTCGAAACTAGATCGATCGACAATTTTGTGGATAGCAAAAAATTTTCATAAATTGCACACCATATTTTGTTAGATTCAGTCTTATTATTCATGATGGGATTATTTCCATCGGAGTGATGTAATATCACAAATAATTCATTGAATTAATTGTAGATAATGTGTCGATAGACACAAGTGAAGATGGTCATCTTCTTCTTACCGATACAAGTTTGTTATCCAACTCTAACTTGGTTAGAGTATAACAACAATAGTGATCAACTAGAGAAACAAATTGACTAAACCTGAATCTAATTAACATATGTTTATGAAAGTTTTTTGGTTTCTTATACTTCGATAAAATCTAATGATTCTATAGGGCTTAAAGTTCCTGAAATAATACTTTGGAATGTTTTAATTTTGTCCCATAAATAAAACCTACTATATCAGACTTTGAATTGAAAGTTAAATGCTTTTCTAGGGAAAGACAATTATTTAAATGATCAGAAGCATTTAATGAAGGCACAGAAATATTATGCAAAAATTTGAAAATATTATTGTGTTCCGAAATTTGATCAAACCGTTCGCTAACAGATTGAATCGCCTGATCAAGGATTTGAAAATAAAATTTAACTTCAAATTTTTGTTCAGGATTTGATATAATTTCGTCTCTACCTTCGTACGAGGGTTTCGACTAGGGCGCCTTGGAGCATCCGGGAAATTTGGTGGAACATCTAATTTTAAAGCTATTTCTTTAGCTTGCAAGATAAACCCCAGAAATTTTTCCTCATTTTGTAAGTTCGTCAAAAACTCTTTTGTGCCCTCTAACAAATGTACTGCCGTCGTTAAACAAATAGCAGGACTTTGTAAATATTTCCTAAATATATTCATTTTATCAAGAATATTATATCAAATAATTATTGAACAAATAAATTCAATATGAATATTTTGAGAGATAAACTATTCGTGTTATTTCTTGTTATTCCGTCCTTATCCTTGTCACTTCTTATTTGAACTAAAGCGTCATAAATATTACCTAAGCTACACATTAAGGGTTTTAAAGCTTCTATGCGGCTTTTCCATCTTGTCGTACAGAGTGGTTTGAGAGTTAATGTTTTCACATTCTGTTTCAAAATGTCCCATCTTGAAACAGAACTAGAAAAAAAACATATAAACATTGGACAGTATCAAAAAAATTTACAGCTTGAAGTGAACATTGAACTGAATTTAGAAGGACTAGGTTAGCTGAATGTGATGCACATGGCACAAAAAATGCTCGGGGTTCTATTTGTTTAATTTGAGCTTGCATTCCAATGTTTTTTCCCTTCATATTTGAGCCATTATCATAGCCTTGCCTTCTGCAATCACTAATTGAAAATTTTAGAGAAGCAAGTCGGTCTAAAACTAAATTCGTTAAGCCCTTACCCGTCGTATCTGTAGCTTTTAAAAACCCATAAAAAGCTCCTTAATTTCATGTTTGTTTTGATTTCTATGAACAACTCTAATAATAAGTGATAATTGTTCATTGCGGCTCTGATCTGGAGTACAATCAACAATTATCGAAAAATATTTTGCACCTTTTATCATATCATCGATTTTATTTTGAATAACTTTAGACACGATTGAAATTAGTTCATTCTGAATGCTTTTATACAAATATTTGTTTTGCGTCTCAATATTAGTTATCCGTCGTAGGTGTTCTGAAAGAACATTGTCAAATTCAGCAATTGCTTCTACTAATTTCAGAAAATTACCATTATTTTTGTCGTATAACCTGTCTGACCCACCCCTGAATGCCAAAGATTGCATTGAAAGAAATTTTACAAAAACAATTTAAGAATTTTTACACAGTGAAAAAAATATTTTTGGTAATAAATTTCGGTAATTAAAATATTTATTTTATTATTTTAAATTTATTTTTATTAATTGGGTTTTGGCGCCCTCCAATTATAGCGCCCCGTCAAACTGCTCGTACTGCTCCAAGGAAGCGCCGGCCCTGAAGATAGTTGCACAGCCAGCCCTTTATAAGACCCGGCAAATCGGTCTTTAGGATGTCGTAGTAGGATCTAGTAGTGCGGCGTGCGACACTGTGTCGAACGCTTTTGATAGGTCGAGTGCAACTAAAATTGTTCTAGCACAGGGTTGTTTTTGGTTCAGACCATCACTGATCTGATTTTGTATTCTGTGGAGAGCGATGGTTGTACTATGTGATGTCCTAAAGTCATGTTGGTGTACCGCCAAATTGAAGGATCCGGTTAACCGAGGTAATAGAAGCGCTTCAATCAGTTTTGCGACCGATGA
The DNA here is from genome assembly GCA_963693315.1 of Diogma glabrata. Lineage (NCBI taxonomy): Eukaryota > Metazoa > Arthropoda > Insecta > Diptera > Cylindrotomidae > Diogma > Diogma glabrata. The sequence continues at coordinate 191,882,796 of OY856187.1, read as the reverse complement.
GTGGATGGAGATCGGTCTGTAGGATTCTCCCTTTTTTCAGGTTTTTCAGGCTTCAAGATGGGGCTTATTCTTGCCGTTTTCCAGATATTTGGTATTTGTAACGTATTTAGCGATGTGTTTGAAATGAAATTTTATTATTATTATTGAGAATTATGGCATTATAAGTTTGTCAAAAAATGCTGTCAAGTGTGTCAAAAGAAAGGTTTCTATTTATTTTTTTAGCCAATTTTTTGGAAAAAGAAATGTAGCTGTTTTTATGACGTAAATGTAATTTAAAATGAAATTGGACATGGACATTTTAGGTAGATTTCATATAAAAATCTACCTATTGCAATGGGCTTCATCTCGGAATTTCGGAAAAATTTTTGTGCCAAACGACTATATATGATAAGCGGAGACAAAAAAACAAAAAAAAAAATTTATATATATATATATATATATATATATATATATATATATATATATATATATATATATATATATATATATATATATATATATATATGTATATAAACGATATGAGATATAACGAAAACGACCGGCACTCTCACGGTCGCATTTGTTGAGGTAGATCAAAAAAATTTCTGTACTTGTGTGTTTTAATAATATCTTGGACAAGTTCGTGAATCAGCAAAATCCGACACGTGGTTAAGAAACTAGAGGCTTTTTTCTGAAAAAAATTGATTTTTTAAAACCGTTATAACGACCGTTTGGATACTAATATTTCAAAAAATTTAACAAATTTAGAATCTTTGGAACCTTTTTTATCAATTTGTTTTAAAAATAGACCTCTGCAGTTAGAGGTTCTTGAGTGAGCGGCTCCAACAAAAAAGTTTGCAAAAAAAATTTTTTTTTTGAAACAACCGGCACTCTCACGGTCGCATTTATAAGGCCAGATCAAAAAACCTTTTTTAAAAATGTGCGTTTTGTTAATATCTTGGACAAGTTCGTAAATCAGCCCAATCCAACACATGGTTAAGAAACTAGAGGCTTTATACTAGAAAAAAACTCTGTTTTTTAGATCCGTTATAACGGCCGTTTGGATTCTAATATTTTTAAAAACTTCATAAATTTAGAATTTTTAAAACCTTTTTAATCAGTTTCTTTCAAAAAAACGACCTCTGCAGTTGGAGGTTTCTGAGTGAACGGCTCCAACAAAAAAGCTTGTAAAACACAAAATGCGTTTGAATCAACCGGCGCTCTCATGGTTGCATTTGTGGAGCCAGTTAAAAAAACCTTTCTTAAAAATGTGTGTTTTATTAATATCTTGGACAAGTTCGTAAATCAGAAAAATCTGACACATGGTTAAGGAACTATAGGCTTTATACTAGAAAAAAAAGTGGTTTTTTTAATCCGTTATAACGGCCGTTTGGATACTAATATTTTTAAAATCTTCATAAATTTAGAATCTGTGGAAACATTTTAATCCGTTTCTTATAAATATAAACCTCTGCAGTTAGAGGTTTTTGACTTGTTGGCTTCAACAAAAAAGTTTGCAACAATCCCCAACTACAATTTCCAAAAACCTTATAACAGTCAATGTCAACCTTATAACAGTCAAAAAATAAAAGATTTGAATAGAAGAAATTAATTTTTTTTCTTAGAAATAAACTATTTTGATATTTTGCAGTAATTGCACAACATATGATATAGAGTAGGTTTGTGTCATAAATTATCACACACATGTTCTGTGGTAGATTTTATATTTGTTTGTTGCAAAATTGGATAGATATAATTTTGCTTGTAGGTAGCTAATTTTCTTTTTAAAATTTGTTCGATATCTGTTTTAAATTAGTTTGTTTTGTTTAAACTAATCTGATACATCAGATTCTACTGGCACACAAAACTGTCTGATCTCGAAATCTACCTATTTCTAGCGGATATACGTGCCGCTTGGACTTTTTAGGTAGATTTCATATAAAAATCTACCTATTGCAATGGGCTTCATCTCGGAATTTCGGAAAAAATTTTGATGCCAAACGACTATTTGTGATAAGCGGAGATGGAAAAACAAAAAAAAAAAAAAATTATATATATATATATATATACATATATATATATATATATATATATATATATATATATATATATATATATATATATATATATATATATATATATATATATAACGATATGAGGTATAACGGAATTTAGCGGCACTCTCACGGTCGCATTTTTCGACCTACACCAAAATAATTTTCTGTGTATGTTTCGGCAAATAATGTCTTGGACAAGTTCGTGAACTGGCCATATCCGGTTACCGGTTAAGCGGCTAGAGCCTAAAAACTCGAATAATCTAGGGCGCTATAACTTCCGTTTGAATAATAATATTTTAGTAGAATTTAAAAATATTGAATATTTGAACCTTTTTTTATCATTTTTATCCAGATGATTACTTTGGTGTATCAGGTTCCTCAAAAATCAGCTGTTTTAAAAATTTACTAAACTTTGCTGCCCTTGATCTAGCTGAAATGGCCAAGCTCATAGTTGAAAACTTTTTTTCACGTACTTAAAATATAAATCTTTCCAAAATTTTCAAAAATAATAGTTTAAGTCTAACGGTTGAGACCCTACGGCTGTTGAAATAAAAACAAACGCAAAAGGCAATGCTTTCATCATGTTTCAGTTTATGTTATTTAAATTCATCTTAGCTTTTAAACATACTTTTCAACTATAGCCTCAAAAAATTTCAGCTTTCTAACCCAAAAGGTTCCATTTTTATAAGCATTATAATGCAACCCTTACAAGAAAAATATCAACCCATTTAATACCATAGAAAAATTATCAAAATCTCTTTTGTTTTTATTTTTTTACTAAGTAACCGTTTGAAAAAAGATTAAATAAGAACAAAAAAACACAACAACAAAAGATGATTTTGAAATAAAATTGTTTGATAATGTTTGATTATAAATTATGTGTGATTGTATAATTGTAGTTGTGACGTAGTTCATTTGATCTTTGGTGGATTTAATATGTTATTAAAAGTAGTTTAAACCAACTTAAATAAAACTGTTCCGAAATTGTATTGATGGCGTTAGTTCGGATGATGTATTTAATTTGGTTCGATAATTTTTTTGAATTATTCTGTTTCTACTTATATTTTTTATTTAAACTAATCTGACTTATCTAATTTTATTTGGACACAAAACCGTCTGACCCCGAAATCTACCTATTTCTAGCGGATATACCTGCCGCTGGGATTTTTTGAATTTGTTATAGTTTTTGAAATATTTTTGGAATTTTGAAAAAGTTTGTATTTTTTGATTTTGTAATAATTTTTGCAATATTTTTAGAATTTCGCAAAAAGTTTTAATTTTTGATTTTGTAAGAATTTTTGAAATATTTTTAGAATTTTGAAAAATTTTAATTTAAGATTTTATTATAATTTTTGGAATTTAGATAAAATTTTCAATTTTTGATTTTGTAATAATTTCTGCAGTATTTTGAGTGTGGTAGTGAGATAATTCAGTCCTTTGGATCCAATATGTTTCAGCATGATGGCTGAGATACCGTCGGGTCCAATAGCTTTTGATGGCTTAATCTTCTTTATGGCACTCTCAACCTCTTCTTCCGAAAATATGATTTCCTCTAAATGTTCAGTATTGAGTTTGCGCAGATGTCTCAATACTGACCTAGATTGCTTTTCATGTTTACGTGGCTTTTCTGTAAACTGTGGTCTGTGTGTTGAATTTTGTTGCGCATTTTCTGTGATTTTCAGTTGGAATATCATCGAAGGAGATCATGCAATTGTTACCTGGTTGTTGGGGATGAGTTAAGCCTTTTATGACCTTCCAGAGACTTTTACTTGTGCCAAAATTTGAATCGCTCACTAGTTTTCTCCATTCATCACGTTTGTGTTCTGCAACTAACTTATTGTTTTTCTTATTAAGTTCTGGAATTCTAGTATCAGCTGGATCTGCTTTGCGGATGTCGTCTCTTTGTATGGAGAGTACACAAGCTTCCTGTGGGAAGTTTGGTTTCACCTTTTGTATTCTGTCGGATGGAATGTAGCGAGATCTGGCTGTATTAAAAATGTTTCTAAAATTTCTTTCCCCAGAGAGGGCGTCAGTGGTAAAAATTGTTTACTGAATTCCATTTCAGTAAAATTAGTAAAATTTTCCCAGTCTGCTTTGTTAAAATTAGTATAGGTCTTCTTCTCAGATTTTATTATGTTGATGGAACGGCTTAAGTTGATTATGATCGGCACGTGGTCTGATCCCAATGCAATATCAGTTCTCCATTCTGCAATTGGCATTAGTGACATGCTGACAAGGGAAACATCTGGAGAAGAATACGAGTTATTTGTAACCTTGTTGGATGTGGTTCGTTGAGGACTCTAAAATTGGAGCCGTCAATTTGATCAGCAATGTTTTCAACTCGTGAATCGGTGTTTAGGTGCGAGTGCCATAGATCATGATGAGCATTCACATCGCCGAGAATCAGACAGTCTTTTGTATAAAATAAATGTTCTATGGACGGTTCATAACCGGTATCACAGTTGCTTACTGGTGGAATATATATATATATTGACTAGAGTTATTTCCGTGTTGCCGGATTTTATTATAATACCCAGTTGTTCTAGAATCTAGGTGTTTATCAGTTCCCGGTACTGTAGGTAATATGGTTGTACGGTAGATAACGGTTTTGTGAATGATAAAGGCAAGGCCACCACCTTTGTCCTTCCCTCCATCCAGCCTTATAATTTTGAAATCACAGTAATTATCACTAAGTTTAGATCTAACATTTAATTTGGTTTCTTGAAGAACCGTGACTAGAATGTTATTATTGCACATATAATTTATAATATCATCTATCTTGTTGGTGAGACCGTTGCAATTCAATTGCATAATTTTGATATAACTTGGAGTTTCCGGATGCGTGTTCATTCCCATTGTGTTTGGCTGCGAGCTCGCGTTGGTTTGTTGGCCTGATAATTGACAGCATGGCGCTATGTAGTGGCGCTATTTTTGGTCCAATGTTTATGTGTGGCTTAACCTGAGCAGTTCTTTAGGTGACACCATTCTTTACAGGTGTTGCACTGGATAGATGTTATGTTTGCCCTTAAAATGTTTTTACATATTGAACAATGCCATGTTTTAGTTGGTCCCGGATTTCTTTCTATACCAGCCATGACGATGAGTATTTGAAGCAGAGAGGCGATGTATATCAAACATAACTCTTTGTTAAAGTACAAGTATTTTTTATCTCTGTTTAAAAATTTATTACAAAACTAACACGAAACATCAATACGTTGCCGGAAAGTTATAATCAAAATTCCATAAATATTGTTTAATTAAATAAAATCAAACTTTTTCAAAATTCCAAAAATATTCCAAAAATTAGAATAAAATCAAATATTTAAACTTTTTCTAAATTCCAATAATATTTCAAAAATTCTTAAAAATTCAAACTTTTTCCAAAATTCTAAAAATATTGCAAAAATTATTACAAAATCAAAAATTGAAAATTTTTTCAAAATTCCAAAAATTATAATAAAATCAAAAATTAAAAATTTTTCAAAATTCTAAAAATATTCCAAAAAATCTTACAAAATCAAAAATTAAAACTTTTTCCGAAATTCTAAAAATTTGCAAAAATTATTACAAAATCAAAATATACAAACTTTTTCAAAATTCCAAAAATATTTCAAAAACTATAGCAAATTCAAAAATTTCCATGTCCAATTTCATTTTAAATTACATTTACGTCATAAAAACAGCTACATTTTTTATCAAAAAAATTGGCTAAATAAATAAATGAAAACATTTTTTGACACACTTGACATTATTTTTTGACAAACTTATAATGCCATAATTCTCTATAATAATAATATAATATCATGTCATACGAACTATTAATTTTATTTTTTTCTAAAAAAATTGAGTAAAAAATAAATAAGAACCTTTCTTTTGACACACTTGACCACATTTTTTGACAAACTTACAATGCCATAATTCTCAATAATAATAATAAAATTTCATTTCAAACAAACAATTTTATTTTTTTCCAAAAAATTGGGTAAAAAACTAAATAAAAATCTTTTGACACACTTGACAACATTTTTTTGACAAACTTATAATGCCATAATTCTCAACAATAATAATAAAATTTCATTTCAAACAAACAATTTTATTTTTTTCCAAAAAATTGGGTAAAAAACTAAATAAAATTCTTTTGACGCACTTGACAACATTTTTTTGACAAACTTATAATGCAATAATCTAGTTTTTGATCTCACATACCAATCCCGATCATCAAGATTTCTCCAAATTTAATGTTCCTACTCGTAATCACTTAAAATTAACGTTTTTTAAGCCAAAAATATGAAAATTTGCTATTTTTGACACACATAATTTTATTTTATTTTATTTTATTTTATTTTATTTTATTTTAGAGACAAGCAAAGTAAAAACTGCTTAGTCAATGACGCTACATCACGGCGAATTGGCGCCTTACAACCAATGCGACTCAAGCGTCTGTTCTCCATGTCAGGGGCGGCTTGGAGCGGGCGTCTGTCTTGAATCAATCGGCTCGCTATATAAACGTGTAAAAGGGTTGTTTCTGGTGACCTTAATATGCAGAACGGACCCATTCACGACAATTTGGGTTGGGCCTAAGGTTAACACCCTAACCCCGGAAAAAAACTAATATGTTAAATTTGGTGATCAGAAAAAGAAAAACAGACCCGGACAACAAAACAGAATTTTACCTGGACGTGAAAAAGGACCAGACTACCGAATCGGAACGTGGAACGTGCGCAGCCTGAGCGCTCCTGATGCTCTTATAAGTCTGGAAACAGAGGCTGAGAGGTATAGGATGGATATTATTGCTCTACAAGAAATTAGACAGCCAATAATCGGAAAACAAGATTTGGATAGTCACTCTCTATACTGTAGTGGTCATTAGACATGACCTAACTTATGAAGTTGTTATTTTCATCCCTCCCACCGGCTAATTATGTTCCTTTTGACTCGAAAATGAAGTGTATGCAGTTTTACTGAAATCGGAAAATAATTACCCACCGCGCAGTGGCGTCGAAGATAAGAAAATTAGCAGAATAATAGGATTTTTTATGTTTATCAGGTATAATCATCTTAAAATATAATATATCTCATAATTTCGAATTTTTATTAAAAGCTAATTACTTTACGATTCCAACGAGCCTAAGTATGTAGAAATTGATCTTAGGAAAGCGTTTTTATCGAATTTCTTCTTCTTAAATCCAAAAAAAAAAATTTCTGTGAAAATTCAGAAAAAATAAATTTTTATGTTAGATTTAGACTTTGTTTGAGTAACACAAATTTTTATTTTTGGATACATTGCTAGCAGAATTAACTGGACATGGTAAAGTAGATTGTTTGCCAACCATAGTAACATTTGGTAATATTGAGAAGTTATTAACGGTTCCATAATGCAAAGAACAGAGCGGCTTATCGATTGCGAATGCGATATATGAATGCCTTGAAGAATGGGATCTTACTGATAAAGTCGAAGCCATGTGTTACGACATGACATCAAGTAACGCTGGACCAGAAAAAGGTGGAAAAAAAGATTGGCCACAACTTGATTCGATCCCTATGTCGACATCACATACAGGAGATTAAACTACGGGCTGTTTATGATCTCAAATTTGGAAAGACCACAGCACCCGATGTTTATCTGTTCAACAAATTTCAGAAGGCATGGGACGATGGTAAAATTAATCCAACAATGTTCAAAAGTGGAATATCGGACAAAAAACTGGGAAACAAAATTCCAAAACACTCGTGAGAAGCTCTAGTAATTTTTTGTCATGAAGAGTTGGAAAAATCACACCCACGCAGCGAATATAAAGAATTTTCGGAAGTTACATTGATTTTTCTTGGCGAAACCATTGAAAATTACAAATTCAAACGCCCAGGTCCGACAAGTCACGCCGTTTGCATTTTTTCGAGACGTTTGCATTTTTCTGATTATGTTGTATGTAAAAATTTGGTTCAAATGCATAGATGGAACAGCAGCCGCATCAGGATTTGGATTTCATCAAAATTGACCAAAGAGTTTCAGAAGAAATGTTGAGCAAAATTTGTTTTAATCTTCACTATTTAACGGAGGCAAATATTGGCTTGGCTTTTTTCGACCCAGAGATTTCGTTTGATGAAAAACGAAAAATGGTTCAAAACCTTGAGGTCCCAGCACGAGACATCCCCATCGCACCCTAAACTTGCAAAAAAGATTTTGACGCAGTCAAACATATGCAACTTTTTGCTAATAAGAACATTAGTGATTTCGTCACAGAAAAAACTCAGAGTTTTTTTAATCGATTTAGAATTTGTATTGATTTTTTGCTACATGACCCATCGGAATGAGGATTTCGTCAAAGCCACGTTGTTTTGCCAAAGCTTGCATGTTGTTAATGATACCGCCAAACTCGGTGTTAAGTTGATGACACGGAATACAACAGCATTCTAACTAAAGACGAGGAAGGTACACAATGCACCATTCAGGTGGTCGAAAACTACAGATGCAAATACCCATCATACAATAAATCTAATTTAATTTATTGATTTCTTTTGGAAAAATGTTGCTTTTGAATGAAAAATTATTATAAATTTAACCATAAAAATTAATTTTTTTCTTTGAAAAAAGATTATTATGAATTAGTGAATTTTCGTATATGTAAGAAGAAAAATTAAGATAAATCGCTTTTCTAAGATCGATTTCTACATACTTAGGCTCGTTAGAATCGTTAATTAATTAGCTTTTAATAAAAAAAATCAAAGTTATGAGATATATTATGTTTTAAGATGATTATACCTGATAAAAATAAAAAATCCTATTATTCTGCTAATTTTCTTATCTTCGACGCCACTGCGCGGTGGGTAATTATTTTCCGATTTCAATAAAACTTGATATAGTTCATATTCGAGTCAAATGGAACATAATTAGCCGGTGGGAGCGAAGAAAAAGATGGTTTGAAAATTGTTCATACATTTCTGGTCATGCCTAGTGGTCATCCTTCTCGAAGAGAATTTGGTACTGGCTTTCTTGTTGGTGCACGCATACAAGAAGCCGTGATGAAATTCATCCCGGTCAGTGAAAGGATCTGCTACCTACGTGTACGTGGTACATATAACAACATTTCTCTTATTGCCGTGCATGCACCCACTGAAGCTAAGACCGTCGACGAGAAGGATAATTTCTACATAGCACTGGAAGAGGTTATGAAACAAACACCCACACGCGACTTCATTATGGTTCTTGGTGACTTTAATGGACAGGTTGGAGGAGATATCTCTTATGGAAATGTGGTGGGCCCCAACAGCCTGCATTTGAATTCGAATGATAATGGTGAGAGAATGACTGAGTTTGCATTATCAAATAATTTGAGAATTGCCAGTACGTTCTTTCCGCATCGATCGATTCATAAACAGACTTGGGTCTCACCGAATGGAAACACTCGAAATCAAATTGATCACGTTCTAGTAACAGCACGTTTCTTTTCGAGCGTTCGGGATGTGCGATCCTTTAGAGGTGCATACATTGGAAGTGATCACTTCCTTGTATGTGCAACGATAAGGTTCCACTTCCCAAATCCAGGCATTTCAAAATTCAATCAACGGAAACGTTTTAACATCTCATCATTAAAGAATGCTGAAACAGAAGAGAGATATCAAATCCATATTGCCGAAACATTGGAGAAATCAGAAACCATTAATGGAGACGTCGATAAGTCATGGTATTTGCTCAAAGATGCTGTTTTAAGCGCTGCTGAGGGAATACTTGGACGACCACAGAACCACTCCCAGAAGCCATGGATGGATCAAGCATGTCTTGACGCTATTCAATACAAAAGAGATTGCTATCTGAAGTGTCTACAAGGACGCAATACCAGGTCCACGAAGGAGAACTATAAACTGGCAAGACAAGCCGTTACAAAGCTATGTAGACGAACGAAAAGAGAATGGTGGAAGAGACAGTGTGAGGAGATTGAAAGCTTCAATAAGGAACATCAATCGCGTAACTTCTTTCAACAGGTTAAAACCTTAAGGAAGGGCCCTCAAACTAGATCGACTGCTATTCAAAACGAAGATGGGGAGCTACAAGTAGACCTTAAAAATATTTTAGATACTTGGGCCGCTTATTTTGAGAATCTTCTCAACTTAAGTGACCAGCAACAAGTCGGGCGACGAGCAAAGCTTATTCGTGCGTCAAAGGTACATGTAGACGAACCCACCAGAGAGGAATTCGATGCGGCGCTGTCAAAATTAAAATGCAATAAAGCACCTGGTATCGACGATATAACATCCGAAATGATTGTACATGGTGGCGAAACTCTATCCTCAAGATTGTTTGAACTTGTTCAAATGATCTGGAGGACTGAAACCATGCCACAGGACTGGAACACAGCTATGCTGATACCAATCCATAAAAAAGGTAATCGCCTACAATGTGCAAACTACAGAGGAATCGCTCTCCTCTGCACAGCATATAAGATCTTTTCCTACATTTTGCTATCCAAAATCAATCCTTTTGCTGAACAACTGTTTGGAGAATATCAGTGTGGTTTCCGGCGGGGCCGAGGTACCACCGATGCACTTTTCTCGATAAGGATGATTTTGGAAAAGTGTCGAGAGTTCAACATACCTGTGCACCAACTTTTCATTGATTTCAGGCAGGCCTACGACTCTCTCTAACGAGAGACTCTATGGTCTGCTCTGGTGTCAATGGGAATTCCTGGTAAACTGGTATCACTATGCAAAATGACAGTACAGAACTCTCAATGCTGTGTGCGAGTAGAGAACGAAATATCAAAATTTTTTAAAGTCGACTCCGGATTAAGACAAGGTGATGCTATCTCTCCTATACTTTTTAATCTAGCCTTGGAATATGTGTGCCGTCAAAAGAAACTACCGACTAATAACAATATCTTGTCAATAAACTCAGTACAGATGATTGCTTACGCTGATGATGTTGTCATCCTCGGCCGAAGTGAAGCTGTTATGAGTGAGACTTTCAAGTCGCTTGAGAGTGGTGCTAGGAAAATTGGTCTGCAAATTAACTACAATAAAACCAAACATATGAATGTTTCAAGAGAGGCTGAGAAGAAAGATTTGATGTGCGGCGATGAACGAATTGAGGGAGTTGAATCTTTTAAATATTTGGGATCAATGCTTGACTCAAACAACAGCATACTTACAGATATTAAAGCTCGAATCGCTGCAGGTAATCGAACTTTCTACTCAATTAAACCTCTCCTTGGATCACCGTATGTATCAACTAACACAAAGCTCAAGTTATATACAAGACATTGATTAGACCGGTTGTGATGTATGGGTCACAAACGTGGACCCTTACACAAAATGACGAATCGCATTTATCTGTATTTGAGCGTAAGATTCTACGCTACATTTTTGGTCCACTTAAGACAGACGATGGAGAGTATAGAACCCGGTATAACTTTGAGATCAGAGACCTTCTTGAGGGTCCTGATATAATAGGTTGCATCCGTTCTAACAGGATTGCTTGGTTTGGGCATGTTCTACGAGCCGATTCACAGTCTGGAATGATTAGAAAAATGTACGTTAGTACCCCAGGGAGTGGTAGACCGCGAGGAAGACCACGACTACAATGGGAGACTGACGTAATAAACGACCTTAAAAAAATCGGCAGACATGGTAATTATGTCGCTGTTGCGAATGACCGTGGTGAATATTCAAAGCTGATTAGCCTGGCAACGTTCCTACATGGAGCATAAACGCCTTAAAAAAAAAAAAAAAAAAAAAAAAAAAAATGATTTTTTGACACACTTCCGGTACAGTTATCGAACACAGCGTCCTTTCGGACGTCCTTTGTGTATACCTATTTATAGAAAAAAAATTTTTGAAATCCCTCCAGCGGTTTTGGTTTTCACTGCAGCGTAGGTAATGACGGACGGCCGGCCGGCAGAAAGACACACATTTTTTTTTGCTTTTTTAGAATCAGTAGGTCCTAAAACGTCGAGAAATGCCAAAAAAGTGGGGGTGAGAATTTCACTTTGAGCTCATGAATGTAATACTTAGGTCTTTCAGACCGAAGTAATATCACTTTTATAATTTTCATTTCACCGTCACACGTTTAAAATAAAACTAATTACTAATCTACAAGAGGCAATCGCTTATATACCATTCTGCTTAAGTTCTAGAAAATTCGAAGTCACTTTTTAGAAACCTTGAGAAAATAGTAGAATATTCGATTAATTTACGTTATGCTGATTTGATTCATAAAATCATTCAATTTTATTCATTGTCGACCCAAGTTCTAAGAAGTACAACAACACTATTCAATTCATTAATTTGTTGTATTTTTTTGTTGATTTGATTTTCCTGGAAGTGACCGTAATCGTCTAGATTTTTCTGTAATCGTAACAATATAATTATCATCAAGGTACGTTAAAATATTCAGAATACGTAAGAAAATTTAAAACAAAATAAATAAACAAACACTGATCTCTCCATTCGTTATATTACAGGCGAGTTACTGCATCTTCTCTAACTCCTCTCTTCAACTCCACACGACAGTTCTATACGTGAAGGTTGGCCTTACAATCATGGTATATATTCACCTTAGGATGGCTGGGTTACAGATCTTAATTCTTGACCTTATTTCTTTGTAAATATGGTCACCGTGATTTTACCGAGTTTCAGCTCCACATCACTTAAACTACAAATTGCTCCAGCGCGGTTTAGTGTTTTTTTTCATTCAAAAATAAAAATAATAAATTACGTCTCTGAATATACCATGCCAACTATGAATTAGGATTATGTTCAAATAAATTAAGTTTCTTTAAGAAATTTATTAACGTTAACTTTAAAAATTTGAGGCAGTCAGAAAAACCCATGAAGGTGAGGCGTTCCACAGATAAGAGACTATGTTGAAAAAATCACGTTGAAAGGCGGCAGTTCTATACTTTTTATTTGAACCGTGAATGGATGGGCCACAACACTAGCTATGGTGTAGCGTGATAGGTTTGTTAGTTCTAGTTATCTGCGGCAACTCGTTCATCCATAATGTATTTGTAGAAAATTTTCAGATCAGAATAATTTATTCTGTACTGCAAAGAATCAAACTCATTAGTAAGAGTTGAGTTGTCAATCAGTTTAACACCCCTGCGCTGAACAGAATCAAGGCACATTAAACTGATATAATAAGCTACACCCCTTATGTGAGAACAGTTTTCCATGCAGAAACGTATAAATGATTTGTATAATAGAAGTTGATCGCTATTAAAAAAAAATTACGACATCTCAAATAGCCCAATTTTTGAACAGCGTACTTAGCTAGGTTAAAAAATATGAGAAATCCATTTCAAATTATTTTCAACTTCTACTCCTACCTAGTATTGAAGTGAATGTTACTTGCTGAAGACTTGCTTTAAGATTGTCCTCAAAAAGATCCGAGTTTGTGTTTCTAGGGTTTCTAAGGGGGATGACCGCGTCATTCATAGTCATACAGACTAGTTCAAATATAATACATATATGGTGACAAGGCGACCTCATTTTAAACTCTCCAGTATCTAATGAGGAATAATATTAAATTAGAAACATTTGTTAATATTTCGTAAATTCAGTTAATTTTTAATTGAATTTTTAAATTTAATAAAGGATCGATCGATTTAGAATTCATATACTAAATCTACCTAAAAAACAAAATATGTGTTGTTTAATTTAAACGGAATTTGGAATTGTGAAATTACTCTGGACATGTATTTAATGAAGAATTTGTTTGTGTTTCATGTTAGATGATTATAAATATTTTTATTTTCCGCATATTTGCTGACACAAAGTAGTCCTTCTCAAGTTGCCAGCTTTCTGAGAAATGGTATGTTGCTTAGGTTTAAAAGTGTGAGATATAAAGTTCTTTCGACGAGTTTCTTCACCTTCTTTAATATATGCCTCAATGTTTTCGTCATTACCAATGATACATATATTGTGTAAAACACAACATGCTAATATAGTGGCTGGTATCCAGTCGGTACGGTTTATGTCAAGATATCTTAAACGCGGAAATCTTCCAAAAAGCAAGCCAAAACATCTGTTAATAATTTGACGAATCGAAGCATGACCACGGTTAAATTTTTGTTCAGTTGCTGTTAGTGCCGTTTTGTTGCCATTTATAATAAAAGGTGGAATACACCAGTTCAACACCGGATACGCTTTATCTCCAAATATGTACTCGTCATTTGGAAAATAACTCAATGGATTTTGTTTTACTCGTTGAAACAATTCAGAATTTTTAAATATTCTAATATTTGGAACTGAACTCGGCCAACCAGCATAACAATCTATGAACATCAGGTTTGAATCACAAGTAGCTTGAAGCGTCATCGATGTGAAACCCTTTTTATTGGTATATGAACTAAGTTGGTCTTTCGGCGATTTCATTTCAATGTAAGTGCCATCAATAATCCCGATTAAGTTATCAAATCCTGATATACTATTGAAATCATTTTTTACACGTTTTATATTTTCTCCTGATGGCCAAGTTATAAATTTTGGTGCCAGATTATTTATCAAATTTAAAATTCTAATAAAACATCGAGAAAGTGTCCCTTTGGATATATCAAATCTTTCAGCAACAGATCTGAAAACAATGATTTCTTTAATAACAATTTTAATATTTTATAAATATGTATATGAATATTCTAACCTGTATGAATGCTGTGTTGCTAGAAGCCATATAACCGATAATAATTGTTTCTTTAAATCTGTCAAAGGTCTTCCTACGACGACATTTCTTTCGTCTGATTGAGCATTTATTTCAGTTAAAAGAAAATCAAAAGTTTTTCTATTCATTCTAAAATATTGTTGGAACTCACGTTCATCGTAAAATTGTACTATGGAATCAATGTAATTGGAAATTCGTATAGTACTTCGGGGACACATTTTACGGCCGATGTATGCTAATATTTCTTCCTCTTCAACTTCATCATCATTAAGATCGTAATCATCTGCAAAAGTTTGGACATACTGCAAAACAACATTTTATATAAATATAAATATACATAGATAGTATATAAAATAAGATATATAATGAATTTTAAGAATATATAGTAAATAGATTATGATTATGTTTATACCATCATTTCTTCTTCCATCATATTTATTTCTTCAACATTCATATTAATTTCTTCTTCAATCAAGTTTTGGATTGCAATAATACCACTTAAGATAGCATTTTTATTCATTTTTATTTAAAAATTAATTTATTTAACAGTATTGAAACGCACTCGAATATAAATGACCATTTTGTATTCATATCATTCAAACCAAAAATGACAGTTATATTATCTCTTTTTAATTGTGCCCACCATCTAGCATTTATCACAAAGTAAATCATTAAAATTTGACATTTAACAAACGCACCCTAAAATTCTTATATGAAAACATTAAAAAATCAATATGGACGGTCTCATAAGTTTACAATAAACTTAAATTTCGTTTCACGATATATCTATAATATTTTGTTATGACAAACATCATTTAGTGTAAATGAAATTAATCTAAAATAAATTTTTATATTAATCTCGTTGTAGTGAAAGAATTATAACACGAAACAACGTAAATATGATAAAATACATCCGAAAAATTTGGACTCCATTTTGTGGAATAAAATAATAAATATGAACTATAATAATAAAAGGATAAGATTAGGAGAGAATTGTGAACATATAATGGATAGCCCATCAACTTCTACAGCAACTACATCAACATCTAAAACAACAATTCCATCAATAATTGATCTAAGAGAATTAATGTATCAAGAGGTTTGTCAAGAGTCGTATCTCTCTCTGTGGCGTAAACAACAAATAGCTAAATGTATGCATGAAAATACTGTTAATCGTATTTTTGAATCATACCGAATTATTTTTGAAGAAGAAAATTCACACACAAGACAACATATTGCAGTAATCGAGGAATTATTTGAAGTACAGGATTTGCCACAACTAAATTCCGATGATCGTTTGGAGGAGTCAGCTATCTTGATGGCAATCAATGAACATGGATTACAACAAAACGAACCACAAGAAACAACTCGATATATTCCTAGTATAAGTAGTGAACTTAATTGTGATAATCAGATACTTAGAGAAAATAATGAATTGAATATAATCGAAAATCATCCAGTGATTAGTTGTAGTAGTAACATTAGTAAGATTCGGACTCCTGAAGAAGTAATTAAATCAGTATCAATAAACAATACAGTTACTATAAATAATATTGATAGTTCAAGTTCTTCCTCTGAATCAACGAATAATGAACATTTTGATTTTATGGAAGCAGCTGTTGCTGTTGCAATACAAAAGAAAGGATTAGCACCTCACACTATAACAATGTCACCAACAAGATAGTATTTACATAATCTTTTAATCTATTTTTATTAATTTGTTGGTACAAAAACAAAATATTGGAGGTTAGATTTATAGTAAATTATGTTCTCTTAATTTGTTCAAAATACAAACAAAAATTTGTTATAATTATGTAATCGGAATACAATAACGATAATCATAGGATATATTAATTAATAGTAGTTATAATTATTAACTAATCTAGTTTTTTTATTCATTTACTCTATTGTAATGAATATCTAATATAATTTTGTCATTCCTTAAACTTTATTGCAATAAAAACTTAGTTCTTTATATATAAATTTATATAAGTATAAATGTATAATAATTTATTTGTTTTTATAACAAAATTAAATAAAATTTGAAATTATTTGGGTAATTAAAAATAAAAACAAAAAAATGTCAATTGGGCGGGCGTATCGCAACACGAAAATTAAATGTAGTTTGATTAGTTTTGTATAGGTAGCGGTATAATAGGTAAGGAAGGAGTTATGTATTTTTAAAAAAATGTTACGGTGCATGCACAATGAAAAAACTTTTACTCATGTGATAAAAGTTTGGTTGAAAATTATTTTGAAAAATGATAGCTAAAACATCTTACCCGGCAAACATTTGGGACTTTTGTTAGCGGCGATGTGATCGTCCCGATGACTTTGTGAACATCACATGTGACTGTTCACATTTTATGCCCTGTGAACGTCAACATCACGTAAACTGAAGCAATTTCTCCGAGCGCTCACTCTTTTTGAACGCCAATAAGTAACATGTGAACGTTTGACGATCAGCACACGTGGGTGTCCTGTGATCGATCGCTGCTAGGTCACAGATGAACACTGGTAGGTCACATGTTATTGGTATGGGATCGAACGCTGGCAGGTCGTAGAGTCTAATTAATTGGGTATAGGGCGATTTTTCTGTTCCGGTGTTCACCGCAATGGCGCTGCAAAAAGAGGATAAGAGAATAAATTCCAAAAAAATTTATATGGGATTTCATACAAAACAGAACTTGAATAATTTTAAAAATTATCTATGAAATTTCTCATTTTACTACAATTAAATAATTTAAATTTGTTTATGAACTATTATTGATTATATATTAAGCAAAATATATAAAATATTTTATTTTTTCTGTTCGTGAAACAAATACGAAAATAGGTTAAATTTTTCATACAACTTTGTGTTGGAAATTTTGGCAATTTTTATGTTTCTTTTTTGAGGGACTTAAAATTAATATTTTATGTATGACGCTTACTATATAGTCAATAATACTTAATAATCAAATTAAAATTGTTCAATTGTAGTAAAATGAGAAATTTCATAGATAACTTTTAAAATTATTCAAGTTGTGTTTTGTATGGAATCCCGTATAAAATTTGTGATTTTTTATCTTATCCCCTTTTTGCAGCGCCATTGCGGTGAACACCGGAACAGAAAAATCGCCATATAGACTAGCAAAATTGAAACAAAATGGGTTAATGCAGTAGCAAAAAAACAAATTTTTATTTCATTAAACATAAATATAAAAAAATATATTATAATATAAATATAATATAATAATAAAATTAAATTAATTCATTCGTGATATTAACCAAATTATACTCAAATAAATTGTTGATTTATATATAATTAAATATAATTATATATAAATTAAATATAATTATAATTATATATAATATATATTTAAATATAAAACAGTTAATATTTATTTACCTAACACAAAATTCCTAATTTATAATTATTTCTAAATAATTAATATTCATAATTTATAGGTTATTCTACTTACCACGTTATTTGCTTGAATTATTAATTATGACATTTTCCCTAGACGCTTTATACTTATGTCGTGTTCTTTGGCAAAAAAAATTAATCTGAGATCAAAAAAACTTGATCTGAGATCAAAAAAATTAGCTGTCAGATCAAAATAGCTGTCAGTTTGTGTTCTTTGGCAAAAAAAGATTGATTTATTTTCTGATCTAGATCAAGTTTTAAAAATCTAGATTTTTTGGTAGATTTTACAAATACATTGATATATATTTTTAATTGTCAAATTTATGTAAACAAAAAAACCCGCCAATTTAACTATTATTATTATTTTGTTTAAAAATAATTTATTATTATTTAAATTACTAATTAATAATAAAGTTATTACAAATAAAATGATAAAACGTAAAATCTATCATTTTCAAATGTAAACATAACCAAACATATCAACTGATAGAACAAAAAGTCAAAACAATTTACTACTACATTTACAAAAGTAGATTGATTTATTTTAAGCTGTTCGTTGGCAAGCAAATAAATCAATCTTTTTTCGATCAAGCCAAAGAACACGACATTAAACTTCAAATCGTTATGACACATTACATACAGCATGAAATATGACACAACATAAATACATGCAGCAAAGATATCACAAGTAGATCACTATATAATAGCACAAAGTTATTTTCACACATATAGCTCGTGGTGTGAACGATCGCATAATACGTTCGCATGTGAGCGACGTTCACAAAATGTTGGTCGGGTTAACTTTTACCTCATGAATACCTCATTTGTAAAATTGATTCTTCGAAAAGTCCCACAATGCGAACTAAATCAAACCTACAATGAGCACACCCAGATAAAATTTTGATAGCAGGTCAACATACTAAAACATTTATTTTGGATTTTTGAGATCAATTAAACTCAAGTAAGTAAAGAAGTAATTGGAATTTTTTCAATTCAAAGGTATGGTTTGAAGTTTCTCAGAAAAAAACTCCAATTCACATTTTTCGTGTTTCGGAAGGGATTCGCACCTACCCTCGTCAGTGCCCGGCTCGAATCCTTGGGCAGACACGCTATCGATTACGCCGTTGAGGCGATGACAATTTCAAAGTTGAAACTTCTTCATCACTTATTTATTTTTACTTAAGTTGAATTTTTCCACTGTCATTAGACTCCATATTATGGAAAAGGTTTTTACATTATATGGAATTTTTTGCATTAAATTTCTAGACAATACTTTGTGTGAATTCATAGAAAGGGGAACATTTCTACAAAACCCCAAATATATCATAGCCCTACCCATTCTAGCCCTACCCATTTACGCCATTTGCAATAAACAATGAACATTGCCATATTCAAAAAATTGGATTAGTGTTTTTGATTAAATATTTTTGATTTTTTTCAAAACCCCCAATATAGAAGCCTTCTTCATTTTTTAGCACAGTAAGGCGTGCTATACACCTGAGCTAAACTATGCGAACTATGTTTTTAAAAGAGTAATGTTTTAATGCGAATAAAGCTTTTTTAAAAAAATGTAATGTTTCCGTTTTTATTTTTTTTTTAAATGTTTTGTTTCCGTAATGTTTTTTTCTATAATTACGTTATATACATTATTTTTTAAAAACATAGATCGCATATTTCGCAAAGTTTAGCTCAGGTGTATAGCGTGCCTAAAACTCGTGAACTTGTAGCGCCATTTTGAAATTAAAACTCAATATGAAAAAAATTCAAAAAATCGCCATAACGCTCATAACGCCATCTGGAAAAATAAAACTCCATCTTAAAAGCGTTTGCTGTATTTGAAAATCTTTTTTAAATTCGTGTCAAACTTTTAGCAATAGATTAATAAAATTTTAGGTACATTTTGTTAAATTTGAAGCTCTGCAAAATTTGTTTGACCAAAACCCAATTGTTTGGTTCAGGATGTTGGAACTAGAATTTTAAGTTCGAATATTAAGGCGTAAATGACCAAATATTCACATACATTAAGTGCAATTGATTCACGATTGCACAACAAATTGGCAACGTTGCTCTTTAAAGAGATAGGTGATACTCCTTATACTACCTTTAACCCATTTCGATCCTCTGTTCGTTTCATCCAACAGTGAAATTCCTTTTTTTCTAAAAATTGTATACCTATATATTGTAACGACTCTTCGTTGGTTCTTTTCGATTATTGAGCAAATACGACAGTAAAAAGACAGATCTTTAGTTAACAAAATCTCAAACTTTATTTATCAACCAGTTACAGCAACTTTCGATTTTAATTGCAATAAATTCCAGGGTCTCCAATTTATGTACGATAAACTTCACCGCTTTTCCACAATTTGAATCAATAATATTCGGAATCGTAAAATCTGTATTTACTATTCCACTAAGTTCAAATTCTTTTACTATTAGTATACCCAGGCTATAACAAATTTACATTAATTTATGCAAAAAAAAGGAGTTGACTTTTAATTCATCTTTATGAATGAATAAATTAAATTAACCCATTCTGGACGAAGTTTATTACAATATGATAGTAATAGTTATGCATGGTGCCCTTAGTACGATAAGGTTCATTGATGTGTTGTGTATTCGACAAAGAAATTGTATGGTGTACCCAATCCCCCCCTTTCCACCACACCTCTTCTAGACATATTTTTGAATAATTATATAAAATACTAAACGAACAAAAATCGAAAAACTAATGATGACGAATTTGTGCCAATGAATGAGATTACTCATAGGAACAGTTTTCATATTTAGTGGAAACATTGGGGTGCTTCCAGGTGTACGTTAAGTTTAGTGTTCGTTTCATCGAATACTGGCACGAACCCTATAATTTTGTTCTAAAATTGGATGTCATAATTTCTCTGACATTTTGGTTATTTGTTGGCACTATTTTGAAAAGAACAGACGTATTTTATTTCGTGTGATATTATTTTGTTAAAACCGAATACTTATCAACAAAAAAGGTTATAAGGACTGTTTTTATATATTACATTTGTTATAACGTTCATTCTTTACATCGAATGTTTATTTCTGTATCTAATATGTAGTTATAATGTCGCATTGAAAGCTATTGACAATGCGTGAAGTAAGGAAAATTATTGAAAATTGGAACGATGGAGATGAAGAAGTTGATAATATTTCTTTAACTAACAATCTTCCGCCTGATCGTGTTGATGGATTAAGCGATGAAGAAGATATTAATGATAATTTTATATTATTGAATCCTGATGTAAACAGTGATTTTCGGCGATGTGGCCAGACGTGTTTAAGTTGAAACTTCAAGAAATATTGTTGAATATATACTGATGAAAATTAGTTCATCGTTGAAGAACCCCAACCTGAACCATCTAATCAATAAGAACAACGACAAAAGAAAGTGAAATATGATTATTAATTATTGACTTCTTTTAGTAAACCAAAATAATGTCAAGAAACAATAAATAATTTCAGTATAATATAGCACCTAGCTCAGCACCTTTAGCTGATATGAGAAACGAGCTATGTGAAAAATTTAAGGATTTATAATGAAAGGTCTACGAATCACGAGGTGTTTTTGGCAATTATTTCAGTAGTTATCATTAGCTATATTATTGCCTGACAAAAGCAGTGGCATTGACTGCTATGGATCTCTGCGCTTACTTTTTCCATGGTATCCAATGCATGGAAGTTGCACTCTCTTATCGCAAAATATAAGGCTAAAAAAACATTGATTCAAATTGATTTCAATGTAATGGCCACAGAAAGCCTTTTATTGACAAACGAGAATATGGTGAATATAGATGGATAACCAGGAGTTTGAGACACCGCGTTATTTACCAGAGGTTTCTCGATATCACATTATTGTCAACTAGAAAATAAGCCGCGTAGGTGTCAACTAAAAATATGGGGTAAACCCACAATTTTCATGTGTCGAAAATGCAACAAGCATTTTTTTTGTAAATAAAGTTAGGCATGTTTAGTTTAATTATAATAAATTATAAATAAAAGTCTCTGAATATCCGAAGATACTATGCCAACTAGGTATTATAATTTTGTTTAAATAAATTAAGTTTCTTTAAGAAACTTATGAACGCTAACTTTAAATTTTTGAGGATTAAAGGTATCGAGAAAAACCGACGAAGGCTCCAGAGATGAGAGTCTCTGTTGTCATATTCACGCTGTAAAGCAACAATTATGCACTTTTTTATTGGAATCGTAAAAGCATGGGCCACAGTATTAAAGTTCTGATGAAACGCGAGAAGTTTGCTAGTTAAGGTAAAATTGATTTAATCTCAGAGGAAGCTCGTTCATCTATAATGTATTTGTAAAAAATTGTCAAATCAGCAACATTTCGTCTGTGTGGCAAGGAGCTCATTAGTAAGTAAGCTCATTAGTAAGAGATTATCATGTTGATTGTTTTAAAAAATGTCACTGTATCTAAACTTAATCTAAACTAAATCATTAAATTTTTTTTAAAAATAATTTTTTTTGGTTTGTAATTATATAGACTCAGCGCCAGCGTTCGATGAAATGAACATTAAATTTTTCCTTTTTCCGGAAAAACAGTAAAAGATCACTTGTTTTTTTTTTTTCAGATTTTAGCTTATGAGCATCAAATTGCTATAAAAAAGTATTTGGTTTTATCCTGGAAAATAGTTTCTGCAACTCGGTTCGAAATGGGTTAAGGCGGAGGTAATTAAAATTTTGGGCGACAGCGATAAGGCAAAAATAAATAATATTTTGCATAAATTAATATTAGGTGATAAAAAACCTACACAGTTGCTAGCCGAATTCCGAATTAATGGTGCTGATATAAACGATGGCATTCTCAAACAACTTTGGATGGCACGTCTTCCTGAAAGTATCTAACTTGTTTTATCGCCCTTCGAAAACGATTTGTCGTTAACGTTGTTGGCAGAACGGGCCGACAATCTTATGGAAACGTTGTCACAGAGCCAAATTTTCTCAATGGACGTTCTATCTACTTCTGCACAATCAACTAACTCAAAACTCGGTTTCATCAAAGTGTTTCTCAACCTCAACAAAATCATAACATCAAAGAAATTCTTAATAATCTTAAAACGCAAATGCTGAGTGAAATACACTCGATAGTAAATGCTGGTCATAGGTCGCGCTCAAAATCTCGTGTTAACCGTCGGGGCACTTCTAGATCAAAGTCTAGAGAATTAAAAATTAATTCGGATATTTGTTTTTACCATTCCAGATTTAAAGACAAAGAACAACGCTGCGTAACTGGATGCAAATTTTTTAAAAATTTTGTCGCTCCGAATAAACACGACAATCGAGTAAATGATCATCAAAACGAGTAAATGATCATCAATACGATGTCAGTAGTATTGATGATCTTCAAGTCAACCGTCTTTCAGTCTTTGAGAGTAACTCAAGACTTAAATTTTTAATTGATACGGGAGCGGATATTTCGGTCATCCCAAAATCAATTTTCAAGGCAAATCCAGCTACTACTGTTTTCAAATTATTTGCGGCAAACGGCACTCCCATTTCTGCCAATGGCACTCAAATTCTGCAACTAAACATTGGTCTTTGCAGAAATTTCTCATGGGAATTTATAGTTGCCGACGTTTCGATCCGTATAATCGGATCAGATTTTCTTAAGCACACTGGACTACTTGTTGATATTCAGAGACAGAGGCTTATAGATCCGTCAACCTATCTATCCTCAATAGGTAGTTTATCTATATGTGAAGAACCTTCAATCTCCCTAGTCGACAAGACTAAATTACCAACTAAAATTGTCAAAATCTTGGAAGCATTCCTAGAGATTGCAAATACTAATCTCTTTCCAAGTAGTGTGAAACACAATGTAATACACAAAATGGAGACAGTTGGTGCACTGTTTCTTGCAAAACTCGACGCTTGGCTTCTGACAAACTTACAATAGCCAAAGCCGAGTTCGAAAAGATGGTGCAATTGGGTATTTGTAGGCCCAACAAGAACTCTTGGTCAAGTCCACTACACTTGGTTAAGAAAAAGAACGGAGAATGGCATCCTTGTGGAGATTATCGTGCTTTAAACAGAATTACTGTTCCCGATCGATACTCCATTCCTCACCTCCAAGATTTTTCGCATCAGTTGGAGGGATGCACAATTTTCTCGTCCCTCGATCTTGTTTAGGCATATCATCAAATACCAATACATCCGGAGGACATTCCTAAGCCCGCAATTTCTACTCCTTTCGGTCTTTTTAAATTCTGCAAAATGACCTTTGGCCTTAGAAAAGCTGCTCAATCGTTCCAAAGATTGATGCATTCCGTATTAACCGGATTCAAATTTTGCTTCATTTATCTAGATGATGTTTTGGTTGCATCAAAAAATCTAGAAGAGCATTTAACTCACATACAAATGATTTTTCAGAGATTCTCTGAAAAAAAAACAGTCTAACAGTCAGTCCATCCAGATAAATGCGTATTTGCAAAATCTGAGATTAAATTTCTAGGCCATTTGGTATCTGAACACGGTATATTACCAGATCGTGAACGTGTTCAAGTCATTAAAGACTTTGAACGCCCCACAAATGTTAAACAGCTTAAACGATTCTTAGGCATGATTATAACTTCTATCGACATTTTTTACCAGCTGCTGCAGCTGACCAAATTTTACTCTCCAACTTCTTCAAGGGATTTAAGAAGAATAGTAAAATTGTAATTTCATGGACACCTGAGTCAATTCAAGCCTTCTTCAATTGTAAAGATAAATTGTGTAATGCCACTCTTTTAGCTCATCCGTCATCTTCAGCTCGACTAGCAATTATGGTCGCCGCATCTGATACAGCAACTTGCTGAAGAAACCTGGCCGCCGCTCAGTTTCTTCTCGGTTCGTCTTAATGATGCCCAAATAAAATAAAGCGCTTATGATAAGGAACTTCTCGCGGTGTATTCATGCATCAAGCTTTTCAGGTATCTCCTGGAAGGTCGTAAATTAACACTATTCACCGACCACAAACCTCTAATTTTTGCTTTTAAACAAAATTTAGAAAAAGCATCTCCCGTCAATTCCGCCATCTGGATTTCATTGGGCAATTCACCACTGATATCCTGCATATTTCCGGCGTCGACAATGTTGTAGCTGACGCG
Organism: Diogma glabrata; assembly: GCA_963693315.1. NCBI lineage: Eukaryota > Metazoa > Arthropoda > Insecta > Diptera > Cylindrotomidae > Diogma > Diogma glabrata. The sequence goes on along the minus strand of OY856187.1, from coordinate 191,857,578 downwards.
TTATCTTGCATAGATCATATACTCACACCAGAGAAAATTGATTATGCTGCAATCGCGGACGCGCAAGCTAATGACGAGGAATTTCAAAATATTCCTCAAAGTAACACAGCTTTGACATTTGAACATTTTCCAATTACTTTCAATAAAAGTAAATTGATATGTTGTGACACATCAACTGCTATACACAGGCTATACATTCCAGCACAATTTCGCCAAAGTGTTTTCGATGCATTTCATAAACTTTCGCATCCTGGTGTCAATGCTTCAACCAAATTATTATCCAAACACGTTATTTGGACGTCTATTAAGAAAGATGTTAAGCTTATGGCGCAACAATGTATAGTGTGTCAAAAGTCCGGGGTATTTAGGCATACTAAATCACCTCTTGGCCCTTTCAAAACTATTTCACAGCGATTCTCACAAATACACCTCGACATCATACACCTCAACGCTAATCGACCGTTATATCCGGTGGCCCGAAGCGATACCAATTCCAGACATCACAGCTGGAACGGTCGCATTTGCTGTATACAACTCTTGGATATCGAGATTTTGTGTTCCAGAATCAATTGTTACTGATCAAGAAACCCAATTCGAATCCCAACTTTTCACTGAACGGTCTAATCTATTGGGTTTCAACAGATTCAGAACAACAGCTTATAATCCAAAATGCAACGGAGTGGTAGAAAGATGGCACCGCACAATTAAATCAGCAATTATGTGTCATGACATGTCCAGACTGGACAAAAGTTCTACCTTCAGTCCTCTTAGGTTTAAGAACCTCCTTCAGCGAAGAACTTCAAACAACTTCAGTGGAACTCACATATGGAAGCTCGATAAGAATTCCGGGACAGTTTCTCGATTCTTCTACAAATTCTTTTGTTCCCCAAACGGAATTCGTCAGGGAGTTAAGGAAACATTTTGATGAAATACGGCCAAAGTCAGCATCAGCACACGTTACATCTTCTTCCTTTGTGAGCAAAGATTTGCAAACTTGCTCACATGTATTTTTACGTACTGACACTGTAAGGAGATCATTACAAGCTCCTTACACTGGTCCTTTCAAAGTTGTAAGTCGCAACAATAAAAACTTCAATATAGAAATTAATTATTATCAACTAAAATTAGAGGGAAAAGTAGCACTTTCATAGGTAGATAAAGTAGGGGTATTGCTTTGACAAATAAAAAAAAATTTAGATTTATGTTAATCAAATCCATTTTACTTCGGTTTTGAAAAAATCAAAGTATTGAATTCATGAGCCAAAAGTGGAATTCTTACCCCCACTTTTTTGGCATTTCTTGGCGTTTTAGGACCTAAAAAAGCAACAAAATAAAGCAATAAATTCTAAAAAAGCAACAAAAAAAATGTCGGTTGTGACGGCCGGCCGTCACAACAGACGAAATCTAGAAAACCGCTCGGCAGATTTCAAAATTTTTTCTAAAAAAGTATAGTTAGTTACAGGTGTGTTGTATAGTAAAAGTTAGTTAGTATAGGTATGTTGTTAAGTAATGTATAGTCAGATGTGTTAACGGACTCGACTGCTCATGCTCAAAGGTCGAGGGATCGAATCTTTATTTTATAATAAATTTAATCAAAAAGATTTTATTTAAATGGCGCTGACTCTAAATAATATAAAATACACAGTAATATGTAAGCTTTGCCGAACAGGCGTTCGATGCATTAGATGTGTAAAGAGGCATTTGAAATAACATACAATAATAATATGATGTGCATTATAACAGACATTCGACGTAATTAAAGTTGTGCATAATAGTCATTCAACGTTCTATGATTGCCTACTGTAACGACTGACTATTTCGAATATTTCTCTAAGAGTAAGAATATTCATATATAAAGAAATCCACTTATAATTTGCCAATTTATTTTGATTCCGGCCTTTGGAATGAGACAAACATAGGAGCACTTATGTATATCAATAGTATTTTAACATTTTTTTCTCTGATTATTTTTTGTTTGATGATCACGTCACAATGCCAATTAGTAATATGTAGATGTTTTTTTCGTCTACATAAATGATGAACATTTTTTGTTTGTAAAGCTTAGTAATAGTATAACATGTGGGTGTAGTACGGCTGTTCAAATTTATTTTGTTTGTAAGGAGTTGTTTGGTCAGATGATAGATATATGGAGGGCAAAATTAATAATTTATATACGATAAAAGAGACAATATAGAAAAAGAAACAAAATACTGAAAAATCTTACTATATATAATTGACCATTTAGTTTGGTCGCGGAATTAGGTAAATTTAAATCAAATCGATATACCACATTTTAACTATATGGTAAAAATTTAATTATAGTAGTTCGTTTTATTTTTTTTTTTTTTTATAGTTCAGGTTAATCACTTAGGTTATAAACCTCTAATGCTTGATGCACGGGTTAACGTTGGGAAAGGAAAGTTAGAAGGTTAGGATTTAGGGACTTGGGATAGGATTAGAGCGATAGTGTTGGTGTATTGCGGATTTAAAAGCTTGGGGATTGTACGAAGCAGGGAAAACATTATTTGGTAATCGATTCCACCAGTATACGGAGCGTGAAAGGAAAGAGTTATTATAGCTAGATGTTCTCACACAAGAGACCTCTAAGGTATGCTTATGGGAATGCGAAGATTGTCTTGTGGCTCGTGAAGATCTTCGTAATGGAGGTATTAGGTTATTAATTTCCTTAGAGCATTTACCGTAGTAGTATCTGTAAAACAGTGAAAGAGCTCCAACCGCTCTTCTATGATGCAGCGAATCCATACCCGATGTTAATATTGGATCATCAATCAATTTCAAAGCACGCCTGTGAACTCTATCGACAAAATCTAAAGAGGTTTTTGGTGCTGCAGCTCATAAATGGGAGTCGAACTCAAGGATCGGTCGTATACAAGCTTTGTAGATCGTAGTAATTTCCGATGGAGAGAAGAAGCTTTTACAGCGACGTAGGAAGCCAAGTCGTTGGGATCCCAATTTTGCCACGGAAAGAATATGATCATGCCATTTCAGTTTGTGATTGATATTAGTACCCAATAGTTTAAGTGTGGGTGAGTTTAATAAAGGTTGCCTGAAAAACGTTACATTGCCGTTATAGAGTGAGGTTTTATGGGACAAAACGCACGACTTCGTCTTCATAGAATTAAATATCACAAGATTCTGTTTACCCCAGTCCAGGATTAATTCAAGATCTAAATCCAAAGATTCAATCATTTTTCTACGTTGACAATTAGAAGATAAACTGCATGGCTGTTTTTTGAAAGAATAGGAGTGGAAGATAGTACTGTCGTCGGCAAAGCTATATATTGGATTTGTGGTGATAGATAACAAATCGTTGATAAAGATCAGAAAAAGGGTTGGTGATAGGACCGAACCCTGAGGAACACCGGCTTGAATTGGGAATTTAGACGATATAGCACCATCTAGCACTACTCTGATAGATATTTGAGATAAAAAATCTTCTAACCAACATTGCAAGGTCTTACAGACTCCAAATGAAATTAATTTGTTGTTAAGGGCCCGATGCCAAACTCTGTCAAACGCTTTGGATATGTCCAGAGGAATGATATGAGACTCACCAAAGTCATGGATTGCTTTACCCCATTTCTCCGTGAGGACTGACATAATGTCACCGTGTTTTACGAAAGCCATATTGGCGGTCATGGAGAAGATTGTTGTTTTCAAGATACGCCATTAGTTTGTAATTGATAATTTTTTTCCATGACTTTAGCAAGTATCGAAGTTATTGCAATGGGACGATAGTTTGATGGGTCAGACTTATTGCCCTTTTTTGGGACTGGTTGAACATTGGTCAGTTCCCACATTGATGGATAAAGACCAAAGCTTAGGGATAAATGAAAGAGACTAATAAGTGGATACACCAGGGTATCAGCACAACGTTTTAGTACAATAGGTGGTATTCCGTCTGGACCAGCAGATTTGCTAAGATCTAGATTAAGCAATGTTGACCGCACAATTCTAGGACGAAAGTAAATTTTATTCATTGATGATTGGACAGGTGGAATGATCGGCGGATATATACCGGCATCATCAACGACAGAGTTTGCAGCAAAACTTGCAACAAGTAGATCTGCCTTCGCTATGGTTTCGATTACAGGGTTGCCATGCTTATCAATCAATGGTGGTATAGAAGATTTGATAAAGTTGTTGCCAACCTCTCGGATAAAATTCCAGTATGACCGGCTGCCTTTAGTAGCACGTAAAATTTTTCGCTTAGCATTGGAGTTGAAAAGAAATTTAGCTTTTTTAAATATACTATGACAGTTGTTTCTAGCCCTGATATAAAGTGATCTACTACTGGGAGATTTATCACTCTGGTATTTGTCAAACGCCAACATTTTGTTAATTTTAGCTATATAACATTCATCAGAGAACCAGGATTTGGATTTATTTCTAATTTTCACAATACTGGTTAGTATAAAAATATTCATTCCTAGTAGAATAATGAATGTGATCAATGCAGTAGCTTGATTGATATTTTTACCCTGCAAAAATAGCCGCCAGTCGATTTCATTGTAGAATTTGTTGAGGTTCTGCCAGTTACATCTATTGTAATGCCAAACATTACGAGGAGGAGACGATTTTGGACTTAGAGCTTGAGAACTTATTTCAAAATAGGCCGAAACTACACAATAGTCAGATCTGCCAAGAGGAGCATCGACTGAGTAGGTTTATTTAGCAGAATGAGTTGTCATGAAAAGATCCAGTAGGTTAGAAGAATGGCTTGCAATATTTGGAATATGGGTGGAATATGGGTGGAATATGGGTAACATCATTACGTATATATATCATTACACCCCGGTGTTCACAAAATGCAAATTCAGGAGAATAATTGTTACAACTGAATCGTGCATTATCTATATTTGAAGCTTGTGTTTCACCTAGCGCAAGTAAATGCGGTTTCTTGTGGAAGAATTGATATAGATTACGTGAATTTTTATGAAAAAAATTATTTTGACAAACAATGAATGTTCATTGTTTTGTTAAATTTCTAATGTAAAACGAAAAATAAGAATTTTTACTATAATTAAAAGTGCGACCAGAATATATTTGATTAATTAAAGTAATGAAGTTTCATTATATTAGAAAAATATGGTGTTTTCATTTATAATAATTTTGGACTTACGAAAAAATGATGTCTTCGAATAGTTCAACAAGTGAATTAAAAAAAGAATTTTATCAGAAGAAGTTTGACTTGCCCTCCAGAAGAAGTATTTGCTATTGCATATATGCAAATTAGGAAAAAGAAGTTATGGATCTGTATATATAGCGTTACATAAGAAGACTGGGCAAGTTGTTGCAATTAAACACGTTTCCGTTGAATTTGATCTACATGAAACTATTAGGAAAATTTCAATTATGCACCAATGTGATTCACTATATGTTGTAAGATATTATGGAAGTTATTTTCATCAAAGTGATTTATGTATTGTAATGGAATACTGCGGTGCTGAATGTGTTACCGACATAATGAGATTAAGAAAGAAAACATTGGCTGACGAATAGGATCAGCAGTTATAATAATGTAAGCTTATTTTATTTTAATTTATATAATTTTTATTGATTTTATTTTTGGTCTGTTATATTGTTTTCGTCATGTATTCAGTACATAGTTTTTTTAAATTTTTTTGTAATAAAATAAGAGATTCCCCAGGCAGGATTTCGTATATTTTGTATAAAAGTTCAGTATCTACACTACCGGGCATTCGATGCATTTGATGTGCCTAACAGGCATTGGAGATAATTAAAGTAGTGCCTAACAGGCATTTGACGTCCTAGGTATTACTAACAAGCATTCGATGCATTATAGGTGACATAACTGATATATGATCATCTGAAACTAGACAATATTAGTAACAATTTAGACACACTGATATAGGGGTGTATGTGGCGTAATTTAATCTTAATACTGAAAATAATAATTGAGAGATTTTGTTAAAAGAAAGTCTTGAGGATCTTGAGAACGAAAAGGGCAACGTGTTGGTAAACAGACGGGTCTAGCGTCAAAGCCATATTTATTCGTTCGTAGGAATTCCTCATCATTTTTTTTATTGGTTTGATTGAGTTTCAATTGTTTGAATACAAAAAACCGATACTTCCAATCACTTAAAACGGTAAATATTATTCTAAATTGAGGTCACCAATTTAACAAAAGCTGCCCAATATAGTGTATATCCAATTTTTTTTTTGTTACTTAAACCAAACAAAAAATTTGAATTGATCACGTAATTTTCAACAAACACACACAAAAAAATTCAAAACTTTCTCACCGAAAACAATAGAGGATCCTCAAGGCATCAACAACAATTACTTAAAAAAAAAAGAAGCAAAAAAAATTCATTTCGGAATGTGTGGAATAATTTCTAACGAATAAAATGGTTCATTGGTTTATTTCCCATTTAATAAAATTCTGTGATCGATCGAATCATTCATTTTTTCTCTCTTTATCTTATTCAAATTCCGGAACTAATTAAATTGGACAATTGATGGATTTAGATTGACTTCATTCAACTTCTCTTGTTTTATTTTTATTGTTTTCTAATTAGATTTATGTTGATATTTTTTGTTGTTGGGTTGCATCAAACCTTCCAGCCCGACGTTATCAATACAAAAACGAATTATTTTGTTTTAACATAAAGCTTCCTATTTTCCAAGGCTAGTAGCAATAACTCTTTTTTTTTGCCTAACTTATTTTTCAATTAAATTCGATAATTTTATAATTAAATTGACACAAAAACTAATAAAAACAAAAAAAATTAATTTAAAATAACAGAAAAATAAAATATGTGTTTTGCTTTTAAAATTTATAACCATAAAAATGTAAACAAAAAAAAATGATATGTTATGAGAAATATTAGGTTAAAACTTACGAGCGTGGTGACGGGTGATTGTTAATTGCTTCTAATAAATTGACGTTTGGTTAAAAACAAAAGAAATGAATGGTTATGACTTGCACACCTGAAATCGTAAAGTTTTTAGTTTGTGAATAATAAAAGTTATTTATGGAAATTGTTTACATAATTGGAGTAATGTGGTAACGGCTTGGGTGAGATATTTTTGAAGGAAAATTTAAATAGTTTAGGTTAGAAATACAAAAGAATGTTTTGTAATGATTCCGCTTATTTCTAATGGTGGTTATCTAGTTAGGTCAGTGTCTTTCACATCTGCCCTCTTTTGAAATTTTAGCTGATATGCAGTATATTCTTCTCTATTGGAACAATGCTACATATTTTTCGCAACATCTCCGATCGTCAGAAATTGCATACCACTGTCTTTGCCATCCTAGTCCTAGAGGGGTTTTTTTAGTATGAAGTTTGTAATTTTAGGTTGCTCATATTGATCCTATGCTTTCTTCAAACTTGTATCATTAGTTCATGCTCCATGAAAACACATTTACGTCATTGTGACATCAAAATGACATCACGCCAAGTCACATCTTATGTAAGATCTGGGTCATATATAAGTCATATGTATGTCATTATCTCACACTTATTTACATAAGAACATCACATAACAATAATGATATAACTATGAAATAAATGTGATGTTTGTGGAGAAATTCGTGATGTTGTTATGATATAAGGTTGGTATCATAGTAATATACAAATTTTATTGTGATGTATTCTTTTTTACTTAAAATAAAAATTTAATAACAAAAACACTTAACCGTCAGCATTCGTTGCTCATTATTTTATAACCTGCTAAGAAGCAATAACAAACTATAAGCAAAATTTTTCAAACTATATACTCAATTTAGTTACAATTAAAATGGATACACTTCTTGTGAAATTTAACAAAATGATAATAAGGTCATATTTAAGTCCAAATTATGACATCATATCAAAGTCAAATTTCAAAATCAGTATGATATCATGAAAGCATCATATAAATGATACCAGGTTATAGTCATGACGAGTGTCAGTCTTATGTCAAATTTACTTAACAACTATACATTACATATATATAACGTTCGTGTGATGTATGTCGTCTTGTGTTCACTGGGGTATTAGACCATTTATTCATAATTTTGAAATAATCTTTTTCTCTACAATAGTACTCCTGTTTCTACTATCATCTCGGTATTAGAACTATTCACGTATAATCAACCCGTTCTTTATAAATGAGATCACCATAGTTTTGACTAACCTAAGTCTTAGTTGCACATATTGGCGTCTATCAATACCTGAGAGCCTACGAGCCTAGGTCTTAAAAGGTATTTTTGTGTTGTTGGAAAACATGTTGCAATTCCTACTATACAAAACCCTCTGTAAACAAAAAAAAATCAAGGATGTCAAGATGACAAAGATGTAAATTTCAGCATCTTTCTTTTTATTGTGTATTCTCTCTTTGTCTCTTTTGTGACTTTTAAGCGTTTTTATCATACTCCACCCCATTAACGTTTTCGACGTTAACCATCATCATTCTTTGGATTGGACGACTGACCGTTTTAATGTAGTTTTCAATATCTTCGATGTTAGCTACACCTCTTACATTTCTTTAATTATCTGGATGGCAGGGGTGTATTGTGGCCGAAACGTACCGGAACGTCGTTCCGGTACCTTTTTGTAGTGCCGGAACACGTTTAGGTTCTTTTTTTATGAAAATATTACTATACAAATATTTTAAATATTTTATAGAATTAAATTTTCAGTTATATAAACTATTTTTAAATTTTTTGAACTGCATTTGCATTGTTTGTGTGCGTTTATGCAACATACGCAATTATGCTGCAAACATACAAACATTAAATTCAAAAAGTTTTAAGCATCTCTGCTCGCGTTATATATTTTAAACAATTCCAACCTAAAGCGTTCCGGTACTTATTCTGTAGGCAATACACCACTGCTGGATGGAACTCTATAATCTTTCAAAGCATCCACTTGAAAGATGGTATGTTATGTTCCTTGACCAGTACTACGTTTCCAATTTTTAAATTATACTTTACTTCAAGCTATATTGACCTCGATATTGTATATAGATTGTAAAGATACTGAAAAGTGAATTTTTTAAAAGGCTTGAAAACGTTGTTTAACAGACTGCCAGCAACTACTTTCTCGCTAATGTGTTCTCGGTGCACTGAAGTTGGCTGAACCAATCAAAAAGTATACTGGTGTTAAATTGTCAATTGTTGCATCATCATCCGCGGTCACATAGAAAGACCTTAGATTTAAGATTGCTTCAATTTGAGTTAACAAAGTTGCCATTTCCACGAAGGTTTAGATACTCACTAAACCTTCCAAGAAATGGCAACTGAGGAGCATTTTAGTATGTGATACTACACTGACATGACAACTGATTCTCACAAGCTACCAAAAAGGGGTGATATAGGTGGAATAACATGTCATTGTATATCACACCTTTAGAGACAAACCACTTTACTACCGCTGCAATATGCAATTGGGCTAGTAGCTGCTTGAATGCTTTGTCGTTTTTTTTAAACAAACTGCATAATTGTTCACAATGTTTCGTATATTGCTTCTACTTTCTACTCTTCAGAACTGTTGTCCGTCAAATTAAATATGAGGGTCAAACCGAGATGAAAATTTTGATTGTGCATTCAATATATAGATGGAAAATCGCATCGCGAATCCGACCTTTTCCGATTTGTCTGAAACTTCAGTAATCGTTAGAATAACGAAAAAAATTAATACGTGTTTTTTATTTTTCACTTGTTTTGAGACAGGGTGGCTCGAAATTTCTTGAGAAATTTAGTGACAATTAAAGATTAAAGTTAAATTGTGCTCGAACGGTAATGGATTATTCGATTTGAGTAAATTTTTTTTGTTTGAAAGGTACTTTGTGTGGCCTTATAATGTGGCTTTAATTTGTGTGGCTTTTATTAAAATTAAAAACAAACTTATCTAAAATCAGTGTAATATTTTTATAGAGCCACACAAACTACCTTTCAAACAAAAAAAAATTACTCTAATCGAATAAGCCGTTCGAGCACAATTAAACTTTAATTTTTAATTGTCACTAAATTTCTTAAGAAATTTCGAGCCACTCTGTGTCAAAACTAGTGAAAAAATAAAAAACGCGTATTAAATTTTTTTGTTATTCTAACGATTACCGAAGTTGCAAACAAATCGGAAAAGGTCGGGTTCGCACCATCGGCGTCTTGATTCGATTTTCCATCTATATATTGAATGAAACATTGAAACTAACAAAAATTATATTATTCAAATCAAAAGCTTACATTAAGTATAATATGATGTTGAGCCACTTGAAATTTATTTAGATGGTTATCATCTCTAGTAATCCCACTAACAATCCACCTTACGAAACATAAGCGGATGAACGACTGGATGCTCAACTCTATATATACACTTCCCAAATAACACACACCCAAAACCATCAGCCGTTATTTATTTTCCTTAACTTGGTGTGAGGTATTGCTAATACCAAACAAAATTTGTCACCCAATTCCATTGGATATAACCACGAATATATATCCAGTATTAAATCCATTAAAATGGACTCGGATTCACAATACACTTGACCAACACGATCAAGCTTTTTTTCCTGTCATATCCATATATTTTATATTGAAAATGTCTTCAAATAATACTCCCCACTTCAAAATAAACGGCTCATATATATGTGGAGTTTAAGCTATATTGTATTATAAAAATAGAACAATCACATTATTTTAATTAAAATTAATTTCACCAGATTTTGTAAAAACCTTTATTTTATTATCTTAAATTCACTTTGAATAATCAAGAACCCAAAAATACACATCGTATCACTTATCAGTTGGTTCATTAATTTTTTTTATTTTAATTTAAAATTTACATACTAATTTTATTACAGTATTTTAGTTACAAAAATAATATTTTTAATTTTGATTTAAAAAATATAATCTCTCAATCAAACATCCGAACGAGTATAAATATAGTCAAACTCCCTCTTTTGCTGTTGTCCATTTTATCATCCTTTTCATCGTACACAATTCATAAACTTTTCTTTCAAATTTCCATATATCATCTCCTTAAACAATTCTATTCAAACGAGAAATATTCCCCTCTAAATACAGAAATACAGAACTGTATTCTGTCTACATATAATATTATGACTAAGCTTTACATAACAAAAATTTCTATTAGCTATGTAGACACAAACAAGTATTATTTATTGATATTGAGTGACGCAACAAAGCAATTAACTAATAGTGGATTCTTTTTAGCTGTATCGAATATATTTCAGTACTACTACCTACTATAGACTACAGTCTACACGGTTTCATCGGATTCATAATGTTGGAGGGAAGAGGTCTGATTCTTACAGGTCTGATTATTTCTTAGACCTCATATATAACTGATCTTAAGCCACATTAGACCGATTTTAATGTACGGCGTGATCATATGGTGGACTGCACTGTTGCATGCTAGCAACTCGAAATTAGTAGAAAAAGTTAAAAAAAATGGCTTACCTGTTCACTCGAAATTCGAACAATAGAGATTACGTGCATCTTCTACCTCTTGATGTGTTAGGTCAACAGATAGCATCCTAAATACCCCTTCAGCTCAGCAATACATCACAATGGATCGGTAGTCGTGCCGAGCCCTTCAAAATTTTTGAAAAAAAAATTTAACTACATCCCTCTTATACTATTCCTTGAAAGGTGTTGTAGTGCATTCAACCTTTCAAATAGTAGGATTTTAGGAGTGAGTCGCCTTTGGATATAAATATTTCTAGTCTAAAAAATATTATTAAAGCTTACTAATAAAGTTGATTCCTTTGTTACTGACGTTTTAACTATGAAAAAAAGTTGGACAAGTGCGAATTTAACTCTTTCAGTTTTGCAGAAAATTGTTCGCGTTTTTTAGATCTGTCAAATTTATATAACAAAATAAAGGAAATTTAATTTTTTAATGTATATTAAACTATTTAAATATTTTTATTTAAGAAAATTACATCATTGAAAGATGTTTTTTCTTATTTTTTATAATATATTCATACATTATACAAGGCAACATTTTTGCATCGGCTATTGAGAAAAAGTCAAAAAATGCAAAATAATTGCCCTCAAAAAATTTGAAACTTGCATCCAAATCGAGAAAAGAAAACGCAATTTTTTTCAGGTCAACATTTTTTTCGTGAATCGAACAAAAAAAATGTGTCCTGAAAAAAAAGTGCAAGAAAAAGTCACATTTTTTTGTGAATCGAAAACACTTTAAATTTCTATAATGATAAAATAACTCAGTTTATGCAAATACCAATCACAATTAAAGACAACTTGATACATTTTATAACCAATGTTTAATTATAACAACAAATTTAATAACCGAAATAACGTAAGAACACATATATTTTTCTTATGATTTTTATGGCGCCTCCAATTAGCCCTCATTCGTTGAATTTCTGCATACTCAATTATTATCGTGCGAAATTAAATTACAAATTAAATATGACATATGTCACGTTGACATATCATCTTATATCTTTTGTTTCTATATTTTAATAGTTTTGTTTTTTTCAATTCTCCTAGCTGCCTTGAACCGTTAATCTCTACAAAATTGTTGAAAAAAAATTAGTTTTTATTTCATTCAAGAAAAATTGGAAAAAAATTATAAATAAATTGAAAAAAAAAAAAAATACAAGTGTAATGAAGTTGATCGAAAAGAAAATCATCACCACGTGTTTTTCTTTCTTATTTTTTCTTTTAAATTAAAAATAATTTTATTTTTATTTCTTCTTCTTGGTAGTATTAAATAAGAAAATTAACCGATGCGTAGCCATCTGCAAACATCAACATGACAGATGACAGCTAATTTCTTTTGGAATGTTTTCATTTTCGGTAATTAACAATTTTGTTACAGTATGAAGTACTTGCACGATACGAATAGATTGATCCAGAATTTAATTTGAATTGAATTAAACTTGATTCTTGGACAAACAGGAGATGAAGATAAGATAAGGTCGATAATCGATTTAACTCAAAGATCTGAGTGCAATCAAAATATAATTCAACTCAAATATATTGTTGTCTTTTGTATGTATAAATATAACTGTCATAAATCACAATAGACGTTGAAACGGAGGCAGATACATGATATATGACAGAAACTCCTCGACATTATACGACATAGAAATATGTAAAAAATTATTTTAATTATATTTAAGTGTTGAATGATTTATTAATTTAATTTCATGGATGATATAATTTGTTTTGAATAGATATTTGTCTCAAAATTGGATTACCATAAAAAAATTTAGGTAAATAATAAAAAAAATATTAATTAAAATATCTTTAAAATTGAGGAAACTTAATTTCAAGGTTCATTTGTAATAGGAAGAACTATCACATTTCCTTCATAACCATCGTAAAAAAACAACAATAACAAATACAAATATTTCAAATAATCCCGTTGTTGACGTTGTTCAATTTTTCTCACAATAAAATTTTATAAATTTGCATTGAAATCGCAAGAATTCATATAAATAAATTAAAAGTAATTTAATGATTTGACACACATAAAACACAAAACTAAAGATTAGAGAAACAAATCTTTCGCAATAAAACAAATAAAAGAATAGAAAAACGTGTACATCCATCATTATGGAAAAAACACAAATTTTGATTTGTAGTTTTGCACTTTAGAGATTTTGTTAAAGAAAATTATTTTAGAAGTAAAATGTAGTGCATATGAAATGTTGATTGTAATCTTGGATTGCTACATTATAGCAAAAAAACTGAGACCCAAAGGTCAACGTTAGAGCATTCAACATTGAACCGAAACTGCAACACCGTTATTGCAGTATTGATATCGAACGATAAACATAATTTCAGACGCAGTTTAGCAAGGGAAAAAACAAGCTCGATAACGACAGCCGTTTTATGAGGTACAACAACAACAGTTATCAACAGGAAATTTGAAAATATTTATTTTTAATAGTTGCATTGGAAACTTTTGGTACAAATCGTCTTTTTGGAAGCCATCCAAAGAAAAGTAGATTCTTGTATGAGCTTAGAATGAATGGAATTCTTCACGAGGATGAAGTTTCCCTAAACGAGCGTAGCGAGTGGAGGGAATCATCCGAGTGAAGAATTGCCATCATCCTAAGCGAATACAAGATGCTATTTTATCCACGACTGTAAAATATTTCGTTTAATTTCCAGTTTTCCTGCAAAAATTTGTATCGCCATATTGAAATAAATGCATCAAAGATAGCGAAAAACAAAACAAAACAAGTTTGTTTTTGTTAGGGGAATATTTAATAAACTGTAGAACAGTTAAAGAATTTTAATCAAATTCACTAGTTGTGGAATGAATACAATTACAATGGAAGATATATGCATGGAAAGCATATATTCTTTAGTAGTCGTGGATAAAACATGTTTATATGTCTTTAGTTAAATTCTTAACCCTGAACGAGAAGAAGTTTCCAACAAATTGAATTTAATTTGCGAACTTCTCGTGTAAGATTGATACAAATTTGCTTTATGGAATGGAAAAATATCCCAGAGCAGAATAACGTTCTTTGTGGTGATTACTTCCAGTTCCACAATAGTAAATAGTTCGAATAATTCCATAATAATAATTCCATAATAATAGTTCCAACAAATAAAAATAACAAACATTTTCTTATGCACTGTATCGCGTTATACATTGTACAGGAATACCTCGCATAGTACGGCTTCGATTAGTCCGGTTTCGCTATAGTACGGTTTTGAAATTTTCAAAAACAAAAAACATAAATGAAAAGGAAAAAATTCTAGGGAAAAATTATTCTTAAAAAAAATAATATGTACATACATAATACATATATAAAATTATTTTTATAAGCTAAACTCAGACAACGATGACTGTGCTGAAATGTCTGCAGAGATTTAACGGCTGAACAGCTTTCAAAAATTATTGGAATGGTCGAAAAAGTTTCAGGTTATATTATGGAAGTTGATCCTAATATCGAACGTAGCATTTCAATTCGTCGAAAAATAAACAATAAAGGGTAGCGAAAATCTGAAATTCTATGTCCACGCGGTGCTACCTGCATAACCTTAACAGAAGTAGGTTGGTGTAGTTGAGAGGGGCAGAGTAAATACTGCTTATCTCAATGATTCTGCACCATGGCGAGTCATTGGCGCCATAAAACCAATGCAGCTCAAGCGTCTGTTCACCATATAAGGGGCGGCTTGGAGCAGGCGTCTGTCTTGTATCAAGTGGCTCGCTATATAAATGTGTAGAAAGCGTCTGTTCTCCATGTTAGGGGCGGCTTGCAGCGGGAGTCTGTCTTGCAACAAGCGGTTTCTGGTGACCTTAAGATGCAGAATGATCCTATTCACGAAAATTTGGGTTGGGCGAAGGGCTAACATCCCATATCCCTATAAAAACTATTGTGATGAATTCTGTACACAGAATATCTCGGATTCATTATTAGAACGACCTCGAAAGCGTACCTCGGAAAGCGTACCCGGGAACCTGGAACGTGCTAAGCCTTAGAAGATAAGGAGATCTCCTAAAACTCACTCAACAAGTCGACAGCTACACATCCAGTGGCATTACAAGAACTAAGATGGCCAGGCAGTGGAATCCTTGAAACAGCGAAAGGGAACACAATTTATTATTGCTGTCATCAAAACGGAGGAGAATTTGGCGTTGGCTTTCTTATACACCATCGCGTGAATCAGCATGTTATCGACTTCTGCCCAATTAATATGCGGTTATGCACACTAAGAGCCCGCACGCAAAAATTCAATGTAACGATCGTCAATGTTCATGCACCTACTGAAGATAAAGCAGATGATATTAAAGACCTGTTCTTCGTAGCACTCGAAGAAGTCATCAATAACATCGCGCGGTACGATATAAAAATCGTGGTAGGTGACTTTAATGCTCAAATTGCTAGGATTGCAGAACTTAAAAGACATATTGGCCCTAACAGCTTGCATCATACCAGCAACAACAACTTCCACGCAGCGAAGCTGGCTATGATGTATGATCTAGTAATTCCCAGCACTTTCTTCCCTCACAAGAGAATTCACATGGCAACGTGGAAATCAAATGACGGAAGAATGGAAAATCAAATCGATCACGTCATGATGTGACGGTGTCTAAGAGACACTCTCCAAGTATAGCTGATGTTCGATCATACAGAGGTGCTGATATGGACACCGATCATATGCTTGTCATCTTTAAGTGCAAGTGCAAATTATCATTTACGTTTAACAGAAAAGCAAAAAAGACCGTGCGCTGGAATGTCGAAGCATTTAAACATCCGGAAACGCTGAGTAGATATCAGGAAATAATAACACAAAACATAGAAGAGCATGACATCTCTTCTGAGATGACATTAAACATACAAGAAGAATGGCAAACGCTTCAATGAACCATTATAGCCGCAACACAAACTACAATCGGAAAACGACCACCGAAATCACACAACGAATGGTTTGACGACAAGTGCCGCCAATCCGTTGAACATAAACAAAAACTGCGAGTAAAATAGTTAACAAGGAACACCTGAAGCTCCCAAGCGGATTATCTATGCGCCAGGAAAGCCTCAGCAAAACGTGTACGTCAAAAGAAAAGCGAACACATGAAGAGCTGCATCGAAAACATCAACCAACATACGGCCAACGGAAATTCAAAAGAGTGCTTTGCTAACGCACGGAATCTGACAAAAGACAAAAGATCTTGGGTGGATCTACAGCCATCAAAAATGAAAATAATGAACTTGATGAACAAGTGAACGTGATATGCTGGCAGTGTGGCGATCCCACTTTCGAGACCTACTGAATAGGACGAATGAAGTTCATCCTTTTCCAGCAATTGCTCAATCAACTGAGGAGATTTTCGTCCCTAACCCAGCAATAGAAGAAATGAAAGCTGCCATTAAAAAACTGAAAAATGGCGAGTCCCCAGGTTTCGATGGAATTCCCGTAGAACTTTTGAAAAATGGAGGAGCAGCTCTGGTCTCACGTATATACGATCTGATTCTTGCAATTTGGGACCAAGAATAACTACCTGCTCTCATTGTTCCGCTACATAAGAAAGGTGACTGTGTAAAGTGTGCAAATTATCGTGGCTTCGTATTGTTGAACACTGCATACAAAATACTAGCTATCTATCATCGGTTACTATCAGTGTGGTTTTTGTCCCAACCGCTCAACCACAGATCAATGTTTTACATTAAGGATGATTCTGGGAAAATGTTGGGAGCACAACATCAGCATTCACCAGTTCTACGTTGATTTCAAGCAAGCATATAATAGCATCATCCGCGAAAACCTTTGGTCCGCACTCATATGCCTTGGTATATGAGTAAACAGTAATCGAAGGGTCAGTTTCTGATATAGGATGTCGAAACTAGGGTCAACTGGTCATGGAACGAGGTGATGGAAGGTGATGGAAGCTGACGGCAAAATCAAAAAAAAATTAATCAAAACATTAGAATTTAAAGTGAACTGTGTGAATTTTGTTTATCTAGTTGTTTTAACCATTTTAAATTAACTTGTTTTTGTTTGTTTAATTATTTTTAATAAATATATGTACATTTGAATATATTACTCTCGTTTTCTTTATTGAAAAACAGGAAAAAACAAATCGTATGGAACAAATTATCGTTTTTTGTATGTAGCTAGTTCCTCGATTAGTCCGGTTTCAAATAGTACGGCTAAATGGTGGAACCGATTAACCGTACTATGCGAGGTATTCCTGTATATATATTCCATCTGTAAGAGACCATCGCAATGTTAACTCCTGATGGAAAAAAAAATAGTTGCCTGTATGTCAATAACTTCAGATTTATAAAATGTAATGTCAGTCTCCATTACAATCATTCCATTACCACGCCTTATCCCTGTGGTGAAATTTCCATTTAATCAAATTTTTAAACTTTGAATATTAATAATATTTGTATCAAAAATTAGTAATTCACATATGTGATCAATAAATGATTGTTAATAAAAAAAAATAAGAATGCAATTGTTTATTGATTTTGACAAACAAAGGAAAAATTTGAGTGCTATTTATGTAGCTGCAAATACTACTTTAAGTTTAAAATAATAATTCGGACGCTCTCTTCTTAATAACTCTTATCAACAAAAACCAAGGTTTTATAAGTCAACTCAAGAGGATTTGTATTCTCCATCAAGAGGAAATATCTTTCATCATCATCTACATACCATCCTGCTTCATCACCTTGACAACTCTGCTGCTACCAAAGCTTTTTGGTTTCACATTTTAGGGTTTCGTTTAATTTTATAAAGGATTAGACGTTTTTTAATTCATCCAAGATTATTTTTTGAGAAAAAAAATTTTCGAATACGAGGAATATTGTTTTGCATGACCAATGGTTTGCAATAAATTTTACAAATGTCTGACATTTGAGAACCCATATAATTTTGTTTTCACGAATGTAGCAAATATAAAAACCAAAACAAATCTTAAAGTTCATCTTTGCGAAAATTCATCTTTGCAAAAGTGCATGCGAAGCCAAAATATCGATTTTTTACACATATAACTCAACCTATGACTCCTTTTAAAGAAGGAGTTCTCCTCTCAACTGAGGGCAAAAATCTCCACTTTGCAAATCTCCGATCAATTCAAATAGTCTTTTATATACTGTTACGTTTTCTTACCTTCTCGAATTGGTCTAACTCTCAACTCGGTAAACGTAATTTCTAAATATCCTTCTGGATTCGATCAAGCTGTTCAGTTAGCCAAAACACGAGATTTTATTGAGTCTTCAACACGTTTACTGTGTCACAACAACAGTCAAACAAAACAATTCAGTAAACAATATTCCTATCTAGAATATTCTTCCAATAACTTTAAACTCTTCTAATAACTTTAATCCATTGTTAAAATTTGTTAGTATGAAACAGAGTCCATAATAATACAAAATATTTCTATTAAATAACACTTAAAACTTTATTCACAATCACTTTACTTCTATTTACACGGTCTTATGTTCAACCTAAATTATTTACACTATCGCCGTCTAACTTGAACTATATTTTTTACAAATACAATTTAAATACAATTTTGTATTCTATCGAGATTGTTCCAGGTAAATCCAACATTGTAAGGAAAACTCAAGAAATTTTGAAAATAATCAACGTCGTTTATATTTTATTGTTGTTTAGTTGACCTTTTTCTTGGAATGCCTGTTGGTCCCGAATTGGTTTTAAATCCATTTCAATTGTTGAATCCAAATTTGTTTTGCTTTTCCAATATTTTGTGTTGTTTAATATTACTTGCTATCCTTTTTTAACTCCTTACATATCATTTTGTTCCTTGTCGGTTCACTTTAATGAGTTTAGATTCTCATTGCGTGTGTTTGTCCTTTGATTTTCGTTTCTCTCTGTATGCCTGAAGCGTTACTATTTCTTGAGTTTCCAGCAGCGGTTTATTCCAGATTGTAACCCTTTGAATCACTTCATTTAAGTTGCTCACACTAATCTGCGTAATCTGCTTCATTTAGTAGTAGTGGCATCCTAACATTATTCACATTTGGGATCTCACATCGAAAATCTAAAATAAATCCCTTAAGCTTGAGTGCAGCCTCAAAATGACTTATCCATAATGTCTGGCACTAGCACCTATCTTATAACTTGCAGTTGTTCCCTATCTTTATTTCAGCAATCTTCTTACTGCTATATGAAATATGGCCCTGCATCCTCTATTTACTGTCGGCAGCTTTAATTTATCTGATGTTTCCAAAACACTGCCAATCAAACCTTTGTGAACGAATGTACGAGCTGAACCTGTATCCAGTGTCATGAAGTAAGTTTTACCTTCAATTTATCCTTCGATACCCCAACTTTCACCATTTACTACCACTCTTGAAATTGGGATGTAGGTTCCGTTAAATTTGATACGAAGATCTTTAACGCTTCCTTTGAGATATGGTCCGATTCACAGTCCTTTGAGATATGGCCCGATTTGCTACATACACTCAAAAAAACTAAGTAAATTTTACAAGTTTTTTATATATATACAACTCACAAATTTTTTGGTAAGTTTACTAAAAATATTGTAGATTACAAAAAAAATTATTTGAAAAAACCAAAAATTTATTTGATTTACAAATTATTGTTGGATTTGAATTACCAAAAATTTTGTGTGTTGTATATTTATAAAAATATTGTATAAGTTTCCTTTACTTTTTTTGAGTGTATCCATACACAAGAGTTTCCTCCTGTTACTGCTGAATCCAGCGGCATGCCCATTTTCTTCGTATCCTTCTTTCTTCCCCAAAGACAAGACGACGATCTTTCTGCTTCCTAATTTTGATCGCATTCCGTTGTCATGTCACTTCTAACTCTGTGTGCTAATACTTCCCACCTCTGATGTTCCTCTTCACATCTCTTTTCTGCATCCAACAGATGGCATATACACAAATCCTGTGTGCCATTTTACATTGCGTAGACTAGTATAGTTTTTTCAGAGCTTTTAGAGTAGTTTGGCTATCAGTAAAAATATTAATGATATTGCCAGACCATTTTAGCTCCGTTGCTCACCTCTATGCTGCATTTATGGCGAATGATTCAGAATAAAAAAAAAAGTGTAGTATACAACAAGAGGAAATTGCACTCCAAGAACATAATTTCTGAAGTAGACCGCAGCTCCTGCACAATTTCCAATGAGTGATCCATCTATGTATATCTCGAACGAGTTAGTTACACTCCCCAAAGCAAGTTAGTTACAAACCGGCCCTCTATCGTGGTCCTCAATACTGCTTTCGAAAGGCAGTTAGAGGTACTATGTCATGAGTCGACATAGAAAAATCTGTCAGGTTTTTTTCCAGATCCCCCCTTAGTGCTTGGTGACCTACAGTACCTGGTAGTTACCAGGGGTTAAAGTTTTTATGTTGCCTTAAGAGCCTCCTTTCCAACAAATACATGCAAAGGAGGAAAAGAGCTTGTGATACATAAGTTAGCAAACCAGTCTATCGCCTCCTGTTTTTGTTATCGCATTCCCAATACAAGCTCTCAAGAACCATGCAAGGGACTTATAGACTTATAGCTGACAACTGGTTTGATAAACCACCACCTCTGACAGGATTCTGTCCGTATAGAGTTTACCACTTAATAAATGTGTTGCCTATTGCTCAGTGGGATTTTTTTCAGACGGAAATTTCCCATATGTCAGTCGATCAACCTCTCCAAAGCTTATAGAAAGCAAATGAGGAACAAGTGGTCTGTCTGAAGTTTTTCGCTTCGCAATAGTTAATTTTCCCTGGTTTTGTGATAAAGACAGCCCTCACGTTTCTCCAGACATGTGGTACATAGCCACGAGCCTAGCCAAGGCACGAAGATCCAATTGAGAACCTATCTCTTATTAAGCCCAAACACTTTTGTATCATAACACAGTTGTATCCCGTCGAGTTTTGTATGGTGGAACTTATAGCGCAAGAGTCTCGGGTGATACAAATATTTTTTTCAAGATCCAGTACATTTGCTTACCTCGGATTAACAGATCATTGAGCTTTTTCAACGGCCTGATCTATAACCTTGGAAATGCTTCAGGGCTCTGCAGAGCTCTTGAAGCGCACCCAATACGTTTATCGTGGATGCCGAAAAAATTTACTCTCGACTGGGTCGCATTTACTGAAAAATGTAACATAAGCCAATATTTGATGATAAGGTACCGAAAATAAAATAAAATGCAAATGTTTTAGAAAAATTTGTACGAACTAAACTAACATTGGATTGCCAATAATTAAACTAGTAACATATTCTTTGATCATGTAACGCACTGTCTTCCTCAATTATTAAAGACCACATAAAGAGTTTATGAACTTATGAAGGCTCGTTTCTTCGAGCAAGAAATCGCATGCTATCATCATAGAATTTGCCATGTTGTGCTAAACCGAAAAGATAAATCCGATCAACTAACGCTACCGGACGTTTGACGACAAACTTTCCAGATTGAACCAATGCGGTTTGGAAAACTGTTTCCAATCGACATTTCACATGCAATACCATAATTTTTCTATTCACTATAAACTGTCTTCGTAAGTTTATTTTTTTATTTCCTCTACCTATTTCCAAACTATTATTACTATTTTTTATATTATCTAAATTCAACATGTGCAGATCAAATTAAATTTATTCACAACTCTACAAAAATCAAATAAATTAGAAATAAAAAAGTTGAAATCGAAATGTTTGAAGAATTGTGTAGAAAATAAATCTATTTTCTTATATGTTGGTCTTTCGATAAAATTTGCAAAAATAAAAAAAAATCATATAAACAATAAGTCATCGTGAATATATGGAAAATGTTTTTTTTTAATTATAGTGTTTCAAGGTTTTTTGATTTTTTTTAATTATTTTATTTTAACACCAAATTAATCGAAATTCGTAATCAATTGATTATTGATGTTATTGAACAATTTAATTAAGTCTTTGTTTTTATGTATTCTAAAATTAAGAGATGTGAGAGGTTTGGATTTCGGTATTGTAGAAAACACAATTTAATTTGATCGGTTGGTATTGTTTTTGAGGCCTGTTTAAGGTTTTGAGGGCTTCGCCGTTAAGTATATATGGTACCATAAGTGAGGTTGTGAGTACAATCGTACCTCCAACCTTCAATGGTGTTGCTTTGCGTATCAAAGTGTGAATCACTGCCGAGAAATTCCCAGTCACATCTGAGTTTCAATATACTCAGCAAAGTAAAACAACTAATGGATTTAATAATAGAACAAGTATGTTTTGAGCCACCCTCGACGGCTGCTACCAAAAGACCGGTTGAATGTTATTATACTATGCCGAAAATACAATTGCACATTTGTTAAAATAGGAAGAGTTACCTTGACCTCCTAGAGTCATAACTTATCTGCCACCTGCGCCAATAAAAAAAAGAGGAAGATTCGAACATGATTCGGTGCGCAAAACTCGGGTATTAGGCAGATATCACACCATCCTGACTCAACTTTCCAGCAACAACTAGAAAACTGTAAACTCATTACTCAGGTAAAATTTTCAATTCTCTCCAAAATCGTAAAATACTTAAAAGAAAACCGACTTTCGAAAGAGAAATCGAAAGAAGTAGTAGCTAGTATTACTGGGAATGTATCATAAGTTGGTTCTTCTAATTTATGGGAACCGGTCTCATGCGAGGATTTATAAACGTCTACTCTGCAAGAACGATTTGGGGTAGTGGATTATTAACTTGGAAATAACAACAACTAGGGATTTATGGGAACCAAATTCATCGCTGGACCACCATAGTCGTTTAAAAAAATGCCTAAAGTAAGATGCGTCAACAATAGCTTTACCTAATTTGAACTAACAGCATGACCATGATATTGTGTTCACCCAGGAACCGTAGGCAAAAGAACGTGGATAACCCAAAATGGTTGGCGGCAAGAATCACTCTACTATACAATTGGCTTTTTATAACAGTAAACCCTGATTGGGGCGATCTTAAATATAAATTAAAACAATAAAATTACATTAACAAAAAGAAATAACAATTAGACTATTGTAGAATACAATTATATACATGAGAGCTCTTAAATACTTTTAAACTTCAACTTAATTTCAAATATACACTAGAATATCTTAAAAACAAACTTAAAAAATTAGTATAGTAAAAAATGCACGAAATGTGCATAGACCCATGTACATAATGTTTGTCGGGCAAATTTTTAGCCGCAATTAGACTATTGCAGAACCCTGCAATATTTCTGCAATAGTCGTGCAATGGAAGTGTGTAAAATATTCATTGCAGAAAAGTTTGACAATATCTCATTGCAACATTGCAATATCTCATTGCAATGTTTTGCAATGAGTTCAACAAACATTATGTACATGGGTCTATGCACATTTCGTGCATTTTTTATTATACTAATTTTTTAAGTTTGTTTTTAAGATATTCTAGTGTATATTTGAAATTAAGTTGAAGTTTAAAAGTATTTAAGAGCTCTCATGTATATAAAATGTGCATAGAACTTTCAGGAATAAATACAAAAATGTATGATTTTGTGTGTACGATGATTGTGTGTATGTATGATATATGACTTTTATGACTGGGATCTTCTAATACGTTATGAATCTATCCTAGACTAATATTTTTGGTAACGTCATTGCGATAAATGAAGATTGCGGTCGTATTTTGAAGTTGTAAAATGAAAATGTATGTGTGTGATTGCATTTGTAAATGAGGCGTCCATTTTTTTGCCATTTTTTGAATGATACAATTTAAATGGAAAAAAATCAGAAATCAAAAAATTTAAATATTTGGATTACATATTGTTACGATTCAGAAAAATCTAGACGATTACGGTCACTTCCAGGAAAATAAAATCAACAAAACACAACAGACAAATTAATGAAATGAATATTGTTGTTGTTGTCTCTTCTTAGAAATAGGGTCAACATAAACGATTTTATGAATCAAATCAACATAACGTAAAATAATCGAGTATTCTAATGTTTTCTCAAGGTTTCTGGAAAGTGATGTCGAATTATCTAGAAGTATTGCAGAAGGTATATAAGAAAAATGCCTTTTGTAGTTTTTAATTAGTTTTATTTTAGACCTGCGACAGTAAAGTGAAATTAAATGTAGAATTAGTTTATTTTAAACCTGCGATTGTGAAGTTAAAAATTATAAAAGTGATCTTTAAATTAGTTTTTGTGTAAAGTTTTTGTAAATAAAGTTATAAGTGTTATTAAATAGAAATATTTTGTGTATTATTTTGAACGTTGTGAATTGGAAATTTCTACAATAAACCGTTGGAGTTTCGAAGCTGTTGGAAGAATATTCTAGTTGGGAATATTGTTTGCTGTATTGTTTTCCTGTTGTTGTGGAACAATTAAGGTGTTGAATACTTAATAAAACCTGGTGTGTTTGCTTACTAATCAGTGATCGAACTCAGAAAGAGATTGGGAATTGCGTTTATCGAATTGTGAGTTAGGCCAATTCGAAGGAAGTTTGGAAAAACATAACATTGGTGACATCGGCGGATTAGTTAGCTGTTAATAATGGTTTTATTAAGTGATTTGAAGGTTCTTGAGTTAAAGAAAGAACTAGAACAACGTGGATTGTCAACAAGTGGAAACAAAACTGAATTAATGCTACGGCTTCGACAAGGAATGGAAGCCAATGGAATGGACATGGAAAGTTACCAGTTTGGAGTGATTAGTACAAATAATGATCTAGTGGCAGCTGATGAGGAGAAAAGTTTTGTTGCGGAAACAACATCTTCATTGCCACCTGCAAATTGTGATTTTACGCAGTTAATGGCTATGATGCAGCAAATGAATTTGAATATAAGCCAGACAAAACAAGAAATTAATTCCAACATGAATCAAAAACTGGATGATGTAAATACAAATATGGCTGCTACCAAGGAAGAGATTAGTTGTAACATCAATCAACAAATGGCTGCTACTAAGGAAGAAATCAGTAGCAACATCAATCAACAGCTGGAAATAGTCAACAATAACATGGCTGTTAGTAAGGAAGAGATTACTGCAACACTTGCTGCAAATAAAGATGAGATGAACCAGCAAATAAATGGGTTGAATATTAGCATAAATCAACACTTGGACGAGAAACTTCTACAAATGTCAACGGCATTCGATGTTAAAGTCGAGAAAATTCAAACAGAAATGCTGGAATTTGAGCGTGATTTAAATAAGGTCGTAACTAAAGTTGACGATTTTGAGAAAAGGTTACAGGATGTTGAAACAGCTAAAGTTACTTCACAGATGGTACAACAGATAGCAATTATTAAATTGAAACCACCATCGTATGACGGTACCACATCTTTCGGCATCTTCAAGTTCCAGTTCGAGACCGCAGCAGATCAGAATGTTTGGAACGCCAAAAATCGTCTTGCTGCCTTGATAGTTGCTCTAAAGGGGGAAGCAGCTGAAGCATTACAGGCGGTGCCGGAAAACGACCGAAAAAGTTATGCAGAGGTGATGAATGCATTGGAACGTAAATATGGCAGCGACCATAAAAAGGAGCTATACCGGATCGAGCTAAAGGGTCGCTTGCAACGGAATGGAGAAAGCCTTCAGGACTATTCTTCGGCAGTAGAACGGCTTGTACATTTGGCACACTCGAATACTCCACCGTATTTTATGAAGAAAATGAAGATCGAGGCTTTTACAGATGGTATCCGAGATCCAGAAACCAGGATCAAAGTAATGACTACACCTAAGGCGACTTTCCATGAAACTGTCGCATACGCAATGCAATATGAGATGGTACAGAGGATGTGTGTGCCATCTGGTGGATGCAGAAAAAGGAATGTAGAGGGGAACATCAAAGGGGAAGTTTTGGCACACAGAGATAGAAGCGACATCAGATGCTGGGTATGTGATGAAGAGGGTCACATGGCACGGGAATGCAAGAAAAACAGGGAAGCAGACAGATTGTCGTCTTCTGTGAAGAACAGAGGAGCCGAAGAAATGGAGCACGTAGGGTTCAGGAACAGCAGTAGAAAACTCCTGTGCTGGATATGTAGGAAATCGGGCCATATCTCACAGGACTGCTGGAACAGGAAGCGTGATAGATCTTCATCTCCTATTCAACGGAAGCCTGTTGAAGGTGCAACTGTAAAGCCAAAAAGTGAGGAGAATGCAGCATACATTCCAATTTCAAGAATTGCGGTAAATGGTGAAAGTTTGGGTATCAACGGACAACTTGAAGGTAAAGGTTGCTTCATGACACTGAATACAGGTTCAGCTCGAACATTCGTTCGCAAAGGCTTAATTGACGGTGTTTTGGAACCATCAGATGGATTGATACTCCAAACAGTAACTGGCGAATGCGCTGAAATAGAAGGTAAAAGAATCGCTAAAATAAAATTGGGAAATAACTGCTATCAACAAGAGGTGCTAGTGGCTGACATTATGGATGAAGTCATTTTGGGGATGGACTTCATGAAGGCGAAGGGATTAGTCTTCGATTTTGGATGTGGAATCCTAAAGGTTAATAATGTTGAGATGCCACTACTTGTGAATGAGGCAGAGCCAACAGTTATTGGTAGCGATGAGGATCTACGCAGTGCAGAGGAAAATCCAGCACCATCCAAACAGATGAGGGAGAGAAACGTCAACCGACGCAGACGATTAAACAAACGCCGAAAGTTAAAAAGGAAGCAGGTCCAAGCCCATAACGAAGTGAGCGATGTAAAAGAGGTGGTTCAAATAGCTGCAAACGGGGACGAATCGCAGCTTAAAATAAGAATGGTTCGGAGACATGGCAATGTGAAACACTCAAAGGGAAAAGATAAGGAGGACTTTCGAGATAATGAGAATCCATACTTATCACGGTGGGCGGACATAGAACAAAGTAATGGCCAAGGACTTAGAAAGGGACCAGAAGCAATTCTAAACCGCCTGGGCAATAGAAAAAACAAAAAAAAAAAGAAAAAAAAAAATGTTTGGATTCAACAATTGGAGGAGAGATCTAGATCCTGTTCGGGACGAACAGGCTTAAGTGGAGGGTAATGTTACGATTCAGAAAAATCTAGACGATTACGGTCACTTCCAGGAAAATAAAATCAACAAAACACAACAGACAAATTAATGAAATGAATATTGTTGTTGTTGTCTCTTCTTAGAAATAGGGTCAACATAAACGATTTTATGAATCAAATCAACATAACGTAAAATAATCGAGTATTCTAATGTTTTCTCAAGGTTTCTGGAAAGTGATGTCGAATTATCTAGAAGTATTGCAGAAGGTATATAAGAAAAATGCCTTTTGTAGTTTTTAATTAGTTTTATTTTAGACCTGCGACAGTAAAGTGAAATTAAATGTAGAATTAGTTTATTTTAAACCTGCGATTGTGAAGTTAAAAATTATAAAAGTGATCTTTAAATTAGTTTTTGTGTAAAGTTTTTGTAAATAAAGTTATAAGTGTTATTAAATAGAAATATTTTGTGTATTATTTTGAACGTTGTGAATTGGAAATTTCTACAATAAACCGTTGGAGTTTCGAAGCTGTTGGAAGAATATTCTAGTTGGGAATATTGTTTGCTGTATTGTTTTCCTGTTGTTGTGGAACAATTAAGGTGTTGAATACTTAATAAAACCTGGTGTGTTTGCTTACTAATCAGTGATCGAACTCAGAAAGAGATTGGGAATTGCGTTTATCGAATTGTTAGTTAGGCCAATTCGAAGGAAGTTTGGAAAAACGTAACAATATAATAAATAGGATTACATATAAATAAAATAAATATACTAATTTTCCACAATTTTCTTAATATTATGAAAAAATAAAATTAAGTTTTAGTAAATCGACATAAAAAAGACAAAATAAAAATACTAAATGCATGTAATAAATTTTTTGAATCACTAAAATTAATTATTCAAAGTGCCCGTTTGTTTTTTGGAAATGTTCTCATTACCTTCACAAAAACATTTTTTGTATTTTGCAAACATTCTTCGCACATAATTTTATATGAAAAATATGGAGGGGCGGAAATCTTACAGCTCTGAGATATCAAGACTTCGGTCTGGGTAAAGAATTTTGATATAGTTTTCGGCAAAAAACTTTCACGAGGATATGGTTTTTAGTTTTGGGCAGCGATGTATATCAAACATAACTCTTTGTTAAAGTACACGTATTTTTTATATCTGTTTAAAAACTTATTACAAAACTAACACGAAATATCAATACGTTACCGGAAAAATTATAATCAAAATTCCAAAAATATTGTTAAATTAAATAAAATCAAACCTTTTCAAAATTCCAAAAATATTCCAAAAACTAGAATGAAATCAAATATTTAAACTTTTTCTAAATTCCGATAATATTCCAAAAATTCTTAAAAATTCAAACTTTTCCAAAATTCTAAAACTATTGCAACTATTCTAAAACTTTTTTCAAAATTATAATAAAATCAAAAATTTTTAATTTTTCAAAATTCTAAAAATATTCCAAAAATTCTTACGAAATCAAAAATTAAAACTTTTTCCGAAATTCTAAAAATAATGCAAAAATTATTACAAAATCAAAAATACAAACTTTTTCAAAATTCCAAAAATATTTCAAAAACTATAACAAATTCAAAAATTTCCATGTTCAATTTCATTTTCAATTACATTTACGTCATAAAAACAGCTACATTTTTTTTCCAAAAAATTGGCTAAAAAATAAATGAAATCATTTTTTGACACACTTGACAACATTTTTTTGACAAACCTATAATGCCATAATTCTCAATAATAATAATAAAATCTCATTTCAAACAAACAATTAATTTTAATTTTTTTTCCAAAAAATTAGGTAAAAAAATAAATAAAAATCTTTCTTTTGACACACTTGACAACATTTTTTTGACATACTTATAATGCAATAATCTAGTTTTTGATCTCACATACCAATCCCTACCATCAAGATTTCTCCAAATTTAATGTTCCTACTCGTAATCACTTAAAGCCAAAAATATGAAAATTTGCTATTTTTGACACACATAATGATTTTTTTGACACACTTCCGGTACAGTTACCGAACACAGCGTCCTTTCGGACCTGTCCCTTGAGTATACCTATTTTTAGAGAAAAAAAATTTTCAAATCTCTCCAGTGGTTTTCCCTGCAGCGTAGGTAATGACGGCGGCCGGCGGCTGGCTGACAGACACACATTTTTTTTTTTTGCTTTTTTAGAATCAGGAGGTCCTAAAACGTCGAGAAATGTCAAAAAAGTGGGGGTAAAAATTTCACTTTGAGCTCATGAATGTAATACTTGATGTTATATCACAAATAATTTACTGTATTAATTGTTGATCATGTGTCAATAGACACAAGTGAAGACTAGTCATCTTCCTCTCACCGATACAAGTTTGTTATTCAATAGTAGAATGTCTAGAGTATAACAAAACAGTGATCACCAGAGAAATTAATTGACTAAACCTGAATTTATTAAATGTATGTTTATGTAAATTTTTTGTTTTTACACTTCGCTAGAGTTGTAACCTAATTTTTGGTTTATATTCATTAGCGTTGACATTTTTTGGTAGAGTTTATCTAGTCGGCTAGCCCTGATGAGAATGATAAACTTTTTAAAGTTTAAAATTTTCTCATTGGCTCGAAACTAGATCGCTCTAAAATTGTATGGATTGCAAAAAGTTTCATAATTTGCACCATAATTTTTTAGATTCAGTTCTTATATTATTCTTGATGGGAGATTTTCCATCGGGGTGATGTTATATCACAAATAATTTACTGAATTAATTGTAATACTTAGGTCTTTCAGACCGAAGTAATAAAATAAAATTCGTCACTTTATTATTACGAAAGTCATATTATCTCATACAAAATTAAATGGAATCACTCATTTTAGAAAATGTTAAACCACTTTTTCACTGACTATTTTTTTGTTTCGCTTCGTTTTTAGGGTTCCGCTTTTTATACGGAACACTATTGGTGAGAGCAAAACGAGCATTTCACATTATATCGTTTATCTCGTAAACTATAAATGCTCTGGACCTGAAATTTGAGGTGCGTATAAAACTAACTTGTCCACATAAGATGACAGATACAAATAAAACTAGAGTTGTTTTCGTTTGGTTTACAGGGTTGCGCGATGTGAGGCCTTTGAGAAAATGCATTTTTTATAGATTCAAATAGGGTATCATATGAAAGGGCTTCATTTCAGTATTCCTTAAAAATTTATTTTGGAATTTTACACGTTACCATTTTTTCTACAATTTGGAATAATGACGTTTTCTTAGTGTTTTCTTACCTCAATTAGCTCCGAACCTAACTGATCGAAAATCTTCAAATGTATTTGGAATGATAGAAAAATTAGTACGGTTTTAATAAAAAATATATAAAAGTATCATATACTAATAATTATATTTATTAAGGGGGTGGATATGAGGAGGGGTAAAAACACTATTTAAAATGTGGTCAAGTGGGGGTCATTTGAAAGAGCACCTAATTTAGAAAACATTGCAATTTTTTTTAGAATTTTGCGATGCACAGTTTTTGAGTTATTGTCAAAAGAGTGCAGTGCTAAATTCAGATTGGTCCCCCCCCCCTCCCTATGTTTCAACACTGATTGACAGAAAAATTTAAAAAAAATCACATAGCTAGAAAATTAGGTAAATTTTGTACGAAAACTATAGCAAAGTCTAAGATAATTATATGTCTGTGTGTTTAGGGGACGGGGGTAGAGAGGGTAAAAAAATCCTTTTTGACCCAAGCGAGTTGTCATTTGAAAGAGCACCTAATTAAAAAATCATTGCAATTTTTTTTAGAATTTTGCGGTGCACAGTTTTTGAGTTATGATCAAAAAAGTGCAAAATTCAGACTGTTCCCCCCATACGTTTCAACTCTGATTGACAGAAAAATTTGTAAAAATTCACAGAGCTAGAAAATTAGTAAATTTTGTACGAAAACTTTAGCGAAGTCTCAGATAATTATATTTCTGTGTGTTTAGGGGACCGGGGTAGAGAGGGTAAAAAAACGTTTTTGGACCCAGGCGAGTGGGGTGTCATTTGAAAGAGCACCTAATTTAGAAATCATAGCATTTTTTTTAGAATTTTGCGGTGCACAGTTTTTGAGTTATGGTCAAAAAAGTGCAAAATTCAGACCGCCCCCCCCCTACGTTTTGACACTGATTGACAGAAAAATTTGTAAAAATTCACATAGTTAGGAAATTTGGTAAATTTTCACTCAAATAATTATATTTCCATGTGTTTAGGGGACGGGTGTAGAGAGGGTTAAAAAATCTTTTTTGACCCAAGCGAGAGGGGTGTCATTTGAAAGAGCACCTAATTTAGAAATCATTGTAATTTTTTTTAGAATTTTACGGTGTACAGTTTTTGAGTTATTGTCAAAAAAATGCAAAATTCAGACCGTTCCCCACTCTACGTTTCGACACTGATTGACGCAGAAAAGTTTGAAAAATTTTTTTATGTAGCATCTCCACCTACATTTCGACATTTGATTGGCCGAAAAAATAATCATATTTAAACCATTTACAAGCTGGTCTAAATTGAATCTTTCTTGAGTTACCATAAACAGCTATGGATAAGATTTAACCTAGTAACATTTTTTGAGTCATTTTTGATCAATGTAGAATTGATTGTAATTTACTATTGACATTTACGATTAAACATTTATTTTGTTAGCTGTCTATGGTCTGGCAATATAAAGACATTACAACACAACTTTTTGTCAATAATTCTTGATATTGTGTTCTTTTATATTCGCAGAACCCTAGGCGAGCGAATTTTATTCGCACTTGTATGACTTTTTATTATTCGTGTAACATGCGACTTACGTTTGTGTGCAAATATAGGTTTAGAAGTCTTACGACATGTGCACGATATGGTGCACATTATGTGCATGACATGATTATGCACAATTTTGTTCAAGAAGATTTTGTATCATGCGCAATCCATGCACATTTCACGAAATTTTTTAAGAATTGTGTTACGGGTCTATAAAAGAAAAATTAAAGTTAAAGAAAATTACATTGGGAAACAAAATATGAATAATAAAAGAAATAATAATAATAATCCACATTGTTATAAACTCACAGAGCTATAGTTTTACCAAAACAATCAAACTGCATTACATACACTTATGTTTCTTATATATTAAACATAATATAGTTTTTTCAATGTGTGGTGTACATAAAACTAAATCAGGTTGAAATCCATATCATTTACCTAAATCATTGAGATTACAAATTTTTACTTTTAAATTATTTTGACTGTAATGCATTTTACAATTTGAAATATATCCACCATTGTCTGATCCACTTTATCTACACGCCAATAATTATTTGTACGCCGAAGTTCAGCAATATCATTGATTTTCTTTTGGTTGCTTGTTGATTTACATTAAATTTATGAATATTTGCATTGACGACTAGGGATAAAGTGAGCACCGTGGGTATAAAAAGTATGGGGTATAAAATTAAAAGTATGTAATTAATTTTATTGGACATTTTTCACCAAAACTCATTACATTAAAAATAAATAAATAATAATGTTCAATATTACATACAAACAACAAATAATTTAATATAAATAATTAAAATTAGAGTCGATTTCAATATAAATAAAATTGATAAATTCTGATTGATTGCTGTATGGTACCTGTAGATGACCTTTAGAAGATTGAAACTGGTAGTACGAACAAAAATAAAAAGTTTTAAAATTTAATTCTAAGTATTAGTTTTTTATTAAAGTGAAGAATACATATCGGTGAAACATACAAGTTCAACAAATACTTTATAATTATAAATTCTTTTGATAATTCCTCTACTAATGAATCTAATAATTGACTTCATCGAACAGATTGATCGACGTTTTATTAGCTAGAATTTTCTATCTTTGTTTGTTTTTCATATACATTGATAACCTTTACGCTCAATAGTTATTCAGAATTTACATCACATAGTTAGAGAGTAAAAAGAGTAAAAGAGTAAAGACTAAAAAAGGATAGTAAGTTGTTTTTATGGATTTTTTTAGATGGTTTTGATTTTTAGTTTAGAGCAGGAATCCAGAAATCCAGGAATCCAATAACAGCTTTTAATTTGTACTTAATCGGTGTAGGTAAGTGGGTCTGAGCTAGACATTTATTGTCCGTATATAGGCCAGGCGTGGTTTTAAGAGTTATAAATGGTCACTCCTACACAATACCAGCGTCAGCTATGCGGAAGACTCCTAAACTAGCAAGGACATTGATACAAGGCTGTTCGGTCTCAGAACTATACGAACGATAGCTAGGCACCTCTATAATAGGATTTCATGCTGAAATTTTTGTCATCACCTATTGTGCTATTTTTTATGCCGAAAAGAAATACAGAAACACAGATATATACATTATGTTTGACAGTCTGGCGGTGTTTGGTCTATAAATATAACGCCCTTTGATACAAAGGTAGCATGGTAATGCCAACAAAATATACAAACGATTGCAGTAACCAACTGCGTCACACTTGCGTCACACTTCTGTAACAACAAGGCAATGCGGTAGTAGACTCTCTAGCAAAGAAAGGTGCCAGTACAAAATTTATTCTCTCAGAATCGTGCTTTGAACTGTCTAAGACGCTCTAATGGTACGCTCTAATGGGTCATCCAAAGTTGAGAACAGGAACAAAACAGACCAGGAACAAAATGAGAACTGAGAACGAGGTAGGATCTACTGAACTTTAAAAAGTTTAAGGGCAGCTGCTGAATTAAAAGCAATCGTTTCTGAAGATCTTAACCACCAAACCACCACCTTTAGTAAGTAGGCGTTACTGCTTTTGACAGATGCAGATTCTGCAAATTGAAGGCAGAACAAAACACATTTTTATCATCTCCTTTGACCTTGCATGGCACAGATACTTCATTCTTAGTCAAAAAAGACTAACACTTTCTCTCCCGAAAAACATTATTCTTATCGAATTGTCATTAATGGGTAAGGGTCTCAGATTTGTCTAGATAGCACATCCTACAGTGATATCAATGTCATCTGTCCTCTACTAATATTAAGGTTATGCACAATATATTTTTGGATTGTAATGCTATAGAATTGACTACTCTGATTTCAACAGCTTAGTTTCGAGATGGATAATACCGGTTTAGAAAAAAACCAAGTGCAACATTCTGTGTTTCAATGCAGATTTTTCGGATAGCATTCTAAAGCGGTTACAATTCTACAGTTTGAGTTACGTAATGAGTTTACACAGAGAAACTTGCATCTTTGGGATATAGAAATATGATAACGGACTAAAGATTGTCACAGATAAAACTATCATATGCTTGCTTGAAATCAACGTAGAACTGGTTAACGCTGATATTGTACTGACATCATTCTTGTGCCGAGGAAGTACGTATCATATTTTAAATGCTGTGTTCAACAGAAGGATAACACCATAGCACAAGCACACTTTAGACGACACTCCTTCTTATGTAGCACAAGAATGGAATCCTTATTGGTCACAAAAATGTGAGACATGCTTTCCATATTGGCAGGATTCAATTCGTCTACTGTGTCGTAAAGGACAGTAATTGCATTATATGATAGAGTAATTGCACGAAAAGATTAAACTTCTTTTGGCCTGTCTATTTTTCGAAAGTGGGATCATCATACCGTTGGCATATCACTTTCAGTGTGTTAATTATTTCTATTTCTGATACTCTAGAGCTGGGTAGAAGTCTTATGTCGTCATTTTTTAACACTTCCACCAATTTAAGCAGTTAAGTCACCTACCACGATTTGTTTGCGAAACTAGATTTTGGGATTTTTGTTACCCGCAACTTTTACTAAATAACTGGCTGAAAAAACTGATTGAATTTTCTGAAACTGTTTTATTATCAGTAGTGTAATATTAAATTAGCAGGTCCGGTGCAATATATTTAATTTATGCAATTTAATAGAAGATTGAATCTCCTAAACTCATGTTGGTAAACGTTTTCATTGAGAATTTTTGTTCTAATGCAATTTGATTTTTTTGTGTTGATCTTTTTCTAAAATGAATCAACAATAAGCCCTCTAACCCAAAATTTCGTTATGTCAGAGAACCTAAACCATAATCATTCTTTAACTGTCAAAATCGATACAAATTGATGACATGCTGAAATCGAATTCAATCTTAATTTTTTATTTTATTCTATAAATCCATTCAAAGAACAAAACGAACAAAGGGTTAATTAAAAGTGACCTTTTTGTTTACTTTATATAAACTAAATTGGTAGGAAAATTCTAAGTGTTATTCGTTTTATTGAAAGGGTTGGATTATCAACATATCATTTATTTTCTTCAGTACCTAATGTTATTAATAAAACAATACATCAAGTCTAACAACTAAACATTTGTTCTACATGAAATCAATTCACATTGCCATAAATTATTTTATTATATTCAAGTAGCTGAACCACAAAAAAATTAAGTCAAAATCTGACACGTTAACCAAAAAAAAAAATTATCATTACAATAAATTATACAAACGTACAGAGAAATCTTATATTCATGCATTAAATAACCGAAAAAAAAAATTTCAAAATAAATCATCAAACTTCAATTTCTTAGCAAATTTTGAGAGTACAATACAAAACAATAACCAAAATAACATTAAGAACAATCGTAATTTTGTATAGATAACCAACATTTTCTGATTCGGCATCGTCTTAAGATTTTTACCATTTCAATTCAAAGAAACCACAAAATAATCTTACGAGAGATTATAAAAAACAAAAAACTACAGCAAACCGCGTATTCACTGATTATATGTCGACAATAAAAATTATGAGAAATAAAAAATTCAGATTAATTTAATTGTATATATGTATACGGCAGCAACTATTATTACGGAATAATTACATAAAAGTGGTTTTGAGTTTTGAGAGGTAGCAGGCAGGCAGGCAATTGATGGTAATGAAATCATTTTAACTAAAAGTTTTGAAATGATATTCAAGTTGGTAGGATTTTAAAAAACTTTTGTATACTCCACTGATTATAACAAACAAATTTGTTTATGATGGAGGTGAGCCTTGGTGAGGGTTTGATATGATGATGATGATATGATTGAGGTATTCCGAAAGACAAAAATTACCAACTCTAACATACCCTAAATTTTTTAAAGTTAATTAGATTCAAACTTCAACCTATGAACTCCATAAGCACAAAACTTTATCCGAACTATATCACTTTTTTTTTCTATTTTGTTCCATATTCAACGCCATAAATTTTATAATTTCTTGAAGCCTATAGTAAATTCAATTCCCTTTCTTTTAATTAATTTAAGTAATCTTTCTAAACAGTAATATTGATGCAATTTGCACCAAGTTATTGAAATTTTGCCAAAACTCAAAATTTGGAAAAAACAAAGTAAAGTTAAATTTTACAGTCGTTTGCCGAAAAAAATAAGGTATATGTATGTTGCAGAATTTAAATTATTCTTAGTAAAAAATTTTTTTTTCCAAATTTTGAGTTTTAACTTGTTTTGAGAAAACTTGAATAACTTGTTGCAATATGTACCCATGTTCCTATATTTTTGTTTAAAATAAAGGGAATTGAATTTACTATAGGTTCAAAGAAATTAATTTTAATTTGACAAAAATAACTGAAAAAACAACAAAATTTGCATAAAATTTTTCGGTTTATTCAAATCCTTTAGTCAAATCGAACGGAACACGGAATTTAAAGAAAACTTAAACTTTTTTTTAGTGTAACTTCTAGAGTTGATGGGTTTTTACAAAAAATAGCTCAATATGTTTGTTAGCATACATATTTACCATGCATTTGTTCCATTAATAATGTTACGATTCTACATAAACGCAACATACAAAACATACACTTCAATTTTCGATATACAATATTTCAAAAATACAAAAATATAAAGGTCACATTATTTTCTTAGAAAAAGGCTCAAGATGAAATACAATTAAATTACTTTATGATTCAAATCAACATAACATAAAAGAATCGAATATTCTCATATTTTCTCAAGTTTTCTAAAGCATGTGACCTCGAATAATCGAGAAATTATGCAGAATCGTATATAAGGAATCCCTCTTGTAACATTAAAGTAGTTTTATTTTAGACAGCGTTAATGTAAAGTTGCGGTAGTAAAAATAATTTACGTGCAATGTAATTTAATTGTAAACGAAACGATGCAGTGTGTGCAAATAAAATCGTGTAAATAGAAATTATTTTAAAACTAGTTTTTGTAAATAAAGTTTCAAGTGTTATTTAGTGGAAATATTTTGTGTTTTATTTTGAACTCTGTGAACTGGAAATTTCTACAATAAACTGTTAGAGTTTCAGAAGCTGTTTAAAGAATATTTTAGTGAGGAATATTGTTTGCTGTATTGATTGTCTGTTGTTGTGGAACAACTAAGGTGTTGAATCCTTAATAAAACCTGGTGTGTTTGCTTACTAATCAGTGATCGAACTCGAAAGGGATTTGGGAATTGCGTTTATCGATTTGAGAGCAAGGTCAAATCGCACTAAGGTTGGGAAAACGTAACAATATATTGAATTTGTTTGTTTTGTAAAATACAAGATCCAAAAACCGGAATCACATTTTTTTTCACCAAAAAAATGTTTGTTCGCGAATGCTTATCTCAAAAACTAGAACTAACCTTAAAAAACTGAATATGATATTCGTGTTCAGCAGGTCAAAATCCAAAAGAAAATTTGGGATTTATTTAAGAAGATTTTTTTGTAAACTAGTGAATTATTTGTATATTAGTTGCTATTAGTTTGAATTTTGTTGTACCGTTTGCCATTTAATAAAGCCAATTTACCGATTATATTGAACTTTTTTACTGTATCAAAGGTATTACATAAGGCTTTATAAAAAAAAATTACAATGACAATCCAACTCACTAAATAAATTTCAGATTGGTTTTTGAGAACAATTAAGCTTAAGTACATGTTGGAAATCACTTGAATTTTGCAATTCGAAATAACTTTTCATTTCCTCTAAAATTC
The DNA here is from genome assembly GCA_963693315.1 of Diogma glabrata. NCBI lineage: Eukaryota > Metazoa > Arthropoda > Insecta > Diptera > Cylindrotomidae > Diogma > Diogma glabrata. Next base: position 191,819,201 of record OY856187.1, on the reverse strand, counting down.
CTTTAGAAAAAATTTTGTTGTGTTTCGTGTCAGAATTTGAACTACATTCATCAGAGACACATTGTTCAAATTCCGTGTGTCTTACACAACTTAGCCAAAGCGGCGATGACGAAACATATTTTAATTTTGATGTTCAGATAATTTCTAAATTGAAACTTCATCATTTTTCATATTTACTTAAGTTGAATTTTTCATCTATGACTACATATTGAAAATTGTATTTATTTGGTATTTTTTGTATTAAATTTCTAGATATTACGATGTGTGAATTCATAGGATGAGAGAATATTTCGTTAACATCTAAGTCAACATTCTAATCAACATCCTAAGTCACGAGTGTAAAGTCATTATTGATTGTTGCCAATCAATGCGAAACTTAATATCTGACGTAAAGTCAATATGTTGTTATATTTTTTTGGTTAGGAAATATAGACAACATTAGGGAATTTTTAATTTCAGATTGGTTTTTGAGAACAATTAAGCTTAAGTACATGTTGGAAAACACTTGAATTTTGCAATTCGAAATAACTTTTCATTTCCTCTAAAATTCCTTTAGAAAAAATTTTGTTGTGTTTCGTGTCAGAATTTGAACTACATTCATCAGAGACACATTGTTCAAATTCCGTGTGTCTTACACAACTTAGCCAAAGCGGCGATGACGAAACATATTTTAATTTTGATGTTCAGATAATTTCTAAATTGAAACTTCATCATTTTTCATATTTACTTAAGTTGAATTTTTCATCTATGATTACATATTGAAAATTGTATTTATTTGGTATTTTTTGTATTAAATTTCTAGATATTACGATGTGTGAATTCATAGGATGAGAGAATATTTCGTTAACATCTAAGTCAACATTCTAATCAACATCCTAAGTCACGAGTGTAAAGTCATTATTGATTGTTGCCAATCAATGCGAAACTTAATATCTGACGTAAAGTCAATATGTTGTTATATTTTTTTGGTTAGGAAATATAGACAACATTAGGGAATTTTTAATTTCAGATTGGTTTTTGAGAACAATTAAGCTTAAGTACATGTTGGAAATCACTTGAATTTTGCAATTCGAAATAACTTTTCATTTCCTCTAAAATTCCTTTAGAAAAAATTTTGTTGTGTTTCGTGTCAGAATTTGAACTACATTCATCAGAGACACATTGTTCAAATTCCGTGTGTCTTACACAACTTAGCCAAAGCGGCGATGACGAAACATATTTTAATTTTGATGTTCAGATAATTTCTAAATTGAAACTTCATCATTTTTCATATTTACTTAAGTTGAATTTTTCATCTATGATTACATATTGAAAATTGTATTTATTTGGTATTTTTTGTATTAAATTTCTAGATATTACGATGTGTGAATTCATAGGATGAGAGAATATTTCGTTAACATCTAAGTCAACATTCTAATCAACATCCTAAGTCACGAGTGTAAAGTCATTATTGATTGTTGCCAATCAATGCGAAACTTAATATCTGACGTAAAGTCAATATGTTGTTATATTTTTTTGGTTAGGAAATATAGACAACATTAGGGAATTTTTAATTTCAGATTGGTTTTTGAGAATCACTAAATAAAGTTTCGATAAGGTCCAAGAAAAACGCTTCATTTACTATTTTTTAACAAATCAAAACGAATTATATCGATTATTTTTCTCTGGTGGGAAGGAACAGCGAATTATAGTGACTATGTTCGGCCTACTTAATACATTAATTTAAAACTAGAGATATTGAGTCATTGAGATAATTTTTTTTGCTTAATGAGATAATTTTTTTTTATTTATAATTTTGTTTAAAAGATAATTATTAGTTTCTAAATAAAATTTTTTCTACAATTTATTCAATAATACAAAATTATATAAAAATGCAATTTGCAAATAATAAAAATGTCCGTTTTCATTCATAAAGGATTGCATGTTTATGTTTATTTGTCAAAAATAAATTACAAATTTATAACATTTATGCGCCTACTAAGATGAAATAATATTTAATTTTGTTTGACAACAAAGGATTATGTTGTATGAAATAATGTTACTATTTCTGTTCGTTAAATTGTCTGCTAAATACAACTCGTCATCAAATTATTAGTCGATTATTTTTCAACATTACCACTCATACCATTTGAGGTTAAAAATTTCCCTCGTCCGCTACGCGCACTCGGAACCTCAAATGACATTCGTAATAATGATATGAAAAATAATCGACTATTATTTGACGACTCGTGATATTATATATGAAAATTTTTTTACTTATGTGTTTAATTATTTAATTATTATTATTTAATTATTTAACATATTTAACATGAAATTTTTAAGTTTTAATTTTTCATTAATTAAATTTCCAAACAAACTAAAATTAATGGTTTTCATAACTAAAATTGCCGACAGTAGTTTTGTTTTGTTGACGAGAAAACTCCATTTGGATAAAAAAATATCCACAAAATATGGGTCTACTGTCATTTTATTGTTTTTATTTTAATTACTAATACCAGGCGCGCACACAAGGGGGGGGGGGTTTCGGGGCCGGACCCCCCCCTCTAACCGATAATATTTCAGTCTTGTTTTTTAAATTTAGACATTATTTAGTTTTAACCATAAGAAATTATAGATAAACATCTCTGAATATCGTAAGATACGATGCTAGCCAGGGATCTAAGGTTACTCACTATTGATCAATTCTCTTTGAGGATTTTACGAAATTTTATGAGGAATGCTATTTTTAAAGTTTTGTGGATTGCAATTATCAAGGAAGACCAACGTCAGTAAGGCATTCCAGAGATGCCAAATTCTGTTAAAAAAATTTCTTTGAAAAGCTACATCTTGTCACTTGAAACTTAAAAAGATGGGCTGCTACTCTGTTTAGGTAAAACTGATTTGATCTAGGCAGACACACGCGTTTATCCATAGTGAATTTGTGTACCTTCAAATCAGCAACATACAACGAATCAAGCTCATTAGTAAGATTAGAATTGCTGAGCAGCAATGAAAGTCTCACCAAGGTTTTCAACCGACTGTTCCAGATATGTGTGACAAAGAAAGTAAATTTCCCGTCGCTCTTCCTTTACAAAAACCGCATTGTCTTTCATTAAGTAACGACTTAAGAAGCTCATAATATTAAATTAATGAACATTTGTTGAATTCATGTTAGCAACTTTTTTGAAATTGCTGTATACTGGCCATTTTTTAAAGAGCATTTATTTTAAATTTTTTTGCTTCTTCACATTTACACGAATCCTAAAGATCAGCCTTCAGAACCATATATCGGAATAAACCTGCGCATACCCACGTGTATTATTTCTGTAAAATTAGAAGCAGAAATGTTAGAATTAAACATATATCTCTAAGCCCCTGCCAATCTGCAACCTAAATAAGTCTAGATTAGATTGAAACTGTTTGGGAACTTGTAAATGTAAATGAGTGGAAATCAAGTTATGGTCTGAACCACCTAAAGGTTCTGATACTTTAAATTGTACAAACGAAAGATCATTTATCAAAAACAAATAAAGTAATTTACTAATTTGACCATGACTGTCAGGAGCTCTGGTAGGTTGTTTGGCCGTTATATCCGAGTGAAAATAAATATAAAAATAAAATAATATAGTAATAATATAGTATAAATTTTGTTTGACTAAAATGTTTTAGTATCAATAAATTCGTTTCCTTCTTGATAATGAAACCCCAACAAAAATATTTGTTTTCCAGCCGAATTGGCCCTTAGAAACAAACAAATATTATTTAATATTTGGTTCCATAACAAAAATCTCTTAACGTTTAAGTCCTAATATCTAAACTCTATATCTATACAGCCCAATATTATATTAAACCAGATAATCGAAAACGAAAAAAACAGAAAATGACAGAGCGAAAGCGCGAGAAAAATCACATTGCTTGCGGAACGCTTTGCTGTGATCTCGACTGTTTTAGAAACTCATAAGGAAAAACCAAAAATCCAGTCTTCAGGCGTTAGTATGAAAGATTTTTATTTCAAACCCAAAAATGTCAAAAAAAATCTTAAGGGGGTTAACTACCAGCAAAGTCTCCGGTCTGAACATCATTCCTCCTATTCTAACAACATTTTCAAAGGAACTTGCACCTTTTCTTGCTAACATTTTCTACATATCCTATAGATCTGATATTTCTCTTTCGTGCTAGAAGTTAGCCAATTCATTCCCAAAACGAAACAAAATGTGATATTTCAAATTATAGACCGCAATACCCTTGCTCTCAGTTCTATCTAAAATATTTGAGCATTATATTAATACACACCAGTAATGCCAGATCGGGTGATTTTTTTCCGTTTATGGGATATTTCATTTAAAACAGGAAAGCGGACAAAAACTTGGCAAGTGCGGGCTTTTTTACAATTAATTGCAGAAGCTTTTTAAATTTAAACTTATTCAAAATGATCGCAACAACTATTTTTTTTACTATCCTTCCAGAAAGATGTTGATTACTCAAAAATTTTGTTTAAATGAATCTGCCATTCATCGCCTTTATAGTATACAGTAAAATCGATGAAATTTCAGCCTTCTGATGTTGATGTTCTGATATTTCTTACGAAAATAGAAACAAAAGTTTCGAAAATTCCACAAGCAATAACATATTTCTGAATTTCAGGAATATTTTCACACTACGAGACGAAAAATAAAATCACCTACAATAAGGAACTACAAGATCCTTTCTATGCATCGATGCATTTTGAACATATTAAAAAATATTGTTATAGTGGTGGATTTTGAAGTTTTTTTCATATAAACAATTGGATTTATATATATGTATATCTTTTTTAATTGTAAGCTTGATGGGATGTATTTCCTTAAGAAACGGTAAAATCGGTAAGTTTTGATACGGCAACGGGAAATTTATTTTTTAAAGTCTAGCATCACTGATGCACACATATAAACATTTTTGGAAGACTAATCTGACAGCCAATACGTTTTGTGAAACAAAAGATCAACAACCGATCGAAACACACCGATTTACATCGTACAAATGAAATGCTTAGTCCGAATCAACAGTCCCGGGGGTGTACAATCCACAAAGGTTTAAAAATCGTTCATCAACACCTCAACAGGCATCTTGTTGTGGGACCTTCGTCTTAAAAGGTATCTATGTGTGTTGTTATAATTCCTACACAGCGCTTTTTATTAAAAAAAAATTTGTTGGACCCCCCCTTAAAACTTTTTCTGTGTGCGCCCCTGACTAATACAATTACGAAAAAATTTGTTTTTGTACATAATAATTTTTAAAAGCAACGTATATCGCATTCCATAATCGGGGTCCTGGTCTGGCTTTAATAATTTTATCAGTTTTATATTTTTATAAATCTTTACTTAGTACCTTTCAAAAAAATTGCTAAAATCAGTTAACCCGTTCGAGCACAATTTAGCTTTAACCTTTCCTTGTCTCCAAATTCTTAACTAATTTTGAACAGATTTGCGAGAAATGGGAGACTAGTGAGTGCTAATGAGTGCTAAGATCTTTTTGCAAACAGATGGGCAAGATTTCATTTCCCTCAAGATCTGAACGTTCCGAACGTTTTTATTTCCTATCTTGTTATGTGTGGTAAATGTTGTGTGTAGTTAGTGCTAGTTGTAAGTGCTAAAGAACCCACTTGTCTATTGGACTCTTTCGTGTTTATGGTTGATGAAAACGGATAGTGAGTTTTTGACGTTTGCCTATAGAATGTTTCTGCAACAATTGATGGTGTCGTTACTGTCCAGCCTACAGATTAAACTTAGAGGATTTTGATTGTCAGAAGTAAATATTTTGGGTGTCTTGTTGCAACCGTTAAACTTTCTATCGTACCGTAGAACTCTTTAATGCTGTTCCTTTATGACTGTCTGAGTTGTTTTTTGTAATTGATAAGAGCTGATTGGGGCTCAATTATTTTTTCTTTTTAGTTTGTTAAAGAGTTTAAAGAGTTATAGAGTTTGTGGATTTTCTTTATCATTTTCTTCAAGCTATTGTTCTTACAAAGTTGACGAGATAATTGACGAGAAAAAGCTAGGATGCTTCCGATAACTTTTCTGCAAGTTCTTTGCCGCAAAGCTCCAATGTCGAGTTTATTGTGACACATGCGCCTACATTATCCTCCAGACATGTAATAAAAATATGCCAATCATGGTTTTCATGGGGTTTCTCAAAATATGGAGTTATCTACAGTTGATGTATTATATTTTGACACATTTGTATGCGTGGTTGGAAATAGATATAACGTTTTATGTAATATGGCTGTTCTGAACAAATCTAAGACGTTGTTGTTGTAGCGACGAGTGCGGTGCTAATCCTTCGGCTCCATATCCAGGTTCAGGAACTCTGCTACTGTCCTTGAGTGGTACCATAAATCTTCCTTCATCAGGTTGGTTGAGTTATGAGGACAATTAAATAAGTGGTCGACATCATGCAGCGTGTTCGCACATGCGGGACACATCAAAAGTTTCGAGATCTACTTATTTAGTTGCTTAGCATGCGCGAACAACCAGATCTTAGTTGCGCTAGGATGGATCTCATACTGCGAGGCAGTTGGAATTCTTTGGCAGCGACTTGTCGTGACTTTCTATTTGGGACTCAATTTGTAGTTCCTTATTACGTCTTCAACAGCTTTGGTGTGGAGTATTTTTGAGCTAGTTCTATTAGGGTTTTGAGAGCCAAGCCGATATGTCTATGATTTTTTTTTTGCAGTCTCCTTAACACAATCGATGATGTAAGCTGTGAAGCTTTGAGAACTAGGTAGTCTTACTCTTATGGCAATTTATCCGCACAGTGCAGGATATCCTTAATACGGTGCTTCGTTGGTTGCCACTACTCTGATGTTTTGTCAACACAGTAAATCGATAGCCCACCGTTCTCTTTGGATTATTCTTAGTAGTGTTTGGTTAATATTTGTTTGACTAGCTACGAACGTTTGTTTAAATACTTACCCTACATTCTTGTTCTACTGTCAGGTCCGTTAGCGATTTGATTTTTTAACTAACTGAGATGTTTTTGTGATTATTAACACACGGGAGTAAGAGTGAAGTTCAGTGTGAAGCAATACCACTAGTCACTACTTTCAAGTACTTGATAGTGTTCGTGTTGGTTTTATTTTTGAGACAACTATGTACGAGAGAATTTGTGGACTAAGTAAGGTTCGCAAGCTCCTCGAACATTAAGTGCCCGTGTATTGCGTAGTCATTTTGATCAAATACACTGTTAAGCCGGGCATTTGGGTAATTAGAACAAAATAAATTTTTAGCAGTTCTTTTGTACATATTTATTTCAAGTATAACCTAAAAATACGTTCAATAAATATAAACGAATTCAAATATAAAATAATTATATTTAATGTAATTTTGTTTTTATAAAATAGTTTTTCGAAAACGTTAATCCATTAAGTGTTATAATTCTTATTACTGAAAACACCTGTTCGTTTGCATGCCAGAGATATAGGATTTCAATATGTAAAATTGTGAAATGCTGATAATTATTCAATTTCTTTGAACTAGTTTTTATAAAAAACACTAATTCAGCTTCTGTTTTAATTAAAACAGAAGCTGAATTAGTGTTTTTTATAAAAACTACTTCAAAGATATAGGATTTATAGTGAAAGGTAATCCGTACAAATTATTATGAATTCGGTTCCGTTTACCTCCGTCTGTCTCCATAAATATATAAGTAGTTGTTCAACGTTAAAATTTTCGGTTTTTCTTTAGTTTTTATACTTGTTCCTATATGAGCTAAGACAATACTGGTGCTCATTATAGGCTGGTGGTTGGTTCCGCTCTCCATCAGCAAAACTTGAGCTTTAATCTGCAATTATGATGTTGTTCTCATTGGCGGGTAGACATAATAATGATTGACTGGCAATCTGGCTAAGCATTTTGTTTCATTATTTAAAAACTTCTCCTCGTCTTCCATCTTCGTTTTCATGGGCAAAAAAATGTAAAGTAAAGCAAGTTTTACTGTAGGCGATGTATGAGTGCTCATGGATCTCTCAAGGATCTTCATTTTAAGGGGTATTCTGGTCCAGAAATTTGAAAAAAATCAATTTAGTTATCAGGCCAGTTTAATTTTTTAAGAACATATCCTGAAAAGAATATTTCAAAATTGTTTCCGGGTGCAGCTGCTTTTGTGACGCGGCAACTAAACTCGTCAGGTGGAGTGAATCAAACAATAGACGGCAGACGTTTTAATGAACACTGGACCTGCTAGTGAGTCACTAACAGGAAGCAATAGGAGGACAGCGTCCCTAGCGAGGCTTCTGTTCCAGCGAGCTTCAGTCATGTGGGTCCAAGAAGTAATTTCCCCCGTTCAGTACAAAGAACAGGGACTCTGATGACCCCAGAGGCTGAAGAAACCGAGATCATTACACACACAACACAATAAACATTACATTTAACAAATATTAGATAAATTTTCCACTCACCCCATGATTGTGTCGGGGGGTCCAACACTTCATGCCACCTTAATTTAGCCTATCATACTACCTAAAGCAAACATCCAAGTAACACAATAACAATAATAAATTGCAGCGCTGCAGCCAAATTCTGTAACTGTGAAGCGGTGAAGTGATAAAAATTTCTTCGTTTCTTTTCATTAAAAAACTTATCACTTCACCGCTTCACAATTACAGAATTTGGCTGCTGGTCTGGGTGATTGTTGCATATATAGAAATAATACAAGTAGTAATAAAATTCATCGAAGAAAATGTTTCCCTAGGATTAGGGCGATTTTCGCACATAGACATTCAATTTCAGTTCTTCTTCTCCTCTATTCACCATGTTTTCAATTATATTTGTTAAATTTCATATTTCATTTCCACACATCAGATACATGATAGATTTCGGACCACCTTGTAATTGATAAGGACATAAATATTGACGATTCATCAATTGATCAATGCCGTTACATGTAGCACTCCATCTTTCGTTAATTCCAGACTTGTTGACCAGATTTCTAATAACGGAATTTACTTGACAATTACAAACAGGTTTAATTTATAAATGACTATTTGATGTTATCGTAGATAACGCAGTTCTTTACAACAACTCCCAACACTTTCAGCCATAGATCCTACCCCCAATATTTAGAAAGAGTCATATTTAATCTTTTTTTATAATAATCAGTAATCACTCAATTTTATTTTAGTTTTCTATAAGTTGTTAAGCTAAACAAAAATTCAAACTTAGTCCATCTCACAACAACGATTCGTCCCCTAATCTACAAATAGTAAAAAACACTTTAAGTCTGCATGACTAAGAAGACGGACACAAAAAAAAAGTTCACCCAAACATTTAATTTCTGTTTTTCTATAATATATTTTTTTATTTTATTTAGGAACGAATTTGAGTTAACTAAGTTTTTCTAACATGTTCAACCAAATAAAACCAAATAAATTTTTGCAACACTTTTATATTAATTTTCCTTTTTAAAAAACTAATACCAAAAAAAATTTGACACCGTAATTGGTTGAATATATTCACTGAACTGACCTTTCAATTACCAATTCACCTTTCAATTACCAAATTTTCAAGTATGTATAAAAAACACTTACGGATCAACAACATATCAAAATGAGACAGCAATCAAAAAAAGAAATATCAGCAAACAGGGTTGAAAAATATATGAATAAAAAGACTATAAGTTGTATTTATCGCGTTGATTCATGCATAAGAAAATTGTTTAAAGTTTAGACAAACGAATTTTTACGGAAAAAATTCATTCGTAACACGTTGCTCGGACACCTGAGCATTGAGCACGAGTCCCGTTGGGATATTCTTTCATATATACTTAAAAATCTATATTCCGAAGGTCGTTATAACATATTTGGTTGTAATTATTTCATGTTTACCGTTCTAGTTCAGTTTTAGTATTATTTTTAAACGTACTTTTCTCGAAACTATAACTTTTTTCGAGATGATATGATATCTCAAGTTCTACTCAACTCAAACGATTCACTTGAAATTTGGTGAAAATCTTCTTTAGGGTCATTCCAAAGTGACTAACGTAACATTTATACCGAAATTCACAACTTTGTTTCCTTATAACTAAAATAGTAAAGATTATTTTAAGCACTTGTTGACTTTTTGAAATGTAAATCGAGTTTATTTATCTAAATCAGAAAGCTTTTTTATTTAAATTAAAATTTTTAGATATTTTTTAAATAAAGATTTAAATGTGACTAACGTGACATTTTTTATACCATTAAATTAACACCTAAATTATGAACCAAAATTCTCTAGATGTTGAAAATGAAACATAAAATTTATTGATAAGTTTCTTCAATGTAATTAATGTATTTTTTAAAAAAGCCAATAACTTTTTAAAAAATATGTTAGTTGTTCATAAATTGACGCTTTTGATTTAAATGATGTGTGACTAACGTAACGTGACTAACGTAACACAAAAGAATTCATGTATTTAGAATGCTTACCTCATTTATTTGGAAAGCAAAGCAGTCCAATTCAGACACTCCAAACTTTAGCTTACAGAAAATAAAAAGTCTAAAATAATTCGGTTTATTATAATTGTGCTATGCTATATTCTTTTTAGATATTTAATACGTATATTAAGCCTTTTTCACAACCATGCGCTTAATTGCATTCTAAACAAAATAACAATATTGGAATTTTCACAGTTGTTGCCATATCTTATAGTAAAATATATGAAAAAAAAATTATAGGTCACAGTTACAGTTTTGTGAAGAAAAAAAATTTAGCTTGAAGGTTGACTTTAAAATGGAATGACCCTTTATATATGACTCTTTAGTTCGCCCTCTGAATTTTGAAAATTTTGTTTTACTATTTAAAAAAATTCGTAAAGATAAAAAATAGTGCTAAAAAAAACTGTCTAAACTACAGTACAACTTATATTTACAGGCAATTAACATTTTGCTCAGATCCACAAATGCGACCGTTAAAGTGACTTAAGGATTTTTAAAAACACCCCGACAACCGAAACTATTACCCAGTTATTTGGGTGATTAAAATTTTGTAAATTACAAACCCAAGAATATACGAGCCCTACTGTGGAATGTTAAAGATAATCCAGTATCACTATGAAGAATAACAATGCACAGCTAGTCAATGTTTTTTATCGAGAAATAAATTTTATATACAGCGATGCACATATTAAATGAGTCAATTTCTTTAAACATTGAGGATCAATCTCGTTTTATGCTGTAGGTAGTTGAAGTTTCTACGCCACTAAGCTGAGTACACGGTTTTTCTGTACAAAAGGCTCCGTCTGTACAAAGCGTATTCGTTTTTCTCTAATTTTGTCGTACGTCTCGCATTGCAACCTGTAAAAACAATGAATTTAAAACTGTTTACACAAAAAATAGTTTTCGTTATCAAAACCACAAAAAAAAAACACATAAATCACCAAAACACAATAAACACTAATCCTACCTGTAAAACCTAAAAATTATGCCGTACAAATATTTCATTGATCTTCTTGTAGGATTATAGATTCCTTTAATATCCATTCCATTTCTAATTTTTTTTGTTCTATTTATTTGTATTTTGTATCTTTTTAAACCACAAATCACAAACTATTCTTTTTTATTGTCTAAGATCATTAAAATTCATTGAATCCGAAATCCGATCAATTAATTTTCACCAAACTGAAATAAAAGATAATTTTTCCAATAAATTTTAAAGGGATGATCTTGGTCATCTTGTTATAAATATTAAAAATAAGAAGAAGACAAATTTCTACGAACATGAATTGGATCTTTAATTTTTTTTTTATTTTTGTAATCAAAGACAAGAAAATAGTAAAAAAAATATAAGATTATAAATTTGATCTTCGCACTATGAATATAAATTTAAGGATAAGGATAAGAATTTTGTTGTGTGTTTTCCGATTGGTTTTTAATACGGATAATCATTTTAGTGAAAAGAAGTGAAGAATGGTAACGTTGAGCTTGGTAAGAGATTCATTTTGTTTGGTGGCAGCATATTTGCAAAACACCACAAAACACCCATTCCAATGAATCTTTTATTTTTCTAATTTACATAATAATCATCTATTCATATCGAGTCATTTACAATAAAAATATAATTTGTTCAGACGAAAAATCTACTAAATCTTATCCGATTCGATTTATAAAAACTCAAAACAATAAAATCATTTCGAATATGAAAATTCGTATGCCAACTGAACCGTAGCACGGTCGTGCTCTTCATTCTCGTGGATTTAGTATCAAGCATAAAAATTTACACTTTATCTCCAGTAAATGCCTTTAGGATATGAATATATGTATATATAAGATTTAAAATCTCAAAACGAATTGATATTTTTTTTTATTGAAAAATGAAAAAAAATCTTAAGAAAAATATTAAAATTTGACATTTTTAATATCGATAACACTTTCGAGTTGATTACATTTAGATTTAATTCGTTTTAAGGTGATTCTTTTGTTTTATTTTGTAGAAAATTAATATTGGTTGTGACTTAGAGGGAAAATTACATAGAGGAAAAATGTATGAAATTTGTATATGGAATTAAAGAAAAAAAAAGCTTTACTCTTGATTGAATTTTTATAAATGCTGTTTTTATGTTTGAATAAATTTAAATCGACAAGGTTATAAATTTTAAAATATTGCTTGGTTATGTATTAAAATAATCTCAAGGATTTTATGATTTTCCATAACAGTGCAGTTATTCGATTCGAAGTGCGATTTATCTATATGGTGAACATTATTTTATATATATGGTGAACAGTCAAATCATTCGTTTGTGAACATTATCAGTCTATTGCCCGGTTGTTTGATCATTTAAATCTTCGATAGCTTTCTTAATTCTCCATTTAATTATATTTGTGTTTTTTAATCGCGATTGAACCTTTAAATCAAGCATATATAGGTTCAAATAAGTTTACTTATATTGTTATTTAGTTAAATCTTAGTTTATATCTGTCAAAAATCGGCACATGAAAGATGTTGAAAGATATTTCTTATTCACGATTTAGCTAACTCTCATTTAGCAAATGTTCAAGCATAGGTAATGGAACTTTGGTGAGATTTGGTTGTTAAGTTTATATTTACCATAACTTTTCTTGCATATGTATTTTCTCATTTTGAAAATTTAATTCTTTTATACTTCATATCATTGAAACTGTAAGGAGGTTGAAAGGTGGGGTCGATGTTTGTTTCGCCTTTTAAGAACTTTCCATTTTGGCTACCTGCTACCTGCTAGTGCTACCTGCTTTCAAGCGCAGTACAAAGAGCATAGCATGGCACACTTACTCGATGAAATGAGCCTTCATATAACTATATATCTGGGCTTTAATCATTGAGTAAGACAGTGCTTCACAAAACAAGGAATATGCTACACAATGGATTATTGACAACCAAATTTTAGATTCATTTTTGAAAGTTAAAAAAAATTGCTATTATTTTATTTATATTTCCTCCATCATATCATGAAATATTGACCTATGTTATAATTTATTATGTAATAGGATTTATTGATTATAGTTATATATTTTTTTACAAAAACATAAAAAAAACAAAACAAAATTTTTCGTCCGTGTTGATGGAAGTCAGAACGCATAAAGGGTTTGTAACGACCAACAAAAATCTGATCAATTGACATTTTCTTTTAAAATCTAAAAACAAACAGTCAACACATTAATCATAACTTCATCCGTAATATCAAACAACTTAAGATCATTTCATAAATAATATCCAACCGTATACAACGTTTCACTGTATAACTAAATTCACCTTTTAGTTTAACTTTCATTCGGTATATAATCAATTGTTGTTTTATTTTTTTAATGAGAAATAGAGTGTAATAGAGTATATTGTTTGACAAAATAGAGTATATTGATTCTGCGCAGAATTAATAGGTTACTTCATTTAGTGATGCTTGAACTAAAATATGTTCGCAATATTAATAATTGATTGAATTTTGAAGGACCTTATTGTTATGATTTGATTGTGGTAGACGGTTGGTTTGAATAATTTTTTTCCTGTCTGTTTCATTTTTTTTTTTGTACGGCAGATTTTCCAACTATAGGATAATTTTTGTTGTTGAACTGAATAAGAAAACTAAAGCGAAAGTGATAAATAGAAAGCCTTTTGAAATAAACAAGTCGTTGTGTAAAACCACTTTGATTTAAATTTTAGTTAAGTTTTAACTTTGAAATTTTGATATGAGTTATTCAAATTTTTTATATTATTTTATTTATTTATTTTTATTATTAATTTTTTTTATTTCATTACAATTGATTGTGCATTATATAGGTATAGATACCTATTATATAGGTATCTAAATATAAAATTAAATTTAAATTTGAAAATAAAGAAGCTCCTTTAGAAAATAAATTTCTGTAGTGGAGCATGTTACGTTAAATTTTAAACGATAATGCTTACACAAATATGTATTTAAACCAATATTTAAAATACAAAATAAATCCAAAATATCCTAGATAATATTTACAATTAACAAGCTCAGTATTTATTTTTCACATTAAAACAAATGAAACTAGAGATACGCTTTTCGCGACATTTTCTGCTTCTCAGGAAAAATTGAGAAGGGAAATCTGTTTCTTTTCTAAATTCTTGAGAATTCGCGAGATAATTCTTTATTAATTTTCTTTAATTAATAAATAATTTTCTAGCCCAATAACTCCTCATAAACCCTATTCTCTAATTATAACCGCCAAATTATCAATAGCTATCTGGGATTTTTTAAAGTTACTAGAATTGAGAGATGTTTCTGTTTAAATCAGCGGACGCTTTGTTAAAGTTTCTTGACGGTCAAATCATTTTCTGTATGGGAAACCAGTCCTGTAAAAATGCTCTATCAAAGTAAACAAACTATTCTTACGAATTTTGAAATCAAATAGAGGAAACAGTTTTTTTTCTCGGTTTTTAAAGAGTGTTGCGATACACAATTTCTATTAAGGGTGTAATTAAAACAACTATACTATTTGAATAAACTTTGGTCCTCACTTAGGTCATCCATATAAAACTAATCGATTAAATTAAGTCTTCAAGTGAAAGTGGGCCATAAAAATTACGTTCCTTTATAGACATTATACGAAAAAAATCTAATAATTCGTCAGCGATTCATCATTTTTATCATATGGATAACGGAGTCCTCACTCTCAATATTTACAATATTTATCATATAAAACAAATATAGTGTTCGTTATCTAACTTAAAACTTTAGTTTATAAGATAAAACATGATTTTTAATCTAATTTAATGAAATTCTGACAGAAAAATTCGTAAATTGTAGAAGGGTTGCGTTGATTGCAAGAAAAGCTTAGTGAGTTTTAAAAAACTTAAATTTAAGGCTTAAAAAATTTAATGAGTGATTTTTGTTTGTCTTTAACTTTTTTCAAATTATCGAGAAATAAAACAAAATTTCTTGAGAAATGAGAAATAAAAATCTATAGGGAATTCTTGAGAAATCGAGAAAAAGAATTCTCGAGAATAATCTCTAAATGAATCTAAGTACATATAAACAATGTCAACAGTTTCAAAATGCTAAAAGTAATGACTAAATTCATAAAACAAAAGATATTAATGAAATTCCTCTATATTATTCAAGCCAAGAACCCACATTCGAGTTTTAAATGTGACTTGCAGCGACCTTTTAGAATCAAAGTCAGAATTGTAAAACAGAACATCACAATATGTAAATAATGGTACAATTAGAGCTTTGATAAAAAACAAGTGTATATTTTTAGGAACAAATTGTTGATATTGACGCAAGCAATGTAAAGAAATTTATATTTCGAAAAACTTTGGAAGTTTTGTTATTAAATAGGTTCGGAACTAAGTGCGGAAAGAAAAAACGCTATTATTTAATTTTATTCAAAAAACTGTGTAGTGAAAAATTCTAAAATATATTTTTAAGAGATTCTGAATTCAAGCCCTTTCATATATCACTCAAAAAAATATATTGTGCTTATCAACAAGTAAATCTAAATTAGTAAAATTATTAAAATGCAATATTTAAAAATATACTTTTTACTGTTTATTTTTAAATTTATTTATAATAATATAAACTTCCTTATAGTAACAATTTTATTTTTATTTTTTATTTTTTTATTTTACAGAATATCGATTTCGACTTACGTCATCCTCAGTTCTTAAATTATTATTCCTGAACTGAGGATGACGTAAGTCGAAATCGATATTCTGTAAAATAAAAAAATAAAATAAAATTGTTACTATAAGGAAGTTTATATTATTATAAATAAATTTAAAAATAAACAGTAAAAAGTATATTTTTAAATATTGCATTTTAATTCAAAAGAGACAAAAGCACACAAACAGTGAATAATATGGAAAACCATAATAACACTTATAGTAAAATTATGTTTTATTTTGTGTGATATAACAGCTTATTCTTGATATCCTGATTCCTCAATTAATTATTGCTAAGTAAATTCAACTAAATTTGCTAAGTAAAATTTTTAACTTATTTTGCTTGGTAAAATTCACTACGCATATGCTAAAATTGCACATACAATTTGTCTAAATATGTATACATAGTTCTATTCTAAGCTTGCCATGACAATTCATATTTTGTTTTGTTTCTGAAAATTGGACTCTCAGCCTCTATTGATGTGCTTGGGAAAGTCAATAGAATGCAAACAGTGCAATTCATTATAATAATTGATGCCTTCAAATACATTTTTGGTATAGTTTTCTGGAGGCCTTAAATATCGAAGATCAAAGATCATGGGGTCAAAATAAAACTTAACAAAATTAAATCTTTGTAGTTTCATAAATGTTCATTATGTTTTATTTTCTTTTTTTTTTTATTTTTAAAGTTCAAACGCGCCGAACGTGAAGGTAGCTATCGTTGCATTGGTCTACACTTAAGTTAATGATACCTTATTTTTTTGCTTCAAGGCATTGGAACTTTGCCTGTTGTGCAACATATTATTTATACGAAGCATGTAACAACTAGACCCAGTTCTTCGTAAAAAAACTCCTGAGAGGCTCTTCATAGTCCCGGAATATGGAATAGCATATGAACTGACATCCTAATTGGAACAACGGTTATGTGTTCCACCACAACAATTAAGTTGTGGTCGAATAAAAGGAATAACATTGCAAGCAAACACGGTAAAAATCTAGGCACTGTCATTGTATGTTTATGATCAGCTATCTGAAGATGAACAAGATATGATAGACGGCAAAGAATCAAAGAAGGTGCATGCGTTGCACAAAGAGGAACGTGCAGCAGGAATTAAATGTGATGAAAATGATAAATAATAAACGAAAACAAGAAAAAACTTAAAAATGACTAAACTCTTTGATCATTTGAAGACGACCCTAAATCCTTGATGGTAGTGTTAGAACACATTAGTAAGCCCGTATTGGATACACGAAAGTAAATGTGGATGATGCCGTATGCCTCGTAGAAAAGCAACGACAAAGATTTGAGGAATCACCACCAAATGGAATTTATGTAGCCTTGAAGAAGAAGTTGTCCCTTTTTCAAACGACAAGATGATATGTTGGTAAAACAAACAAGTGTTTATAACAGAGAAGCTATAAATCTACGCTCGTGCTCTACTAACAATTGATGAAATATTGAAATGGAATATTGATGAAATGTTGAAATATGCAGCCTGCCAACGTTGTTTGGTTATGTATTGTGAACAGCCCTGTCAGCACTATTTCATAAATTTGAGGACTTGAATCTCTTCTCCCAGAAATCATAATTAATAAGTCAATTAGTAGTTCAGGTCCATTCGAGGGGGAAGTAAATGAATTGAATATAGATGATAGTTCTCTTTTGTGGCTCTTTTTCCGGATATCCCAATTAGGACCTGATACGATTATCCCAATTAGGGTGTAATCCGATAGTCCCAATCAGGACCTGATAGGATAGGGAAAAAGCGTTACACCCTTGATCAGGGCCCAATCAGGCTGCTCTACCAATGCCTAATCCGGATTAGGCAAACCTGATCAGGACCTTACTTGAGCCCTGACAAATTTCTGCTCTGTTCATTGGTCAAAAGTTAGTACACTACTAACCTACATTGATAATGTAATTCCCAAGTAGGTTTTGCCAGACATTGACATACGGCCAAGCACTGGTCCATTAATGGTTAACAGTACTTGGCTATTGTTACTGGGCCAATACTAGAACCAATCATCGGCCGATCTATGGTTTACAGAAAATAGCCAGTATATTGTTACCCTTGAATGGCCAAGCACTGGCCCATGAATGGTAAATATTACTTGGCTATTGTTATTAAGCCAGTACTGTAGCCATGAATTTGCCGATCTACGTCATTTTTTTTAAATTTCACTAGAGTATTATCCCTTTTAGAAATACATATAGTTTGAAAAATCTCACATATAGTTTAGTTATCGCCTTGTCGGTTGAAAGACTATGGTAATACAGAAAAGGTTGGTATATGTTTTAATTTATTTTCATTTCCATTTTATTTTAATTATTTTGTAAATAATTTATTTAAATTTATGTATAAAAAATATTATTTTATATTTTTTTTAATGGCGGAGTCAGGGCGGAGTTTGCTATTACTCAGCCATTCCTGCAACTGAACCAGTTGTATGGGGAGTTTTGAATTTTTTCCGTCATTTTATTTTATTTTAAACTAGTTTGTATTTAGTTTATTTAAATTTACATATGATAATAATGTATATTTTTTTTAACGGTCCAGTCATGGTTGCCAGTATTTGGCCCAAGAATGGCAACCATTTATTGTCCGAAGTTATCATCCAGTAAAATTATAATAATGGCCCAGTCGTGGTTGCCAGTACTCGCCCATTGCTGCATTACTGGCTGCCAGTAATGTACCATTACTGGACCAGTTGTACAACCTTGTATGAGTTGTAGTGATCATGAAGCATGTTTCAGAATAGAACAAATTCCTGGTATTTGATAGGTACTTCGAGTACAGTTCAAAGAGTGCAACGCGACCAAAACGGGGTGTTAACAGTCCTTCCACGCAACTAAGAGCAGACACACCTCTCCCAAGTCGTAAAAGAATATCGACCCATTTAATACATATAAAATATAACCTTTAACCATGATTTGGAGGTAACTATATTACAACATAGTAAGTTTCTTCCACACAAGTTTTTCATTACTGGTTCTGATACAATTTCAACTGAACTACAAACTCTTGGCGTTGTAACTAGTAACAATTTCCTCGCCCAGATTTGAAAACTCACCATGAAGAAGCAGGCGAAATAATTGCACAGTAGGCTATTTGTCTATCAAGGTGTGTAACGAACAATATCAAGATTTTATCTGATGAAATATTAGATTATAAAATATACAGGATAAGCAATACTTTATATATTTTGTGTATATACACTATAAAACTATAAAAAAAATTGTAGCTGTTTTTTTAATTCAAATTTCGTATTGAAGATAATTTCCACAAAAAGAAAGGCTCATGTAAAAATAAACACAAAAATACAGGGTCCCATGCAGCATGGTTATATCTTTTCATTTAGGAGAAACAAATATAATTTTATTCTTCTATTGCCAGAATGAAAAAACTGCCAAACAATATATATTTTATTTTAATTTCATTCTAAATAAAAACAAAACCAAAACCAATTAATCGTGAAACAATAGCTGCGTTTTTTTCATTTGGGTCAGGGTCAATGTCTAGATCAAGTCTATTTTTTACATGTAAAAACAACAACAACATAGCCCAGATATTTAACCCAGTCAAAGAAAATTTATTCAAAATAAAAAAACTGTCAAATATGCTTTATTAAATTTGTTTAAAATCAATTTTAATATGATTTGTTTTCAACATGATTTCAATAAATTTGCTTAAAATAAACGATATAAAATCCATATTTTTTAATATTTTTTAATGATTAAATGTTTACAATTCTTTATTAATTATCAATTATTTTATTTCACGCCATTTGCAATAATCAATGAACATTACCATATGTAAAAAAATGGATTAGTGCTTCTGATTAAAGTTTTTTGAATTTTTTTTATATGAAGTTTTATTTTTCAAGAGACGTTAAATATTTTTGAATTTTTTTAATGTTGAGTTGTCATTTCAAAATGGCGCTACAAGTTCACGATTTTTTTTCTTCTCAGCTCAGTGTTGCCAACAATTTAAAATACAATATTTTTTTTCTTTGTGTGACCCGTCATCGATATTTTCAAACCTTGATCTTGACCCGAATGAAAAAAACGCAACTAATAAGTATTCATTTAACTCTAAAATTATTCTAAATTATTCTACCTCGTTATAACCGCCACAGAACTTAAAAATGTGGATTAATTAATATGGAGTTAATATTCCGTCATTTTTATTTTATTTTAAATTAGTTTGTATTTAGTTTATTTAAATTTACATATGATAATAATGTATATTTTTTTTAACGGTCCAGTCATGGTTGCCAGTATTTGGCCCAAGAATGGCAACCATTTATTGTCCGAAGTTATCATCCAGTAAAATTATAATAATGGCCCAGTCGTGGTTGCCAGTACTCGCCCATTGCTTCATTACTGGCTGCCAGTAATGGACCAGTTGTACAACCTTGTATGAGTTGTAGTGATCATGAAGCATGTTTCAGAATAGAACAAATTCCTGGTATTTGATAGGTACTTCGAGTACAGTTCAAAGAGTGCAACGCGACCTAAACGGGGTGTTAACAGAACTTCAACTGAACTACAAACTCTTGGCGTTGTAACTAGTAACAATTTCCTCGTCCAGATTTGAAAACTCACCATGAAGAAGCAGACGCCATAATTGCACAGTAGGCTATTTGTCTATCAAGGTGTGTAACGAACAATATCAAGATTTTATCTGATGAAATATTAGATTATAAAATATACAGGATAATACTTTATATATTTTGTGTATATACACTATAAAACTATAAAAAAAATTGTAGCTGTTTTTTAATTCAAATTTCGTATTGAAGATAATTTCCACAAAAAGAAAGGCTCATGTAAAAATAAACACAAAAATACAGGGTCCCATGCAGCATGGTTATATCTTTTCATTTAGGAGAAACAAATATAATTTTATTCTTCTATTGCCAGAATGAAAAAACTGCCAAACAATATATATTTTATTTTAATTTCATTCTAAATAAAAACAAAACCAAAACCAATTAATCGTGAAACAATAGCTGCGTTTTTTTCATTTGGGTCAGGGTCAATGTCTAGATCAAGTCTATTTTTTACATGTAAAAACAACAACAACATAACCCAGATATTTATCTGGGTCTAGATCAATGGTCTAAAATATTTTGGTTACATAAAATTGCAAGAGATGGCGAAACGTAGGTTTTGATTTTATAAGGTTGGTATGGTCATTTTAAAACTTATAAATGTCAAAGAAAATTTATTCAAAATAAAAAAACTGTCAAATATGCTTTATTAAATTTGTTTAAAATCAATTTTAATATGATTTGTTTTCAACATGATTTCAATAAATTTGCTTAAAATAAACGATATAAAATCCATATTTTTTAATATTTTTTAATGATTAAATGTTTACAATTCTTTATTAATTATCAATTATTTTATTTCACGCCATTTGCAATAATCAATGAACATTACCATATGTAAAAAAATGGATTAGTGCTTCTGATTAAAGTTTTTTGAATTTTTTTTATATGAAGTTTTATTTTTCAAGAGACGTTAAATATTTTTGAATTTTTTTAATGTTGAGTTGTCATTTCAAAATGGCGCTACAAGTTCACGATTTTTTTTCTTCTCAGCTCAGTGTTGCCAACAATTTAAAATACAATATTTTTTTTCTTTGTGTGACCCGTCATCGATATTTTCAAACCTTGATCTTGACCCGAATGAAAAAAACGCAACTAATAAGTATTCATTTAACTCTAAAATTATTCTAAATGAAAACAAAACCAAGTCGTACATGATAAAATTTTAGTTAGGATCAAATTTTCAGTTTTAATTAATATTATCAGGTTTTTTTAATCGAAATACTTTCGAGAAAAATTGAATAAGGTTGGATGGTTGGATTTTCCGATCGATAAAAATGCTAAATACAAAATATCTACATAAGTCTGATATTTTGTAAGCATATTTAGTCAAGCAACGGAGAACCTCGTTGATATTTAAATTTCTAGGCTACTGTGTTTTTTCAATGCAAATTATACTATCACGTTAAATTCGCACACTACGTAATATTAATAAAAGAAACTTCAACTTAAAAAAATATTACTTAAGCCGGGCATTCACATACAACGGAAACAGAAACAGAAACCGAATTTCATACAAATTTGACAGATAAAAATTCGGTTTCTGTAAAATTTGTATGAAATTCGGTTTCGGTTTCTGTTTCCGTTGTATGTGGTTTCAAGCCTTTATCCTGTGTATTTTAAAATCTAAGGATGAAACCGACGTTTTTGTTCTGCTTGTACACTTTTACAGAAAGTTAAATCTTAAATGCGCTATATGGAGAGAGTCTATTCAAACAATATCTCAGATATAGCAGCAACTGTTCATAGTATAATAACCCAAGCAAACTCATTGTTAGCAGTACATTGTCTCACTGGGTATGATACCACTTAACAATTTTTTCGGAATTGGAAAGTCTAGTTGTAAAAGTTCTGAGATCTGGTATTATATAGCTAAGCTTTTAGGTTATGTAGAATTTTCACTGCAACAAAATATAGCAAGGTTTTATATACAATATATATACAAGGTTTATTGCTCATTGCCACGGTTAAAAGAAGCAATTACACAACATATCATATATATAGGTTTTTGCTTTATAAAAACAAAAATTATTATTTAAATTTGTTTATTATAATTTTAGCTTTTCAATTTTACATAATACTTTTACTTAATTATATTTTATTTATTAAATTAAGTTTTTGTATATACTTGCGTAGCGTATATACTTGAAATTTTTTGTTTGCAATTTAAATAAATAAATAAATATCAGATGTTCGATACAACCCGAGCAGAAATTTGTTGGGGCTCAAGTAAGGCCCTGATCAGGTTTGCCCTAACCCGGATCAGGCATTGGTAGGGCTGCCTGATTGGGCCCTGACCATGAGTGTAACGCTTTTGCCCTATCAGGTCCTGATTGGGATTACCGGATCAGACCCTGATTGGGATAATCGGATCAGGCCCAGATTGGGATATCCTGACCAGACCCTGATATATATTTATATATTATATACATAAATTAATCAAATTAAAATAAAAACATTACAATAGAAAAAATTAAAACATACATACCACCCTAATGACTATTATTATAGTCGTTCAGCTGAGAAGCTACAACTAAAACATACATGAAACGATTTTAGCTATATATTTCTAAAATGGATAATACTCTAGTGAATTTTAACCCATTTAAATTTCAGCTAGGGCTCAAATACGAAAAACCTGATCAGGGCCGTATATATTCAAATAAGGTTAACCCTAAAAGGGTATTCTAAATCAGGCCCGGAACAGGCCCACATCAGATTGCCCTAATAGGAATTGCCCTTGTAGGACTGACCAGGCCCTGATCACGCCCTGACTGTATTCAGGTTTTCCCTAACTAATTTCTGCTCGGGAAAGTGTGGTTATCTAAGAAAATTTCTAATAAATTAAGAACCATCCTACGACAACAGAAACATTTAAACTCTATAAAAACGATGGCATTTGCAGGCTTGCACTTGGATGACATGCGTAAAGCAGCAGAATCCGTTCCAAATTATACTTATTTCACTTGTATACCTCGTTATAACCGCCACAGAACTTAAAAATGTGGATTAATTAATATGGAGTGGAATATTTTTTACAGCTATTGAGGAGTTCCATTTCTCTTGACTTTTTTGTCACATTTATACATATTTACACATATCTAATTCAAATATAATTGGGGAAGATGGTTTTTGATATGGAAACAATCAATAGTTGTGTTTTGTTGGAATGGTGAAATTAACCAAATATTAGTCAGAGCCATCGGCGATTTTTAGGTTTCCGTTTACATACATATATGCGGCGGCGACTTTTTGTTCTTACTATTCTTATCTGCAAAACTATTTATCGGGTTACTGGTGATTTTCAACAGTTCGTTGGTATGAATTGAAAATAGAGTGGGGGACAAAACTGAACGTTAACTAATTTAGACTAAGAAGAAAAGTCATCTATAGATACCGAAATGTATCGTTTAGTGAAATTTTGGATCAATTTACATTTTACTCCGCATGGAGGGATCGGTTTTTATTGTTTTGTAAATTTTAAACGGGTATGACATGACAACCCCGCGTACTCCAGTTCTTGCTATTGACATACGAGTTAGCGTGAGATATCACATACTACTGTCCACTGGCAATAGCAGTGAGATGTCTCTATATATAGCCAAGGTGAATTCTTATAGGGATCGTGGCGGATGAACTGTAGTTTTGAGCGAAAAGCAAATAAAATAAGGCTTTAATACCTTCAGTATTGCAACGCATGCTAATTCACATACAAATTTCAATGTTATTTGGACTTGCTTCAATCGATTTTACATTAACATTCTATTGATAGTATCTACGGGATAGACCTTGCTACAACTGTGGTACAACGGATATGGGTGATGTTTCTCTATTTTTTGAAAACAAAAAACTGTAAGATTATGACTAATCAATAGTCTTGGCGCAGTTCTAAGGCTACGTTTTCGTCGTAAATGATTGCTTACATGAAACTGGTCATTAAACTTATGTTCAATAGCGTAACGTATAAACAGGAAATAATCTGTTTACATGCCATATAATAATCTAATCTAATAACCAAACCAGCATTATTTATTCATTGAATTATCGTAAAACCCATTTCGTAAAATCAAGACCTTTTTGTCACGATAATTTTCAGATTACCAACCTCGAGTTAATGTGCGCTGAGAACACAAAATGTACAATCACATTAATTCAGTGGTGTATTGCGGCCGAAACGCACCGGAACGTCGTTCCGGTACCTTTTTGTACTGCCAGAATGCGTTCCGGTTCTTTTTTTGAAAATATTACTATAAAAATATTTTTAATATGTTATACTCAATAGCATTAAATTTTCAGTTATATAAACTATTTTTGAATTTTTTGAACTGTATTTACATTATTTCTGTGCGTTTCTGCAACCTACGCAATTATTCTGCAAACATTCAAAAATTAAATTCAAGAAGTTTTAAGCGTCTCCGCTCGCTACGCTCGCGTTATATATTTTAAACAATTCCAACCTAAAGAGTTGCTGCCCGGTACTAATTGTTTAGGCAATACACCAACCACTGCATTAACTTTATCGATAACAAACCAACTATTTTTAAAAATAATTTTCCAATTAAAAACAACAAAAACTTAACATATACAAACAAATTAATTCGCTTTGAATTTCCTTTAAACTTTTCCGTCGCTTTAAAATTTAAATTCAAAAGCTGTTCCTTCTTAAAAATAAAACTTTGTTCTAATTTCAAATTTCTAATTGTTTTGATGTATGAGCATGTGTGGTTTTTCCCTATTAACATAACCTAAAATTTAAAACTTTTAAAATTCTTCATGAAATTTTTAAAGAGTAAATTTTCCGAATTTATTTTATGTACCGTTTAACTCAATTACATCGCCTTTAAATTTGTAAAAAAAGGATGTTGTATTGATTTATGATCAGGCAAAAAACATCGAATTTCTTACTAGAAAGAGATTAACGTTAGTTTGTATGCAAAGCTGCAGTTCAAAATAAATCTTTCAAATTATTTTCAAAAACTTATTGTTGTTTCGGTGTATCATGAAACAGCTTTAAAACTTATCCGAAACAAAAATGTTTTCGCAAACAAAACTTATCGAATTGACTCCCTTCACTAATCCAAATATAAATTGTAGAATTTTCATTCCATTTTTACTAACAACAAATATTGTTGAAAATACAGTTCGATTCCATAACCACCAAACCAACCACCATACAATATCGATCCAAAACAATAATTCCAACAATTTTTATTTTATGTTTCGTCGCCGTGTACCTACTCCTTCTATTATTATTCCGTAATAACAACATACAACATAAAAAGAAGAAAATTATGAAAAGGAACAAAAAAAAATGAATTGAAAAACAAAATCATAAAAATAGATAAAAAAATTAAACAGAGTACACCCGGAGTTGACACACCTACAGACAAATACATAACCTCAAAATAAAAACAAAAAACATTAAATAATTGAACAGCAAACAAAAAGAAAACCTCATCATCATCATCATCATCCAACATTACATAAAAGAACTTCCAATTTTCGAACAAACAAAAATAAACATCTACTCAGCTTTGGTAGTCATTTCACAGAGTCACACCTCTGCTTAAAGGTAATGTTATCAACAACAAAAAAAAATAAAAAGGAGGTTCTCAATCAAAAAAACAAAAGAATCATTACTTATCCATGATTGGCTGAGTAAGGGAGATAAAGTAATATTCTATTCCATACCAAAAACAAAAATGAAAAATAATAAAAGAGAAAACAAATATTTCTAACCCAAACCCATTTATTTATTGTTTGTTGCTAGGTTACGCCTCTATTGTTATTTTTGGATAACCCTAGTTGTAAGAACGAGAACGATGTACATAAAATGAAATCATTTCAATTACTTTCAAAGAATATAAATCCGAATCGATAGGCGCAAAAACATCGTATCTCCACACCCGAATTCATTTGTTTAATACTTTCGGTTTATTATTTGATGATGCGCTGTGATTCGTTCGATCGTTGTTACACTAATACAATGACTAAAATGATTGAAAAAAATAGTTTTTTAAAATTCAGTCGCTGTTCGCCTCTGTTTCATGTCGGATAAAAGAAGAATTAAGAATATAAAGTCTAAAAATTTTGTTTTGTTTTTTATCTATTATTATTATTTGTTTTAGTTTTTGAGTTTGATATAAAAATAAAAAGAATAAAAAATATATTTGAAGTGATCTTACTTATATTTTGACAATCGTTTCGCGAGTGATTTGTTTTATAATATTGCCTGATTGAAATTTCAGAAAAATGTGAATTTTTTGTTTTTTAATATTGAGAATAGTTGATTTTTTGTGGTGACTTGGTGCTTTTAGTTTAAGTCTTTTTTCAAAAATATAATAATTGTAAAAAAATTGAAAAGTAATACTAAATTTTTGTAGAAAAGAGAAAGATGGATAAGAAAATTTGGTGATTGTGCGTAATGGAAAGAATTTCGTGTTGCCATTGTGATTTTTTTTAAAAATAATAAATATAAATAAAACGAAGTTTTGATTTTATTTTCCTTTACGATTAACACTTAAATAATAATAATTTTGAAATTTCTTTTTAAGAAAGAAGAGTTATAAATTACGAAAACTATAGAAAATTAAAAATTATTTTGATATCAAAATTTTGACCGAAGTAACAAAAGCGCCCCCTAGGGCTGTCGCACTGGCGTCCTATTTGGGGGACGGATATTCCGCCCTCGGTGCGAGAGCACCACCGGCCAAGGATTTAATGGCCTTCGGATCTGTATTACATCATAAACAACACAACATAGGTGAGCGAGTTATTCTGTTTTGATTTAAGTGTTTTTGAATTTACCGTCGGTGAGGGGGTTAAATACTATTATTCAATGTAAAAAGTTTGTCACTGGCCAAAATAAAATTCAAGACGGTAAATTAGAAATAATGTTAATGATGTTTGCTTGGAAATAACATTCGGTTCTAAGTTGACTCAAATTACAAAGCACATCTTCTAAAGTCATCTATTGACACATAAACAGATGTTCTCTGTTTGTAGTAGATGAGTTAGTACTTATAAAATATAAGTGATTCTAATTAAAGGGTTGAGTTTCGTTATTATAAATTATTTATCTGCCTATTTTATTATCTGGATATCATTTAAATATTTTGTGATCAATTTCCATTTTTGTAGAATCGTTTGTAAGAAACGTGTTTTGGTTAATTTTTTGACTCAAGTTTTTAAGGGAAGATGCTTGTTCTATAAAACTTTTTCTGTGTAAACAATAATATCTAAGGTACAATCGTCAAATAACGTCCCCTTTTGTAAAAAAAATAATTTTGAAAAAAATATCAGAAGTGAAGTATCTAATAAATAAAAGGTCAAAGTTTAGCTACAATATTTCTTTATTTATTTAAATAATAAAAAATTCAATAACTTTGTTTTATTTCTACAAAAATAGCATTAACAAAAAAGTAGAAATTCTAAAAATAAATTTTTGGGCACCTAATTACGTCCCGGGGACGATATTGAGATCACAATAATCAGCACAAAACTTAAATTGTATTTTTAACAATAATTATTAGTAATCATAATTGTTTAAGTATTTCTAATTCTCCAAACAAATTGCACAGATAAACTAAAGTAATTCAGTAAAGTTTAAGTAGTTCAAAATGTCAAAAACAGCTGTCAAAAAATGTCAAAAAGGTTTCAAAATGTCAAAAAAAGCTTTAACGTTTTCTGTAGTAAAACCTTGTACGCGAGCTCGAGATAACGATTCTGGTCGGCGAAATGACAAGTTAGGATGGCGAGCCATAAATAACTTTATCCATTTTTGCCTGCTTATTTTTAGTTGGTGAATATGGGTTTCAAATATTATTTCTGATGGCCAATTGGAAAGTCATTCGTTTTAAATCAGAAGCGGTGACACCATAATAATTCTTTTCCATTTGCGAGCAATAGTTTACCAATTCCTCTTCTAATTCAATTGACAAAACTGGTTTTCGTCCCATTTTTCCAGAAACTATATCTTCTATAGATTTATCAGAATTGCTTACGTAATCTTTCAAAGTAGCTCTTGCAACATTAAATAACTTAACTGCTTTTTTATAACCCATTTCTTTATTTCGGACAGCTTCAACGGCTTTTCTCATTGCTTCCGGATCCCACAACTTTCTCTTTGGCATCTAAAAATTAAATATATAAATATTAAAAACAGTGCACAACAAATGACAAAGTGATCTAAATATCGTCCCCAGGGCGATATTACGCTCACATTAGGGGACGGTATTAAGAATTTGCCAATTGTTTTGGTAACCTCCATCCATCAAAAAACACATGACATAACCTAAATGAACTTACAATCGATTTAAATATAAGCGACAACAACAAATTTTGCCAAAATTTCGTTTCAATAACTCAAACACATCAATATTTAAACAATACCGATAGTATTTCAATAAAAAACTCACCTTGAACAGTTTTTTTTAAAATATCTTAACACGGGAGCGACGTTTCACCGCCAAACTTTTAAAATGTCTGACTGGCATAAGTAACTTTAAATTACAAGTATAAAAACTAGTTGGCGCTATTCAGGGAAAAAGAAACCGATGGGGACGTAATTATGTTCGGGGGCGAAATTTGGCGACCCTACCTTACTGAATAAATTAGTTCTACAAATATGTCATACCACATGTAAACCGAGTTCGATTATGCAATTTTTGATCAAATTACAAAACAACTAATTAAAAGTATATCAACCTTTTATGTCTCTCACCACAAAAATCCAAACAAATGTCAATTTCTGAAGTTTTAACTTACTATGAATTCATGTACTATCTTTTGGTTTTTACTAACAATAAAAAGTAAATCGAAACCATTGTTAAAGATCTACTTTGTTTATGGGGGAGGAATGTTGTGTCCAAAAATGAATTGTATTACAATAACAATAACAACAAATAATGTATATAAATGTTCATCGAGTTGTCAGGTCCAACGCCCAGCAGCCCTATTTGTAAATCCGTTTCGAATTTTTATTCGTTTCGAATCCTCGATTCGATTTGAATTCGTTTTGGTATTTCTGAACTCGATCGAAAATAAAAATGTCCACTGCAAAATAGTCGCCATTTCTCAAATGGGTAATTTTATTAAAATAGGTAAACCTTTTCGAAAAATTCTAACCTTGGTTAAATTTTGACGGTTTGTAATTATAAATGGTTTATTTTTATTTGTTTTCTTTTTAGAGTTTAACTTGTTTCATAGAAATTATTGTAATTAAGTGTGTTTAAAAATTAAATGTTTTGTAATAGATAAATTAGATTATAGTTTTATGTTTTATAGTTATATTATAGCATATATAGTTTGTTTGATTTTTTGTTTAGTGTTTACGATTTGAAGTTTGGTTTGCAACAAGTGGTTTTGATTTTTATAATTCATTTCAATCAAGTTTACAAAAGATAGAATTCATAAATTAAATATGGACAAAATTGCACATTATTTTTCAAGCGGTACCGATAGTGAAGGTGATAATACTTCAGCACATCTATTATTAAACTCAATTCGTGACAAATCTAATATTTTCGAGCTACCTAATACAGAGTGAGGAACTTCTTTTTATATGTGAAATGTTTATGTTTATCAAATTATATTCCGGGTTCAATAAATTATTCAGACACTTTAAAGAGTTTTTTTTTTGGAATTGTGTCCATGTATATGTTTAAAATTCAAAATGAGACTGTAGTATGGTAGAGATGAATATATGTGGTGTTATTTCTGTTTCAAAATGTTACTTCCGTTCAAAATTCTCATAAAGCGCCTAAAGAAGTTTTTCTTCAAAAATAATATATGTTATTATTAAACCAACCTTAACGTATACACTATGCAGCACCCCTTTTTGATTATTTTACCACTACATGAAATATCCAAACATGACAAACACTAACACTACACCGAATTATCGAAATTTTTATTTTGTGTATGGCACTTTTTACACAAAAATACAAATTTCGATAATTCCGTGTAGAACTTATCCGGCACAGTTAGAAAAGAAATCACTATATCACTACCAATTTCGAAGCAAACGCACTAGTCCCTGGGCCTTCACCTACATAATTTTGTGATTACCACATATTTTATACTTCGTGATGCGCCTGTCCTTGACGAGCCTGAAAACATTTGTTCTATGATTTTTCTCAAATCGGCCGCTTTTGCGTTCGGCAAGCTCCGAAAAATGCCGATTGCCCCCGATCTTGTAAATTTGCTGCCACATTTATTTTTTTTGACTGTGAAGGTTGGAAATTTGTTTTAGAATACGAGGGGCCGACCAAAATGTGTTTGCTATTGTCGAGTCCGACAACTGACATTTTGGATGTTTGCGTTGTCGGACTAGACAATAGCAGACAAATTTTTGTCGGACAAAGTTACCCTTGTGTTCTAAATCAAATTTCTAACCCCCATAATTAAAAAAAACAAAAATTTACAAGATCCTGGGCAATCGGCATTTTTCGGAGCTTGCCGAACGCAAAAGCGGCCGATTTGAAAAAAATCGCAGAACAAATGTTTTCGGGCTCGTCAAGGACAGGCGCATCACGAAGTATAAAATATGTGGTAATCACAAAATTATGTAGGTGAAGGCCCATTTATGATTATTATTAAATTATTTCTATTATTAACATGTATATTAATATGAGATTGCAACTATTATTAATAACAAATATCTCTTGAATAAAATTAAAAATCACATAAACCAGTTGATAAAACTAAGCTTTAAAAATTTTTAAATGAATTTGTATCATATTTAACATAGTATCATATTTAACATATTATATAATAATATATTATATTATTATATAAAAATATATACATTACACGTATACATTATATAAAAACATATAATCAGAACACATACTGTAAAAATACCTAATAATAACTATTTTCAGTTTAATAATTGAATTATTGAACTATTGAATTTACTTACATTTAAAATTTTTTCGTTGGTGTTTTGACAAAACTAACTAGCTTCGTTAACAAAACTAAGGACGAACAAAAATTCGTTCATGATCGTAGAATTATTACTCGAAAACGAATTGCCAGATAAGGGAAATTTATGTACGTTTCATGTAATTCGTTTTAGCTCAAAAATTATACGTTTTCTTATTCACAAATACCACTCATTCGAAAATACAGTTCGTTTACTCGAATTCGTATTCACAAATAGGGCAGCAGATTTTTTTTTGCTTTGTTTGTATAAGGCTAATTTAGCCTACCAAATCTTCTCATTATTCAAAAATTTATAAATAAATAAAAATATTAATGAGCTCTTTCCTTTTCTAATTCATATTTCACCTCAAACAAAAAAACCCAAACACCCAAAATATACACAAAAAAACAAAAACAAAACAATTGAAAAACGAATTCGGTTATTATAAGTTACCCAAACAATCATAAGTTTATTTAAATTTTCAAGTTTAAACGCATAATTTAGTTGTTTTATATATAAGAAGTGTTAATCGTTATATGCTCAGGACTATAATTTATTAGTAAACAACACAGAAAACAAAATCATCAAACGTTAATTTAAAATTTATGATCGGATTTTCGTAAAAAAAAAAATTTAACAATCAATTAATCCGCGATTTAAAAGATTTTTGTTATTGTTAGAAATTATTATATAATATTAAGTTGATCGCCCTGTTAATCGGATTTCGAATTGATTTGATAATATCGATTTTATTTAAAAAAATTTTACCTTCAACTTGACTAATTATTATGACAGTTATGACATAAACTTTTAATTTTTTTTATTCGGAGGGGATTATTTACAAAACTGATAATTTTTAATGGTGAGAATTAGGAAAAGTGTTATAGAGTAGATAAAGAAGTCAAGGTTTGAGGAGTTAAAAACAAAAAACAACAATATTAAAAATTAATTTGATCAACATCAATTAATTTTATTTAAACAAGTTTTTGAATATAAAAATGAAAAATTAGTTAAATTCAAAAATACAACAACCTCCATTCAAAAAGCCTAAAGATACAAATGGGCTGGATACATATTTTTATGTTCAGCCATAAAACACGAAATAAAAATAACAAAAAAACTCTATTATTATTCGGTTGCAGTTTTACAAGATTATATGAATTAAATGGAAGTTTTGATGATGATGATGCTGATGGATCATCATATTATGATTATGTTGTTTGATAAAAAAATTATTGTCTTTATACTAAGTTTTTGTTGTTAAAGTACTTGTAATTTAATGTAAGGTAGTTATCGCCAAAAGGATATTTTTTATTATATATGCGACTGAAGGTTGTAGGGCATTAATTATCTGTGAAGATGGATTTCTTTACATAATATATGTTGTGATTGATTTGAGGATATCATTTAAGGTTAAGTTGAATTTATGTCGATTGGAAATGATTGAGGTTGAATTTTGTTGTACGTTCAAAGAAAATGAAACACAATTTTTTTTTCGTTTCGCCTTCTTATACTTATAAATTTGACTTTATATATATTATTGCACGATCATTTTAAAATTCAGTTTTTCCACAGTATACCAGATGCTTTGGTTGGTATCACAACACTTACTGAATAATTATTTTGTTCTTATCGGATTATAGTATGCTATAATATAATTAACGATGTTGTTCTGGCTGATATTCGTATAATCACGAATGTTTTTAAGTGGGTTAGTGGTCGGGTATAGGCTTCTTCATGATATCCTAATATGTGTAATCCGATAAAATTATTCGTTGTATGAAAGATAACATGAAAGATATGAAAGATAACATTCGTAATATTAATAAATTTTTCATTGAACCAATGATATTGTTAATTAAGTTAACGAAAGTAGTTTAATGGTTGCTCGTTTTTGAATATAACGAGCAATTTATTGGATTTTTTTTCAGTGTATCTTATATCAGGTATTTTGTAAGTAAATTCAGTTTGCCTTATGAAGATTGAAGATTGGTATGAAACGTTCAAGATAATTTTAATTAATTTCAAGATTTGATGTTTTACCAGTATTGTTGTTTTTGCATTTTTGTTTGTTTCTAAATGAAGTCATTGTAAACGGACATAATCTGCTTGATTTTATATTGCGTCGATATTTTTTTCGCGGCATTTATTCTCCATGTAGGAGCGTTGCATAGGATAATTATTATTGCAGCCGAAACCGTGGTTTCAAGGTCGCACGAACCGTAACCGAAAAGCATTCTTATAGAAAATTTGGTTTTACGGGTTTTAAAAACTGTTTATTTCAAAACTATATACCTGAATGCATGCAATATTCATACTGTATACATATTGTACTGAGCTATAAAATTACAGTTATTAAACTATACTATAGTCAGCCTCTAAAACTACTACAATTCGTGGAATAACAAATTAGTTTTAATTTCGAAAGGCCGTTATAGTACTGAGAGGCCTTAAGAAACAGTTTTGAAGTAATGTTTATGTATTCTTTTTTGAAAAAAAAGGCAACGGGATTTAGCGTTATTTTGGTGAAAGGATTGGTATCATTGTGACATCGCCTGATGGAGAGTGGGCTAAACTCGTTTTAATTTCGAAAGGCCGCTCAAAAAAGAGACCGTTTCATTTAAATTATCTACCAGAATTCTAATTATGCTTCAATCCATCAAATAATGGAAATGTTATGAAAACTAACGAATCGATAAAAAGCATAAATTACTTTAAACTTAACAGAAATAAATTAAATTCCATTGATTGACTTTGATTTAGCAATGTGTTTTAATAATAATTAATTAGCTGCTTTTACATTGGCTGCAAGAAAGGATTCTATTTTGCAAAAGGTTCATTTAAATGTATGTTTAATACCCTCCATGGTATTTAAATTAATAATTCGAGGAATACGTTCATACATATACAAGGTTGCACAACTGGTCCATTAATGGTACATTACTGGAAGCCAGTAATGCAGCAATAGGCGAATACTGGCAAACACGACGGAAAATAAATGGTTGCCATTCATGGGCCAGAGAAAAAACAACAGCAATGGCCCATACAGGGTTGTACAGTTGGCCTAGTAACGGGCCAATATTGATGACCAGCATTGTAGTAATGATCAAATACTGGCAACTATGACTGGGACGTCAAATAAATATACATTATTATCATAAGTAAATTTAAATAAATTTAATACAAACTAATTTAAAATAAAATAAAAATGACGGAAAAAATTCAAAACTCTCCATACAACTGGTTCAGTTGCAAGAATAGCTGAGTAATGGCAAACATGACTGCCAGTACTCCGCCATTAAAAAAAATATAAAATAATATTTTCATACATAAATTTAAATAAATTATTTACAAAATAATTAGAATAAAATAGAAATGAAAATAAATTAAAACATATACTTACCAACCTTTTCTATATTATCATAGTTTTTCTACCGACAAGGCGATAACTAAACTATATGTGAAATTTTTCAAACTATGTATTTCTAAAAGAGACAATACTCTAGTGAAATTTAAAAAAAATGACATAGATCGGCAAATTCATGGCTACAGTACTTGCCCAATAACAATAGCCAATTAATGTTAACCATTAACGGGCCATTGCGTGACCATTCAAAGTAAACTGCACTGGCAATTTTCTATAAACGGTAGATTGGCCGATTCATGGTTCCAGTAATGACACGATAACAATAGCCAAGTAATATCTACCATTCATGGGCCAATATACTGGCTATTTTCTGTAAACCATAGATCAGCCGATGAATGGTTCTATTATTGGCTCAATAACAAAAGCCAAGTGCTGTTAACCATTAATGGGCCAGTACTTGGCCGTATGTAGGGATTGCAATCCCGTGGTGTTTTATAAATCCCGGGACTACGGGATTCATAAATTTTAAATCCCGGGACTACGGGATTCATAAATTTTAAATCCCGGGATGGCCGGGATCACTGAATTTAAAATTTGTATCGAAAACCATAAGTAATGAAGAAAAACACAAATTTCAAATAAAAACACATTATTCATTTTTTAGTGTCGAAAAGAATAAACATATAAAACATTAACTTACTAATTCAACTTCTTAAAAAAATAAAAATTGAAGAACCAAAATAAAACTTTAATAATATTACATAAAGAAAAACCAGTACCATACACTTTCGAATGATTTAAGAAATAGATTTTAGAAAACATCCCGAGCAGAAATTAGTTAGGGAAAACCTGAATACAGTCAGGGCGTGATCAGGGCCTGGTCAGTCCTACAAGGGCAATACCTATTAGGACAATCTGATGTGGGCCTGTTCCGGACCTGATTTAGAATACCCTTTTAGGGTTAACCTTATTTGAATATATCCGGCCCTGATCAGGTTTTTCGTATTTGACCCCTAGCTGAAATTTAAATGGCTTAAAATTCACTAGAGTATTATCCATTTTAGAAATATATAGCTAAAATCGTGTCATGCATATTTTAGTTGTAGCTTCTCAGCTGAACGACTATAATAATAGTCATTAAGGTGATATGTATGTTTTAATTTTTTCCATTGTAATGTTTTTATTTTAATTTGATTAATTTATGTATATAATATATAAATATATATCAGGGTCTGGTCAGGATATCCGAATCTGGGCCTGATCCGATTATCCCAATCAGGTTCTGATCCGGTAATCCCGATCAGGACCTTATAGGGCAAAAGCGTTACACTCATGATCAGGGCCCAATCAGGCAGCCCTACCAATGCCTGATCCGGGTTATGGCAAACCTGATCAGGGCCTTACTTGAGCCCTAACAAATTTCTGCTCGGGATAATTCGTCAAACTGATTTATCGTCAAACCTTGTTTGTTAATTTGGAAATAATAATTCCGAAGCTTAAAAAAGCCCGATCCGATTCCACACTTCTTGGTGGAATGGTCAATAAATTATTATACATGCACTGCAAACGGGGTCCTCTATGACGGCTTTGCTTACTTATTTTCATTTCTCTACCAATTGCGGTGACCAGTTTAATATTTTATGTTGTTGCATTCTGACCAAACAAGTTTTTTTTATAGGTATTAGGCGTGAATTAAATTCCGTTACAGTTCATCTTCCAAATTGCTTTTCTCTACTAAATCCATTGAAACCTTATCCTTAGTAACATTTTCGTTGTAATCTCTGCTCGTTGATGTTGCAGTGTGAGTAGTTGGATCACCTGTTTCACATTCCACGTCTGCTGCTGTTGATGTAACGTTTAATAATCTTCAATAAAAATTTTTATGAAGCTACGACTTGGAACAGTAAATATGTTCGATGTATCATCAACAAAAGCAGAGTTTCCATTCTGCAAATACTTAGATACTCAAAATGTTTCGGTTTTCCTGGCCTTTATGCTATAATTATTGAGACATTCGTCAACTCGCGAACTGATGGGTTGCTTTGTTTTTCTAGCTCAGTATAACCTGAAGAGCTACAAGGGCATTAGCCAATATTTCATGGTAGAGTGGAACAAGATTGAAGGTGCAAGCGCTGACTAAATAGAGTTTATCCGCTAGCACCCCTAAGATATAAACCTTAACAACTATTTTCTTGATATTGCCAGTAGTATATGATCTCATTGCATATGACCAAAAATAAAAAAAAATACAAATCAACAAAACAGGATAACAGGATTCTGTGTTTTAATTGATTTATCCCGGCAAATATGACAATCCCGTAATCCTGGGATTCAGGAACCCGGGAGTGCAATCCCTAGCCGTATGTTAATGTCTGGCAAAACCTACTTGGGACGTTTCGACACTGATTGACAGAAAAATTTGACATAGTTTAGAAATTTGGTATATTTTGCATGAAAACTATTGAGAAGTCGTTAGTAATTATATTTCCGTGTGTTTAGGGGACGGGGGTAGGAAGGGTAAAAAAAAACTTTTTTGACCCAAGCGAATGGGGTGTCATTTGAAAGAGCATCTAATTTATTGCAATTTTTTTTAGAATTTTGCGGTGCACAGTTTTGGAGTTATGGTCAAAAAAGTGCGAAATTCAGATCGTTCCCCCCCCCCTCCTACGTTTCGATACGGAACTGATTGACAGAAAAATTTGTAAAAAATTCACATCGTTAGGAAATTCGGTAAATTTTGTACGAAAACTATAGCGAAGTCTCAAATAATTATATTTCCGTGTGTTTAGGGGATGGGGGGTATAGAGGGTAAAAAAACCTTTTTTGACCAAAGCGAGAGGGGTGTCATTTAGAAGAACACATAATTTAGAAATCATAGCAATTTTTTTTAGAATTTTGCGGTGCACAGTTTTTGTGTTATTGTAATAAAAATATTTTTAGTAAATAATATTTTCTATAAAAATATTTTCTCCACCCACCTAAATTTCGACACTTGATTGACCGAAAAATTAATCATATTCAAACCATTTACAAGCTGGTGTAATTGAATCGTTCTTGAGTTACCATAAACAGCTATGGATAAGATTTAACCTAGAGTAAAATTTTTTGAGTCATTTTTGATCAATGTAGATTTGATTGTAATTTACTATTGACATTTACGATTAAACATTTATTTTGTTAGCTGTCTATGTTCTGGCAATATAAAAACATTACAACACAACTTTTTGTCAGACATTCTTGATATTGTGTTCTTTTACATTCACGGAACCTTTGGCGAGCGAATTTTATTCGCACCTGTCTGTCTATTTTTATTTGTTTGTCAATTTTTCTATATTTTTTCCAACCCGATTTTCCTTTCGATTTTCTTGAAACTTCAATATAATCGTTTACATAATAAAACACATATTTTTATTTATTCAGGATTTTGTGAGCAATTCCTCGAACCTAACCTCGAACAGGTTAACCAATTTTTATTATTTCTTGTTCGTTTGAAAGGTACTTAGTAAAACTTAGTAAAAATATTACATTGATAAAAAAGTCATATTTGTAAATGATTTTTTTCCTATATTTATTTTTCAAATATGGATTTAAAATCTTATAAAGTTTGTTATTTACCCAAAATGAACATTTTTTGCTTTACTTTATTTGAATTTAACCCAATGAAATTCTTTAATATGTAATGGCATCATTCAATTTGACCAATCACATTTCAATTATAATAATAATAGGAATATGGCAGTTATTATATCATTCTATAGGTCAGCTATTATCAGTACGGACTACGGACAATTATTGCGAATATTTTATAATTTTTTTTTCCAGAATTAATTATTAATTCATTTAATAGAATTATAAATAAATAAATGTCTTAAAATAATATTTCTTGACTTGAATCCAAGTTTTTTTCCTGCACAATAATTTTCATGTAGTGAATATATTGTATCTGCCATATTATATCGACCATATTATTCTGGTTGTTTGTTTGTTTTCAATTTTCGATAATTTTATTTTTGTTTGACGCTTAGATGGATTTATAGTGCGCCAGAATAAATAAAAGCAATTGACGTACTTATATTGCATATAAAACATAAAGAAGTTAAAAATTAGATTGGTTTTCATCAGTTAACAAACAATTTTCTAAATGAATTCCTCTCGACCGGTGATAAATTCTCATAATTTTTTGGAAAATTCTTCAAGCAAGTGCCAATGGCAAGGAAGAACTCGTAATAACCATACGGCCTCGAGCTATTACCAATCAATTTGCTTTCGAAATCTTCGTCAAAAATTATTTCGAATTATCACCGTCCTTGGGAACTTACTATAACTGAACATTTTTTAAACTTAATTTACATACATTTTTTATAATAATTTTTCAAAAATTTCAATTTCAATGATGACTTACCCCAAAAGCACATTTTTTTTTGTATTTTTTTGGTTTTCTAGAGATCTAGTCCAGGGAAGTCCAACTCAAATTGAAGATGGCCGTATTGAAAATTTATTTTGTTTCGCGGGCCAAAAGTCAAATATTGTTTTAGACATTTCTAATAGCTATTTATGTATTAAGGGCGTAAAGTATGTTTTTTCCGCTTGAGAGTGAAATTGTTGCTCGAGGCGTTAGCCGCGAGAAACAATCACTCGAAAGCAAAAAAGATACTTTATGCCCGAATTGCATACAAGATTTTTTGTACGAGTAAGATTCTGTATTATTTGCATAAATATAAATACATATTTTTTTACACAAAATAGCAAAACGTTTTTTAGAAAATTATTTTATCCAAGTAGTTTTTCGAAATAATAGAAAGAATAACTTTAGGCATTTTTATTTCAATTTAAGCATTGTTATTTCAATTTTGGCATGGTAATCTCAATAGGAAAAAAAGGCCTGCCTTACGAACGATTTTTGAATCGTCAAATAGTATATTAAGAAACTAGTTTCATAATCGACGATTTTATCGCACGCAATCTGTTTAGAAAACGACCCGCGCAGCGGGGAGTTTTCTAAAGGATAAGTGCGATAAAACGTCTTATGAAACGAGTTTTTTATACTATTTTTTCTATTTTGCATTTTTTGTCTTGAAATTTTAAAAAATATTTTTTATGTTTTAATGTTTTAAAGAAAATTTCTAAAAATTTCAATTCAAAATAGTAAGCTCTGCGTTTCATCATATTTCTATATATATTTTTTTGTTGCAAAACTAGCTTTCATAAAATGTGTATTTTATTAAAATATAGTCAATTTGATATTTTGTTATTATTACTAATTATTTTAATTAATTAAAATGTTTAACACTAATTTAGATTATTTTTTAATAATAAGATTAATTAATAAGAATAATTTTATTTATATAATTATTCGTTTTAATTTTCACTGACGTTTGTATGACCAATGTGACCAACCTTGAAAAACAAAACTTTGCGTATCGTAATGAAGGCCATTTCGATACGCATTTGGGTATCGAAATGACTTTATTTTAGACGCAAAATAGAAAAATACATTTTACGGTTTCCTCGTACAAAATAGTACATTATATAACAAGGTTGAGAAGTAAGCTATTATTGACCGAGAACTTTTAGATCCAGAGGCGCGTAGAGCCGAGGGATATAATGTTCGAGGTCTATATTAGTCTTCTCAACCGAGGTATATTTATAATTTTTTTAACTACTAACCCTAATTATCATATTTGCTTTGATTAGATTAGAAAGATAAGATATTAGAAATATCTTAAAACATCAAGTAACCTGGAAGTTTAGTTTCATACAAATAAAACGAAACAAAGGAATGAAATTATTATTTGTTTGTGTTTTTTTGTTTATTTCAATTAAAAATAAAAAAAAAATTTGTCATTACTAACCTAGGTAATTTTTAGGTAGATTTCATATAAAAGTCTACCTATTGCAATGGGCTTCATCTCGGAATTTCGGAAAAATGTTTGTGCCAAACGACTATATATGATAAGCGGAGACGAAAAAACAAAAAAAAAATGTATATATATATATATATATATATATATATATATACATATATATATATATATATATATATATATATATATATATATATATATATATATATATATATATATATATATATATATATATATATATATATATATATATATATATATATATATATATATATATATATATATATATATATATATATATATATATATATATATATAAACGATATGAGATATAACGAAAACGACCGGCACTCTCACGGTATCATTTGTTGAGGTAGATCAAAAAAATTTTCTGTACATGTGCGTTATATTAATATCTCAAACGAGTTCGAGAATCAGCAAAATCCGACATGTGGTTAAGGAACTAGAGCATTTTTTCTGAAAAAAATTGATTTTTTAAAACCGTTATAACGGCCGTTTGGAAACTAATATTTTAAAAAAGTTAACAAATTTAAAATTTTTGAAATTTTTTTTATCAATTTATTTTAAAAATAGACCTCTGCAATTAGAGGTTCCTGAGTGAGCGGCTCCAACAAAAAAGTTTGCAAACAAAATTTTTTTTTTGAAACAACCGGCACTCTCACGGTCGCATTTGTAAAGCCAGATCAAAAAACTTTTTCTAAAAATGTGCGTTTTATTAATATCTTGGACAAGTTCGTAAATCAGAAAAATCTGACCCATTGTTAAATAACTAGAGGCTTTATACTAGAAAAAAAATTCGTTTTTTTAATCCGTTATAACGGCCGTTTGGATACTAATATTTTTAAAAACTTCATAAATTTAGAATTTGTGGAAACATTTTAATCCGTTTTTTATAAATATAAACCTCTGCAGTTAGAGGTTTTTGACTTGTTAGCTTCAACAAAAAAGTTTGCAACAATCCATAGCTACAATTTCCAAAAACCTTATAACAGTCAATGAAAAAAAAATAAAAAGGTTTGAAAAGAAGAAATTAGTTTTTTTTTCTTAGAAATAAACTATTTTGATTTTTTGCAGTAATTGGACGACATATGATATAGCGTAGGTTTGTGTCATAAATTGTCACACAGATGTTCTGTGGTAGATTTGATATTTGTTTGTTGCAAAATTGGATAGATATAGTTTTGCTTATATGGAGCTAATTTTCTTTTTAAAATTTGTTCAATATCTGTTTTAAATTAGTTTGTGTTGTTTAAACAAATCAGATTCTACTGGCACAC
Source organism: Diogma glabrata (assembly GCA_963693315.1). Lineage (NCBI taxonomy): Eukaryota > Metazoa > Arthropoda > Insecta > Diptera > Cylindrotomidae > Diogma > Diogma glabrata. Next base: position 191,777,037 of record OY856187.1, on the reverse strand, counting down.
AAAACTGTCTGATCTCGAAATCTACCTATTTCTAGCGGACATACGTGCCGCCTGGACTTTTTGTTATTATTATTGACCTAGGTTGAGAAAAATTACTTCTCATTGGTGCATTCGAGTAAATAATGACGATTTCTCAAGTTAGTAGTTAAAAAAATATATTTATTATAAATTAAAATTATTTCAAATTAATAACGTAAATAATAAATTTCTATAAGTAATTGTGACCTAAGCTTTTTGTGGAACGAACTAATAACCATGTTAAGCGGCTGTTGCATTACTTTTGTTTACATAATTTTTCAATATCTGCCGGTATTTTTGATGTAGCAATTCTTTAAATGCAACTTAGATTTTCATCTGTTAAGCCTTGTTGCGGTGGCCATCTTGATTTCTAATCTTACTTTTCCTTAGCTTATCTTACTTTATTTTTTTCAGGAAAAACTAAGGCTAGATAAGATAGGAGTGGTGCGGTGGCGACCTCAATTTTTAATTTTTTGACAAACTCTTTTTGCCTGTCAAAACAATATATCATTCGAATTAATTTATAAAATAATAAAAATTAATTTATTGAATATTATTCTAATAAATAAATTCCATACATATTTATTATTAGTTATAATAATTTTAAAAGATAATAGATTTAATTAAATAAGCTATATGATTATATAAATTTATTTAATTTAACAAAACAAGATTAACTCAAAGTTAAGTGTGTCAAAGAATGATATTCATTTTCAACCAATTTTTCTGAAAAACATAAAATGAGAAACATTTTCGATTATAAACATTTGTCAAATAAAATATGTATGACTTGAAATGTAATTGAACATGAAATTGGACATGGAATGTGGTTCTATCCAGTTTCAACTCCTCCCAACATATAGGAACAGTTGGAAAATATCAAGTTGTTGCAGATTAAATGCCGTTTTTTAACAAAAAGAGCAATTTTTGTGTGATTCCAGATTGCACGACTTCCACGAATAACAGGAATAGTTGGAAAATGAGTTTGAATTTTTGGTTTTGTTATAAATTTTGCAAATTTTTGGTTTTGATAAAATTTTGTAACACTTTTTGGAATAATCAAAAATTCCAACATTTTCCAAAATTCTAAAAATATTACAAAAATTATAACAAAATCAAAACCGCAACCTTTTTTCAAAACTCCAAAAATATTCCAAAAATTATAATAAAATCAAAATTATCAAAAATTTAATTTTTAATAATTTTTGGAATTTTGAAAGAAGTTTGTATTTTTGATTTTGTTATAATTTTTGCAATATTCTTAAAATTTTGAAAAAAGGTTTCAATTTTTGATTTTGTTATAATTTTTGAAATATTTTTAGAATTTGGTGTTTTGTGTTAGTTTTGTGATAAACTTCTAAGCAGAGATAAAATGCTTGTACTTTTACAAAGAATTTTTTATTTCATATACATCGATGCCCAAAACTAAAAACAATGTCCTCATAAAAGGATTTTGGCGAAAACTATATAAAAATCCTAAACCTAAACCGAAGGTTTGATATCTCAGAACCTTGAAATATTATGTCCTTCATATTTTTCTATTTCAAATTCAAATTTCATATTGTCCTATAACTTAATGGGGCATTCCACGTGAAGTGCGACGACCAAAAATTTGTTTTTGCCCAAATTTTGGGAATTGATAGTACTCCATTAGAAAACGATTTCGTAATTTTTTTAGATTTTTTGGCCAACCCCTTTGCCGTCCACAAATTTGAATTTTTTTCGTGAACGACAAACGTCTTTATTTTGTAGGCAGTTTAACGCGTATACAATTTTTTTAGAAATATATTAGTTCGTTATAATTTTTTCCGTAGAATACGATAAAAATATTAAAAAATTTTTTGAGGGTAGTTTTCTCCCTTATTTTGAGGTTTAAAAAAGTTTAAAATCATGTTTTCGGATTGTATGACACGTTTATTTTTTATTTGTTTTCTTTTATTTAGTTTGAAATATGCACTTTCAAATAATTTTTATCGCGTGATGGAAGTAGTATTGATGTGAGCGCTAGAGGGCGCTGAATATAAAAAAACAAGATTTTCACCTAGTTCTAAAACTTTATGATTTTTTTCCTCGGAAATAGCTCCATGTAGGAAAATTTTGTACATAACAATTTTGATTTAAAATTTTACGTAGATTACGAATACATTTTTCGATTTTCAAAAATCATCAATTTCAAAAATATTAGCCGCCATATTGGTGCCGCCATTTTGAATTTTAATAATTTGACCTTGAGTTTGGATTTAGTGACCATGACTCTCTTATAATACATTTTTTGAATTTTAATTTCCATTTTACAGCACAAGATATATCGTGAAAACCGGTTTTTGGGGTGGTTTTTAACTTTCAGCGCCCTCTAGCGCTCACCTCGATACTACTTCCATTACGCGATAAAAATTATTTGAAAGTGCATATTTCGAACTACATTTAAAAAAAAAATAAAAAAAACGTGTCATACAATCCGAAAAAATGATTTTAAACTTTAAAACCTCAAAATAAGGGAGAAAACTACCCTCAAAAATTTTTTTAATATTTTTATCGTATTTTACGGAAAAAATACTAACGAACTAATATATTTCTAAAAAATTTGTATACGCTTTAAACTGCCTACAAAATAAAGACGTTTGTCGTTCACGAAAAAAAATTCAAATTTGTGCCCGTCACCGACGGCAAAGGGGTTGGCCAAAAAATCTAAAAAAAATTACGAAATCGTTTTCTAATGGAGTACTATCAATTCCCAAAATTTGGGCAAAAACAAATTTTTGGTCGTCCCACTTCACGTGGAATGCCCCATATATATACAAAATTTTGGATTTCAAACAAAAATTTTAAGTAGAAGATTTCCATAAAAACAGATACAAAATTTTCAGTAGAAAGTATATGTATATGTAGAAATTTTTATTTTCCATATTACAAAAATATTTTAATTCACAAAACATTTTCAAACCAAAGTGAACGGGCCAGATTAAAAGACTCCTCGGGCCGGATGCTGGCCCGTGGGTCGTTGGTCGGACAGCTCTAAGCTAGTCTTTTACCCAAAACAGGGGTTTTGCTGTCAGGTGAAAAACCAATATTAATATTTACTGACCAAAAATATGCCATGTCTGGATTTCCCAAAAATTTGGCATACAGATGGTGCGATTTATTCCAAATAGAATTGTCATAAATTGTTTATCAGTGTAACATTTTATAAAGTTTTACTAAGTATACCTTCGAGCACCATTAAACTTTAAACTTTAAACTTTCCTTACCTCTAAATTTCAAAATAATTTCGAACCACCCTATGTCAAAACTGGTGAAAAAATGAACAATACAATATAATATAATTCTATATTAATTTTAGTTTTGGTACTGTTACCAACAGAGCAGATTTTTGTAGCAAATGAAGGTGTTTATATAGTAGATGGTTCAGCTGATTTAACTTTTTTCTGCGGTATCCATAATTTTGCCAATTGGAGAATGTGCAAATATTTTTCTGTTTATTTCCAGTTTTAATTACAGTTAGTTTTAGATGATTCAACATTGCTATTTTTCTGCTTTACATTATGTATTTAATTTTGTTTTAAATTTGATAATTTACAATAATAAACAAGAAAATATACATGAATAAATGAGTATAATTGGTACTAGTGCGAACGAGTTTTCCAATCAAGAATGTAGTTTGCCGCACGAGCGTTGGAAACGCAGTTCGCGCTAGTTATACACACTAGTTTTTAATTTTTAAACAAATTTAAGATATTTAAATTTAAACCAAAGCCTTCGATATTGAAAGCCATTTTGAAATTAAAACTCCATATAAAAAATTGTTGTGGTCAGATTTGTTGGTGAAGCAAGCGCAGTATCACAATTGTAGTAGAATTAGTTGTACATTTAAATAAATTCTTTGTAAAAGATAAATTGTTGTTGTTGTAAAAATCATTACGCATGGTTAGGTTATCTTTTGGCGCGTAAATCGCGTTTTAAGCTCCGTGAAAAATTGTAAAAATGCAACAAAAAGTAATTTTGTTAATTGTGATAAAATAAATTATTTTTTTTTATTTGCATCAGCTTTTTCACCTGAAAGCATTCTGTCAATTTAATTTTTCTCATCTTATTTGAATCTTTCTCATTTCTTAATAATATCAATCATGTTTTTTTGCAATTGTTTTGTGAATACACAATTTGTTTGTAAATGTATAGTAAACCATTTTTTTGTAAATAGGACAATTTATTTTACTAAAACCTAAAAAAGTTGTACTTACTTTATATATACTTAGTTGTAATTTGTGGTTTTTTTTAAATATTTTATTCTTAAATTTACAAACATTTTTGCTACCATTGCTAATCTGTGTGTTTCGTGTTTAGAAAAGCTTTATGCTAAATTATAAATTACTTATAGTTTGTTGGGTGATTAATTGATATAACCTCAATTGTCAAGGTCTTGATACCAATTCCCCTAAAAATTCGAACAAGTTAGCGATCATAGCATTTAAAGAATCAATGATCAACTTATTTTTAACATAAATATTTCCATCTTTTTACCTCTGATGATGGTACATCACTACTTGGTAATAGAGAAGAAACTCTTATTTTAGAAAGAACCATAACTAACTCGTTGAATTCTTTAAGTTGTGCCTAAATGTCTTTATTTTAAAATAAAAGAATTAAATATTTGTAAAATGGAGGGGCTGAAATCTCAAGCTCTGAGATATCAAAACTTCGGTTTTGGTTAAGGATTTTGATATAGATTTCGGCATAAAACTTTTATGAGGACATTGTTTTTAGTTTTGGGCAGCGATGTATATCAAACATAACTCTTTGTTAAAGTACATGTATTTTTTATCTCTGTTTAGAAATTTATTACAAAACTTTAACACGAAACATCAATACGTTGCCGGAAAATTTTAACAGATCATAAATTAACATAATTTAGTGAAAAGATGATACAATCAGCAAACTACTCAAAAACGTCTAAAACTAAAATATTAACAAAAATATTACAAATTCACAAATTCATATTTCTTTCAAAATTCCAAAAATATTGTAAAAATTAAATAAAATCAAGCTTCTTTCAAAATTCTAAAAATATTCCAAAATTATTACAAAATCAAAGATTAAACTTTTTTCAAAAATTCTGAAAATATTACAAAATGAAAAATTGAAACTTTTTTCAAAATTGCAAAATTAGAATCAAAAATTAGAATCAAAAATTAGAATCAAAAATTAGAATCAAAATTGAATCAAAAAATTTAAACCTTTTCTAAATTCTAATAATATTGCAAAAATTCTTAAAAATTCAAAAATTGAAACTTTTTCCAAAATTCTAAAAATATTACAAAAATTATAACAATATCAAAAATTGAAACTTTTTTCAAAATTCTAAAAATATATATGTAAAATTCACAAATTCAAAAATTCTATTTTTTTTTCAAAATTCTAAAAATATTGCAAAAATTATAACAAAATCAAAAATACAAACTTTTTCCAAAATATTAAAAATATTGCAAAAATTATTACAAAATCAAAAATACAAACTTTTTTCAAAATGCCAAAAATATTTTAAAAACTATAACAAATTCAAAAATTACCATGTCACATATACGTCATACAAACAGCAAAATTTTTTTTTCTAAAAAGTTGGCTAAAAATATAAACGAAATCATTTTTTTGACATACTTGACAATATTTTTTTGACAAACTTAAAATGCAATAAAATTTGCAATAATAATAATATCATGTTCCATAAATTTCATTTCATACAAACAACTAATTTTATTATTTTCTAAAAAAAGAAATGAAAATCATTCTTTTAACACACTTGACATTATTTTTTTGAGAAACTTATAATGCTATAATTGTCTATAATAATAATAAAATTTCATACAGATAATTAATTTTATTTTTGTTCCAAAAAATTTCATATCATACAAATAATTAATTTAATTTTTTTAAGAAAATTGGGTAAATAAATAAATAAACCGAAGTAAAATCTTTCTTTTGACACACTTGACAACATTTTTTTGACAAACTTATAATGCCATAATTCTCAATAATAATAATAAAATTTCATACAGATAATTAATTTTATTTTTGTTCCAAAAAATTGGGTAAAATAATAAATAAAATCTTTCTTTTGACACACTTGACAACACTTTTTTGACAAACTTATAATGCAATAATCTAGTTTTTGGTCTCACATACCAATCCCGATGATCAAGATTTCTCCAAATTCAATGTTTCTATTCGTAATCACTTTAAATGAACGTTTTTTAAGCAAAAGATATGCAAATTTCCTTGTTTTGACACACTCGACGATTTTTTTAACACACTTCTGGTACAGTTATCTAACACATCGTTCTTTCGGCTCTTCCCATTAAGTAAACCTATTTTTGGAAAAAAAAAGTTTTGAAATCCGTCGAGCGGTTTTCTAGATTTCGTCGGTTGTGACGGCCGGCAGTTTTTGCTTTTTTAGAATCAGTAGGTTCTAAAACGTCGAGAAATGCCAAAAAAGTGGGGGTACGAATTTCACCTTTGGCTCATGAATTCAATACTTCAAAAACGAAGTAATAAATAAATTTAAAAATTGGTCACGTTCGCGTGACATGTTACAATAATTTTTGCTTTATCTCCTCCGTTTCTTTTGCAAAACTTTGGCGCTATCATCTGTAATGAAGCGCTTTCTCATTGGCGAACCAATGAGAAGGACATAGCAGGAAGCGTACCTAGCGAGATTGATTTTCAAGCCCCAAACTAGCTTCAGCCCATGGGAACGATAAAGTAACCCTGCTACTTCAGCACAAATACAGACATGTACGCTATTCACGAAAGTTTGCAGAAATGGAAAGAAATACAAGTGGAAAAACGAAGACTCTGGCGACCCCTGTTGCGAAAGACCCACGATCAACACGTCCAACCCCCACGTTCACTCACATACGCCCACACACACACACACACATTCACACCCCTTTATCATTATGACCGAAGTAATAAGATAAATTTACTCACCCCATGATTAAACCCCGTCCTCCTATTCTGCTTCCATCAGCCCTCCATCAGCACGTTGTTCAGGTTTCAAATCTCGCAAAAATACTTTGTATGTCGCGAACGTTATGGAGAAACGATGAATCAATTGGTGATCAGCAGCGTTGCATAAACTTGTATTTAAAATCGTGAGTCAGTTTGTCCTTCAAAAGCGTTGACTCAATTTATAAATAGTAACGTTGAAACAATTTGTAATCAATTGCGTTGATAAAATTAGTAATCCAAATAGTTGAATAAATTTGTAGTCAAAAGCGTTGACTAAATTTATAAACAATGACGTTGAAACAATTTGTAATCAATTGCGTTGATAAAATTAGTAATCCAAATAGTTGAATAAATTTGTAGTCAAAAGCGTTGACTCAATTTATAAATAGTAACGTTGAAACAATTTGTAATCAATTGCGTTGATAAAATTAGTAATCCAAATAGTTGAATAAATTTGTAGTCAAAAGCGTTGACTAAATTTATAAACAATGACGTTGAAACAATTTGTAATCAATTGCGTTGATAAAATTAGTAATCCAAATAGTTGAATAAATTTGTAGTCAAAAGCGTTGACTAAATTTATAAACAATAACGTTGAACCAATTTGTAATCAATTGCCGTGATAAAATTAGTAATCCAAATAGTTGAATAAATTTGTAGTCAAAAGCGTTGACTAAATTTATAAGCAATAACGTTGAAACGATTTGTGATCAATTGCGTTGATAAAATTAGTAATCCAAATAGTTGAATAAATTTGTAGTCAAAAGCGTTGACTAAATTTATAAACAACGACGTTGAAACAATTTGTAATCAAATGCGTTGATAGAATTAGTAAAAATAGTTGAATAAATTTGTAGTCAAAAGCGTTGACTAAATTTATAAGCAATAACGTTGAAACGATTTGTAATCAATTGCGTTGATAAAATTAGTAATCCAAATAGTTGAATAAATTTGTAGTCAAAAGCGTTGACCAAATTTATAAACAATAACGTTGAAACAATTTGTAATCAATTGCGTTGATAAAATTAGTAATCCAAATAGTTGAATAAATTTGTAGTCAAAAGCGTTGACTAAATTTATAAACAATAACGTTGAACCAATTTGTAATCAAATGCGTTGATAAAATTAGTAATCCAAATAGTTGAATAAATTTGTAGTCAAAAGCGTTGACTAAATTTATAAACAATGACGTTGAAACAATTTGTAATCAAATGCGTTGATAAAATTAGTAATCCAAATAGTTGAATAAATTTGTAGTCAAAAGCGTTGACTAAATTTATAAACAATGACGTTGAAACAATTTGTAATCAAATGCGTTGATAAAATTAGTAATCCAAATAGTTGAATAAATTTGTAGTCAAAAGCGTTGACTAAATTCATAAGCAATAACGTTGAAACGATTTGTAATCAATTGCGTTGATAAAATTAGTAATCCAAATAGTTGAATAAATTTGTAGTCAAAAGCGTTGACCAAATTTATAAACAATAACGTTGAAACAATTTGTAATCAATTGCGTTGATAAAATTAGTAATCCAAATAGTTGAATAAATTTGTAGTCAAAAGCGTTGACTAAATTTATAAACAATGACGTTGAAATAATTTGTAATCAATTGCGGTGATAAGATTAGTAATCCAAATAGTTGAATAAATTTGTAGTCAAAAGCGTTGACTCAATTTATAAACAATGACGTTGAACCAATTTGTAATCAAATGCGTTGATAAAATTAGTAATCCAAATAGTTGAATAAATTTGTAGTCAAAAGCGTTGACCAAATTTATAAACAATAACGTTGAACCAATTTGTAATCAATTGCGGTGATAAAATTAGTAATCCAAATAGTTGAATAAACTATTTTTATTTAAGATATATTTGAACTATTCTTTAAATTACAGTTTAATCATTTAATAACAAGAACGACAAAAGTTATATAAACACGGTAATAATTATTTACAACTCATCACGCCAGTCTCGTACATTCTTATATTTTATATTTACAGATAATGATTTTTTTGTTTTTTTTTTTTGTATTTATATTTAATAAATTAGAAATATTCACTAGACTAAAGTTCAATAATTTAAGAACAATGACGACACAATTTAACTAACACGGTAATAATTATTTTAAATTGATCATGCCAGTCCCGTACATTCGTATAATTTATAGTTACAGATAATGATTTTTTTTTGATATTTATATTTAATATATTAGAAATATTCGCTAGACTAAAGTTCAATAGTTTAAGAACAATGACGACACAATTTAACTAACACGGTAATAATTATTTTAAATTGATCATGCCAGTCCCGTACATTCGTATAATTTATAGTTACAGATAATGATTTTTTTTTGATATTTATATTTAATATATTAGAAATATTCGCTAGACTAAAGTTCAATAATTTAAGAACAATGACGACAAAATTTAACTAAACACGGTAATAAATATTTTAAATTGATCATGCCAGTCCCGTACATTTGTATAATTTATAGTTACCGATAATGATTTTTTTTGATATTTATATTTAATATGTTTGAAATATTCACTCGATTAAAGATCAATAATTTAATAACAATGATGACACAATTTATCGGAACACGGAATAGGTATTTAGAACAGAAAGCTAATTCGTTAAGCGAATTATGCAGGTCCCTAATAAATTCTCACAGTTTTATAAAATTTTTGGTACCTTTACTAATCCTTTTTCGCGCTTATCCAAAATGTCAGCCAAGCCCAAAAGTTTGACGTGATATTTTTTATCCAAATTGGCACAATTTCGCGAAATGCAGGACCAGACGTCCATCAAAAGTAATATGTATCACAATCACTCACGATCGTCATCTTCATGGTGAATTTTATTCCATTGTTGAGAACTGCCGACGTAGTAAAAGAAAAACACTCCTCCAACAAAATCTCATGCACGACTGACAGCCGTCCAAACACCAAAAAACAAATGTAACAGAACTGAGCGCGTTTATGTTTGTATTTTACAAACATAAAAAAAATTGCACTAAAGTAGGAGAGCGCGTTTACTGTTGGGAGTACGTCACAAACATATATATTATTTTTTTTGTAAATTGGTTTTGTTGTTTACAGCACACGACATATAAAATTTTTTGTAACTGTTTGTGTTTTCGCGACGACACACAAAACATATAAATTTGAACTAAATTTGTCACTAACTGGACGGAACATTTAAAAAAAAAATTGAACTAATTGCACTAATTGAATTTAAATTGAGGCTAATTAAAATTTACACTACTTATAGCAAACTTAATTTTAAGGAAAAAAGCATGAATGCAAAATTTTCCGCAATTTCGACATTCATGAGAGATAGATGCTGCACAAGAGAATAAATCAATTAACAGTGGCTTATTATATAGCCAAATTTTTAGTCTCGCAATAACTCGAATATAGTGTTTGGATGGGAGATAATTAATTTACATCAGATTTTCAAATTATTGGGAACTTATTATAGTTCACAAAACCGTTTGTTATTTGATAATATTGTACTAAAATAAGGTTGGGACACAAGATATTTCCGACACATCCATAACACGTATAATTGAATTCAAAATGAATCAAATACAGATTCGATCAATGATATGATGTTTAGACATTTATTAACTACATTCTGCAATATCAGTACAGTGAAGTTCAGTTCAATAACGGAAGGATTGTTTAAAGCAAAACACTCATACAAAGACAAATCAAATGTTTAACAAAGCAAGAATAGTAATTCGTTGTATGTTGACGATTGGAAACAGAATACACGTAGCTGTTATGAGGTTTTGAGAATTTCGTTGTTTCATTACGGTTTGTGTTTTGAAAAAAAAGAAGAGTTTAAACTCAAGTAGTAAGGCGAGAACAATCGAATGGAAGTATAACGCGCGTCAATTTTAGTGCGTTGCAAGATTAAATTCTGATTACTTTTTAGTGGTTATACGAAAGATGATTAATGAAAACTATTAATTAATTCAAATTAACCAATATTATGTTATATTAATGAATAGATAACTCAAGGTAATTAGTGCAATTTTCTTTCTCCTACACCTTTCCCTTAACTATGGGTTAAGGAAACTAAACGAAATATGACTATTGATGATGAAGGGATGAGAATCCATTACAAGCGTTACAGATCAATATAAGGAACAACAACCAAGGAGACTGCGACTGTAACACACTACGTTCTGACATTAATCCAGACTATCCATTACAGAACAAGTGCTTTTTGGACGAACACTTACGACCAAAAAGAAGTTGAAACAGGTATAGGCTGGTCGCCAATAGACCTTGTATATACATATTAGTATGGTGAAGCACCTCGACGTACCACAGATTAGCAATCAATTCGATCGGTATTACAAACTCAGTCTTAGCAGAAGCAAAGTAACAAAGTATCTATGATTATACAAAAAAAACTTTTGGGAGGGGTATCGATAAAATCAGTATTCTACTCTATTGCAAGCGGTGGATAACTAAAATCTTCCGGACCCAATTTCGGGCAGATCTGGGGGTTCCCGAGACTCTAAAGTCACAAAAAAAAATTGATTCAATCTGCTACAGATCGAACGGAAAAACACCGTAGGACCGACTTCTTTAATGAAACATCCGACACAATTTCGTTTTTACGTTATGCAGGCTCGCAACCCACACCTGAACTAACACGAGTCTCATGCGTCTCCGACTCGCTAGCCGGGCCACACTGTTGTACGATTCCGCCCAAGTGACTCGGAAGGTTGTTCATATAGATTCAAGGTGACCAACTGAACCAAATTCAAATACGTTCAATCACGGAATTTGCACTTATAAATAGTCAAAACAAAAAAAAATTTTGAAACAAGACCCGAACACCACAGCTGATACACGCTTACTGAACTGTGAATTCGAGACGAAACCACCCTCATATGGTCGTCGATACTCTTGACTTACAACGGCGGTAAAACACAAGCGAAAGTTACTAACATAGTGACAAAAGAAGTTATCACCGATATTAGGCACGAATGTCCTTGGAATGGTAAACACCTCTACGTTTAGAAGCCAGGTCCTCCAGTTCGTAAGCAGCGCTACCTACCAACCTTCAAACGTTGGCTTCGCAAACTTTTGTGAGAGCGATACCGAGGATTTTCTGCAGTTCCCCGCATCGCTCAAAATAATATTACGACAGAATTCAATGTTTTGTTTTTGGCTAAACCCCCAAGAGAGGAAGCTGGTGGACTGGGGGCCCTCGCAATACACTCGTCAGCGTATTCCTCGGGTAACCACAATCTCCATACCTCGCCCCTTGGAAGAATCTCAATATCTAAAACCCAAGCCAGCATTTCACCTGGCCTGAAATTAGGTTATCTGCGAACACAGGAACAGACAATGTCGGAGCTTATTGTCGGCAATAGATCTATCAATTATTTTCTTAAATTCATTCATAGGTGATTCAATATACTTGCCACTGACAGAATTTCTGGTTGTCAATTATTTGAGAATTTGGTGAATCGATTGATTCATTTCCACTATCATCAGCATCATAAATTTTATCATATTTTAACTTTTCCTCATCGTAACAAAATCAACAGAACTTGGAAATTTTAAAACTGACATTTTTGTTTTAGAAATTTGAACCTATCCAAGCCGGTTTAAACAAATGTTATTGATACTCCAAGGCTTCAGGAACGTCCCGCTCGACCAATTCGATGTAAATAATTCAGTGATGGATTTGGAACATCAAGATTTATTATTAAATTTATATTTTCTGCATCAATTCTGCGTGACTGTGATTAGAATACGAAAGTTGAATTCTCTTATATTTTTCTAATAATCTAAGACGTTGTGTTTGCTCATGTGCGCCCTTTATCGTTAATCAATAATTTAAAATAGCGTTCGGCACGGGATTGAGAATTGGTGAACATTGAACATTGCTTACACGAAATCACCCGGAATATGTTTTTCTATTTCTACAATCCACAATTTCATTTCATTGAAATTATTTTCTGGCTGTGGTATTGCGTAACCAAATTGTTTGATTCCATGTTAAATTGGCATTTCGCGTTTTGGTGCGACATCGATGGGATTCGGCATATAATTCCGTAGGATTGTTCGAAATTTTTCATCTAAAGTGACGCTGGCCACCAGTAATTGTTCACCACTACGTAAATACCGATTAAATCGTTTGTTCGATACCAGATATGAGGCTTGAAGAAGTCAATTGACTTCATCGAATACAAAAAAGTTTATGTTATCCGTATTTAATATTTTATCTACAATAGGTTGAGACATTCGACCCAATGTACCAACCAAGACGATACGTCAATCTTATCCACAGCGGACCTTATGAAAACTCAAACCGCCGCACAGGACTAGACCAATAAAGGCAAGGGAGAGCGAAAAGAAAATTGATATGCTATCAAATGCGAGCGTTGAAACCAAATAAACGATTTAATTATTAACAACAAAAATATTTTATTACCACACTTACTTCAAATATATTAGAGCAGAATTTAAAAAAAATTATATGGAAATTTAGTGATTCAAACCTCAAACAGCTGCGCGATGTCTGACCAATTCGTCCATTAGATTAAATAAGATTTATTATTATCTTGATATTATTTTATTACTATTTACAATTGTTTTCCAAGGTGCTGATATATGAACAGAACAAAAAAAAAATTAAACGGTGAGATTTGAGAGAAAATAAGTATACTACAAATATGGCAGAAGATGGCAATTACGAAAATACTACTGTGTTCAAAGATATTAGAGTAGCGTTTAAAGAGTGGTATGTCGATATAATTATTATTAAGACGATGTAAGTATTCCAACCTTGAACAGCCGCGCGAGATCTGACCAATTCGACACAAGTATAATTTTTTTTTTTTTTTTTTTTACTTTTAAAAAAAAATGTTAATCTGACAACAGCCGAGTGTGTAACACACAAAAAAAACTATCTTGGCTGATGCTTGTATTTGATATGACCAAACAAGGTAAAAATTGTACTGTGAGAGAAAATAGGTATACTACAACTATGGCAGAAGATGAGCACAAAAGAAAATTTACAGACCCAATTCCGGGCAGGTCTGACGGTTCCCGATACTCAAAACTGAGTAACAAACAAAAAAAAATGTATAGAAGTGCGGCAAGCCTACCGGTTCGGCAAGAAAATACTCAAAATTAACAAAATTGAATCTTGCCTGTACAAGAAAAAAATTATATATAAAAATTTAACCTAACATGCAGGAATATAATTTAAGGAAATCTCTAAGCTACTTAAATTAATATTTACAAATTAATACTTCTGCCGTGGACTTCTATCTGGATTATGGTATATGTAAGATTTGTCCTTTGATTTGACTTTATGTATATTTTATCCTTTTGTTATTTTATTAAGTATAATTTATCGTGTTGGTATCTAAAATTGTGATAGAGAAAAAAACCAATAAGTACATGATTTTATCAGCAGTTTTATTCATTTACTAATAAATATTTATTCATTTATTTATTAATAAATATTTATTTATTTATTTAATATATTTATTTATTTATTTATTCAATATATTTATTTATTTACTTATTTACTGACGACGGACGGACGGACCAATCACGGGGGGAGTCCACCACACCTGGGGTTGGAGGTGGTGATCGCCGTTCTTTCTTAATATTGTTGATTTTAGTTTTTATATTTTATTTTATTTTGGGACCAAAGAAAAGTTAAAATAGGCTACGTTAAAAGGATGGGTAATCAGAAAGGAAAAGGGGAGAAGAGGGGATGGATAAGGAAGGGAATTGATATGGTGGGAAGGGAATAAGGTGGGGTATGTGTCGTCGGCCTGTCACACGGATGACAAGTGCCGCCGGAATGGTCAGAGGATAAATCCTCTGCACCATTATTCAATCAACCGACACCCCTCATCCGCGATCGAGAACGACGAAACATACGGGGAGGTGCTATGATCTGAGTTAATCCAACTAACTCGCGACATGAAGGCTGGGCGAACATCTTCCCTCAGCAGTTGATATCAAACTGCTTTAGAAGATGTTCCCCAGTATCATTCGCGAGAACCGGACAACTCAGATCTTAGGGTGCTAATGCTCCAGGGAGGGGACTCTAACGTTATGGAGCTGTTAGCCCAGCTGAGAATCTCACTGTCACAGCGAACCCAGAGCATGACCAGATGACCAGGCTGGATGTGATAGGCGTATACACCATTTCACAAATATCTAAGCCTGGCATCTGGAAACCTCTGGCATTCCCTGTGCCAGTAAGAAACCCAGCCGTTACTAGGGTCCGTGGGTTTGTAAAGCCCATTGAGAATGATCCCGAAGAATCATTCTCACCCTTGCGTTTACCAAAAAAAACAAAAGGAGAAATATTGCTGGAGGCGTAGGGACGCAACTCCCCATCAAAGAAAAGTCTGAGGAATCTCAGACTTCCTTTGCTCCTGCGCGTGTGAAGCAGGGAATTGCTTCCACGCCGCCAGAGTCTTTACTATTGTTTTAGTGGAAAATGAAATTAAGTTTGAAGAAAAAAAATTTTCAAAAAAAAAATTTTTCAAAATTTTTGAAAATATGGAGGGACTCCTCCAGAGTCCTACATTGCGGTAGGGACCCTTAGAGAAGCCCCACGTTGGGCGCCAATTTGTAATGAAGCGCTTTCTCATTGGCGAACCAATGAGAAGGACATAGCAGGAAGCGTACCTAGCGAGATTGATTTTCAAGCCCCAAACTAGCTTCAGCCCATGGGAACGATAAAGTAACCCTGCTACTTCAGCACAAATACAGACATGTACGCTATTCACGAAAGTTTGCAGAAATGGAAAGAAATACAAGTGGAAAAACGAAGACTCTGGCGACCCCTGTTGCGAAAGACCCACGATCAACACGTCCAACCCCCACGTTCACTCACATACGCCCACACACACACACACATTCACACCCCTTTATCATTATGACCGAAGTAATAAGATAAATTTACTCACCCCATGATTAAACCCCGTCCTCCTATTCTGCTTCCATCAGCCCTCCATCAGCACGTTGTTCAGGTTTCAAATCTCGCAAAAATACTTTGTATGTCGCGAACGTTATGGAGAAACGATGAATCAATTGGTGATCAGCAGCGTTGCATAAACTTGTATTTAAAATCGTGAGTCAGTTTGTCCTTCAAAAGCGTTGACTCAATTTATAAATAGTAACGTTGAAACAATTTGTAATCAATTGCGTTGATAAAATTAGTAATCCAAATAGTTGAATAAATTTGTAGTCAAAAGCGTTGACTAAATTTATAAACAATGACGTTGAAACAATTTGTAATCAATTGCGTTGATAAAATTAGTAATCCAAATAGTTGAATAAATTTGTAGTCAAAAGCGTTGACTCAATTTATAAATAGTAACGTTGAAACAATTTGTAATCAATTGCGTTGATAAAATTAGTAATCCAAATAGTTGAATAAATTTGTAGTCAAAAGCGTTGACTAAATTTATAAACAATGACGTTGAAACAATTTGTAATCAATTGCGTTGATAAAATTAGTAATCCAAATAGTTGAATAAATTTGTAGTCAAAAGCGTTGACTAAATTTATAAACAATAACGTTGAACCAATTTGTAATCAATTGCCGTGATAAAATTAGTAATCCAAATAGTTGAATAAATTTGTAGTCAAAAGCGTTGACTAAATTTATAAGCAATAACGTTGAAACGATTTGTGATCAATTGCGTTGATAAAATTAGTAATCCAAATAGTTGAATAAATTTGTAGTCAAAAGCGTTGACTAAATTTATAAACAATGACGTTGAAACAATTTGTAATCAAATGCGTTGATAGAATTAGTAAAAATAGTTGAATAAATTTGTAGTCAAAAGCGTTGACTAAATTTATAAGCAATAACGTTGAAACGATTTGTAATCAATTGCGTTGATAAAATTAGTAATCCAAATAGTTGAATAAATTTGTAGTCAAAAGCGTTGACCAAATTTATAAACAATAACGTTGAAACAATTTGTAATCAATTGCGTTGATAAAATTAGTAATCCAAATAGTTGAATAAATTTGTAGTCAAAAGCGTTGACTAAATTTATAAACAATAACGTTGAACCAATTTGTAATCAAATGCGTTGATAAAATTAGTAATCCAAATAGTTGAATAAATTTGTAGTCAAAAGCGTTGACTAAATTTATAAACAATGACGTTGAAACAATTTGTAATCAAATGCGTTGATAAAATTAGTAATCCAAATAGTTGAATAAATTTGTAGTCAAAAGCGTTGACTAAATTTATAAACAATGACGTTGAAACAATTTGTAATCAAATGCGTTGATAAAATTAGTAATCCAAATAGTTGAATAAATTTGTAGTCAAAAGCGTTGACTAAATTCATAAGCAATAACGTTGAAACGATTTGTAATCAATTGCGTTGATAAAATTAGTAATCCAAATAGTTGAATAAATTTGTAGTCAAAAGCGTTGACCAAATTTATAAACAATAACGTTGAAACAATTTGTAATCAATTGCGTTGATAAAATTAGTAATCCAAATAGTTGAATAAATTTGTAGTCAAAAGCGTTGACTAAATTTATAAACAATGACGTTGAAATAATTTGTAATCAATTGCGGTGATAAGATTAGTAATCCAAATAGTTGAATAAATTTGTAGTCAAAAGCGTTGACTCAATTTATAAACAATGACGTTGAACCAATTTGTAATCAAATGCGTTGATAAAATTAGTAATCCAAATAGTTGAATAAATTTGTAGTCAAAAGCGTTGACCAAATTTATAAACAATAACGTTGAACCAATTTGTAATCAATTGCGGTGATAAAATTAGTAATCCAAATAGTTGAATAAACTATTTTTATTTAAGATATATTTGAACTATTCTTTAAATTACAGTTTAATCATTTAATAACAAGAACGACAAAAGTTATATAAACACGGTAATAATTATTTACAACTCATCACGCCAGTCTCGTACATTCTTATATTTTATATTTACAGATAATGATTTTTTTGTTTTTTTTTTTGTATTTATATTTAATAAATTAGAAATATTCACTAGACTAAAGTTCAATAATTTAAGAACAATGACGACACAATTTAACTAACACGGTAATAATTATTTTAAATTGATCATGCCAGTCCCGTACATTCGTATAATTTATAGTTACAGATAATGATTTTTTTTTGATATTTATATTTAATATATTAGAAATATTCGCTAGACTAAAGTTCAATAATTTAAGAACAATGACGACACAATTTAACTAACACGGTAATAATTATTTTAAATTGATCATGCCAGTCCCGTACATTCGTATAATTTATAGTTACAGATAATGATTTTTTTTTGATATTTATATTTAATATATTAGAAATATTCGCTAGACTAAAGTTCAATAATTTAAGAACAATGACGACACAATTTAACTAAACACGGTAATAAATATTTTAAATTGATCATGCCAGTCCCGTACATTTGTATAATTTATAGTTACCGATAATGATTTTTTTTGATATTTATATTTAATATGTTTGAAATATTCACTCGATTAAAGATCAAAAATTTAATAACAATGATGACACAATTTATCGGAACACGGAATAGGTATTTAGAACAGAAAGCTAATTCGTTAAGCGAATTATGCAGGTCCCTAATAAATTCTCACAGTTTTATAAAATTTTTGGTACCTTTACTAATCCTTTTTCGCGCTTATCCAAAATGTCAGCCAAGCCCAAAAGTTTGACGTGATATTTTTTATCCAAATTGGCACAATTTCGCGAAATGCAGGACCAGACGTCCATCAAAAGTAATATGTATCACAATCACTCACGATCGTCATCTTCATGGTGAATTTTATTCCATTGTTGAGAACTGCCGACGTAGTAAAAGAAAAACACTCCTCCAACAAAATCTCATGCACGACTGACAGCCGTCCAAACACCAAAAAACAAATGTAATAGAACTGAGCGCGTTTATGTTTGTATTTTACAAACATAAAAAAAATTGCACTAAAGTAGGAGAGCGCGTTTACTGTTGGGAGTACGTCACAAACATATATATTATTTTTTTTGTAAATTGGTTTTGTTGTTTACAGCACACGACATATAAAATTTTTTGTAACTGTTTGTGTTTTCGCGACGACACACAAAACATATAAATTTGAACTAAATTTGTCACTAACTGGACGGAACATTTAAAAAAAAAATTGAACTAATTGCACTAATTGAATTTAAATTGAGGCTAATTAAAATTTACACTACTTATAGCAAACTTAATTTTAAGGAAAAAAGCATGAATGCAAAATTTTCCGCAATTTCGACATTCATGAGAGATAGATGCTGCACAAGAGAATAAATCAATTAACAGTGGCTTATTATATAGCCAAATTTTTAGTCTCGCAATAACTCGAATATAGTGTTTGGATGGGAGATAATTAATTTACATCAGATTTTCAAATTATTGGGAACTTATTATAGTTCACAAAACCGTTTGTTATTTGATAATATTGTACTAAAATAAGGTTGGGACACAAGATATTTCCGACACATCCATAACACGTATAATTGAATTCAAAATGAATCAAATACAGATTCGATCAATGATATGATGTTTAGACATTTATTAACTACATTCTGCAATATCAGTACAGTGAAGTTCAGTTCAATAACGGAAGGATTGTTTAAAGCAAAACACTCATACAAAGACAAATCAAATGTTTAACAAAGCAAGAATAGTAATTCGTTGTATGTTGACGATTGGAAACAGAATACACGTAGCTGTTATGAGGTTTTGAGAATTTCGTTGTTTCATTACGGTTTGTGTTTTGAAAAAAAAGAAGAGTTTAAACTCAAGTAGTAAGGCGAGAACAATCGAATGGAAGTATAACGCGCGTCAATTTTAGTGCGTTGCAAGATTAAATTCTGATTACTTTTTAGTGGTTATACGAAAGATGATTAATGAAAACTATTAATTAATTCAAATTAACCAATATTATGTTATATTAATGAATAGATAACTCAAGGTAATTAGTGCAATTTTCTTTCTCCTACACCTTTCCCTTAACTATGGGTTAAGGAAACTAAACGAAATATGACTATTGATGATGAAGGGATGAGAATCCATTACAAGCGTTACAGATCAATATAAGGAACAACAACCAAGGAGACTGCGACTGTAACACACTACGTTCTGACATTAATCCAGACTATCCATTACACATCATGGTTCATTTATTTATGTCTTTGTTGATACCGAAAGAAACAAATACAACAATCACAAATATACAAACAGCGAAAGAGGTAAGAATCTTAGAAGTGATTTTGAATGGCCAACTTACAGCTGAAAGATATTTCGGATAAGCCAAACAATATTTGATTCGCTTACAGAAACTTTGTTTGGGAAAACTTTGGGTCTTAGTTGAAAAAATTATGCTTTGGTTACACTACAGAAAGAAACACGTCAGCGTTTCGTCAGTTTAGCAGCACAGGACCATTAAAATGGTGGCCTCCACTATAACTGACTAGCCCATAAAACATTGAAAGAACTCCTACTTCCAATGTTATCTTCTTCTTTTGATTTTAGAATACCTTCCCATATAACTTTTTAGCAAAACAAAATGTAAGGGAAATGCGTAATATAAAACGTTTTTCAGCAAAATGATATCGAATAAGCAAAATGGTTTAAAAGATTACACCGCCCACTTTTGTTGTTATTAAAAATGCCGTAGAATGGTTTACAGATGAAAACTAAATTTTAAATATTTATCTAATATGCGATATTAATTTATTTTTCAGTTATTAGTTTGTCTCCAATAGAAACAGGTTGATTAATTTTTTTTTATTTATTGTATTTGACTTTTTATCATTGAATAATTTATCACCATTTTATTATTTGATCTTAATTTTAACTTTTATATTGTTTCTTTACTGAATTGACTAAACTATATAATTTTGTTCTTGCAACTATTAAAAGCGCACCGATTAACTAATAGAATATACCGTTTATATTTTTGTATCAGTATGAATTATTTTCTAATTTCTTTCAACTTTTTGATATTTGAATAATAAAATGTGGATTGTCCTCGTCTATAATCGCATCTCAAATATGAGCAAGATGATAACATGAGAAATGAGTAAAAAATTAGTTAACTTTTGTATTTATTTTGCTGTATTTTTTGACGTTTTTATAAACTGTTCGAAACCTTATCGAAATGTACAAACGAATGAATGATTTTGAATGAAGGGTAGCTTAATTATTGGAGAAAATATGAAATCGGTTTTAACAAATTTCGTTTGTAAAAACTGAAATTCTCTAACGATACACTGTGTTTTAAGTGTTTGGTGCAGTAATCGGTAATTCAATGTTTATCGTACTCCTATCTTGTTTCGGTAAAGATCGACAAAACCCTAATTCTGACATGTCTTGAAATTTTTTGAATGCAGTCTGATTTATAGAACCAAGTTGCCGTAATATTGACAGGTTAGTGGCCTGTGATGAAAATATGTTGTACTACGTATATCAGTACATTCAATTGTAGTTAGACTGTGTCGTTAGGGAATGAAAATACATTAGCAGCACCCCGAGCAGATATTAGTTAGGAAAAGCCTGAATACAGAGAGAAAGGGCAATGCTTATCAGGCCCATCTGATGTGGGTCCATTCCGAGCTTGAATTAGAACATCCTTTTAGGCGAACATTATTTGAATATATCCGGCCCTGATTTGGTTTTTCGTATATTAGACCACTAATTGGGCCTGATAATAAAATAAGAGTCTGATACAAAATACCTTAGTTTGCTTCATTTTATTTTTAAACTTAATCAGGGCCTGGATCCGACTATTCCAACCAGGGCCTGATTGGGTAAATGCGTTACACTCATGATCAAGGAACCATAAAACTAAAACAAACCTGATCATGGCCCTATTTGAGCACTAAGAAATTTCCACTGTGGACATTGTAGACATTGTCAATCTTTATTGAATGAATTTTTGAGTGAATCTACCTACAAAAACCATTCGTGGCAGTAATTAGCGATTCTATTACCATATCAACCTTTTGGGTCGTTTAATTTTGATTACTAAACCAAATTCGCTCGGAAGGTTTGTTAATATCTGATTTGTGCTTACAAGCGTTTGGTTCCGCAAACATTAAATACTGCGCGATTACCAGGTGATAAATTTCAATTCTTAATCTATTAAGTGATTGGAAGCACCAATGCCTTTTCGCATCGTTGTTTATTTTAAAGTGTTAAATCTTGTTTAGCATAAAGCTTTTAACGTTGAATTTAACTACTCAACACTCCAACTAAAAATATATTTTCTGCAGAAATTTCAACCAACCGTATATATGAAAAAATGAATAAAAAGTGACTGCACTTAATCTAATCATATGAATATTTTGTTTTATTTTGAATGGAGGAACATGCGAGTTGCGACGGTAAAAACAACTTCAGTTTTCCAATTCAAAATATTTTACAGAAGATTGTTGTTGTTTTAAAAAAGTTAGAAAGTTGTTAAAAAATTAAATCATATATAAAGTGCTAAACACAATTTACTATTATTCTTTTTATTATTATTAATAAATTCAAAAAAAAAAATTCACACTTTTTCCCATTCTATAAATTTATTACAACACATATCAAATTTTCCAAAACCACATGAATTTTAATATTAAAAATTACATTATAAAAAAAAATCTAATTAAAATTAAATAGCAAATTCGATTAATATTAATTAAAAAAAACTATTTCCTTTTTTCTATTTTTTGAAAACAGTTTTCACAACAAAATTTGGTAAGTTTCAAATTAATTTTTACCAAGTAGCCAATTTGCACTTTTTCATGCATGATCATCATTCTCTTTCACTTTTGTCTGTATGTTAAAACGTAAGCTTGCTTTCATCATCATCAAACAATCTAAATAAACCGAGATGTCGGATACATTAAAATCATAAAAAAACGTTTAAATCAATTTTTCAAGGAATAAAAAAAAAAATATTGATCGATTTTCTAAAGATATATTTTTTTTAGAAAAATGAACAGAAGACGACACCCTTAGGCAGCCATAGTCTTGCGCGTATCTCAAAAACTCATTCAATATTCGTCGATTTATATATACACAAAAAATTTATTTCTTGTTTTTTTTAACCTTTTTTGATTGATGACACAAAATATTTTGACAGAATTCCATTTATCTGAAAATATAATACTATTTTGAAATTTAAGTCACGTTTCGTGTACTACAGTCGTGACTATGGTTTCGAGAAACTACACAATCACCACATTCGACTAGGAAAAAATGTCATTTTCTTTTTTTATGCACATTTTGCAATATTTCTTTACACCAAGATTTCAATCATTGTTTTTGTTAGTCGAGATTCAATTTTATTTTTCATCAGTGTGTACATACATATTTTTGTTGTTGTGTTTTTCCTCGTAAAATTTTCATGAAAATTTAAGAGAAAAAAAACGAACAAGATTTTAATGAAAGAGATTTTGAGTTTTGAATTTTTTTTGGTTTATTGAATTTTATTGGTATTATTCAGATTAAGAAGATCATCTTATATGTGACTTTTGAACTTTTCAAGAAAACTTTATAAAATGTAAGGAAAAAGAAGGAGACCAAAATTGAAAATGAAGTGAGATTGATTTTTTTATGTAGGGTCGATTATGGATGGAGGTTTTTTATGTGTAATTTTTCCTCGCGTCTCATTTTAACAGAATTCTTAAAATAGTTTTCAAAAACTACACTAAACAATGTGGGTGGTCTATTCGTCTAATTCCTTATTCCATCAAAATATCATTGCACGCAAAAAAAATTAATATAAAAGCAACAAGTGGCTTTATTTAATTTTTTTTTCTTTTCGTTTTTTGTTGTGTATATATTCATCTATTAAAATATTAAAAATTATATAAGACAAAAAAAAACTATTACTTCATTATCAATTTAATCGCTTCTGATTTATTTAGTTTATATTATTATTATATATTTTTTTGTGTTCTAAATTGTTTTAATTTTTTATAAGTAGTTTTTTTTTTGTGCCGTTGAACTATTATTTATTGTGAAGCAGAAGAAAAAATTATATTTTTCTTTTAAGCTCAGACACAATTAATCAAATTATGAGAAATAAAAAAAAATAGTTTACAAATGGATTAGAGATTTTGAGTAATTTTAATATTTTGAAAGAAAGTAGTGTACTCGTACTGTGAAGATAATTTATGAAAATTGGATTTCGACGATAATCGTCGGTTAGTAAAAAAAAAGAAGTTGTTCAATTTAATTTTATTGAATGAGTTTGTTACATTATTGGTTACAGCTGCTAAATTTGTTTATAGGTACAAACACGAGGAATTTTTTTACTTAGACCGCCTACGGTTTAGAAATCTCGAGCATTTAACTGTATAAGAATATATTCATGTATTTCTATGACTCTAATACCTCAGTAATTTAGCTATTTCTATTTATTTTGAACATTTTAGCAATATGATATTCATGTTAGTAGCGTTTTATTCCATTTTTTGACATGAGCTAGCCTAGCCCATCTCTTGATCACGTAAGTTGTATTTGAGAACAAATTGTTTCTTTATTTCCCTGTCATCTAATAATTGCTCTGTCAATTACAAAAGCACTTTTCAATATTGTTGTTGATTATTGTAAAATCATCTAGTTGATTTTTAAAATTTTAATTGACATGAAATACAATATCTACACAATTTTGTCACCTTTTTAGAATTATTCTCCGTTCTTAATTATTTCAATAATTTATTGTTTTTTATTAAGCTAAAAAAGATAAAGAAAATATTTCTTGACATTCAGATAAATTTAAATATTGGTAAACTGACACGAAAAAGGCAAAAAACATATATTAAAAAATAAATTAAATTAATTAAATTAAGTGCCAGATAGTTTTCATTACCTTCACTAAAAATGTCTTTCACACATAGGTTTAGATGAAAATAAATTAAATTCACCAATTAAATATTATGAAACTATTATTTCATAAAAAGATAAATGATATCAGCCGTTTCAGAAAATTAAATTTAGAGTTTAGAATCTTATTTTATTCGAGCTCTTATTTCAATGCTCAAAATAATATTTATAAATTAAAGTGTTTATATAATTTCAGTATCATTCTTCTTCGAAGAGCAAAAACTTTAGTTTTTTCGATTTCACTCCTTTGGAGTTTTTACTTTATTTATTTTATTTTTCTTTTCTTTCATCCATTTGGAAAAGAAGGAAAGTAGTAACTTTTCGTCATCTTTTTTATATAGTTTTATAAAAATGAAAAATTGAATAAAACATGCACGGAAATTATTTACTTTTAACGTTGGCAAGCATCAATTATGAAGCAAAAATTAAATGTGCGAGTATTTGAATGAAAATATTTCAATATAGGATATTTTATTATTTTCACTCCTGTATTTAGGAGTGTCATATTTATTTTATTTTACTCACTCTGAAAGAACGGAGTAAAAGAGCGTTTTTAACACAGATAAAAATACTTTTTATCATTTAATTAATATATTTATTATTATTTTCATTAAATAAATTTCGTTACGCTTCGTTTTTATTATTCGTAACAGAACAAAAATGGGTCGTTTATGTTGTACACTTTTATTGAAATTATAGCATAGCATTCATCAAATTAATTACGTGTTTCGGCTAGTATGTTTGAGAAAACATAAAAACTTATTCGCAAAATCAAAAAAAAGTTCAATGATTTGTTAAATGTCTTAAACTTCAATCATTTAAAACAAATTAAATGAATTTTTAAATAAGATTAAATGGCTAAAATTCATTCATGAATTCATGTCAATGAATTTATGTCATGAATAGTTTTCATCAATGAATTTATGTCAATGAATGAATTGAGATGAATTTGCAAATATGTTTTTTTCTGTGTATACCATAGGTGTAAAGTTAATTTCAGCCCTAGCGAGTTGATGCCCTAGACGTTAGTCAAATGCTCATTCGGTCTGAAATTTTTTGAAACAGTAGGAACAAAACTAAAATAGGGTTATTAATAATGCCCCTAGTGGCTTAATACCTGATCCCGTGATGCACTTCTGCAATGGTTGAAAACCAGATATAGAATTGTATGAAAGCTTGATGCTTCGAGCAAAAAATAACATGTCATTATCAAGGGACATTCCATAACTAAGAATAAGGGTTCTACCGTAAATATCATTCGCCTGAACCCTTAAGTTATCACCTTGCCTAATGATATCTCACTGCTATTGTCAGTGGTATGTGATATCTCATGTTAACTCATATGTCATGTAGGAGAGAGTATGGTTGTCACACCCGTATAGATAAAAATTAGACAAAATTCACTCAGATTTAAGAACTGAATTGAAGAAACAACAACGTGATGTAATGTCATCGTGACCAAATAAACACTGTGCAAGCATATGATCGATTTCTTTCTCCAGTTCAAATGAAAAAAAATTGATCTGTCCAATTTGACTACATATATGCAGTTGTCTCCTTTTAGCTTTGAATGGATTTAACCTCCCTTTTGTTGCGTTTGTCCCCATAAAGAAATCGTTTATTTTAACTGGTGTCATGGTTTAATCCACTGTTAATGGTTTTGTTTTAATTCAAATTTGTTTATTAAATATCGACAATTGCATCCCAAGTTCAATAATCGAATGTCAATTTCTAATTGATTTTGCCACGATTTACTCTCGAACTGGCTTATATCTCAATTGGTATAAGTATAAGTTGGTATAAGTTTAATTTCTCTAAATGCTTTTTATGTGATTCGAATTGACAAATTTTCTTTTTTCTTTTTTTTTTTTCACATAAACATTTTTTTATAACATTTCATACACTTAGTTGAATGCAAAAATTTAGTCCAATTGACTTGAACTTTGTGTAGCGGTTTTATTTGTTTTTTTCTGGCTTAGTCCGCCTCTCCACCATAAACCACATCACTGATGAATTCGGCACCAAATAAATATTTTTAAAATTAAGCTCGATCTATAGGATGTCAAACATGATGTGGTTTGGTCAATGGTCAGTTCTTTCCTCCTTAAAATCTTATTGAATCATCTAGCTAGACTTTTAGGCTGTTCGAATCCCAAAGTACAGCTATACATTTGAGTATCATCAAGTAGTACCATTCAAGAGGTGAAAATTAACAAAAAAAAATCGTGTGGGTATTGTTAGAAAATTTATATGACTTGTGTCAAAATAACGACAACATCTCGAATATAATTGAACGCCAAGATAGGGCGCTTGTAGTTTATGCATCGGTCATGTGACGTGTCCAACCATAAAGTGTCTAACGTTAGAAGGTGGTGTTAATGTTTTGTACATAAAAAAAGTAAATTTAACAATTTTATTACAGATATACAACTTCTAAAATTTTCTTAAGGTCACCAAAAATATTGTTAATTAAAATAAATTTATTTGATAGAATCACAGATTTATTGGAGCTATATACAAATTATTTTTGGATTTAAAAAAAAATATTAGGTATAGTAGTTTTATCAAAAATTTTTGTGTGTTGTATATTTATAAAAACTTTGTAGAATTTTTTATTTTTTTATTGGGGGTAGCCCCGACATAAACTGAGTTGTTCTGATATTACTATATATAAATTAATTGGGGACCGTATCCTCGTTCTAAACTCGGGAATACGGTAAAATTGAAATTGTCCTTGATCATTTTACTAAATTTATATTACTCAAACCTCTTCGGAACGCAACATCCCCTATGGTGAACGTCTTCTTGAAGAGTGATTTGTTTTTGGCGATTTGTTTTGACCGCCGCGCATAGTTCCACTCAATAATCTCCGTATAATTTGTTGTTCGGATAACATCCAATTTCGGATAGGAACATTTCAATTTATGAAATCGCATCCACAATGAGAATGTTAACGAAGGGCTGGATGGTTCAGATCAAATTGCTATACTCAGGTCTCGTATTCAAACATTTGAAAAATCAAAACATCAATGTAATCTGCGAACTCGTATAAAGAAATTTTTACCTCAACGGCGTATAATTCACCTCCTAAGCCCTTCGTGCGGCAATATCATTTGAGTGACACGGCTCTTAAATAATTCCCAAATCTAGCACCAAAATTTATGCCGGCAATAGTTTAATCCAGGATTGGCCATGTATTGTACGAATGTAACAACCTGAATGGTAAAAGCATCGGGGTTAGAGAATTGGCGTGCGCTGAGATGCACTTTTGATCTGTTTACCAGTTCTTAGTCGATTCCTGATTCCAGGTAATCGTGTTGTTCAAGCTGATTCAGTGTTTTCAAAATTTTTCTTCATGTTGTCGTTCTTTCTGAGTTAAATTTCAAGTAATAAATGTTTCACTTTATTATTTGTATTTAGCTCAGTTGGTTGTAACGACGCATTTTTGAAAATAATTGAATTAGCTTTTCTACAGACTACTCGTGTATACTTTTCCCATATGCTTTGTTCAATCAAAATAATAAGTAACTGTTTAAACTGTTTCCTGTTTTTCGAATATTTGTTTGTGAAATAAAGATAATGAAAAGAAAGAGAAAAAGATTGATCGTAGTTGATATCAGCAATGTTGTTAAAAACAAACAAAAATCCACCTTAAATTTAATCTTTTTAGATGTTCAAAGGTGTTGTTAAAAACTTTACTTCTTAAAAGTTTGATTTGTATAAAAATTAATATAAATAAATTCAATATTTAAAGTATTTCATTAAGTTTATCATAAATAATTGTGGCTTACGTTAATTATTATTTAAATTATTGACAATTCATTTTGTGATTGAGTGTTTAAATTCTTTAAGAAATAATTTATAAAAAGGATTTAATTGATAATGTGTGTGTATATGCAGAACAAAGTTGATAAAGCAAATTTGTTTAGTAAAATTTAATTTTTTTATACTGCATTAACAAAGTGTAAATTGAATAAAAATATTTATTTGTAAAAATTTGAATATGTTATGAACTAAACCTTTAGCATCTAAAGTTCCAGAACCTAATGTCGATTTTTCGCTCAATTAAATGATGATAACGTGATAATTGTTGTCTTTAACGATCACCTTTCTTTAATATTCTTAATTCAACGTGATTGTTGTCCAATATAAAAATATTTAAAGTCATATACTGTATTGTTTGAAAAACCGAACAAAGAATTTGGGTTTGTGAAGTAAAACCGGCATTGCAGGAATTTGAATGAAATTTGTTTGGATGAAGGGAAGTCTTTCGTAAAGGTTTTGGTTTGGAAAAGTACCTAATTGTGAGGAAAGGAAATTCAACAAGTAAAAAAAGGATATAGCTAAAGATCATTACTACATTATACTTCAAGGTTTTGTTTTTTTATTAATATTTTTAGTAATGTGAAAAAGATTTTGTTTTCGTTTGAGAGATTACCGCACCGGGATTCGTCTAGTGGTAGTTCAGGGGGATTAATATTTTTTTTATATAAACATTGTTGTTAAATCCTGGTTATAACAGCTTATAACAAAATATTCCCAATACTCATAAACTATAAATGTTTTATTATAATAATTATCACATCAATAGAAACAGGGCTGCATATTAAACAGGGGCTAGAGCGCAGTCAAACTTAAATTATCTTTATGTTGGTGGCAGTTGTCTTCGAAATCTTCTTTCCATCTATTTAGCTGTTGTTCATGTGTTGTGAGGGTTTGACCAGATTCATCCTTTATTGGTGGAGTATTTGTGTATTTGTTGGTGACCTTTCTCACGCATTTGTGTAGTGTGCGCATATTTCTATTAGCTGCTGCTGTTTCTGCAGTCTTGAGAATGCTTTCTGTGTATCTTCTGCGATCATTCCCTGCCATCTTTTTAACTTGTTTTGCTATACTTTCATATTTGCTGCGGATCTCGGTTGTGTTATGGTTGCAACTTGAGCTGACGACGCTCTTCAATTTTTTTCCAGGTATCATCGCTAATCCATGGTTTCCGTGATTTGTCTTGGTATTCAAGCACATCTGTAGCAGTTTTGACGTACGCTTCTTTAACTTGTTCCCATTTTTCATCAATGCTGGTGGTTCCGTTGTTTGGTAGATTGAGCTGGAGCGATTCTTTGAAGATGCTATTTGTATTTTTGTCGCTCAATCTGTTGATGTTAAATTTCCTCTGGCATGACTTGTTGTGTTTTACAGCAGCTGGTTTATTTTTGAATGTTGCAATTACCAGTATGATTGCTGTGTATGTCTGCTTCTCGCTTTGGTCTGACGTCTTGTAGTGAGGATAGAAACTTCTTATTCACCAGTACGTGATCAATTTGGTTCTTGGTTCTTCCATTTGGTGATGTCCAAGTGTATTTGTGTATGTGCTTGTGTGGGAACTTGCTGCCTCCTATGAATAGTTGATTTGTGACACAACAATCCATGACCCTGTCTCCATTATTGTTACGTGCTGATTCTAGTGCATGTTTGCCCATGACTGATTCCATTCCGGTGTTGTCGGTTCCAATTTTTGCATTGAAATCACCTTGTATTATTTTGATGCCATTTCGGTGTGCACTAGCCAGTGTTGCTTGGAGCTGTTCGTAGAATTCATCTTTTGTCGCATTATCAGCTTCTTCGGTAGGTGCATAGCACTGTATGATCGTTGTATTCCTAATTTTCGATTGGAATCATGCTGTTATTATTCTGCTACTTATTGGTTTCCATTCGAGAAGTGCTTTCTTTACGTTAGGTGTTGTTAATATTGCTACGCCTTGTTCGTGTGTGTTGGATTTACCAGAGAACATCATGTAATTTCCTGCAGTTGTTGTTAGTTCTCCGCTGTTTTTCCATCTTACTTCACTGAATCCTAGTATCTCGATGTTATATTCTACCATTACTTTCTCAACTTGTACTAACCTCGATGCTTCTATCAGAGTTCTGACATTCCAGTTTTCTACTAGTGTCCGGCTACGGTAGCCAAGGGTCGATATTTGATTATTCCGGTTTTGATGTGTTTTGTTTTTTCTAGTGTATGTTTCTTTAATCATTTGAATTTCGGATTCCCTTTCGGATTAACGGGTGATTGGGCCATCGAATCCTAGCCAGTTTCCAGGGCTGCTGGATAAGGTATACTGGCATCCCGTGGGTGAGATAATTCTGCTTCAATGTGATTCAATCATATTTCCATATTTTTTCTGATGAAGTTCCCAAGCGGTCACCCGTTTAAGTTGTGAACCTTCCAGTGTTGCTTAGCTTCCTTGTAAGTGACGTTGTCGTCTTAACCACTTCTCCATCTCGCCCGCCAAACTAGATCTGTCAATTTGAAATATATCCCTCATAGTTTGATCAAATTTATTCATACACCAATAACCATATCTATTTCGAAGCTCAGCAATAACATAAACTTTTTTGTTGCTTGCTGATTGACATTAAATTTATGAATATTAGACTCATTTTTTTACTTCACCACAATTTTAAATTGTGTGAAGTAATGCAATCTATCGTGAAAAAAAAAATCTTACATACCCCAAATTTTATTTTATCTTTTGTTTTGGACCATCCTCTATCTAAATAGCCAAAAAAAATTTTGGTGTACGTCTGTGTGTGGGTGGGTGGGTGGTTGAGTTTTCTGCATAGGATCTTGATGAAACTTTGGCAAATGATACAAGTTCACTTGAAAATGGAAGATCTGGATTCATTTCAAATTTGGACAAAATGGCGTGGGGTCTCCCGAACACCTCTAAGTTTAAATCTTGAATAACTTCTGATCCCGGGTTATGATCTTATTGAAACTTAGTATATAAGGTTTTAGTACTGTTTCCAATATTTCTGCATACCAACTTCCGGTTTGTCACTTCCGGTTAAAAAGTTTTTTTTTCAAGTGTTTATCCCTACTGTAGCCTACAATTACCGATCGATTTTCATGAAACGTTGCGAAAAGCTTTTAAATAATATGATAAAGATTTTATCAGCTTTTGGAGCACATTGGATAAAGGGTTGGGGGGTCCACCATACAACAGGTGGTTTTTTCCACAAAGTTTTTAAGTTTGTTGGGAGCATAAAACATTCATTCGTGAATGAATTTTGATGACACTTTGGAAAAAGACGCAAACATGTATGACAAAGAACTGATTAGTTTTTGAGCGATAGTGAACAAAGTGGTGGGGGGTCCCTGGAGCACCTGTTTTTTTGAAAGCTCTATAACTTCTGTACCTGATAAGCGAATTGGATGAAACTTGGTACATGAGTATGTAGTACAGTTTACAATAGTTCTGCATCCCAACTTCCGGTTTTTCACTTCCGATAAAAAAAAATTTTTTGTACTTTTTTGAAGTTTTTTCAGTGTCTTTATGCACACTACAGCCCACAATAATGAAGTGATTATAATGAAACTTATGGAATAGGGTTCCAATTAGTGTGAAAAGATAATTATTATGTTTTGGGACACATTGATCAAAGTGGTGGGGGGTCTACCATACAAATGCTGACTTTTCACACTTTGTTTTTTAAGTTTGTTGGGAGCATACAGACTTCGTTCATTAATTTATTTTGATGACACTTTGGAAAAAGATGGAGACTTAAGTAACAAAGAACTGATTAATTTTTGGATAATATTGGAATAAGTGGTGGAGGTCCTCCCGAACACCTGTTTAATGTGTCACACTTTTTTCAATGTTTGTTGGGAGCACACAGTATTCGTTCGTTATCGAATTTTGATGACGCTTTGGAAAAAGATGCAAACATGTATGGCAAAGAACTGATTAGGTTTTTTAGCGATAGTGAACAAAGTGGGGGGGGGGGGGGGGGGGTCCCTGGAGCACCTGTTTTTTTTGAAAGCTCTATAACTTCTGTACCTGATAAGCGAATTGGATGAAACTTGGTACATGAGTATGTAGTACGGTTTACAATAGTTCTGCATCCCAACTTCCGGTTTTTTACTTCCGGTAAAAAATTTTTTTTTGTACTCTTGAAGTTTTTTCAGTGTCTTTATTCACACTACAGCCTACAATAATGAAGTGATTATTATGAAACTTATGGAATAGGGTTCCAATTAGTGTAAGAAGATAATTATCATCTTTTAGGACACATTGATCAAAGTGGCGGGGGGGTCTACCATACAACTGCTGACTTTTCACACTTTGTTTTTAAAGTTTGTTGGGAGCATACAGACTTCATTCATTAATCAATTCTAATGACACTTTGGAAAAAGATGGGAACTTAAATGACAAGGAACTGATTAGTTTTTGGACAATATTGGGATAAGTGGTACGGGGTCTCCCGAACACCTGTTTACTGTGTCATCATTTTTTCAATGTTTTTTGGGAGCACACAGCATTCGTTCATGAACCAATTTTGATGACACTTTGGAAAAAAATGCAAACATGTATGGCAAAGAACTGATTAGTTTTTGAGCGATAGTGAACAAAGTGGTGGGGGGGTGTCCCATACATCTGTTTTTTTTAAAGCTCAATAACATCTGTACCTGATAAACGAATTGGATGAAACTTTGTACATAAGCATTTAGTATGATTTACAAAAATTCTGCATCCCAACTTCTGGTTTTTTACTTCCGGTAAAAAAATTTTTTTTTAATTGTTGGCAGTTATTTCAGTATCTTTATGCACACTACAGCCTACAATACTGAAGTGATTATGATAAAACTTATGGAAAGGTTTCAATTAGTGTAAGAAGATAATTATCATCTCTTAGGGCACATTGATCAAAGTGGCGGGGATCTACCATACAACTGCTGACTTATCACACTTTGTTTTTAAAGTTTGTTGGGAGCATACAGATTTCATTCATTAATCAATTTTGATGGCACTTTGAAAAAAGATAAAGACTTTATTGACAAAGAATTGACTAGTTTTTGGACAATATTGGGATAAGTGGTGGGGTCCTCCCGAACACCTGTTTATTGTTTCAATGTTTGTTGGAAGCATACAACATTCGTTCGTTAAGTAATTTTGATTACACTTTGCAAAAAGATGCAAATATGTATGGCAAGGAACTGATTAGTTTTTTTAGCGATAGTGAACAAAGTGGTAGGGGGTCCTACAAGCACCTATTATTATGGAAGCTCAATAACTTCTGTACCTGATAATCGAGTTGGATGAAATTTGGTACATACACATTTAGTACGGTTTACAACAGTTCTGCATCCTTACTTCTGCTTTGTCACTTCCGATAAAAATTTTTCTACTTTTTCTCGTACAACAGAATTTATGTTTGTTGGGATACTACTGCCTGCTTTAATATTTTTATTATTAGAACTACGAAGTCCATAATATTGGTTAACTTTTAATTAAAGTATTTTATGGATATTAGCTCATTATATATCCAGAACACTATGTTTCCAGAGCTGTGGTGAAGTCAGCCTATGCATCAGCGTCGCAATATTTTCATTTTCATTTTATTTACTAAATATTTTATCAAAGAATTTTCACTAAGACTCATTACAACAAATAAATAAATAAAAAAACTTCGATATCACAATAAAAACTAATAATTTAATTTTCAATAAAAAACATTTACATTTTTTTATATTCTTAAATTTACATGATATTTTTCATTTTAATTAATTACTAATCACTACTGATTTATTGATTTAAATTTATATACTGATTATATGATTTTTAATTTTTGATCGCTCATATACACATCTTATAGGTTTTTCTGTTTCCCACTCCAATTATTGTAACAAACAATTTTCACTAATACAAACAATCATTTATGCAAAACATGTTTGCAATGTATTATTAATTGAAACAAAAAAATACAGTAGTACAAACAAATATCCCTACGCTTATTACAATTGAAGAAAATAAATTACAAATTATTAGCGAATTTCTTTGAATTATTTTAGAGTAAAAAATGAAAATAGTCCGTCGTTACAATATTTTATTTGTTACTAAATTGTAAACAACTAAATAAAAGTCGAATAAAATTTTAAATGGTCAAATTCTGTTTCTTCCAAATTATTGCTCAAAACTTAGAAAGCTTAGAATTTTACATTTGTATGAAACAAATAAAAATGTTCAAATGTTAAAAACGCTACTATCTTTTTCAAATATCAAATTTCCCAACTAAATTGTTAAATTCATAACTAGTCTGCTGTCAATTTAACACTACTAGCCAGTTAAAATGACTTTTCAACGTTAATAAAATAGTTTTCGCTGCTTCGTTATTAACTAGTTCAAGTATTTTAACAAACATTTGGAATTTTATCTTTATCCTTACATAAAAAGCATATTGAACTTTCGTTGGTTCTATGAACAATATCGTTAATCTAATGAACAATTTATGAATATTACGAATGTTTTCATATAATATTTTTTAATTGCTCAGTAGTCTATTGTTCAAGAATTAAATCTGTTCCAGTGTAGTTGCAGTTGTTTTTTTTATAAAAGTTTCGTTTTTTTTATTTCCTAAGTAAACAGAAATAAATCAACGTTTTTAATTTCTTATTTCAAATGTGAAAATAAATCTGAGTAGGAATCCAAAAAATGTTTAATGTATCTATAAAACTTTATTCAAACAGCAAAAACTGCCTTACGTGTAACCAGAGCTTCATTTAAATATAGACCTCAAATAAATGGCATAATATATTGATTAGAATTTTGGTTCCATTTCTGTTGCTTTTAAGCTTAGATGAATACCCATTATTAGTGATTTTTAACAACTTTATATGAGCATCCATGAAAGGGATGCTTTTAAACTTACAATTTGAAAACCTAAAGAAATTGGATAAAATTTTCATTTTACGGCCTCTATAAATTTTCCATAAAACAAAAGTTTAAAATCTAATTTCCATTCCAATTAACAGAAATTCATTGTTGTTGTCGTTAGTAATCCAATATATATACTACACATAAAAGTTTGTCTATGCTAACTAGCTTTTTGTGTTGTTCTTGTAATTCAATTTATGATGTCCATTTTCTTGGACAATTTTAACTCAATTAAAATTTGCCTTATAAAAAAACAAAAATTATTTTGATGACAATTTTTCGACAATTTGGGGACAAAGGTACGAGCTTAATTGTTTAATTTTCACACATAAACAAGAAATTAAATAAAAAATCTCATATAATTTTTTATTTGGATAGCTTACACTTTATTTAATAATTGTGTCCATGTGTTCTTTATTATCGAATTAAATTTCACACTAAGAAACCATAAAACTATCGTCAATCAAATAAAATAAAAAAACAATAACCTTTCAAAAAACGAATTCGTTACGCAAAATATGTTAACAATAAAGTAAGGAGAGTTATGAATTATTTTTCAACAACCAACCCTCCACAACAATAACACATACAGACATAACAACAACAAAAATCCAGAGTGAAACACTTATGATGAATGAAAAGAAAACAACAAAATGTTTTTGATATTATTTAAGAAATCCTACATCAAAAGAATTGTTACAATAAAACAACAATAAAAACTGAATTTAACCACCAACTGTCATTTTCAAATAAATCCATCAAAATGTTAGAATTAAATTTATAATAACAAATCATCAAAATACAAAAACAGAATCTCTTAGTTCAAAAACGGAAAAAAATTAACTTGAGAAATAAATTAAAGACTACTATTAGTGTAGTTAACGGATTACTTCTAATAACTAAACAACAACAGGTCATCATCATACGTTAAAATTAAAAATAACTCAGATCGTAGAAACGAAATTATAATGTATTCACCAACACCCACCTGTCTAACAATCTAAATCTCTAACTATCAAACAATCTATCTTTTTAACTACCCATCCATCCATAAGACCCCGCATCCAAAAATATCAATCCATCAAAAATCATCAATCAACTTCGAGAAACGAAAACAATTTGTCATTCTATTTTGTTTGGGTTGTTCTGTTTTGTTGGGAAACATTTTGTTTGCCGGCAACTTTTAGTGTTTCTTTATTTTGTTACATTTACATTTCAAACCATATTATAATAAAAATGGACATATATCCTACTGGTTTGACTGTAAATCGATACAAATTTGTGTAAATTATCAAAAAACATAAGATTATAATGATAAAAATACCGACACCACACCAACAACAACGATACAAAAAAATTATGTAAGAATAAAAATCAAGACAGATTAATTAATTACTCGTTGACAAACTAGAACTAATGATCTTTTGATCGTCTTAATATTTTTTTTATTGTTGTTGTTAATATGTTTTTTTTTTCTTCTTAATTCTTTCATCATCTTATTTTTTTTATCAGATTTCTCTTATAATTTCTTACACATATCTATAATTTTTGATTGTTTGTTTGAAGAGGAAGATTTGTGTTGAACTGAATCGATCGTGTTTTTTACGAGTAAGGTAAGTGTACAATATTACGGGCTAGTACATTATTCCGTGCTTTTTTATAAAAAGCCTTAAAATAAGATAAATTAAAGTTTTTTTGAAAAAAAATATATCACGATACACGCCCTGAATTGCTGAGAATCAATTATTTTGATTTTCTTGCCAGCATTTTTGATTGTAAGTTCATAAATCATACCTTGATTGGTTAGTCGACAAAAACTTGGTGTTTGAGACAATTTTCTTATGGAAAAGGTTAAGGTATTACTAACATTTTTTTAAGGCTATAAAAATGTATCGGTATTTATTTCCTGTAAAATATTCTTTTTTTGTGGATCAATTAGGATTATATTAAACGACTAACGTTAATAGAATACTGATTTTGTACAATTAAGTTATTAAAACAAGCGAGTTTTCGACGAACGGAATTACGTTCATAATTTATTTGAAATGTCCGTAATTCCGTTCTTAGCACGGAATTAGGAAATTTTTAAACAAATTTATTTTGTTTTTTATATCAAAAGTAATCATCTATTACATAAAAATATAATTTTTATAAATAAAGAACACTTTAAAA
Source organism: Diogma glabrata (assembly GCA_963693315.1). NCBI lineage: Eukaryota > Metazoa > Arthropoda > Insecta > Diptera > Cylindrotomidae > Diogma > Diogma glabrata. Next base: position 191,739,218 of record OY856187.1, on the reverse strand, counting down.
ATATGTCGGAGCTAATTACGGATCTACATTATTTTAACCAAATTGCTAGAATTAGGAGTAGTAGATGTTAAATTTCCATTGATAAGAAGAAAATCTAGTATACTCAATAGTTTCTTTAAATCACTCTCTGTTTAATTCAGTCGTGTGTTTTAAATTTTGTTATCATTAACTTAGAGACTTCCACATTCCAAAGACATTCCAAATAAAAATACTTTACTTATTTTTATAATAGGCTGTATCTTGCTTACACAGAATCAGGTTCAACAGAATTTTAAACATTCCTAATTACGGGTTATTCGTCAGTTTGAAGACTTGGAGCATTAATAGTTCAAATTTATCAGATCTAGCATTTTATAACAATTTATTTTCACAATAACTTGGAGCAGCAGTCTCAAACAGAACGTTTTCGTTGACTACAATCAAGGTATGATTTATGAATTTAAAATAAAAAATACAGGCTAGAAAATCAAAATAATTGATATTCTCAGCAATTCAAGACGTGTATTATGGACTAAAATTTTTTCCCATAGAGGCATGTAAAATTTCAGCTTTTGATATATACTTATATCGGCAGAAGTCTGCACACAAAGCCATTGAAAGCATAGATAGGACGGTTAAAGTAGAGCTTCAGTAAATGCACATGTTAAAGAAAGACTTCAGACAATATTTTGTATAAATTATTATTATAATTATTAAAAGCATTATTATATGTATACATTATTTTTATAAATACTAAAAACACCCCAAAGTTATTTTTATTTCGTTTACTGTTTTCACTAGTTTCGATACAGGGTGCTTCGAAATTTGTTAAAAATTTAAAAAACAAGGCAAGCTTAAAGCTAAATAGTGCTTGAAGCGATTAACCGACTTGAATAATTTTTTTTTCTCCTTTTTCATTTTTTTTTGTTTTTCAGTTTTTGATATTGTGATACTATAAATGAATGTATTAGCAAAGTTATCTATATTTATAAATAAATAAGTAAATAAAAAAATAAATAAATAAATAAATAAATAAATAAATAAATAAATAAATAAATAAATAAATAAATAAATAAATAAATAAATAAATAAAAAATAAATAAATAAATAAATAAATAAATAAATAAATAAATAAATACATAAATGCATAAATACACAAATACATAAATACATAAATACATAAATACATAAATACATAAATACATAAATACATAAATACATAAATACATAAATACATAAATACATAAATACATAAATGCATAAATACATAAATAAATAAATAAATAAATAAATAAATAAAAAATAAATAAATAAATAAATAAATAAATAAATAAATAAATAAATACATAAATGCATAAATACATAAATACATAAATACATAAATACATAAATAAATAAATAAATAAATAAATAAATAAATAAATAAATAAATAAATAAATAAATAAATAAATAAATACATAAATACATAAATAAATAAATAAATACACAAATAAATAAATAAATAAATAAATAAGTAAATAAATAAATAAACAAAAAACAAATAAATAAATAAATAAATAAATGAATAAGTAAATGAATAAATAAAAAAAAGAATAAATATATAAATCAATAAATAAACCAATAAATAAATAAATGAATTATTTATTTATTCGTATGGATTTACAATGTACAATATATCATCATTAGAAAGAAATATCTAAATTACTGATCCAAGTTGATAATAAATGAATAAATAAATAAATGAATAAATAAATAAATAAAATGTTTTTTCTTAAAAATCGGTTTTACTTATAGACTATTTTATTTTTTTTTAATTTTTTTCCCAATCTTTCGACTTTGGCATTTCAATTTAAAACATGTCTATATAAATACGGTTTATAAAAATATTACATTGATAAAATAATTTATATTTCTATACGATTTTTTTAAATTTTTATTTTTCAAAAATGGAGATTTAAAAAATACCTTTATTCTTTTATTTTCTTATTGTTTTTCTATAACACATTTATTGTTTTTCCATAACACACTTAAATTACAGATAATTGTTATTTGAATATATTATTAATTATTGGTTTGAAATTTTTGTACTTTATTACATTTACTAAAAACGAATGTACTGATTCTTTTGAACTTTTTTTTCTTAAAAGGAATTAAAAAGGTTTATAATAAAAAAAGCCATACTGAAAAGTTCTTTGTTTATTTTAGGTGAAACTTTTCAGTTTTATTTTTTCAAAAATTTAATTTTTCAAAGATGGCGAAATTTAGAAGAACCTCTTTTTCTTTTTAATGAAAAAACATACTCAAATTACAAAAAAACGTTCTGTTTTGTTGACGAGAACGACCCATTTGAATATTTACTAACAAAAAATATGTCAGGTCTGGAAAATGCACTTTTGGATTATTGAAAATAACATTTTTAAAAAATTTAAACTTAAAAAATTCATGTAACATAAGCAAACTTTTCAGTATACCTAATAATACCTTTAAACCCAAAAAAGTGATAATAGTTCCTGGGCCCACACCGATTTCATGTGATGATTACCACATATTTTATACTTCGTGAGGCGCCTGTCCTTGACGAGCCCAAAAACTTTTGTTCTGCGATTCTCCTCACATCGGCCGCTATTCGTTCGGCAATCTCCGAAAAATTTTGATTGCCCGCGATCTTGTAAAACTGCTACCACATTTTTCTTTCAACTGCTTGTTTAGCCAAAATGTGTTTGCTATTGTCGAGTCCGACAACTGACATCAGGGTATGTTTTCGTTGTCGGACTAGAGCAGACAACGAAACGTTTTCGTTGTCGGACAATAGCAGACAAATTTTTGTCGGACAAGGTTACCCTCGTGTTCTAAATCAAATTTCCAACCTCCCATAGCTTTAAAAAATAAAACTCATAAGAACCCGGGCAATCGACATTTTTCGGAGCTTGCCGAACGAAAAAGCGGCCGAATCGAGAAAATGGCAGAACAAAAGTTTTCGAACTCGGCAAGGACAGGCGTCTCACAAAGTATAAAATATGTAGTAATCATTACATGAAATCGGCGTGGGTCCAGGGACTACAATGCCTTAGTATGTTTTTGTTAAAGAATAAATCTTTAAAATATTAAGAAATAAATGAAAAAATGTACTTTTTGAAATCGCTCTGTTGGCAAAATTAAAATTAAAAACCTCATATAAAAATATAATTTTTTTTTGATTAATGCAGTATTTTTATAAAACCTTACCTATAGCCCCTTTCTAAAAAAAATTAATAAGATCGGGTAACCCGTTTGAGAACAATTCAACTTTAAACTTTGTTTGCCTCTAAATTTCTGCCACTCTGTATCAAAACTAGACACCAAATTTGTTAAACACAAAGTAGAATAATAATGCCATTTACTTAACGTGAAAGTTTAAGTTTCTTGTTTTATATTCAACTCATTGTTCCTTAAACTAAACGATTTATAAGCAGATTAGTTATTAGTGACTATTAGTGACACTGATGACACTACCAGCGCACTAATTTTCACTGTCCAAACATCCAACCAGCCAGATAGACATATTATTTAGGCTTATTTAAAAAGCATGGTAAGTTTTTGACCTTATTGAATAAAACTAACATTTATGTGTTTTTAAAATGACAAAATAAATAATATAAACGTAGATAAGTGTTGTAAAAAATAAAGCATTTGTTTTAAAAACAAAATTCTTCTCTGTCCAACTCTTTAAAGTACAAAATAGTTATTTCTTTAAATATCACGCAATTAGGGACGCACTAACACGATATTAGTTACATCGTCAATTTTTTAGCACGGAATTAGAGACAATGCAGAGGTCATTTGAAGTATTTATAAATACCATTGCACCAAATTTTAAAACTTTTTGATGTACAAAATGGTAAACAAAACAGCTATATAATTATAATAAATTACTTCATATGTTATTTCTGTTGCCTCAAAAATTTTAAATTCATCCTAAAATGAGACAATCCTTAATAGCACGTAATATGGTACACTTACCTTACTGTATTTTTTTTTCATATTATGTTTAAGATTAAAAGTTTTAAAATCTTTTCAGAAATAGATGAATGATTGCATATTGGTTAACCGTTGAAGTTTTTACCACTTTTGTTATGGATTCTCTTGTACTATTTATGCTGTAAATAGTTTTATGCTACTTGTATCGTGAAGGCTTTCGAAAAGAAACTCTTTCGTCTCACAAAATCGTTTACGATTATTTTGACTCACCTTCACAAATCACTTATCCTCTTCAATACATTTCATATTATCAATTGTTTAATTTTGGTAATTTAACAAGAACCACAAACATAACCATAAATTATAATTTGACCTCTTGCAGATTTTTCTTTAAAATACAAAAAAAATATATATCTATAATATTAAAAATCACTGTACATTTTTTTATCTTGATTTTTATTATTTTATCTGACATTTAAAGTTTAAGTTCGCAATATCATATATGAAATGCGATTAACAGCGAAAAACCAAAACGATTTGTTTTTGTGTAGAAACCATAATCACATAAAGAAAAAATTCATGTTTAAGATGTCAATTTGCTGTAACTCCTCGAAATAAGATTTATGATTTTTTTTTTCAAAAGAAAACAAAACTATGTGTATATAGATTTAAATTTTTTAAGAGCATGTTATGGGTAAAATGTGTGAATGATATAAAATTGCTTGATGTGTTAAGTGTGTTAAGTACAATCGAATTTTGTGTTCAAAGAAAATAAAACTCTTTTAAAAATTAACATTTAACACCAATATTGAAAGAATATCGATTATATAGGTGAAAAACACGTGAAATCAGCAAGGTCTGGAAATGAGGTTTTAATTTTGTATATTTAGGTATTGGAATTCGTTGACATCAATAAAAAAAAATTTCTTCGTTTTTAGTTTTTTTTTAACCTCGTTTTAATTTTGTATATTTAGGTATTGGAATTCGTTGACATCAATAAAAAAAAATGTCTGCGTTTTTAGTTTTTTTTTTAACCCTGTCTTAATAAGTTCAATGTATATTGTATATAATTGTTACAGGGTGTTAAAAAATCAAGAAATTGCTCGATCCTGGTGTATTGAAATTTCTCTACAGTCAAAACTACTGAACTGATTTTAATGTTATATAGCTCAAAATGTAGGTATTAAACAGAGTTAATCAAAATAATAATTCACATTATATGACCTTGAACATTTTCGTTTAGAAAAATAACGGTAAAAAATTCAAATTCGATATTCTTGATATGCGTATTTTTAAAATTTTTATTTTTTAATATGTGAAAGGTACATATGTTACTAACATTTTATAAAAAATTCAGGAGGGGAAAATTTTTTGTTTTTTTTATTAATTTTATTGCAACACGCCTTAAAATTTTTCATCATAAAAAAAAGTAGAGTTAAAAAATGAACAGGTTTTTTTGGATTTACTTACAAATATGTTTTTATAATAAATTTTTAATTTTAACTCAAAATAAATATTTTACACATTATTCACATCATTTATTTAATTTTACATTACTAAATTCCGTAGAGTTAGAATAACGTCTAGCTAAGATTGATCCATCATTTGTAGAAATGTATGAGTGATATCCTCGTGTTCCAGGAATTGTTTTTAAATTGGCGTATCTATCATCTTGTTGATTTCGTTTTGCAATGTAACCTGCCTCCGTTACATAGAAAAAATGCATGTTATCTTGAAAATTGTCTGGAGCTGCTACCCAGTTATATAACTCCAGAGGTGTTGATATAACTTTGTCGTATTCTTTCTTAAGACTCGTTCTAGCTGCTTTTCTTTTTACTGTTCCTCCAATTCCATCACATCAAGGCTGCTTTAACCAGGTAACGAAGAGGTACAGTTCGCCAAAGAGTAGTTAGTTGAAGACGTACAAATGATTTTTTTGATCGCAGTACTGTAGCCACACTATATTCTGATCTAAGCTATAATCTTATCTGGTAATTGAAGTACACATAATATATATTTTTGTGTTAAAAATAATATAATATTTACTGTGATAAAATATACTATATCGAATATTAAGTAATCTCTCTGGACTAAAATTGCCCAGCTTTATTTTTTGAGAGTAAACAAAACATGTATATTGTGATTAAAAATTAACTGAAAGTCAATTTTTCTTCATAAAACAAAAACAATACTTCCACTACACCTAAGTGAACAAAAAATAGAAACTTGGGAAAAGTATAATATGAGTCTAAACCAGGCATGGAAAACCTTTTTACCATTAAAGGCCAGTTATAATTTTGCAAATCGTTAACAGACCGCATTATGCCGAGTATTGTTACCAAGTTTGGGGGGCTGCATCTGTTACTATAATGGCTCTTTTAAACTCTGTTCAAAAGCGTGCTAAACGAATTGTTAATTTTTTCTGATCTCGTTGTTTTTTATAAATATCTTCATCAGCAGTGTTCGGATAAAATCAAATTCATTATGCCTGCAAACAGTCAAACTGTTGAGATCACTCTCTCACCACGATATCGAGATCGACATCGACATCTACATCGACATCGACATCGACATCGACATCGACATCGACATCGACATCGACATCGACATCGACATCGACATCGACATCGACATCGACATCGACATCGACATCGACATCGATATCGACATCGACATCGACATCGACATCGACATCGACATCGACATCGACATCGACATCGACATCGACATCGACATCGACATCGACATCGACATCGACATCGACATCGACATCAACATCGACATCGACATCGACATCGACATCGACATCGACATCGACATCGACATCAACATCGACATCGACATCGACATCGACATCGACATCGACATCGACATCGACATCGACATCGACATCGACATCGACATCGACATTGACATCGACATCGACATCGATCACGACATCAACATCGACATCGACATCGAAATAGACATCGACATCGACATCGACATCGACATCGACATCGACATCGACATCGACATCGACATCGACATCGACATCGACATCGACATCGACATCGACATCGACATCCACATCCACAACGACATCGACATCGACATTGACCTCGACATCGCAAACATCCAGCTAAAATTGATTCTGGAGCACCAAATTTCAAAATCCAAGAAGTGTATACAGCAAATTGTAGTATACAGCAGTTCGTTTGAGAGCTTGATAATCTCCGCAAGAACGCCATTCTTCATTTTTCTTATTGACCAGGCAAAGTGGGCTGGACCAAGAGCTACTGCTGGGCATACAAATACCCAGTTGTACCATATTTTACAAATCTGCTTTAGCTATTGTTTACTTATTAGGAAGCAAGCGTCGAGTTTATCAAGATATAGGTAGAGCAATTATTTCCAATTTAGGTGTAACATTATGTTTCACAGTGCTTGCTATGAAATGCCGATTTAAAATCTCTAGAAGTGTTTTCAAGACTTTAATTAGTATTGTTTATATTATCGATTTGTCAACAAGAAAAGTGAAGGCTCATGACTGTTTCTGTACAACAACATGTAATCCAGTATGGTTGAGAAAATCAGATCCAATAATAGGGATCGAAACTTTAAATCAAGAAAGTAGTAACTATATGATTTAATATTAGCAATTCGAAAGGCGATTACTGAAACGTCGGCTCCCGTATAAATTAAGATTTAGTCACCTGACTGCATATTGTTTATCATTTGCGCGTTTTTTGTAGCACCATTACTTGAGGATGTTGAAAAATGTTTAAAAAATTTACAGCCCGTTACACATTTTCATGAATTATCACTAAAACGATGATGATAAAAAGATTGATCAGAAGGAGGAATACTTCTATTTCTAGAACTTAATCTAGATGGGCTTCTGAGCAAACGCGATTTAGAACCAACCTACTACTAGGATGGATTAACAGTTGAGGTTTAATTTTTTTTAAGCATTTGCGATTTTAAACTGGTTTACTTCTTACTGATATGAACTACCTTATAGTGAGGAATCTCTCGTTGATTTACTTCTTGTGATGGAGAATGGTGGATAGAACGCATGACCATCTTTTTGTTGACTATCTTATCTTACTTTTGTTAACATACTATCTTTTTGTTGAAGTATTTCTTTACTCGGTGCAGCATATATAGTATGATCAATACTATGATCACCACTATGGTTACAGTTTCTAATTTCTTGAGGTCCTCTGAAGTCGTCCCAACATTTAAATTCGTTGCGGAATCAGCTCCGTTTGTTATACTGCCCTCTTCCTCCTTCTCTGGCTTCTGTGCGCTGTTTCCCATTTGATTTATCTATTTTTATTTTGAGCATCTGCTAGCAGCTTCCGTCGAATTTTTCATATGCTACTATTGGTTTTCTGCTTCCTTAGGCTCGCAAAAACAAGGTCGCCATAAACCGGTTTACTTCTTACTGATATGAACTGCCTTATAGTGATGAATCTCTCGTTGATTTACTTTTTGTGGAGGATGGTAGAATATAGAACGGATAACCAGGGTGGGTCATTCCACATCTTAGGCAATTTTTATCTTTCGACCTCTATATCTACAGTATAGTAAAACGCTTCCTTTTCATAAAATATATTCTTCATTTTTATTCAAAGTCCAAAGATTTAATACTTTGTAAAGACTTTGTCTTTACTGTAATTCTTACTACTATAACTATGACGATAGTGATAATGATACTGATCTCTTAAACTTAAAATTACCTCATATTTATACCTAATACTTACATCCGTATTATGTTCTTAATCTCATAATAATTCTTCATCCCAAAACATAAAACATTGATTAACAGTAAAATAATTAAAATATTTTCATAACGAAAATATTTCCTCATCAAAAAAGAACAAATTTATTATTTGTTTTGATGACATAAAAAGAAAGAAAACAAAATTTATTATTTGTTCCGATGACACACATTCATTATCGTCACAATTTTAAATTGTGTAACATTTGTTATATAATTTAAATTGTGGAATTTATATTTAAGCAAAAAAGTATAAACAAAATTAAAGTCATTGTCAAAACAATTTTTTAAAAGCAAATATAATTGTTTTGAAATTGTAAACTTGCATTTTATTTGTTGTCGGCACTGTCATTAAATACAATCAACAGCCAAAGTACCTGGGCATTACTCTCAATAGAACTCTTTCTGTTAAACTCCACCTAGAAAATACGTCAAAAAAACTTAAAACGAGAAACAATATATTGCACAAACTGGCAGGCTCTACATAGGGTGCTACTCCAGCTACCCTCCGAAAAACTGCTCTAAGTCTGGTTTACTCAGTGGTTGAGTATGGCGCACCAGTCTGTTTGAATAGCACACATACCCAAAAAGTTGACTGCCAGCTGCATGCCACGATGCGTACTATAAGTGGTACTATCAGATCCACCCCTTAACCTTGGCTCCCTGTGTTAAGCAATATCGCTCCACCTGCACTCAGACGCTCGCATGCTCTCATGCGTGAACATAAAAAGGTAACCAACAACATCACGTTACCCTTGCACGAATATTACGGTGACCACACTCGTTGTCGATTGAAGTCAAGAAAGCCTCCACATAAAACTGGCAGCAACCTGCTGGCAACTAATTTTAATATCTTGGATGCCTGCGACACCTCCTGGCAACATTACAACACAACTGGCGTTTCTATTACTAACCCGACTTCTACCCAACCTGGTTTCGATTTGCCACGTCATACCTGGACTACATTAAACCGAATAAGAACGAATCATGGACGTTGTGCTGATTCTTTCTACAAGTGGGGCATTTCAGAGTCCCCTGAGTGTGACTGCGGCGCTCCACAACAAACACAACAAACTATAAAACACATTGCAACTGTGTGTCCAATTCGACGTTACAATGACAACATCTCAGACATCCATTTGGCAACTCCCGATGTAGTAGCATGGATAGACTCGCTCGATGTAAACATCTAATGTTCAAATGCACAGCCCAATGTTCAAATATTTTTACTTTTTAATTTTTACTTAAAAGACGCGCAATCAAATCGATTGTAAGTTCATTTAATGTGTATCTATGTTTTGTTTTAGGTAGATTTCATAGAAAAGTCTACCTATTTTTTAAGTTTAATTTTTAATGTGTCACAAAAAAAAACCATACGCTAAATAAATAAAATTAGTTTGTTAAATTACTTCAATTTTAAATCAAAATTTAGTTCATTTGGAAATAAGAAAGATAACGTATAATGTATGCATTTGTTTGTTTTATTTTAGGTGTGAGAATTAAAGGGTGTGAGAATTTGTTCAAACATATGTTTGAGTGCTATGACCCACTCGTTGTTGTAAAATTATTTCTATACTATGCTCATTCAGTTCAACATAAGCTGAATATGTAATGCAAATTGTTACACATACATATAGCTCCTACGGAAGTCTCCATTATAAAACAATGCAAACCTTGTGGTAATCTCCCTTGGGGTTCCCTTTAAATTTATTAATAATAAAACAAACTTACTCTGTCTTGTATTTCCTCACTCTAAAATATTTTTTAAGGAAACACATTATTTCTTTTCTTGATTTATTAAAACGTTCTTTTTTTAATAAGGTTTAATTTAATTATTTTCACTCTGTATAATTTTCTTTTGATTTCCACCAATAAAATATAACTAATTTTTATTTTATAAATTTTCTTCACAAATGGAGATTTAGGAACAACTGATAATAATAACTTCTAATTTTTCAACAACAAAAATATTAAAATTAAAAATTGAATTTTTTAATTCAAAAGTGACAAAAGCACACAAACAGTGAATAATATGGAAAACCATAATAACACATATAACAAAAATATAACTAATTTTTGTTTTATAAATTTTCTTCACAAATGGAAAATTATGAACACTTAATTTTATTCTACAAAATTAATTTCTTTTTTCACTTTTGATCAATTTCAAACAACTAATTTTAAAATTTCACTTGATTTATTTTTGTTTCCCGTAAACCCTTGTCGAGGATTTATTTTTCTACTCAAATCGCGATACAGACTAACTAACTCTTTTGGATTTTCCATCTATTTATGCATAATTTTTGTTGCCAAACAACTGAACGTATAACAAAAGATTGCATTCATAGGCTTTGTGCGAACTCACAAATATTTGACAGAACAAAGTTTTTGGTGAAGGTGAAATTTGTAAAAACAAAATTCAGACATAAGGTGAAAAACTTTTTAATTTTTATGTTTGCTGTTAATAAATATATATATATATATATATATATATATATATATATATATATATATATATATATATATATATATATATATATATATATATATATATATATATATATATATATATATATATATATATATATATATATATATATATATATATATATATATATATATATATATATATATGTATATATATATATATATATATATATATATATATATATATATATATATATATATATATATATATATATATATATATATATATATATATATATATATATATATATATATATATATATATATATATCAGGGTTGTGCCGTAAACAAAATAGATTACTTTACATGTATAGGTTACGCATAGATTACGTTTAAATTACGCGAGATATTTTCGTGTAATTTATAATGTAAACTATAATGTAATCTATTTAATTGATATGTAAAGTCTAAAAAATTTTTTAGCAATAAATTAACTTTTTTCAAGAACTCAAGATCTTGTTTTTGACAATATTATTGATCATGTCTTTTGCGAAAGAATTTTCATTAGGGATAATACAATATTTCCACATATTTCTTCTTAAATCAAAATTAATAGATTACGCCAAATTTACATAAATGACATTGATTACATTACATAGATTACGTGTAATGTAATCTATTTTAGATTACGCGTAAAGGAACAACCCTGATATATATATATATATATATATATATATATATATATATATATATATATATATATATATATATATATATATATATATATATATATATATAAATATGTATATATATATATATATATATATATATATATATATATATATATATATATATATATATATATATATATATATATATATATATATATATATAAATATATATATATATATATATATATATATATATATATATATATATTAGACTGGTCGTTAAAAACTAAATTTTCCGAGACGCCCCCTAGAAAAATTCTTTGGGGTCAAAAAACCACAATGGCATTATTTTTTTTTTTTTAAATCAAAAGAACACGTGCCGCAAAATCGTTGAAGTTGATTTTTTGAAAAATCCGTAGATTTTTTCAAATATCTCATAAAATATGCAGATGTCAAAAAAAATCATATAATCATTTTTGTAGGAAATTTAATTCTCTACAAAAAAGGTGCATGTCATTTTTTCCCGAAAACGTATAGTTCTCATGATATTTTGAAAATGAACTTGTAAGTTTTCGTAATTTTTAAAAAACATAAAAAATAAAGATGACGAAAAACTCCTAATTTTCTTCTTATGCTATAGAATGAAATGTATAAAAAAATAATCATGACAAAAAAAATCAAAATTAGTACTTTTTCGTCGAAATTTTCATCATTTGGTTTTACGAGTTTCGAAGAATTTCAAGTTTTATTTCAAAATATCATCAGAAATATAGGTTTAAGGAAAAAAATGACTTGGACCTTTTTTGTAGAGAATTAAATTTCCTGCAAAAACGATTAAGTGATTTTTTTTGACATCTGCATATTTTATGAGATATTAACAGTTTTATCAAAAAATAAACTTCGATGATTTTGCGGCACGTGTTCTTTTCACTTAAAAAAAAAAAAAATAAAGCCGTTATGGTTTTTTGACCACAAAGAATTTTTCTGGGGGGCGTCTCGGAAAATTTAGTTTTTAACGACCAGTCTAATATATATATATATATATATATATATATATATATATATATATATATATATATATATATATATATATATATATATATATATATATATATATATATATATATATATATATATATGTATATATATATTTTAAATGTATCACTTGCACCTTTTTTCAGCCACATTTTGGAATAATAAATATTGATTGATTGATTGATTGGACTGTAGGACCAAGCACTAGGCGAGACTCCCGGATTACGGCCGGGCCACTTCCTACAGTCGTTTTACATATAACAATAGGTAAGGATAGGTAGGTAATTGTAAGTTAGGAGTGAACGACCCGGTTACAGACACCTGGCAAATCGTATCTAGCTACTACTGTTAGGAGACAATCACAAGGACAATCACTTATACATATAATCTGCAATCGCCAATCAGCAATCCCGTATCTAAAATTTCTCGCCTGCAATCTCCAGTCGGAAACCTGTTATTCATGTAATTTATTAGTATAATAGGATGATGACTAAATTGTAGTCCTCTGCACTCTCCAATCTGAATTCATGTTATTATATTTATGGTTAAAATTATTTATGGTTATTTATGGTTAAAAACATTTATATTATGTACATATATATAAAAAACAAAAAACCCCTTTGAAAATTGAGTGAATTTCATATAAAAAGTATTGGGATTGAATTGGATAAAAATATTATCTTTCACTTGATGTTTTTATTTGAAATGTATTTATTTAAATTTTATAAAACATTATTTTATATAATATAATTAACGCAAGAATATTTTGAATTTTTCTTGAAACACAAGAATTAATTTAACAAAAACAATTAACCCTGCTCGTTGATATCGTTCAAAAATCTTATTGGATTTTATGGATAATGTTTGGATAAATAGAAAGAGATAAATCTATCACATAAAATTATGTCAACAAATGAAATTTTAAACTGAATTTGAAATAATAACTAAATTTCGCTAGTTAAAGCTCTAAGTAGGTTTAAATTTTACACAAAATCGAATAGCACAGTAACACCTTTATTTAGTTTTCCAGTAAAAATCAGAGTTAATAAATTTTACATTTAGGGAAGATTACATCTTGGTCGCCCACATCTTTCCATTTTTGAAAGCAATCTTACCTTAGAGTTTAATTATTAAAACCAACACTTTAAAACTATTATATTAGATATAAAACTGATTATTACAATTAATGTTTTCACTACATTTAGTTATACTTATATATTTATC